>CM042696.1:403622753-404266595 GCA_023614405.1 Avena insularis
ACCATGGTCAGAAAGTGCAAAAAGCCCTTCGAATGCAACAGCCACATGGAATTGTGAACCAGTGTGAAAGAATTTGCATCACCACATCCAGTGGAGTGTGTGTGGTAATTTGTGTATCAAGGTGTAATTTTGAAAAAACACATGCATTGACTCTAGAGACTCCATGTGTCAAACCATGGTTAGAAAGCCCAAAAAGCCCCAAGAATGCAACTGTCACATGGAATGGTGAACCAGTGTGATAGTAGTTGCATCACCACGTCCATTGGAGTGTGTGTGTTCATGTGTTTATCAAGCTATGATTTCGAAAAACACATGCATTATTGACTCTAGAGAGTCCATGTGTCAAACCATGGTCAAAAAGCCAAAAAAGCCCCTAGAATGCAACTACCACATGGAATGGTGAACTAGTATGACAGAAGTTGCATCACCACATCCATTGGAGTGTTTGTGGTCATGTGTGTTTCAAGGTGTGGTTTCGAAAAAAACACATGCATTGACTCTAGAGACTCCATGTGTCAAACCATGGTCAAAAAGCCCACAAACCCCCGAGAATGCAATTGTGACATGAAATGGTGAACCAGTGTGACAAAGATTGCATCAGCACATCCATTGGAGTGTGTGTGTTCATGCGTGTATCAAGGTGTGGTTTTGAAAAGAACACATGCATTATTGACTATAGAGACTCCATGCGTCAAACAATGGTCGGAAAGCCCAAAAAATCCCTGGAATGCAACTGCCACATGTAATTGTGAACCAGTGTGACAGAAGTTGCATCACCACATCCATTGGAGTGTGTATTGTCATGTGTGTATCAAGGTGTGGCTTTCTAAAGAACACCTGCGTTGACTCTAGAGAATCCATGTGTTAAACATGGTCAAAATACCCAAAAAACCCTAGAATGCAACTGCCACTGGAATGGTGAACTAGTGTGATAGAAGTTGAATCACCACATCCATTGGACTATTTGTGGTCATGTGTGTATCAAGGTTGTTTTGAAAAGAACACATGCATTGACTCTAGAGACTCCATGTGTCAAACCATGGTCAGAAAGTCCAAAAAGACCCTCGAATGCGCAACTACCACATGGAATGGTGAACTATTGTGATGGAAGTTTCATCACCACATCCTTTGGAGTTTGTGTGGTCATGTGTGTATCAACAAGTGGTTTTGAAAAGAACAAATGCATTGACTGAGACTACATGTGTTAAACCATGATCAGAAAGCCCAAAAAGCCCCTGGAGTGCGCCACTACCACATGGAATGGTGAACCAGTGTGACATAAGTTGGATCACGACATCCATTGGAGTGTGTATAGTGATATGTGTATCAAGGTGTGCCCTTGTAAAGAACACCTGTGTTGACTCTAGAGAATCCATGTGTCAAACATGGTCAAAAAGCCCAAAAAGCCCCTGGAATGCAACTGCCACTAGAATGGTGAACTAGTGTGATAGAAGTTGAATAACCACATCCATTGGAGTATTTGTGGTCACGTGTGTATCAAGGTGTGGTTTTGAAAAGAACACATGCATTGACTCTAGAGACTCCATGTGTTAAACCATGGTCAGAAAGCCCAAAAAGACCTTCGAATGCGCAACTACCACATGGAATAGTGAACTATTGTGATGGAAGTTGCATCAACAAATCCATTGGAGTTTGTGTGGTCATGTGTGTATCAACGTGTGGTTTTGAAAAGAACACATGCATTGACTGAGACTCCATGTGTTAAACCATGATCAGAAAGCCCAAAAAGCCCCTAGAATGCAGAACTACCACATGGAATGGTGAACCAGTGTGACAAAATTTGCATCACCACATCCATTGGAGTGTTTGTTGTCATGTGTATATCAAGTAGTGGTTTTGAAAACAACACATGCATTATTCACTCTAGAGACTACATGTGTCAAACCATGGTTAGAAAGTGCAAAAAGCCCTTGGAATGCAACTGCCACGTGGAATTCTGAACCATTGTGATAGAAGTTGCATCACCACATCAAGTGGAGTGTGTGTGGTAATTTGTGTATCAAGGTGTGGTTTTGTAAAAAACACATGCATTGACTCTAGAGACTCCATGTGTCAAACCATGGTCAAAAAGCCCAAAAAGCCCATAGAATGCAACTATCACATGGAATGGTGAACCAGTGTGACAGTAGTTGCATCACCACGTCCAGTGGAGTGTGTGTATTCATGTGTTTATCAAGGTGTTATTTCGAAAAGAACACATGCATGATTGACTCTAGACAGTCCATGTGTCAAACCATGGTTAGAAAGCCAAAAAAGCACCTGTAATGCAACTACCACATGGAAATGTGAACCAGTGTGACAGAAGTTGCATCACCACATCCATTGGAGTGTGTGTGGTCATGTGTGTATCAAGGTGTGGTTTTGAAAATAACACATGTAGTGACTCTAGAGACTCCATGTGGCAGACCATGGTTAGAAAGCCCAAAACGCCCCTAGAATGCAACTACCACATGGAATGGTGAACTAGTATGGCAGAAGTTGCATCACCACATCCATTGGAGTGGTTGTGGTCATGTGTGTATCATGGCGTGGTTTTGAAAAGAACGCATGCATTAACTCTAGAGACTCCATGTGTCAAATCATGGTCAAAAAGCCCAAAAAGCCCCTAGAATGCAACTGCCACATGAAATGGTGAACCAGTGTGACAAACGTTGCATCAGCACATCCATTGGAGTGTGTGAGGTCATGTGTGTATCAAGGTGAGATTTTGAAAAGAACACATGCATTATTGACTATAGAGACTCCATGTGTCAAACAATGGTCAGAAAGCCCAAAAATCCCCTAGAATGCAACTGCCACATGGAATTGTGAACCAGTGTAACAGAAGTTGCATCACCAGATCCATTGGAGTGTGTATCAAGGTGTGGTATTGAAAATAACGCATGCATTGTTGACTCTAGGACTCAACATGTCAAACCATGGTCAGAAAGCCCAAAAAGCCCCAGGAATGCAACTGCTACATGAAATGGTGAACCATTGTGAAAGAAGTTGCATCACCACATCCATTTGGGTGTGTGTGTTAATGTGTGCATCAACGTGTGGTTTTTAAAATGAAAACATGCATTGAATAAGACTCCAGGTGTCAAACCATGGTCAGAAAGCCCAAAAAGCCCATGGGATGCAACTGCCACATGGAATTGTGAACCAGTGTGACATAAGTTGCATCACCACATCCATTGGTGTGTGTGTGGTCATGTGTGTATTAAGGTGTGGTTTTGAAAAGAACACATGCATTGACTGTAGAGACTCCATGTGTGGTCAGAAAGCCCAAAAAGGCCCTGGAATGCAATTGCCACATGAAAAGGTGAACCCGTGTGCTAGAAGTTGCATCACCACATCCATTGGAGTTTGTGTGGTCATGTGTGTATCAAGGTGTGGTATTGAATAGAACACATGCATTATTTAATCTAGAGACTCCATGTGTTAAACAATGGTCAAAAAGCTCAAAAATGCCCTGGAATTCAACTTCCACATGGAATTGTGAACCAGTGTGACAAAAGTTGCATCACCACATCCATTGGACTATTTGTGGTCATGCGTATCAAGGTGTGGTTTTGAAAAGAACACATGCATTGACCCTAGAGACTCCATGTGTCAAACCATGGTTAGAAAGCCCAAAAAGCCCCTAGGATGCAACTACCACATGGAATGGTGAACCAGTGTGACAGAAGTTGCATCACCACATCCATTGGAGTGTGTGCGGTCATGTGTGTATCAAGGTGTGGTTTTCGAAAGAACACATTCACTGACTCTTGAGACTCCATGTGTCATACCATGGTCAGAAAGACCAAAAAGCCCCTAGAATGCGCAACTGCTGATGGCTGTGAAATACCACCTCTTTTAGCCATATAAAATGAGACATTTATCTCTCATATCATGTTTCTTCCAGCTATAGCCATGCCTAAATGCATGAGTTCTAGTTCTCATTTACTTTCATATGAGCTTTGCACATTTATTAGTTTGGTTAGAATTTTATCACTTTCCTTGTCTATGACATGTGTGTAGGTGTTGATGATGATTATGGATAAAACAAAGGCAAAAGGAACAAAGAGAGCATAGTATGGATGAGCTACAGGGACCAGACTTAGCCATTTGAGGTGTTGGAAAAGTGAATTTTTTGAACTCCCCAAAATAAAGATTCAAGACAACAGGGTTATAGCCCTCGATGGTACAAACTCAATGAGCCCAAGAACACGCAAAACGGAATTCGTATGAAGAAATGGCGAGCAAAATACTAAAGGGTACACGATGCGACGAGCAACTATACGACCAAGCATTTTTCCGAGTATAGTTGCCCAGATAGTTGAGAAAAAGGTCACAAACGACGGGATTTTTCCCCAGAGAAGCCCAGAACCTTCCCCAAGTGATATGACGATATTGGGGAATCCCTAGGGCACCCCCAAGGCCTATATAAAGGAGGGAGGACACAAGAGAGAGCCACCAAGTCATATCCTCCACCACGGCGGAGCGCTGCCGCCGTGCCACCATCATAGCCGCCTCCAATCAGATCTACACCATCACCATCACACAAGAGGATAAGGGACTAGGATGTTGAAGGCCTCCAGATTGATCTACATCGTCATCTTCATCAACAACGTCTCCATCACCGATCCCCTTTGGTTACTTGTTGTAATTCTAGATTGAATCTTGGATTTGCACTTGTCTTCAATTGTATCATCATACTTCATCTATATTCTATTCATGATGTTGATTTCCTTCATGTGTGAGTCATTTACTTTATTCTTGGAGAGATGGAGAAACCCTAGTATAAGGTTGAATTGAGATAAAGATTATTTTGTGATATTGCTCATTATGTGTCTGTGTTAGATTTCCTTCATCTTGGTGTTGGGTGAAGCGCGCCACTCAATATTTGCCTCACTGGGACTAGATGGAGGGAACTACTTGTTGGTAGATGGAGGGATGATAAAACTTACGGTGACTATAAAGTTGTTGTCATTCCTTACATATCAACTTGGGAACCGAGGAGAACTCACAGAACATTGTCCATGCCATGGGGTACATCCTACGGGGTAAAGTCCCTTAATATCGTAGTAATTCGATTGATGTTGATTGCTGTATGTTGTGGTTATGATGGATGATGTGAGTAGTAGTTGCTGCCTATTCGTCCATATATGGAGCTCCTCCCACACATATCATTAATGGTCTTATTCATTATAATAATTTTGATCACTCTTTCTAATTACTAGCGGTGGATCTACTGCAACCTAAGAACTCTTTCCATAATCTTCCAGACTTCCGTAATCATACTTGCATGCTCTTGTTTACTTACAGCTTTAGTTTACTTATTGTTCTCTTATTTGAAAACCCAAAAATATCTTTTACACAAAACTCGCATTTTACCTTGTTACTTAGAATGTTATTTAGCTTTACTATTTCAATACTTAGTTCAAAGAGTTATTAGACTTCAGACTCCTGCTCCCTGTGGGATCGATATCTTTATTTCGAAACTAGCTACAAACGATCTGTGCATTTGTAGTCATCAACTGCCACATGGAATGGTGAACTAGTGTGACAGAAGTTGCATCACCACATCCAGTGGAGTCTGTGTGGTCATGTGTGTATCAAGGTGTGGATTTAAAAAGAATACATGCATTGACTCTACAGACTCCATGTGTCAAACCATGGTCAGAAATCCCAAAAATTCCCTAGACTTCAACTGCCACACAAAGTCTCAGTCTATGCACACTCCAATGCATGTATTCTGATAATGGTTTGACACATGGAGTCTCACTCAATGCATGTATTCTTTTCAAAACCACACGTTGATACACATATGACCACACACACTCCAATGGATGTTTTTAAAAGAACAGTTGCATTTACTCTAGAGACTCCATGTGTCAAACCATGATCAGAAAGCCCAAAATCCTCTAGAATGCACAACTACGACATGGAAAGGTGAACTAGTGTGACAAAACATGCATCACCACGTCCATTGGAGTGTGTGTGGTCATGTGTGTACCAAGGTGTGGTTTCCAAAAGCACACATGCATTGACTCTAGAGACTCCATGTCTCAAACCATGGTCAGAAAGCCCAAAAAGCCCCTGGAATGCAACTGCCACATGGAATGGTGAATCAGTATGATAGAAATTGCATCACTACATCCATTTGAGTGTTTGTGGTCATGTGTGTATCAAGGTGTGTTTTTGAAAATAACACATGCATTATTGACTCTAGAGACTCCATGTGTCAAACCATGATTAGAAAGCCCTAAAATCCCCTAGAATGCGCAATTACCACATGGAATGGTGAACAAGTCTGACAGAAGTCGCATCACCACATCCATTGGAGTGTGTGTGGTCATGTGTGTATCAAGGTGTGATTTTGAAAAGAACACATGCATTATTGACTCTAGAGACTCCATGTGTCAAACAATAGTTAGAAAGCCCAGAAAGCCCCTGGAATGCAACTGCCACATGGAATTGTGAACCAGTGTGATAGAAGTTGCATCACCACATCCATTGGAGTGGGTGTGTGGTAATGTGTGTATCAAGGTGTGGTTTTTAAAATAACACATACATTGACTCTAGATACTCCATGTGTCAAACCATGGTCACAAAGCCCAAAAAGCCCCTGGAATGCGCAACTGCCACATGGAATGGTGAACCAGTGTGACAGAAGTTGCATCACCACATCCATTGGAGTGTGTGTGGTAATGTGTGTATCAAGGTGTGGTTTTGAAAATAACACATACATTGACTCTAGATACTCCATGTGTCAAACCATGGTCATAAAGCCCAAAAATCCCCTAGAATGCAACTGCCACATGGAATGGTGAACAAGTGTGAAATAAGTTGCATCACCGCGTCCATTGGAGTGTGTGTGGTTATGTGTGCATCGACATGTGGTTTTGAAAATAAAACATGCATTGACTAAGACTCCATGTGTCAAACCATGGTTAGAAAGCCCAAAACGCCCCTATGATGGAACTTCCACATGGAATATTGAACTACTATGACAAAAGTTGCATCACCACATTCATTGGAGTGTGTGTGGTAATGTGTGTATCAATATGTGGTTTTGAAAAGAACAAATGCATTGACTCTTGAGACTCCATGTGTCAAACCATGGTCAGAAAGTCCAAAAATCCCTTGGAATGCGCAACTTCCACATGGAATGGTGAACTAGCGTGAAAGAAGTTGCATCACCACATCCATTATACTATGCATGGTCGTGCGGATCAAGGTGTGGTTTTCAAAAGAACACATGCATTGACCCTAGAGATTCCATGTGTCAAACCATGGTCAAAAAGCCCAAAAAGCCCCTAGAATGCAACTGCCACATGGAATGGTGAACCATTGTGAGAGAAGTTGCATCACCACATCTATTGGAGTGTGTGTAGTCATGTGTGTATCAAGGTATGGCTTTGAAAAGAACACATGCATTGACTGAGACTCCATGTGTCAAACCATGATCAGAAAGCCCAAAAATCCCATAGAATGCACAACTACCACATGGAATGGTGATCCAGTGTGACAGAAGTTGCATCACAACATCCATTGGAGTGTGTGTGGTAATGTGTGTATCACGTGTGGTTTGGAAAAGAACACATGGATTATTGACTCTAAAGACTCCATGTGTCAATCCATGGTCAGAAAGCCCAAAAAGCCCCTGGAATGCAACTACCACATTGAATTGTGAACCAGTGTGAGACAAGTTGCATCACGACATCCATTGTAGGGTGTGTGTTGTCATGTGTGTATCAAGGATTGTTTTTAAGAAGAACAAATGCATTGACTTTAGAGACTCCATGTCGCAAACCATGGTTGGAAAGCCCAACAAGCCCCTGGAATGCAACTGCCACATGGAATAGTGAACCAGTGTGACAGAAGTTGCATCACCACATCTATTGGAGTTTTTGTGGTCATGTTTGTACCATGGTGTGGTTTTTATAAGAACACATGCATTTACTTTAGCGACTCCATGTGTCAAACCATGGTCAGAAAGCCCAAAAAGCCCCTGTGATGGAACTTCCACACGGAATATTGAACCAGTGTGACAAAAGTTGCATCACCACATTCATTAGAGTGTGTGTGGTCATGTGTGTATCAATACGTGGTTTTGAAAAGAACAAATTCATTGACTCTTGAGACTCCATGTTTCAAACCATGGTTAGAAAGTCCAAAAAGCCCCTGGAATGCACAACTGCCACATGGAATGGTGAACTAGTGTGACAGAAGTTGCATCACCACATCCATTATACTATGCATGGTCATGCGGATCAAGGTGTGGTTTTCAAAAGAACACATGCATTTACCCTAGACATTCCATGTGTCAAACCATGGTCAGAAAGCCCAAAAATCCCCAAGAATGCAACTGCCACTTGGAATGGTGAACCAGTGTGAGAGAAGTTGCATCACCACATCCATTGGAGTATGTGTGGTAATGTGTGTATTAAGTGTGGTTTTGAAAAGAACACATGCATTATTGACTCTAGAGACTCCATGTGTCAATCCATGGTCAGAAAGCCCAAAAATCCCCTGGAATGCAACTACCACATGGAATTGTGAACCAGTGTGACAGAAGTTGCATCACCAAATCCATTGTAGTGTGTGTGTTGTCATGTGTGTTTCAAGTTGTGTTTCTAACAAGAACACATGCAATGACTCTAGAGACTCCATGTAACATCCCAAAACATTAATCCAAGGCTATTAAGATCCAAGTCATCAAAATTTGGGTTAACAAAAACTTTTTCAATTATAATTATTAAAGCATTCATATGGGTGTGCATTTAAATTAGGAGTTGTTTTGAATTGCCATGATTAATTGATCCATTGCTTGTAAAATGATTCTTAGGTGAAATAAACATCATCTAGATCATTCTCAAACAAATCCCAAAGAAAAACAAATCAAAATGAATAAAAGAAAGAAATGGTCATTTGTGCCATTTTAACTACCATGCCTACTTTGGATATTCCTAGAACTCAAAACCTAACAGAAACAACTATGGATCCTTACACCCCTTGCTAGTACAGGTAATGATGTACCAAGGCCCACCTTGTGATCTGCCAAAATCTTTCAAACACTAATTTTAAATGGCATTTGAAAATTGAATGTAGTTCATATGAGAAGATCACACTTATTCAAAAACCACTCAAATGAGCTCCATTTTTAAATCCCAAGTAACCACAGAGGCTTAAGCATGTGTATACCAAACCCACCAAAATTCATCCAAAAATTCCAAACTTGAGTTCATGTGGCCATTGTGTCGAACAGGTGGCATGCACAAAATTTCTGCCTAACTATTACTATTCAATGATCATTGCTTTGTCGAGTAATTAGGCTCCATTTGGTCCCCTTGTCCCCTCTAACTCTAACCAGCACCTAACTAAGCTACTAACTGGCCTAGAGCAGTAGTGGAGCGCCGCCACTTTGTGGTCGCCGCCGGCCGATCATGGATAGAGCGCCACAAACCGCGCAACGCCAATCTAGCGCCACCACTAGCTCCGCCCAACCCTACCGCCACTCCATGTCCACCCCTCGATCTCCCCAAGCCTTGGATCACACCCTAGCGCCGCCGCCCAGTCTCTCTACGAGCTCGCCAGAGCACAATAGAGCGCGTCAGCCGCCAGCATGCTGCAGACTGCCACTCGACATAAAATCCTACACACCACTCCGCCTCGACCCCAGCACCCCGCCAGAGATGGCCGTGCACCAGCGTGCAACCCACAGTCGTCGTGCGCCGCGTCGAGCACCGCCTCTGTCTCCCAGAGCGCGGGACGCTCCTGACCAAATGCAACCACCCCTAGCCACGCATTTACGCCGTAGAGCACCGCCAGGAAGCAGGCCACCGTCCGCCTACGCCGCCCATGCCTCTAGCTGCTTGTACCAGCGTCACCGGTGAGCTCGCCGTTGAGCTGCTCGGTCCCCTCGTCGCCCTATAAAAGGAGCCCTCCCCTGCACCAACTACTCACACCATTCCACTCCCCTCTCCTCACTGATCCTTCCCCACCTCTCGCCGGAGCCACTCGAGGCTTGGTTCGCCAGAATTTCGCCGGAGGAGCCCGCTGTAGAGGAGGAGAAGGCGCCGTCGATCTCGTCCACCCCAGGAGCTGCCGCGACCACCCCTGAGCCCGCCCTCAACAGCACGTTCGATCTCCCCCATCGCCGCCGTAGCTGGAGCCCTGGTATGCCCACTGAGCACCCCCACCGAGCCGCTAGGGTTAGACCTCGCCGGTGACCTGTCCGTCGTTGACGACGAGCCCCAGCCGTAGATCTTCCTTCTAATCTAACGACCCACATCGCTCTGTACCGCTTCACGTGTAAAGAGCCGCTGACCGGTGGACCCCCCCTATCAGCTGTTCTCTGTGTCGCAGAACGCCACTGGGCTGGCCCGTTTTCTTTCCCGCGCGACCCATTTAGTTCAAACGTAGATTTTTCTATTTAGTTTTGAACTTAGTTCTGTTCCCTAGTTTGAAGATCAATTCAGAGAGATTTACAAATCCAAATGAGTGATTCCAATTGTGTTAGAAAGCTACTGAAAGATCTATCCAAGCCCGTTGGATTTAAATCATTTCGAGTTAGAGATCTCTCCTAGTAAAAATAACAAGACAAAAGATTTTGCACATTCAAACATTTTTATAAAATCAACCAAAATAGCTTTTGAGTTAATTCCAACTCTCAATAATCACATTTAACCATACCTATCTGAATATGTAATAATATTAAGGTTTACATGCAGTGACTTTGGACTAGTACCAAAATAATGCTATATAGGCATTTCTAGTCACTTTAAATCATTAAATATTAAACTTAAACCAAAGTAATTGTGATCCAACTCTTAAATTACATTCCCATATGTTAGAATATGTGGTTATGACATGTTTCCACATGATCCCATATTTTAAGTGGTGAATATTAAATCTTAGTTATTTTCAATGAGTAGAAATTACTTTTCTTAAATAAAAAGAATGAAACTAGTTAATAAAACCTTGTGATGCTTATGATGATAATAGATCATCCAATGTGTGCCTTAGAGTGCTAAGTAGACTAGTTAAGCATTATTTGGTGATTGTGTATTCCGTATGTATTTATAGACGATAGTACCGACCAAGCTTTTGAGGAGGAGGAGTGCTACCAAGAAGAGGAGGAAGAAAATTTCAACCACTACACCAACCAAGGCAAGCTAACACTTGCAAGTATTATACTAGCAAGCCACCATTAACAATGCAAGCTAACCGTTGCAATCTAGATAACTCAAGCAAAGACATTAGACATACTTTGGTTATACCACTTTAACTATTACTTACCCCAAGTATTATTTTCCAAGCTTTAGTTCCTTTACTTTACCAAAGTCCTTTACTTATTTTGAAGGTAGCATAAAGAGTATAAAACTTGAACTATTTAGATAACTTTAGATGTCATTCTATGGCATGAGATTGATCCCATCTTTCCACCTTAGTGAACACTCTTAACTTAGTTGTTTAGAGTTAGATAAAACTTGAGTCACTTTAGATGGGAACACTTGGTGAAAATGAATTGAGAAAACCTTGGAATGATGAGTCATTCTATTGAGATGTTTTGACATGTGTTGAGAAACACAAATGGTTTATGATGATAAAAATGTTGAGGCATGAGCCTTAACCCTTTACAAAACTGATGGTTGGATTCGGATGCGATACCATTCCAAATTTTACCGTACAACCACAATACCTGAATTGGGTAAGGCTTAGCCGAAAATTTATGTGCATTAGTATTAGTTCCCTCGTGGGAGAGGTTTGAGCTGAGGCTACCTCTCAATGGTGTCCACCTATGTAGTGCCCAAGATGACAGATGTTCATGGTTGGGAGGCCATGCTCATAGGAGAGGTGCTTATACTAGGGTGTGTAAAGGAAAGGTTATGTTTGATTATCTGCATACTAAGTATGATGATTCAGGATTATCCCTGACAGATGTATCGAATCTTGTGGTGAAAGGGTACCACCTCTGCAGAGTGTCAAACTATTCGAATAGCCGCGTACGCGGTTATGGACAGTTGGAGTGGCCATACTGTTTCGTTGCCAGATGTTTCCAAAATAACATGAAATGAATGATGAATCTTGACTTGACCACAACAGGGTTGTGACTATGACACTACCTTCCCAACTCAGGTGATTCTAGAACTTTATTTTATCTTTCTTTGTCTCTGAACTCAGCTTAGGTTTCAAACTTAACTTTCTAGTTAAACCTAGAGTTAACACTTTACTTTAGAACTATACTACTTGTTAGAGGTAGTTTGCGAGTACTTAAAGAGTACTCATGGATTTTGTCCCTGGCTATTCTCATGGCCAGACTATGAAGGAGACTACCAAGATGATGACCAGCAGGACGACTATGATAACTAGGACTATCTGCCTTCACGGCATTGCTCGTGCCTGAAGATGGACCCCACCGCTACGCTTATTATTTATTCCGCTGCTTGTTGTATTAAGAATGGATCATGAGATCCTTATTTGTGTAAGACCTTATGTATGGTTTGTAATGGATGATGTACTGTGATATCCAATCTTTTATGTCTCACAAAAATGGTAATCCTGGTATTGCGATGAATGACATAACAGGCATCTGGGATTAAAAATCTGGGTGTTGACAAGTTCGTATCAGAGCCATCCTGACCATAAGAGACCCTAGTTAGAATGGACGTCCGAACAAAAACTTAATTTCCAAACCAAAGTGAGTATTTATGAAAAACTATTTCCTCTCTTATCCTTGGGAATTCCTTCTTTCTCAAAAATTCATATTCCTCAAAATCCTTACATTACTACTTAAAATTTTACACACTTGATCACTTCACTAATTTCCTCATCCTTAATTCTTGTAGATGGAGACTCAGTTTAGCAAGTTCTACCAGTTGGGAAACGGAGGTCAGCTGATCTTTGAAAGGGACCTAGATTCACTGTCGGAGTTACCGGGGAGCCCGCATCTGGAGTTTCTTGGAGCTCAACTTCCAGGACCCCCAGGAGGAGATTTGCAGTGGCTGGTCACCGCTGATCTTCGAGGAAGCATCAAAGCCCCAACGTCCGGGAGAATCCAGTTCTCCGTGAGAGAGAACAACTGGCTAGATGGATTAGCCAGGGCAATGCATGAAGCTCTCGCACATCTATGTGCCCTTAGTATCAACCAACTCCAGGGAACCCATTTTGCTCACTATGCAAGGCGTGACTTCATGGGAATGCCGATGGAGATGCCAAGTCACCAAGAGCTGAAGCGTCAAGTGGAGAACCTTGACTTCCTGTTGTACGATCGCCAGAAGGAATTGGACAATGCTAGGGAGTTCGCCAACCATAGCCGTGCCATTGCTGCCCAGAAGGCCTAGACTTTCTCACTTCTTGTCAAGGACCGTCTGTCTCTTCGCCTCCATCGCGAGAAGAAGGATCACACTATCGCCCATCTTTGCAAGAAGGTGGCCGACCTCGAGAAGACCATCAAGGAGCAAGAAGCTCAGCTGGCAGCAAAGGAGGAAGAAGAGGAGGGTGAAGACATCTAGGGAGACATGGATTCTTACCTCAACAATGATGATGACTTTCTGGAGGAGGATGCGGTGGACTTCTACACGGACGATGAGGATTCCGACTTCATCGACGATGAGTAGAGGCACTAGAGCACTATCGTAGCAGGAGATGTATTGGTCCCACTATATCGTAGCTTGCAGAATGGTTCTTAAAACATCTATTTTCCTTGTTGTGGTGTGTGTGTGTTTGTATCGTGTGCTTGTTTGCATGAATGAAATGAAGTTAGTTGCAAAACCTGAGTCAAACTCAAAGTTTTAGTCTTGTAACCAAAACATGAACCTTAGAACTTTCCCTCTTACCCCTTTATCTACTTGAATCTTCAGATGACTCGTGGAAACCAAGGAGGGAGCAGCTCGTCGCAAGACCCAATGCTGCAGATCTTGCAGAATCTCATCGCAGACAGAGAAGCAAGCAGGGCAGAGCGCCAAGCAAATCTAGCAACACTGCAACAGATTGCCCAGATGGCTCTCAACAACCAAGGGTATGGAAACCAGGATCACCATGGATCCAAACTCAAAAACTTTCAGAATACCAATCCCCAATCTTTAACCAGGCTGAAAACCCACTAGATGTCAATGATGGTTACGCATAATGGAAAACAACTTAGAAGTAACTAGAGTTGATGACAACGGGAAAGTTCTCTTCACCACCCACTATCTGGCAGGAGATGCAAGAGCTTGGTGGACTAGTATCCGTAACATGAACCATGGTCAAGTGATGACATGGGAAGCCTTCAAAACCAAGTTCAGCCGCACCCACGTGCCGCAAGGTCTAGTCACCAGACTAAGAGATGTGTTTCGCGACTTGAAGCAGGGCAGAATGACTGTGGTGGAATACTGTGACAGATTCCTGTCACTTGCAAGATACGCCCCTGATGAGATCAACACAGAGGTCAAGAAGAAGAAGAGATTCTTGAACAGACTACATGATGAGATGCAGACTGTCCTCGTCAACATCCGCTTCGAGGATCTCGAAGATCTAGTCGACTCTGCCATTCAGATGGAATGGAAGATTAACCAGGCAAACGACAACCGCAAACATCGTATGATGCAACAATCTGGATCCAGCAGTCACCAGAAGTACCATCCCAATCCTTCACCAGGATATGCACTAAGGAACAATCGACCCTCAATGTCTCTCCCAAGCTACCCCAACCGTAGCGGAGGCAATGTGAAGTCTAGAGGAAACAATCACAACTCCGGTAACACCAACAATTTCAGCCGTGCCCCTCCCAAGAACAACAACAACAACACTGCACCCAGAATTGGCAGCAATGCTATGCCTGTCGCAGCAAAAGACAAGTCCTAGATCACCTGTTTCGAGTGTGGAGTAAAGGGCCACTATTCCAATGAGTGTCCCAACAAGACTGCCGCCAATGCCAATGTGAATGCCCCAGCTCAACAGCAACGTCGTGTTTAACCAGGAAGAAGATTTGCCCTAGGGAACCCTCACAACCGCAACGACCATCTCTTCCACATGAACGCCGAGGAAGCCCAAGAAGAGCCAGATGTAGTGTTGGGTATGTTTTCTGTCAACTCAGTTTTAGCAAGGGTATTGTTTGATTCGGGAGCATCGCATTCATTTGTCACCGAGGAATTTGCATGCACTAGTAAGATTCACCCAACCAACCTGAAGCATGTCATGATAGTTCAAATCCCTGGCTCAACTACAAAAGCTAGAAAAATTTGCAAAGTTGTACCTATCAGAATACATGGGATAGATTTTTATGCCAACCTAATTGTACTTGGAACCAAAGGATTGGAAGTAGTACTAGGTATGGACTGGATGTCAAGGCATGGAGGAATGATAGACTGTGCTAAGAAATCCATCACCATGACCAGTAGCTCTAGAGCAACGGTAGAGCATATATCTGAAACCTTACCCCGTCAATTCAAGTGCAACAAGAGTCTAGCCCTACCCACCATAGACCAAGTAAGAGTAGTTTGTGAATACCCCGACGTATTCCCAGATGAATTGCCAGGTATGATCCCGGATAGGGATATTGAGTTCATTATCGAACTAATCCTCGGAACCGGACCCATAGCCCAGAGACCCTATAGCATGAACCCCTCAGAGTTAGTGGAACTGAAGAAGCAGTTGGACGCCATGTTAGCAACATGCTTGATTCAACCAAGCGCATCGCCATGGAGATCACCAGTGTTATTCGTCGACAAGAAATATGGAGGCAACCGTCTGTGCACAGATTACAGGAAATTGAATGACGTCACCATCAAGAACAAGTACCCTTTGCCAAAGATAGAGGATCTATTTGATCAGTTGACTGGAGCTCAGGTATTCTCAAAGATTGATCGTAAGACTGGTTATCACCAACTTAAGATTCGTGCAATGGATATTCCTAAGATCGCCTTCACTACTCGTATGGTTTGTACGAGTATACGGTTATGTCTTTTGGATTAACCAATGCACCTGCTTATTTCATGAATCTCATGAATAAGATCTTTATGAATTTCCTAGATAAGTTTGTAGTTGTGTTCATCGATGATATCCTTATCTATTCCAAGTCAGAAGAAGACCATGAGCAGCATCTGAGAATCATCCTAGAAACCCTAAGAGAACATCGATTATATGACAAGTTTAGCAAGTGTGAGTTTTGGCTGAAAGAAGTAGGATTCCTAGGACATATTGTGTCTGCCGGAGGAGTCTCTGTTGATCCCGCCAAGATCAGAGATGTCGAAGCATGGGAAGCCCCAACCACTCAAACCCAAGTCTGTGCATTCCTCGGATTAGCGGGATACTACCGCAAGTTCGTCGAAGGATTTTCAAGCATCGCCAGACCCATGACCCAATTGTTGAAGAAGGACAAGAAATTTGAATGGACTGACAAATGCAAAGCCAGTTTCCAAGAGCTAAAGAAGAGATTGATATCAGCCCCAATATTGATCATGCCAGACATCAAGAAGCCATTTGATGTATATTGTGATGCATCCAAGATTGGCCTAGGATGTGTGTTGATGCAAGAAGGCACAGTCATCACGTTTCTGTCTCGACAACTGAAGCAGCATGAGCAGAACTATCCGACCCATGACCTTGAACTAGCAGCCGTACTTTTGGCATTAAAGACTTGGTGTCACTATCTGATGGGTAATCGCTGTGAGATTTACTCAGATCACAAGAGCTTGAAGTATATTTTCACTCAGAAGGAGCTGAATATGATACAAAGAAGATGGATAAAGTTAATCAAGGATTATGACCTTGACATTCACTATCACCCCGGCAAAGCCAATGTGGTAGCGGATGCTCTTAGCAGATTGCCTTGCAGGCTAAACACCATGATCAAGGAGAAGCAGCCAAGTTTGTATGAGGAGTTGGAGCAGTTTAGGACTGAGCTAGTTAGCAAAGGATCCTTAGCTAGCATTGAACTTCAACCCACATTGATTAGCCAAATCAAGGAAGCCTAGAAGGGAAATGAAAGTATCGACGGAATCAAACGTCAGACAGGTACAGGAAAGGTACCTGGATTCACAGAAGACGAAGAAGGAGTTTTATGGTACAAAGGACGTATCTGTGTGCCAGCAGATTCGGAGCTGAAGAAAGTTATCATGAAGGAAGCTCATGATACTCTTTATTCTATCCACCCCGGAGGAACGAAGATGTATCAAGACCTGAAGGAGCAATTTTGGTGGCACAAGATGAAGAGAGAGATTGGAAGCTACATCGCCAAATGTGAAATCTGTCAAAGAGTCAAAGCAGAGCATCAGAGACCCGCAGGACTGTTGCAACCATTACAGATTCCGGAATGGAAATGGGATTCCGTCGGAATGGACTTTATCACCGGTTTGCCTACTTCCAGTAGGGGAAATGACTCAATATGGGTCATAGTTGATAGACTGTCCAAGGTAGCTCACTTCATACCTGTCAAGACTACCTACCAGAGTGCGAAGCTAGCAGAGCTGTACATTGCTAGGATTGTTAGTCTGCATGGAACCTCCAAGACCATAGTATCAGATTGAGGACCCAGTTTACCTCGAGATTTTGGCAGAAAGTTCAGGAAGGATTAGGAACCAAGTTGAACTTCAGCACCGCTTATCACCCGCAAACTGATGGACAGACTGAGAGAGTCTACCAGATCCTAGAAGATATGTTAAGAGCTTGTGTGTTAGAGTATGGATCAAAATGGGAAGACTGTCTTCCTTTCGCAGAATTCTCATATAACAACAGTTATCAAGCTAGTTTGCAGATGGCACCATTTGAGTTCCTATACGGAACAAAGTGTCATACCCATTTGAATTGGTCGCAAGTAGGAGAGAGTCAGATCTTTGGACCAGACATTCTCCGAGAAGCTGAAGAGAAAGTTCACAAAGTCCGTGAGCACCTCAAGACCGCCCAATCTAGATAGAAGAGTTATGCTAGCAAGAGAAGGAGAGACCTGACTTTCAATGTCGGAGATTTTGTGTATCTCAAGGTTTCACCATTGAAGGGAACCCAACGCTTTGGTCTGAAAGGAAAGTTAGCCCCCAGATATATCGGACCCTTCAAGGTTCTGAATCGTCGAGGAGAAGTATCATATCAACTGGAACTACGCGAAGAGATGTCAGCCATCCACAATGTGTTCCATATCTTGTTACTTCGCAAATGTCTGGAAGTGCCAGAGAACACTGAAGTTTTCAAGAACATCGATCACCGAGCTATTGAGATCAACAATGACCTGACATATCGTGAAGTGCCCATTCGTATCTTGGAAGAAGCGTACAGAACCACCAGAACCAGGAGTATCAAGTTCCTCAAGATTCAATGGAGCAACCATACCGAAGAGGAAGCCACTTGGGAGTGAGAAGATTACATTAGGACAGAGTTCCCAGATCTCTTTAGTTCCTAGTTTTCTTTTGTAAATCTCGGGACGAGATTTTGTTTAAGGGGGGAAGGTTTTTAACATCCCAAAACTTTAATCCAAGGCTATTAAGATCCAAGTCATCAAAATTTGTGTTAACAAAAACTTTTTCAATTAAAATTATTAAAGTATTCATATGGGTGTGCATTTAAATTAGGAGTTGTTTTGAATTGCCATGATTAAGTGATCCATTGCTTGTAAAATGATTCTTTGGTGAAATAAACATCATCTAGATCATTCCCAAACAAATCCCAAAGAAAAACAAATCAAAATGAATAAAAGAAAGAAATGGTCATTTGTGCCATTTTAACTACCATGCCTACTTTGGCTATTCCTAGAACTCAAAACCTAACAGAAATAAATATGGATCCTTGCACCCCTTGCTAGTACATGTAATGATGTACCAAGGCCACCTTGTGATCTGCCAAAATCTTTCAGACACTAATTTTAAATGGCATTTGAAAATTGAATGTAGTTCATGTGAGAAGATCACAATTATTCAAAAACCACTCAAATGAGATCCATTTTTAAATCCCAAGCAACCACAGAGGCTTAAGCATGTGTATAGAAAACCCACCAAAATTCATCCAAAAATTCCAAACTTGAGTTCATGCGGCCATTGTGTCAAACAGGTGGCATGCACAAAATTTCTGCCTAACTATTACTATTCAATGATCATTGCTTTGTCGAGTAATTGGGCTCCATTTGGTCCCCTTGTCCCCTCTAACTCTAACCAACACCTAACTAAGCTACTAACCGGACTAGAGTAGCAGTGGAGCGCCGCCACTTTGTGGTCGCCACCGGCCGATCATGGACAGAGCGCCACAGACCGCGCAGCGCCAATCTAGCACCACCACTAGCTCCGCCCAACCCTACCGCCACTCCCTGTCCACCCCTCGATCACCCCCAGGCCCTGGACCACACCCCAGCGCCGCCGCCCAGTCTCTCTGCGAGCTTGCCAAAGCGCGTCAGCCGCCAGCATGCTGCAGATCGCCACTCGACATAAAATCCCGCACACTGCTCTGCCTCGACCCCAACACCCCACCAGACATGGTCGTGCGCCACCGCGCGACCCACAGTTTATGTGCGCCGTGTCGAGCATCGCCTCTGTCTCCCAGAGCGCGGGACGCTCTTGAACAAACGGCACCGCCCTAGCCACAGATTTACGTCGTAGAGCACCGCCAGCAAGCAGGCCACCGTCCGCCTACGCCACCCATGCCTCTAGCTGCCTGTACTAGCGTCACCGGTGAGCTCGTCGTTGTGCCGCTCGGTCCCCTCGTCGCCCTATAAAAGGAGCCCTCCCCCGCACCAACTACTCACACCATTCCACTCCCCTCTCCTCACTGATCCTTCCCCACCTCTCGTCGGAGCCACTCGAGCCTTGGTTCGCCGGAATTTCGCCGGAGGAGCCCGCTGCAGAGGAGGAGAAGGCGCCATCGATTTCGTCCACCCCAGCAGCTGCCGCGACCACCCCTGAGCCCGCCGTCGACAGCACGTTCGATCTCCCCCATCGCCGCCGTAGCTGGAGCCCTGGTATGCCCCCTGACCACCCCCACCGAGCCGCTAGGGTTAGACCTCGCCGGCGACCTGTCCGTCGTCGACGACGAGCCCCAGCCGTAGATCTCCCTTCTAATCTAACGGCCCACATCGCCCCATACCGCTTCGCGTGTAAAGAGCTGTTGACCGGTGGACCCCCTATCAGCTATTCTCTGTGCCACGGAACGCCACTGGGCCGGCCCGTTTTCTTTCCCGCGCGACCCATTTAGTTCAAACTTAGATTTTTCTATTTAGTTTTGAACTTAGTTATGTTCCCTAGTTTGAAAATCAATTTAGAGAGATTTACAAATCCAAATGGAGTGATTCCAATTGTGTTAGAAATCTACTGAAAAGATCTATCCAAGCCCGTTGGATTTATTTCATTTAGAGTTATAGCTCTCTCCTAGTAAAAATAACAAGACGGAAGCTTTTGCACATTCAAACATTTTTATAAAATCAACCAAAATAGCTTTTGAGTTGATTCCAACTCTCAAAAATCACATTTAACCATACCTATCTGAATATGTAATAATATTAAGGTTTACATGCAATGACTTTGGACTAGTACCAAAATAATGCTATATAGGCATTTCTAGTCACTTTAAGTCATTAAATATTAAACTTAAACCAAAGTAATTGTGATCCAACTCTTAAATTACATTCCCATATGTTAGAATATGTGGTTATGACATGTTTCCACATGATCCCATATTTTAAGTGGTGAATATTAAATCTTAGTTATTTTCAATGAGTAGAAATTACTTTTCTTAAATAAAAAGAATGAAACTAGTTAATAAAACCTTGTGATGCTTATGATGATAATAGATCATCCAATGTGTGCCTTAGAGTGCTAAGTATACTAGTTAAGCATTATTTGGTGATTGTGTACTCCGTATGTATTTATAGACGATAGTACCGACCAAGCTTTTGAGGAGGAGGAGTACTACCAAGAAGAGGAGGAAGAAAATTTCAACCACTACACCAACCAAGGCAAGCTAACACTTGCAAGTATTATACTAGCAAGCCACCATTAACAATGCAAGCTAAACCTTGCAATCTAGATAACTCAAGCAAAGACATTAGACATACTTTGGTTATACCACTTTAACTATTACTTACCCCAAGTATTATTTTCCAAGCTTTAGTTCCTTTACTTTACCAAAGTCCTTTACTTATTTTGAAGGTAGCATAAAGAGTATAAAACTTGACCTATTTAGATAACTTTAGATGTCATTCTATGGCATGAGATTGATCCCATCATTCCACCTTAGTGAACACTCTTAACTTAGTTGTTTAGAGTTAGATAAAAACTTGAGTCACTTTAGATGGGAACACTTGGTGAAAATGAATTGAGAAAACCTTTGAATGATGAGTCATTCTATTGA
Source organism: Avena insularis (assembly GCA_023614405.1). Taxonomy (NCBI): domain Eukaryota; kingdom Viridiplantae; phylum Streptophyta; class Magnoliopsida; order Poales; family Poaceae; genus Avena; species Avena insularis. The sequence continues at coordinate 403,644,057 of CM042696.1, forward strand.
GATGTTTTGACATGTGTTGAGAAACACAAATGGTTTATGATGATAAAAATGTTGAGGCATGATCCTTAACCCTTTAAAAAACTGATGGTTGGATTCGGATGCGATACCATTCCAAATTTTACCGTACAACCACAATACCTGAATTGGGTAAGGCTTAGCCGAAAATTTATGTGCATTAGTATTAGTTCCCTCACGGGAGAGGTTTGAGCTGAGGCTACCTCTCAATGTTGTCCACCTAGCCCAAGATGACAAATGTTCATGGTTGGGAGGCCATGCTCATAGGAGAGGTGCTTATACTAGTGTGTGTAAAGGAAAGGTTATGTTTGATTATCTGCATACTAAGTATGATGATTCAGGATTATCCACAATGGATGTATCGAATCTTGTGGTGAAAGGGTACCACCTCTGCAGAGTGTCAAACTATTTGAATAGCCGCGTCCACGGTTATGGATAGTTGGAGTGGCCATACTGTTTCGTTGCCATATGTTTCCAAAATAACTTATGAAATGAATGATGAATCTTGACTTGACCACAACAGGGTTGTGACTATGACACTAGCTTCCCAACTTAGGTGATTCTAGAACTTTATTTTATCTTTCTTTGTTTCTGAACTCAGCTTAGGTTTCAAACTTAACTTTCTAGTTAAACCTAGAGTTAACACTTTACTTTAGAACTATACTACTTGTTAGAGGTAGTTTGCGAGTACTTGAAGAGTACTCATGGCTTTTGTCCCTGGCTATTCTCATGGCCAGACTATGAAGGAGACTACCAAGATGATGGCCAGCAGGATGACTATGATAACTAGGACTATCGGCCTTCGTCAGCATTGCCTGTGCCCCTAAAGATGGACCCCACCGCTACGCTTATTATTTATTCCGCTGAAGACTGGATCATATCCTTATTTCTGTAAGACCTTATGTATGGTTTATAATGGATGATGTACTGTGATATCCAATCTGTTATGTCTCGCAAAAATGGTAATCCTGGGATTGCGATGAATGATATAAGGCATCCGATTAAAATCCGGGTATTGACACTCCATGTGTCAAACCATGGCGAGAAAGCCCAAAAAGCCCCTGGAATGCAACTGCCACATGGAATGGTGAATCAGTATGATAGAAATTGCATCACTACATCCATTGGAGTGTTTGTGGTCATGTGTTTATCAAGGTGTGGTTTTGAAAAGAACACATGCATTATTGACTCTAGAGACTCCATGTGTCAAACCATGATGAGAAAGCCCCAAAATCCCCTAGAATGCGCAACTACCACATGGAATGGTTAACAAGTGTGATAGAAGTTGCATCACCACATCCATTGGAGTGTGTGTAGTCAGCTGTGTATCAAGGTGTGATTTTGAAAAGAACACATGCATTATTGACTCTAGAGACTCCATGTGTCAAACCATAGTCAGAAAGCCCAAAAAGCCCCTGGAATGCAACTGCACATGGAATTGTGAACAAGTGTGACAGAAGTTGCATCACCACATCCATTGAAGTGTGTGTGGTAATGTGTGTATCAAGGTGTGGTTTTTAAATTAACACATACATTGACTCTAGATACTCCATGTGTCAAACCATGGTTATAAAGCCCAAAAAGCCCCTGGAATGCGCAACTCCCACATGGAATGGTGAACCAGTGTGATAGAAGTTGCATCACCACATCCATTGGAGTGTGTGTGGTAATGTGTGTATCAAGGTGTGATTTTGAAAATAACACATACATTGAATCTAGAGACTCCATGTGTCAAACCATGGTCATAAAGCCCAAAAATCCCCTGGAATGCAAGTGCCATATGGAATGGTGAATAAGTGTGAAATAAGTTGCATCACCACATCCATTGGAGTGTGTGTGGTAATGTGTGCATCGACGTGTGGTTTTGAAAAGAAAACATGCATTGACCGAGACTCCATGTGTCAAACCATGGTTAGAAAGCCCAAAAAGCCCCTCTGATGGAAGTTCCACACGGAATATTGAACCAATGTGACAAAAGTTGCATCACCACATTCATTGGAGTGTGTGTATCAATATGTGGTTTTGAAATGAACAAATGCATTGACTCTTGAGACTCCAGGTGTCAAACCATGGTCAGAAAGTCCAAAAAGCCCCTGGAATGCGCAACTCCCATATGGAATGGTGAACCAGTGTGATAGAAGTTGGATAATCACATCCATTGTACTATTTGTGGTCATGCAGATCAAGGTGTGGTTTTCAAAAGAACACATGCATTGACCCTAGAGATTCCATGTGTCAAACCATGGTCAAAAAGCCCAAAAAGCCCCTAAATGAACTGCCGAATGAAATGGTGAAGTAGTGTGATAGAAGTTGCATCACCACATCTATTGGAGAGTGTGTGGTCATATGTGTATCATGGTGTGGTTTTGAAAAGAACACATGAATTGAATGAGACTCCATATGTCAAACCATGATCAAAAAGCCCCAAAATCCCGTAGAATGCGCAAATATCACATGGAATGGTGAACTAGTGTGACAGAGGTTGCATCACCAAATAAATTGGAGTGTGTGTGGTAATGTGTGTATCAAGGTGTGGTTTTGAATGTAACACATGCATTATTGACTCTAGACACTCCATGTGTCAAACTATGGTCAGAAATCCCAAAAAGCCCCTAGAATGCAACTGCCACATGGAATTGTGAAGCAGTGTGACAGAAGTTGCATCACCACATCCATTTTAGTGTGTGTGCGGTCATGTGTGTATCAAGGTGTGGTTTTGAAAAGAACTAATGCATTGACTCTAGAGACTCCATGTGTCAAACCATGGTCAGAAAGCCCAAAAAGCCCCTAGAATGCAACTACCACATGTAATGGTGAACCAGTGTGACAGAAGTTGGATCACCACATCTATTGGAGTGTTTGTGGTCATGTGTATATCAAGGTGTCGTTTTGAAAAGAACATGTGCATTGACTTTAGAGACTCCATGTGTCAAACCATGGTCAGAAATCCCAAAAAGCCCCTAGAATGCAACTGCCACATGGAATTGTGAACTAGTGTGACAGAAGTTGCATCACCACATCCGTTGGAGTGTGTGTGGTCATGTGTGTATCAAGATGTGGTTTTAAAAGAACACATGCACTGACTTTAGAGACTCCATGTGTCAAACCATGGTCATAAAGCCCAAAAAGCAACAAGAATGCAACTGCCACATGGAATGGTGAACTAGTGTGACAGAAGGTTTATCACCACATCCATTGGAGTGTGTGTGGTCATGTGTGTATCAAGGTGTGGTTTTCAAAAGAACACATGCATTGACTAAGACTCCATGTGTCACACCATGATCAGAAATCCCAAAAACCCCTGGAATCCGCGACTACCACATGGAATGGTGAACCAGTTTGACAGAAGTTGCATCACCACATCCATTGGAGTGTGTGTGGTCATGCGGATCAAGGTGTGGTTTTTAAAAGAACACATGCATTGACCCTAGAGATTCCATGTGTCAAACCATGGTCAAAATGCCCAAAAAGCCCCTAGAATGCAACTTCCACATGGAATGGTGAACTACTGTGACAAAAGTTACATCACAACATCTATTGGAGAGTGTGTGGTCATATGTGTATCAACGTGTGGTTTTGACAAGAACACGTGCATTGAATGAGACTCCATGTGTCAAACCATGATCAAAAGCCCAAAAAACCCCTAGAATGCGCAACTACCACATAGAATGGTGAACCTGTGTGACAGAAGTTGCATACCACATCCATTGGAGTGTGCGTGGTAATGTGTGTATCAAGGTGTCGTTTTGAAAAGAATACATGCATTATTGACTCTAAAGACTCCATGTGTCAAACCATGGTCAGAAAGCCCAAAAACTCCTGGAATGCAACTGCCACATGGAATTGTGAACCAGTGTGATGGAAGTTGCATCACCACATCCATTGTAGTGGGTGCGCGGTCATGTGTGTATCAAGGTGTGGTTTTGAAAAGAACTAATGCATTGACTCTAGAGACTCCATGTGTCAAACGATGGTCAAAAAGTCCAAAAAGCCCCTGGAATGCAACTACCACATGGAATGGTGAACCTGTGTGATAGAAGTTGCATCACCAGATCTATTAGATTCTTTATGGTCATGTGTGTATCAAGGTGTGGTTTTGAAAAGATCACATGCATTGACTTTAGATACACCAGGTGTCAAACCATGGTCAGAAATCCCAAAAAGCCCCTAGAATGCAAATGCCACATGGAGTTGTGAACCAGTGTGACAGAAGTTGCATCACCACATCCATTGGAGTGTGTGTGTGTGTATCAAGGTGTGGTTTTGAAACGAACACATGGATTATTAACTCTAGAGACTCCATGTGTCAAACCATGGTCAGAAAGCCCAAACATGCCCTAGAATGCAACTACCACATGGAATTGTGAACCAGTATGATAGAAGTTGCATCACCACATCCATTGAGTGTTTGTGTTCATGTGTGTATCAAGGTATGGTTTGAAAATAAACATGCATTGAATTTAGAGACTCTAGTGTCAAACCATGGTCATAAAGCCCAAAAAGCAACAAGAATGCAACTGCCACATGGTGAACTAGTGTGACAAAAGTTGCATCACGACATCGATTGGAGTGTGTGTGCTCATGTGTGTATCAAGGTGTGGTTTTGAAAAGAACACATGCATTGACTGAGACTCCATGTGTCAAACCATGATCAGAAATCACAAAAAGCCCCTGGAATGCGCAACTACCACATGGAATGGTGAACCAGTGTGACAGAAGTTGCATCACCACATACATTGGAGTGTGTGTGGTCATGTGTGTATCAAGGTGTGGTTTTGAAAAAACACATGCATTGTTGACTCTAGAGACTCCATGTGTCAATCCATGGTCAAAAAGCCCAAAAGCCCTTGGAATGTAACTACCACATGGAATTGTGAACCAGTGTGAGAGAAGTTGCATCACCACATCAATTGGAGTATGTGTGTCCATGTGTTTATCAAGGTGTGATTTTGACAAGAACACATGCATTGACTCTAGATACTCCATGTGTCAAACCATGGTCAGAAAGCCCAAAAAGCCCTTGGAATGCAACTGCCACATGGAATTGTGAAGCAGTGTGATAGAAGTTGCATCATGATGACCCACAGTTAAGGGGGTGTATCATAGTAAATTCGATAAGTAAGAGTGTCGAACCCAACGAGGAGCAGAAGGTGCTGGCTAGTGGTATGGATCAGGAATTCTCTGCAAATACTTAGCAAACGGATTTTTAGGGGTTTTTGATAAAGCAAATAAATAAAGTACGAATAAGTAAAAGACAATAAGAATAAATGCAGCAAGTAGCCCAATCCTTTCTTCAGCAAAGGACAAGCAGGTTGTATTACTAAAGATGACCAAACGTTCTCGAGGACACACGGGAAGACTATCAAGTGCTTTCGCTTCATATAGTTGATTAATCTTCTTTAGCTTGCTAAGTGTTGTGTGGGTGAACTTGTGCTAATGTACCGACCTTCCTAGGACTAATACATACTTGTGATTATACCCCTTGCAAACATCCGTAAGTACAGGAAAGTAATTAAGGTAGAAACCTAACTATAGCTTTAAACTCTAAGACCCTTACGTCCCTTGTGCAATGGTTTCCTAACGGAGGTTCAGGTTTCTGTCACTCTGGCAACCCCTACGATTAGTAGCCAAATACACAATGCATTCCCCTAGGCCCATATAGGTGAAGTGTCATGTAGTCGATGTTCACATGACACCACTAGAAGAAGTACACCACAACTTAAATATCAAACTATTGAATCTTTCTCAACACAATTCCACTACTAACAACATGACTTCTCCCATGTCCTCAAGAACAAAACGAACTACTCACAAGACATCATATGGATCATGATCAGAGATGGAATAATGATGTATAACAATCTGAACATAAACGATAATTCAATGGTTCACTTAATAGCATCAACTACAAAGAGTAATCAACACTAGGAAAGTTTCCCCTAAGAACTATGCAAGATTCAACCCAATTGTTACAGCAATATGGAGATGGTGATGAGTGTGCTGATGGTGATTATGGTGGTGATGATGATGATGATCCCGATGAAGTCCAGCTTGATGTTGGTGTTGATGGCGACGATCTCCCCTCTCCCGGAAGGAATTCCCCCGACAGAAATCTGTCTGCTGGAGAGATCTTTCTCTCTCGGTGTTTTCCGCCCCGCAGAGGCGGTGGAATCTTTCTTTGGTCACTCTCCGAGTATTAGGGTTTCGGGAGGATTATATACGCCAGAGGGGAGAGCTAGAGGTGGGCTAGGGCGGCCACACCACCTGGTGGCGCGGCCTAGGCTGGCCTGCGCCAGGGGGTGGTGTGGGCCCACTGTGTCCCATCTCCACTCCTCCTTTTGTCTTCCTTTGTCTTCTGGAAAAATAGGATTTTTCGTATATTTTCCCGGATTTTCTGATCTTCGCGAATTTTGCCTCCAAACAGCACCTTTTCCATCAGAATCCTGACTGCAGCGGTCCATGCTCCAAAAGTCATCAACCATGCAAAAACAGATGAAATAACATAAGTATCATCTCTTAATATGAAATATATCAATGAATAACAGTAAATTATGACATAGAATAGTGATGCAAAATGGACGTATCAAGTCCCCCCAAGCTTAGACTTGGCTTGTCCCCAAGCAAAACTGACCTCAATAAACATGGCCTCAGGTTTATGGAGTGAAGAGTCGATAAAAGAATACGGACAAGAAGCATCACATTCATCAATGCATAGATCATAATAGAAGACAACTCACTATTATATAACTCATCTTGTAATAAGTAAAGGAAACACAATAAAGATACATAAAGTGAATCATAATTGGTAATGGCAAACTTAGCTCTTGGTCGAAGAATAGTTGATAATTTGCTGGAGTTCACAAATAACTAGTTTTCAATGATAGCTTTCAAAGTAGTAATCACCAAGATAATAGCAAATTGCAAAACAAGGAACATAAGAAACATGATTGAATAAATCATCACATGAATGAATGAAACACAACAACTCAAAATACTTGCTGAGATAGAAGGGAATAGGTTTACTGACTCAACTAAAAATTAAAAGAAAGGCCCTTCGCAGAGGGAAGCAGGGATTGCAAGTTTCATAAAGAGCTCCCAAAAATTATGATACTTATTAGCTTTCAGCTCTCATTGCTCCTATCATAGGAATCTTTTAGGTGATTAAGGTTAAAGTGATCAAATATGAGGATATGCTTGATAAGTTGTGAATTGAGAATCTCATGTCCCTTGAATACGAGGGCCGCTCCTCATGCTACTCAAGTTTAGTCACCGGTAAGTTCTTGTCATCGTAAGAACATGTGTACACGGAGAATCGCCAACGGGGTACCCCTTGCTCGATGATACGGAAGAATCCCCATATCAAAATGACAAGGCAAGCAGACAACAAGCATCTCAGCAATCTTCTTATTTATCATGCGAATATGGTGCTTTTTCTCTCTTTCCTCTTTCATAATATCTCTTTTTCTCAATCTCTATCTCTTTTTTATAAGAAAAATGCTTCATAGATGCCCGTTATGGTTACGCTACAGGTTTCCACCATGACAAAGATGGATTAGACCAATGCCAATGCGCTTTCTCTAACACGTATGCATAACTCCATGGACTTACAAGCTCCCTTTCATTTCACAATCGACGACATCCATAGACAAAAGAACATGATATCAACTAGGTACAAAGTACCAAAGGTAATGTTGAAAGCGTTCCCCATGACAGCATGGTTCTACTAATTCAGAACTCACAAAGCGCAAGCATATACACAACATAGATGGGCACAATGGTTCAAGTTTATTAAATGAAAGAAAGTAAAGTGTGCCATCAAGTTCATGAGAGCTTTAATCACTAATTTTCACATAACAAGTTTTATTTGGAAGGTACACAAAACAAGAATTTACTTGGAATAGCAATAGTGCTAATAGGTAGGTATGGTGGACACAAATGGCATGGGTTTGGTTGAAGGATTGGATGCACGAGAAGAATTCCCTCTTAGTATAGGTTTTTGGCTAGCAAGGCTAGGTAGCAAGTATAAGAGTTGAAGGAAATAAACAAACATACAAGTGATAAAGACAAACATGCAATCTTCCTTGGAAGCACAAAAGATCTTAACTAGAGAATACTAAACTTATGAGCAAATCAAGAAAGAAAGATGATGAAATTATATTTCTTTAGAGTACTTTTATCTTTTCATTCAACTCTCAAAAATAGTGTTGCTATTGACCGAGCCAGGTTTGACAAAACCAACTAAATTAACTCAATGATCCCAAAGTGCTACCAATACTAACAACAAGATCAATCATATAACCACGAATTGAAAACTAATATAAGATATGCAAAAGAGTAAATGATAGAACTTCTCATTAATATTCCATAATGGCAACTCACACCAAGGGATACATATCTAACGAGAGAGGGGACACTTCCATAATGCAAACCATCCTACATGATAACTTCTCTATTCATGATATGACTCTACTAAAAAGGTAAAAAGATAGAAGATAGTGGTGTGATACCGCGGCACTCCCCCAAGCTTGGAACAAACCAAGGGGATGCCAAACCTGATGACGAATTACTCCTTTGGTGGTGGTGGTATTCTCTTGATGAGCTCTTTGATCAATTTCCCCAAGTCCTCAACCTCGAAGGTGAGATTGCGAATAAGCTGCGAGTTTTGCTCAATGCGGCTCATGATCATGTCGGGTTGTGAATTCCAGCTCTTATGATTCTTTCCCCACTCTTCCTCCTTGAAGTCTTCTTTTCCTGCATGGCTAGAACGAGGAAAATCCCAATTGGAGGGTAATTTCTCCTTGGGCATATTCTGGTATTGATGCTCATGGATAAGGGTATGGAAAGGATTCTTGCTGGGGAAGTGACCAGGGATCTGAACGGTGATGAGGAGGCTTCCCTCCAATTGACATAGTCCTGGCAGGGTTTTCCACCACTCCAATGCTTGCAATGGTAGTGCCGGTGTGCTTTTCCTCCTCTTCATCTTCACCCTTGATCTCCTTCTCCTGCCCGGGGTCTTGGAGATCTTCCTCCATAGGCTCCTTTCCTTTATCCTTGGCGGACACCATTGTGCTTCTAAGCTTTCAAAGATAGTTCCTGGCAGAAACAGATCGAAGCGAAAACACGACGAAAACACGATATACGAACCTCAGGAGATCCGGGGGGGGGTTATATATTATGAAGTTTCACAACAAAAGGAAGGTACTGGGAGAAAACGGGTCGGAGACGGAGTCCGGAATGGCCACACCACCTGGTGGCGCGGCCAGGGGTGGGCCCACGGCACAGGGTGGTGTGAGCCACCCTGGCTCCGTTTCCATCCCTCTTTCGCTTTGTAGCTTCCCTTATTGACTAAAAACTGCAAAACTATAATTGGATAGTATTTTCACGGAACTTTTCTTACCAGAACTATTACCTATTTGAAAACGGACTCTGCAGGTCTCTGAATTTGGTCCTTGATAAATTTTTCTGGAGTTATAACTTGAAAGGCATCAACATCTTCATTGTAAGAATCTCCAGCAATATAGTGCTTAATTCGCTGCCCATTCACTACTTGTGTAGTGTTATCTTTTAAAGAAGAAATCTTTATTGCTCCTGAGTGGTACACTTCTTCAATAATGAAAGGCCGTTCCGATTTTGATAGTAGTTTCCCTGCAAAAAATCTGAGACGAGACCTATACAATAGAACCTTCTCACCAACATGGAATTCTCTCTTAAGTATTCGCTTGTCATGCCATCTTTTAACTTTTTCCTTAAAGATCCTAGCATTCTCATATGGTTCGCTCCTCCATTCATCTAAAGAACTTAAAGAAAATAATATCTTTTCACCAGCAAGCTTACAATCTCTATTGAGTTCTTTAACTGCCCAGTAAGCTTTGTGTTCTAATTCTAAAGGTAGGTGACAAGCTTTCCCATAAACCATTTTAAAAGGAGACATTCCCATAGGGTTTTTGTAGGCAGTCCTATAAGCCCATAAAGCGTCATTCAACTTTTTAGCCCAGTTTTTTCTAGATCTATTAATAGGCTTTTGCAGGATGGATTTAATTTCTCTATTTGACAATTCTACTTGCCCACTAGTTTGGGGGTGATAAGCTGAAGCAATTCTATGATTAACATCATATTTAGCAAGGGTCTTTCTAAAACCACCATGAATGAAATGAGAACCTCCATCAGTCATGAGATACCTAGGCACTCCAAACCTAGGAAAGATAACATCCTTAAGCATTTTTAGAGAAGTCTCCTCGTCGGCACTCTTCGTAGGAATGGCTTCTACCCACTTAGTAACATAATCAACGGCAACAAGAATATGAGTATAACCTTTCGGGGGAGAGAAAGGACCCATAAAGTCAAATCCCCAGCAATCAAAGGGTTCAATAACTAGAGAGTAGTTCATAGGCATTTCATTGCATCTAGAAATATTATCAACACGCTGACATTCATCACAAGATAAAACAAATTTCCTTGCATCTTTAAAAAGGGTAGGCCAATAGAAACCTGATTGTAGCACCTTTTGCGCAGTTCTATCTCCTGCATGATGTCCTCCATAAGCACTACCATGACATTTACGCAATATCTCCTTTTGTTCATATTCTGGAACACATCTTCGCATAATACCATCCACTCCTTCTTTATATAAGTGTGGGTCATCCCAAAAATAATGCCTCAAATAATAAAAAGAACTTTCTTCTTTGCTGAGCTATAAAAGTTGGAGGCAAATACTTCGAGACAATAAAGTTAGCATAATCAACATACCAAGGGCTCCCTCGCAAGCTTACCACTACCGCAGCCGACTATTCATTTGGGAAACTATCAATAACAGGCATAGGGTCAAAGGAGATATTTTCCAATCGAGATAAATTATTAGCTACAGGCTTTTCATCACCTCTCCTATCTACAATATGTAGATCAAACTCTTGTAAAAGCAGCACCCATCTAATAAGCCTAGGCTTAGCATCCTTCTTCATCATAAGGTACTTAATAACAGCATGATTAGTATGAATGGTGACTTTTGAGTCCACAATATAAGGTCTAAACTTATCACAAGCAAAAACGACAGCTAGGAATTCTTTTTCAGTAGTTGCATAATTCGTTTGAGTAGCATCAAGAGTCTTACTAGCATAATGAATAACGTTCAACTTTTTATCAATACGTTGCCCAAGGACAACACCTACAGCAAAATCACTAGCATCACACATTATTTCAAAGGGTAAACTCCAATCGGGTGGTTGAATGATAGGAGCTGTAGTTAAAGCCTTCTTAAGAGTCAAAAGATTCCTTACAATCATCATCCAAAACAAAGGGTACATCTTTTTGAAGACGATTAGTGAGGGTTTTTGATATCTTAGAGAAATCTTTAATAAACCTTCTATAGAAACCAGCATGACCAAGGATACTATGAATACCTTTTATGTCTCTTGGGCAGGGCATTTTCTCAATTCCCTCGACTTTAGCCCTATCCACTTCTATGCCTCTTTCGGAAACATTATGCCCAAGGACAATCCCTTCATTAACCATGAAGTGGCATTTCTCCCAATTAAGAACAAGATTAGTTTCTTCACACCTCTACAAAACTTTATCAAGGTTGTGCAGACAATTATCAAAAGAAGTTCCATAGACAGAGAAATCATCCATGAACACTTCCACAATTTCCTCACAAAAACCATGAAAGATAGCAGACATGCATCTTTGAAAAGTAGCAGGAGCATTACATAAACCAAAAGGCATACGTCTATAAGCATAGGTTCTGTAAGGGCATGTAAAGGTAGTTTTTTCTTGATCTTGTTGTTTAACAACAATTTGAGAAAACCCAGAGTATCCATCAAGGAAACAAAAATGAGTCTTTTTAGACAATCTTTCGAACATTTGATCAATAAAAGGAAGTGGGTAATGATCTTTCTTAGTAACTTTGTTAACCTTTTTGAAATCGATACACATCCTATAGCCTACTACTATTCTTTGGGGAATAAGCTCATCATTATCATTAGGCACAACAGTAATACCTCCCTTTTTAGGGACACAATGAACGGGACTAACCCATTCACTATCAGCAATAGGCTAAATAATACCATCATCAAGGAGTTTCAATACCTCATTTCTTACCACTTCCTTCGTCTTAGGATTTAAAGATCATTGATGCTGTACTACTAGCTTTGCATCTGGTTCTATATTGATAGCATGCTGACATATAGTAGGAGAAATCCCTTTTAAATCATCTAGGGTATAGCCCATAGCCCCTCGGTGTTTCTTCAGTACCTCCAATAATCTTTCTTCTTCCTTCCCTGAAAGTTTAGAGCTAATAATAACAGGATATATCTTATTATCATCAATGTAAGCATATTTAAGATCATCAGGTAAGGGTTTTAGATCAAAGACTGGATCCTTTTTAGGTGGCAATGTGGTACCCAAATCTTCTACATGCAAGTTATGCTTAAGCATCTTAGGCTGATTATGGAGAATCTCGTCAATCTCATTCCTTTCTCCCATGAAGATTTCACTTTCATGATCTTCCATAAATTGCTGCAAAGCATTGTTAGGAGCAAGAGAAATAGAAGCAAGTTGTTCAACTCTAAAATCCTCATTATGGGTTTCCTCTTCACAAGGTTCTTTAGTAAATTTTGAAAAATTAAACTCATAAGATTCCCCATCAAACTTAGTCAAGATTTTCTCCCTTTTGCAATCTATAATAGCTCCACAAGTACTCAACAAAGGTCTACCAAAAATGATAGGATAAGTTTTACTAGCAGATGAACCAAGTACTACAAAATTAGCAGGATACTTAATCTTACCACAAAGAACTTCCACATCCCGTACAATACCAATTGGAGAGATGGTCTCTCTATTAGCAAGATGAATAACCACATCAATCTCTTCCAATTCACAGGGACTAATTTCATGCATAATTTCTCTAAAGCTCATAAGGAATAGCACTGAACTTGCACCAATATCACATAAACCATAATAGCAATGGTCACCAATTCTAACAGAAAGCACAGGGACACTAGCTTTTTTAGTTCTATTAGGATGCGAGACAATATTAGAAGCATCCTCGCAAAAGACTATGTGTCCATCTTCTACGCTTTTAGTGACAAGGTATTTCACAATTGCTACAACAGGTTCAATGTTTATTTGTTCATCAGGTTTTACAGTTCTCTTCACACTTTTAGTGATTACACTAGTTATCATAGGATGGTCCTTTACCTTATTCAGGAAGGGTTTCTCGATATAAAGTTCAGGTAAGATGTGATCAATAGTGTAAAACTCAAGATTCTAACAGAACACAAATAACAATATCTTTATAAGGCGCATGGTACTTGCTCCATCCCCTTTTTGGGATTTCAATATAAGGAGCAAAAGCCTTAAAGCAATTTGTAATAACTTGTAAATCAAGAACATAAGTATTATTAATATTTTGAAAGTCATCAGTTCCCATAAAAGATTCAATGCATTCATAATCATAATTTATACCTGACTTTCTACCTTTGTCATTCTCCCAAGCTTCAGCATTGTCTTGAATACGGTCCAGGAGATCCCATTTAGGTTCTTCTTCTATGCGAGTGAATGATCCAGTAAAAGAAGCATCCAATAAATCCTTATCATGAAGAGAAAGCCTTGCATAAAAGTTATTGATAATAATATTGTTGGGGAGCTCATGAATGGGACATTTGAGCATTAGTAACTTCAATCTCCCCCAAGCGTGAGTTGTACTCTCTCCATCAAGAGGCCAAAAGTTGTATATTTGATTCCGATCTTTATGAATCCCACTAGGAGGATAAAACTTTGAATAAAAGAGAGGCACTGTTTCCTCCCATTCAAGAGGTAGACCATTTTTCAGCAGCTTATACCATTCCTCAGCTCTTCCTTTCAGTGACAATGAGAATAACTTATTCTTAACTTGATCTGTAGTAATACCTGCACACTTGAACAACCCGCATAATTCGTGTATAAAGAGGAAATGATCACCGGGATGGACAGTTCCATCCCCAACATAGTAGTTATCCATAACACGATCAATAATTCTTGTAGGTATTTTAAAAGCATCATTCTCAGCAAGTGGTGGTTCATCTACTACCTTAGTAGTGGTAGTAGCATTACCAAATAAGAAACTCAGCGAATTATCCATAACGAAAATAAAGCAACTAACTAAGTAAACAATACTCACAAGAGAAGTTTCCTTTACCGCCCACTCTCCAATAGCGCTTCACTCCCAGAACGGTGCGTAAAATAGTCTTGATGACCCACAAGTATAGGGGGTGTATCGCAGATTTTCGATAAGTAAGAGTGTCGAACCCAACGAGGAACATAAGGTGTCATTAGTGGTATGGATCAGGAATTCTCTGCAAATACTTAGCAAACGGATTTTTAGGGGTTTTTGATAAAGCAAATAAATAAAGTACGAGTAAGTAAAATACAATAAGAATAAATGCATCAAGTGGCCCAGTCCTTTCTTCAGCAAAGTACAAGTCGGTTGTATTACTTAAGATGACCAAACGTTCTCGAGGACACACGGGAAGACTGTCAAGTGATTTCGCTGCATGTAGTTGATTAATCTTCTTTAGCTTGCTAAGTGTTGTGTGGGTGAACCTGTGCTAATGTACCAACCTTCCTAGGACTAATACATACTTGTGATTATACCCCTTGCAAACATCCGTAAGTACAAGAAAGTAATTAAGGTAGAAACCTAACCATAGCTTTAAACTCTAAGACCCTTACGTCCCTTGTGCAATGGTTTCCTAACGGGGGTTTAGGTTTCTGTCACTCCGACAACCCCTACGATTAGTAGCCAAATACACAATGCATTCCCCTAGGCCCATATAGGTGAAGTGTAATATAGTCGACATTCACATGACACCACTAGAAGTACACCATAACTTAAATATCAAACTATTGAATCTTTCTCAACACAATTCCACTACTAACAACACGACTTCTCCCATGTCCTCAAGAACAAAATGAACTACTCACAAGACATCATATGGATCATGATCAGAGATGGAATAATGATGTATAACAATCTGAACATAAACGATAATTCAATGGTTCACTCAATAGCATCAACTACAAAGAGTAATCAACACCGGGAAAGTTTCCCCTAAGAACTAGGCAAGATTCAACCCAATTGTTACAGCAATATGGAGATGGTGATGAGGGTGCTGATGGTGATGATGGTGGTGATGATGATGATCCCGATGAAGTCTAGCTTGATGGTGGTGTTGATGGCGACGATCTCCCCTCTCCGGGAAGGAATTGCCCCGGCAGAAATCTGTCTGTCGGAGAGATCTTTCTCTCTCGGTGTTTTTCGCCCCGTAGAGGCAGCGGGATCTTTGTGTGGTCTCTCTCCGAGTATTAGGGTTTCGGAAGGATTATATACGCCAGAGGGGAGAGCCAAAGGTGGGCTAGTGCGGCCACACCACCTGGTGGCGGGCCTAGGCTGGCCCCCTCCAGGGGGTGGTGTGGGCCCCCTATGGCCCATCTCCACTCCTCCTTCTAGCTTCCTTCGTCTTCTAGAAAAATAGGATTTTCCATATATTTTCCCAGATTTTCTGATCTTCACGAATTTTGTCTCCAATTAGCACTTTTTCCATCAGAATCCTGACTGCAGCGGTCCATGCTCCAAAAGTCATCAACCATGCAAAAACAGATGAAATAACATAAGTACCATCTCTTAATATGAAATATATCAATGAAAAACAGTAAATTATGACATAGAATAGTGATGCAAAATGGACGTATCACATCAACACATCCATTGTAGTCTGTGTGGTGATGTGTGTATCAAGGTGTGTTTTTAAAAGAACACATGCATTGACTATAGAGCCTCCATGTGTCAAACCATGGCCAGAAAGCCCAAAAAGCCCTACAAATGCAACTGCCACATGGAATGGTGAACCAGTGTGACAGAAGTTGCATCAGCACATCCATTGGAGTGTTTGGGGTCATGTGTGTATAAAGGTGTGGTTTTGCAAAGAACACATGCTTTCACTCTAGAGACTCCATGTGTCAAACCATTGTTAGAAAGCCCAAAAACACCATGGAATGCACAACTACCACATGGAATGGTGAACCAGTGTGACAGAAGTTGCATCACCACATCGATTGGAGACTATGTGGTCATGTGTGTATCAACGTGTGGTTTTTAAAAGAACAAATGCATTGACTCTAGAGAGTTGGTACCTTCGATTCGGATTATGGATGTAGTATAGCTCTTTTCCCTAGTAGACCTAGGTTATCGAATCCACGGGAAGCGAATGCATAATGAAGTTACTTTAACAGACCTTCGGGAGTTCTAGAATTCCTTTTGTGTTTTTACCGGACTAGTAGCTTGCATCTTTTTTTTGTTGTCGATGATGGAGAGAGAGGGCCTAGGGCGTTCGGTTTCACGTGTAGCTGTGCAAAAACATCTGATGGAAATAAAAGATCAAAATAAAGTATGCGTGTACTTGTTAGAGCAAGATAAATTATATGTGGGCAGTGAATCCATAATAGCTATTGCCTCCGCAACCTCTTATAGCAATAACCTACTAGTATCATTCATACAAGAAAGAGAACTAATGATATGCATAGTGATGTCACCGTTAATCCCAAGCAAATCCCTCACATACAAATTGCATTACCCTTCTCACATGGGGTTCCCAACCTTCAGATTAGTCATCACTCATACTCCCTATACCTGGCTCAACCCTCGAGGTCTTGGGTACCTGACAAGTCCTTGGATTGAGGCAAGAGAGGATACAATAATCATCATGTCATACAAACTAATACACGATCCCATCTATGATAAATCACATGCACAATTGCTACATGGCTAGGCCAAAGCCCTTAGCACAAGGAGATAGAGATGAGATCAACAATCAAAAACATTGTAATGAAAATCATAAGATTTATAGCAATAGTCTTACAATGTCGCCAATCGGACAAGACATCTACTATTACAAGAGGTGGAGTATGGCTATGGAGATGGAGAAGGGTTTGGAGATCTGGAGGCGGCTGGAGATCTGTGGCAGAGGTCTTGCTTCTTCGAGGGGCACAGCAAGAGATGTTTTCCCGTCGCCAGATGCTTCTTTATATAGGGGTCCCTTCACAAAAGATGTTTTGTTTGACCTAACGATGGCGGCGCAAACTATCCGACCGGAGCTATACGGTGGGATTTTTTTCTCCAGCTGTATAGTTGGTCATTACGGCGTCTACCTCTGATGTTTAGCTCCTGGTTTCTTCTGGTTGTTGGAAATCTCGTATCTTTGACTTTAATGTAGTGATTCCCTCCTTTAAATGACATTATCTCACAAGAGAAAAATACAAGAACAAAGGATAGCATACCCCTCTAAATATTAGCATTAGTGGCAGAGTTTAGAGAGATATTTCATCAAAAAATGATAAATATCCAGTTTAAATGTGGATGTAGATGGCTATATTTCAGAGCCATCAAGACTCCATGTGTCAAACGATGGTTAGAAAGCCCAAAAAGCCCCTGGATTGCAACTACCTCATGGAATTGTGAACTAGTGTGACAGAAGTTGCATTACCACATACATTGGACTATGTGTGGTCATGTGCATCAAGGTGTGGTTTTGAAAAGCACACATGCATTATTGATCTCTAGAGACTCCATCTGTCAAACCATGGTCAAAAAGCCCAAAAAGCCCTTGGAATGCGCAACTACCATATGGAATTGTGAACCAGTGTGACAGAAGTTATTCAACACATCCATTGGAGTGTGTGGTCATGTGTGTATCAAGGTTTGGTTTTAAAAAGAACACATTAATTGACTCTAGAGATTGCATGTCTCAAACCATGGTTAGAATGCCCAAAAAGCCCCTAGAATCCAACTGCCACATGTAATGGTGAACCAAAGGTGATGTGAAGTTGCATCACGACATCCATTGGAGTGTTTGAGTTCATGTTTGTATAAAGGTGTGGTTTTGAAAAGAACACATGCATTCAGTCTAGAGACTCCATGTGTTAAACCATGATCAGAAAGCCCAAAAAGCCCGTAGAATGCAACTGCCACATGGAATGGTGAACCAAGCAGATGGTTGCATCACCACATCCATTGGAGTGCTTGTGGTCATGTGTGTATCAAGGTGTGGTTTTGAAAAGAACACATGCATTGACTTTAGAGACTCCATGTGTCAAACCATGGTCAAAAATCCCAAAAAGCCCTTAGAATACAACTGCCACATGGAATGGTGAACTAGTGTGATAGAAGTTGCATCACCACATGCATTGGAGTGTGTGTGGTCATGTGTTTATCAAGGTGTGGTTTTGAAAAGAACACATGTATTGACTGACACTCCATGTGTCAAACCATTGTCAGAATGCTCAAAAAGCCCCTAGAATGTAACTACCACATGGAATTATGAACCAGTGTGACAGAAGTTGCATCACCACATCCATTGGAGTGTGTGTGTTCATCTGTGTATCAAGGTGTGGTTTTGAAAATAACACATGCGTTGACTCTAGAGACTCCATGTGTCAAACCATGGTCAGAAAGCCCAAAAAGCCCCGGGAATGCAACTACCACGTGGAATGGTGAACTAGTGTGACAGAAGTTGCATCACCACATCCATTGAAGTGTTTGGGGTCATGAGTGTATCAAGGTGTGGTTTTGAAAAGAACACATGCATTGACTCTATAGACTCCATGTGTCAAACCATGGTCAGAAAGCTCAAAAATACAGTGGAGTGCGCAACTACCACATTGAATGGTGAACTAGTGTGACAGAAGTTACATCACCACATCCATTGGAGTTTTGTGTGGTCATGTGCGTATTAATGTGTTGTTTTGAAAACAACAAATGCATTGACTCTAGAGACTCCATGTGTCAAATGATGGTTAGAAAGCCCAAAGAGCCCTTGTATTTCCCAAAGAGCCCTTGAAAACACCACATGGGAATTGTGAACCAGTGTGATAGAAGTTGCATCACCACATCATTGGACGGTGTGAGGTCATGCGGATCAAGGTGTGGTTTTGAAAAGCACACATGCATTATTTATCTCTAGAGACTCCATGTGTTAAACCATGGTTAGAAAGCCCAAAAATCCCCTAGATTGCAACTACCACATGGAACCTTGAACCAGTGTGATAGAAGTTGCATCACCACATCCATTGGATTGTGTGTGATCATGTGGATCAACGTGTGGTTTTTAAAAGAACACATGCATTGACTCTAGAGACTCCATGTGTCAAACCATGGTTAGAAAGCCCAAAAAGTCCCTAGAATACAACAACCACATGGAATTGTGAACCAGTGTGAGAAAAGATGTGTCAGCACATCCATTGGGGTGTATGTGGTCATGTGTGTATCAAGGTGAGCTTTTTAAAAGAACACATGCATTGACTGTAGACTCTAGGTGTCAAACCAAGGTTAGAAAGCCCAAAAATCCCCTGCATTGCAACTACCACATGGAGTTGTGAACCAGTGTGATAGAAGTTTCATCACCACATACATTGTACTATGTGTGGTCATGTGGATCAAGGTGTGGTTTTGAAAAGAATACATGCATTACTAATGTCTAGAGACTCCATGTGTCAAACCATGGTTAGAAAGCTCCAAAAGCCCCTAGATTTAAACTACCACATGGGATTGTGAACCGGTGTGGCAGAAGATGCATCACCATCTCCACTGGATTGTGTGTGGTCATGTGGATTATGGTTTGGTTTTGAAAAGTATACATGCATTGACTCTAGAGACTCTATGTGTGAAATCATGGTTAGAAAGCCCAAAAGCCCCTGGAATGCATCTTCCACAAGGGAATGGTGAACCAATGTCACAAAAATTGTATCACCACATCTATTGGAGTGTGTGTGGTCATGTGGATCAAGGTGTGTTTTTTAAAAGAACACATGCATTATTAATCTCTAGAGACTCCATGTGTCAAACCATGGTCAAAAATCCCCTAGAATGTAACTGCCACATAGAATGGTGAACCAGTGTGATAGAAGTTGTATCACCACACCCATTGGAGTGTGCTGTCATGTGGATCAAGGTGTGATTTTGAGAAGAAAACAGGCATTGACTCTGGAGTCTCCATGTGTCAAACAATGGTCAGAAATCCCAAAAATCCCATGGATTGCAACTACCATAAGGAATTGTGAACTAGTGTGACAGAAGTTGCATCACCACATCCATTGAACTATTTGTGGTCATGTGGATGAAGGTGTGGTTTTGAAAAGAACACATGCATTGACTCTAGAGACTCCATGTATTAAACCATGGTCAGAAAGCCCACAAAGCCGCTCGAATGCAACTGCCACATGGAATGGTGAACCAGTGTAATAGAAGTTGTATCACCACACCCACTGGAGTGCGTGTGATCATGTGGATCAAGGTGTGGTTTTGAGAAGAAAACATGCATTGACTTTAGAGACTGCATTGTGAATTAGTGTGATAAAAGTCGTGTCACCACACCCATTGGAGTGTTTGTGTGGTAATGTGAATGAAGGTGGTTTTCAAAAGAACATATGCAATGAAGATTTTTTTGGAAAATTCTTGAGCGAGCTATGTCCGGGGGATGACCCATGGGTAGGTCAAGCCAAGTTCAATTGGCCATCTCTAGAGGTGCCTAGCCGGATGGCCGCAAGAAAAGGAACCACAACCGGGTGGACCGCTCCATCCGCACGCCTCAAGTTTCCCATTTGAGCCGGATGGCTGGCTAAGCACCGGCTGGGTTGCCGCTTCCACCCGACCGCCTTGGATTTGGTGGTAAGGTTATGGAGGGGGTGATGCTCTTTGCTGATCCTGCCCCTAACTCCTTGCATCGTCAAATAGGCTGGTGCGTCGCCCCTATCGTCGCTACAAGACAACTGAGCCAAAGTGCCAAAGTTGGAAGCTAATCGAGGCGCTGTCGGCTGACCACTAAAGCCTCAACTGACCGTTAAAGCACCGGGTGATGGCTAAAGCACCAGCACTAGGACACTATAGGGTTGTCCCCCTGTACTAGAGGCTTGACTGGGTCCTGGCCCACCGGATGGACCCGGCCAGCCGGACCGCTTTGTAAACCCAAAGCCCAAACAGTAAACCCTAGAACCCACATTGTAACCTACCTCTCCTAGCCACTATGTAAGGGAGGGTAGAGCTAGGGTTCTAGGTAAGCTCGGGTAGATTCAAGTCTACTCTCATAGGTCATCTTGTTCCCCTAGCTCTCCATAGCAACTAGAGGCGGTCGGTGGAATGTTCTACAAACGGTTCCAAGCTAACCGAGGCCATGATACCCACGGAGGAGAAGCGCAACATCATATAGAACATGGTGGCCCTGTGGGCGGAAATGCTGGCTGGCGAGCCAAAGCCAGCCAGAGAGGCACAGTTCAATCCATCAAGGGCACCAAAAAGATTTTGATGTACGAGGTTGAGCCGAAAAAGTTCGTCCTGGTCGGAGACGGCCTTGACAGCAAATACGAATGCGCGCTTGTCGACTTCCTACATGAGAATTAGGATATCTTCATATGGTCCCCCAAGGACATGCCTGGTGTTTCATGGGAGCTCGCCGAGCACTCTTTACATGTCAGTCCGCATGCAAAGCCGGTCAAGGAATCTCTACGCCACTTTGCTAAGGAGAAGAGAAGAACAATTGGTGAATAAATCACCCGGCTCCTTGTAGTCGGATTCATCATGAAGGTTTTCCACCCGAAATGGCTGGCAAACCTAGTGCTGGTGCTGAAAAAGAACAAGACCTGGCGCATGTCTATTGACTACACTAGCCTCAACAAGGCATGCCCCAAATGTCCATACTCCCTACCAAGGATAGATCAAGTGATCGACTCCATAGCCGGTTGTGAATTGCTATCATTTCTGGACGTGTATTCTGGCTACCACCAGACTCGGCTGAACCCCGCTGATCAAATAAAGACAACATTCATCACCCCGTACAGGGCTTACTGCTACACCACCATGCCATTTGGAATGAAAAATGCAGGAGCTACATACCAGTGCTGCATGCATAAATGTCTGCAATCGTTGATCGACAGAAACGTACACGCCTACGTCAATGATGTAGTGGTCAACACAAAAGAGCGACGGACACTCCTCGAAGACCTGAAGGAAACATTCGCCAACCTCTGCCGGTTCCAGATGAAGCTGTACCCAGAGAAGTGTGGGTTCGTCGTTCTAGCTTGCTAGCTCCTCGGTTTTCTCATCTCATAACGAGGAATCGAGGCTAACCCGGAGAAGATCGGTCCAATCGAGCACATGCCACCGCCGCAGAATCTACGTGACCAGTAGAAGTTCACCGGTGCTCGCCTCCTCACCGGTTCACCAGCTGGGCATGAAAGCACTCCCGCTGTACCAGCTCATGAAGAAAACTGACAAGTTCGTCCGAACAGTCCAGGAGGACGAGGCCTTCCGCGACCTCAAGCGCAATCTATCCTCCCCACCAATAATGGCAGCCCCCACTGCAAAGGAGCCAATTCCGATGTACATTGCAGCTACCAACCAGGTCATCAGTGTCGTGCTCATGGTTGAGAGGCTATAAGAATGAAAGGCACAACTGGTCCAGCGCTCGGTGTACTACCTGATTGAGGTACTCTCGCCTCAAGCGTAACTACCCCCACCGCCGAAGCTGGTGTATGGCGATAGATGGCCGCCAAGAAATGTAAGCACTACTTCCAAGAGCACTCCATCCGGTGGTGGCATTAGCACAACTTCCGGAGATAATCGGCATCAGGGATGCCACGGGCTGGGTGAAGAAATTGGCAATAGAGATCACTGCCCACTACATCCATTACGAGCCAAGAACAACGATCAAGTCTCAAGCCCTGGCGGATTTCCTCATTGATTGGGTAGAAACCCAATACCTGTCACCATGGCCTGACTCCACGGGCTGGAAGCCACACTTCGACGGCTCCAAGATGTACAAGGGCTCAGAGTCGAGTCGCCATCACCTCCGAAGGAGACCGCTAGATTACGGTTGCATCCACTTCAAGATCCAACAATGTCGCCGAGTACAAAGCGCTCATCCACGACCTCAAATGGCAAAAGAGATCGGCATCCGGCGCATCCTCTACTTCGGCGACTAGGACCTGGTGGTACAGCAAGTATCGGGCGATTGGGACGCCAAGGACATAAACATGGCCCTATATCGCTTCTTCATGCAGCCGCTATGCGCCTGCTTTGAAGGGTGATAGTTTCACCATGTCCCTGGGGCCAACAACGAGGCCATGGACGCGCTCGCCCGTGTCGGGTCAACAAGGGAAGCAATTCTACCTGGAGTCTCCCTCGAGAACCTACGCAAGCCATCCATCACGCCGTCTCCGTAATCCAACTCCATCATATTGGACGCGGACCCGGTACATCCAGCTCCAAGTGGCTAGAGACTACCGCATCAATCCCGGGGACTGCCAGGTTGAAGGCCGCGACACTCCCAACTGGCTACAGCAACCCGGGGACATCCGGCTCCGCTCTTCCACCCGGCGGGCCACCCGACGAGCTTAAGCCGGTCGTGCATGAGGAAATCAAGATGATCATGGAGACCGTATATGCCATCCAGGAAACTCCTGCATGGGGCAAGCCGTTCATGAATTTCCTAGCAAAAGGGGAGCTTCTTGACGAAGAGGTCGAGGCAAGACAAGTAAAGCACAGAGCAAGTGTGTATACCATCATCAACAACGAGCTATACAAGCGCAGCGTGGGAGGAATCTATCAGCGATGCGTGATCCAAGAGGAAGGAATCTGGCTGCTGGTGGACATTAACCAAGGAGAATGAGGACACCACACATCATCGCGAGCCATAGTGGCAAAGGAATTCCTCCACGGGTTCTACTGGCCCACTATGTTTAAAGACACCGAGGAAATGGTGAAGGCGTGCAATGGGTGCCAACGTTTCAGTCAGCAAAAGCATACTCTAGTTGAAGACCTCAAGACAATCCCCATCACCTGGGAATTTTCCGTCTAGGGGATGGATATGGTCGGCCCCTTCAATACAGCGTGATCCGGCATGACACACTTGCTAGTGGTGGAGGATAAATTCACAAAGTGGATTGAGGCAAAGCCAATCAAGAAGCTGGATGGACCAACAATGCCCCGGTTCTTCATAGACACCATCACACGCTTCAGCTACCCCAACAACATCATCACCGACAACGGCATGAACTTCTCCAAAGGGGCCTTCGCGTGCTTCTGTGGAGAAATGGGCATCCTCCTGGACCTCGCTTCTATCGCGCACCCCTAATGGCTCCGATTTTTTGCCATCTTCCACTATGTTTAAACATTGTTTTTGGTCAAGAAATTGGCAAAGAAACTCTCAGTCCTTGCCACTAATGACTACTAATTGCAAAGATATGCAAATCCTCTTTGAGTTATGTTGTGCAGGAAATCATGGATTTTAATGTGAAATAAGGAGTTATAATGAAGGATTTTGAGGAAGTACACACAACCAAGTAATTGGGATGCAGTACCAAGGCGCCAGAATTCTCAACGACCACTGGTACGGGCGCGATCCGCCCCTACCGCCTACCCATACCAGGTGGCGGCGGCTTCGTCTCGTCAAACCGTACAACTTTCGTGAAGATGCCTATATATTTTGAGGCTCCATCCATCTGCCAGAGAGCTGCCATTCTCAGATTAAATCACAACACCACCAAAGGAGATCCACACCATTGTTCAGCCATTCCTCATCACTTCCTGCATCCATCCATCCACTAGCCATAGCCATTGCTTTGTACTTAAGATCTCCTTGTGATTTGGCAACCATTTGTAAGAATATTTGATTTCAATCTAAGTATTTGTATGATGTTTTCTATCTCCAATCTATTTGCTATGAGTGAGTAGTCCTCACGGGCTGCGGGTTGGGGAGAAACCTCACAGCGATTATGTGCATCTAGATCATGGGAGAACTGTATCTTGTTTGCAATTGTGATTTGTATATTTTGTTTCTTTGTCTCTTGTATCGATCTGTGGACATGTAGGTACCCAAGATCCCATAGATTGATAAAGGCTTGAGGTGTCATACTTGGCTAGCAGCGATCTCAAAGGAAGGTTAGTGACAAAAAGGTTAGTACGTACTTCGCTTAGCGACCCATTCGGGATCAACAACATCACCACTTAAAGCTTTGTTCTGTGTTTTACACTTAGTAATCGTTTGTAACCCGTGGCTTTGGTGTGCACTCGGTTGAATTAAAAGTCTATTTCTATGCCTACTGCATCACGGGGGCTCTAGAATATTAGGATATGTTGCCCACAAGAGATTATCTCCATTCATACATTATACATGACAATGCTTATTATTATCTTTTATCCCATTTGATGTGCAGCTGCATGTGGATCTTCAATCCTGGCCTATTTCAATACATTGATTCAAACCCATTATATAGTAAACAAGATTGGTCCGGTCAACTAAGGTAAAACAAACAAACAAAGTATTGTAGACGTGTCCTTTTTTGTTACCTTTTAGCAGTGCTTTCTGAGGTTCGATTAAACCTAGGTATTCTAGGGAAAAATCTATTATACTACATCCGTGAATCCGGATCAAGGTATCAACCCTTTTTCCGCACCGCTGTCGGAAAGCAATTTTTCTATCCTGGTGGGGTCATTAGAGAACTTATTTTAGTTTTATTATTAGTTGTAGTTTAATTCTTATTATTAGTTTACTTTCTTGTTATCTATTTGAAAAACCAAAAAAAGTTACTTGTTATTCATTTTCATTACTTAAAAATTACTAAAAAGATAAGATCCATGGCTCAAAATAGATTAGGGGAGTATGCTACTCCCATTGATGATTTTATTCGTGCACCCATCAATCAACCCACAGTGGATGCGGAAACATTTGAGATAAAGCCTAACCTTTTAAGTTTGGTTCAACAAAACCAATTTGGGGGTTCATCCACTGAAGATTAGGGATTGCACTTAAATACTTTTACTGAAATTTGCAACATTATGCGTATTAAGGATGTAGATCCAAATGATGTTAAGCTAAGAATGTTTCCTTTCTATCTTAGAGGAAAGGCTAAGGATTGGTTGCTAGCTCTACCAAAGGGCACTATTAAATCTTGGTAGGAATGTACTAATTTGTTTATGACTAATTTTTTTCCCTAGCTAAGACTATGCAGCTAAGATCCAACATTACAAGATTTAGATAAGAAGACTGTGAGCCACTAGCGCTTGCGTGGCAAAGGATGAAAGAAGCCATAACGAACTGTCCTAGTCATGGGATGGAAGACTAGCTTATATTACATTTGTTTTATAATGGTCTTAACCCAATGTCTAACTCTATGCTAGATACTGTAGCAGGAGGAACAATCATGGGAAAGCAAGTGAGTGTTACAAAGAAGTTACTTGATGATATGCAAAATAACCATGCCCAATGGCATGTGGAAAGAACCTTGAAGAGAGTAAGTTCAATTACCGAGGTAAACAATGAAGAGCTTATATCTAAGGTAGATGAGTTGCTTAGCTTAGTAAAGAGTAATGAATATACCCAGGTTAATGCTGTCGCTACCGATGTTAATGATGTTAATTTTATAGCTCGTACTCCTTTTAATCTTGCATGGAAAAATAATTATGCTTCCAATGTTCAAAAATACCATGCTAATCCTAGAGGAGCTCCTTATAATAATTATGATAATACTAATGGAGAAAATCATGGCAATCTCCCGTTTGAGCAAACGTTAGAACATTTATACAAGCTCAAACCGAGCAAAATAATATGCTTATTAAGATCATGGAGAACCATGAAAGTAGTATAGGAAGATTATCTAACCAGTCCATTGTAATTGGAAATGATGTGCAGGCTCTATAGGTAAGAACAAAGACCGTGGAGGCTCACTGGTAGGTAGCCGAGAGCCAAGCTCTCATACTAGCAAAGTTTGGTGGAAAACCTGAGCCAAATCAGGTAGAAGACCTCAAGATGATGAGGGTGGTAACCAATGAAGAAAAACCTAACGAGCTAGATTATAGCAATGCACCAACACCAGAATATACCGTGGAAGATCTATTGAAGATGATCACCGTTAAAAATCCAGGTATAGAACAAGGTAATGATGCTACATACCAACAATTTATACATCAAGTAGCATCTAAGGTTCGCGACTTAGAGATGGAGCATAAAATACTAGCTGATAAGCTTCCAGCTGAGCAAGTTGATATATTTGAGCCCACTATTAAAATTAAGTTGGGAGCTAATGAGATATCCACACTTTGTGACCTTGGTGCGAGCGTCTCAACAATTTCCAAAAGCCTATTTGATAAATTAAACTTGGGGCCATTTTGTTACAACTAAATTAAGACTCCATATAGCTGATTCAACTTATAAACAAGTTGTTGGGATCAAGGAAAATATAGTTGTTGAAATTAAAGGTAGTCCCGCTCTTATTAATCTTGTTCTTGTGGACATGCCTGAAGATCCCATAGAACCTATAGTTTTAGGTAGGCCATTCTTAAGAACTATTAAAGTTTGATTAATTTACATGAAAGGAATGTGAGAATAGGGCTACCATCTAGAGATCCTTTTGTAGTCCACTTCAATAGGAAGAAGAAGGCCAAGCCTAATGATGATGATGGTGTAATTACTTGGAAGAAAACTACTTTCGAGTGGGTGTTCCACTTCACAAACCTAAGTGATTGCCATTGAGGTCAAGCTAATTGACCTTAACTAGAAGCGCTTCATGGGGGGCAACCGTTGTGAAATAAATTTTATTTATGTAATAATTTCTGTTGTGTTAGTTTTGTTTTTGTTTCTAATAAAGAGTGTTCAAGAAGACCTATGGGGAGATGAGAAGAAATAAGGTAATCCTCTATATTTTATTTTACTAACACATGTCCTAAGAAGTATTGCTGAATCATTACTTAGTATTTTGCTGTTATTTAGTCCTTTGATAAGATGTGCAAAGGAACATAGAGCTACTAATCAAATTCCTTAAGTTTTGTATCTCATAGTGTTCTTAACGACCACTGGTACGGCTGGAGTGGACCAAACCGTGCGCCCATACTACATCAAGCCAAAGGGAGATATGAATTTTGATTTTGGCCAAACGAAACAGTGTCGATAACGACAACTGGTACGGCTGGGCGCGCCTGTACTGCGAGCCCGTACCATACCCTTGAGCAAATATCTGATTTCAAGCAAATACACCGTAGCGATAATGACCAGCCATACGGGCGCGTGCGAACATACCGTGCGCCCGTACCGAGTGCACCGCCTAGGAGCAGCCGTCACCCCCGAGGTAAGTCACCAGGTATGGGCGGGCCGCATTCTCCCGCCAGAAGCACGACGGGCCGCCATAAGAACCCCAAGGAGGTAACCTAAGATCCCCAAAAATCATTTTTTCTATTTCTTCTTCCTCCAAACTCCAAACCACCTCGATTGGATCTTCAAATTTACTTAATGTTTCTTCGATTCTTCACACTCATTCAATCTAATGTATGATTCCACTCTAATCCTCAACTTATTTGTGCAAAAGCTTCACTCAATTATTCATCATTATCAATCTAGACATAGGTCTTGTTCTTGATTCATTCTTGATATTAAGTGTGCTTAGCATTGTTTTTAGAGGAGTTTCTTTTGTAGTTAGTGTAGAGATCACTTATACTATGTTTCTATTGGACCAAAAAAATTATTAGCAATCTTTATTTACTTTGTCTTGTTTTTTATTAGATGAACACGAGTAGTCGTACACGTGAGATGGCTGCGAAATCCTCCACACCACCCATTAATACATTCACCCCTGAGTCACTTGGTATCGAGTTCACCGAGGAGTTCCAGCTGAACCGTTTCAACTGTCTCAAGCTTCGAGAAATCAAGTCCACCAAGTGGCCATGTCCTTATATCCTGAACCAAGTTGGCATTCGTGTTGATTTCGATTTACTTTGCAAGAATGTTGGTTTGTATGATTTTGTCTTTCAGGATGTTGCCACGTATCGCCACTTGATGCTTGAGTTCTTTAGAACCTTGACACACATGGTGGATCCTTATGGTTGTGCCGAGGAATAAAGGCCCGGAGTTGATCGAATCAAATTCCTCCTTATAAACTGTGAGTACACTTTGACTCTTAGCCAATGGGCTCAATGCTTTGGGTTTACCAACAACACCATCGATGTACGCACAACTACTTTCGTTTTATATCCTTCCCCTTAACAATACTTTAATTTGTGAGAGTTCGTGGCAACATAGCCAAGGGGAACCAAATTGATCATTTTGCTATTTGATATTTATTATATGTGATTGCTAATACACTTCAGACACGTGGTGAGTTTACTAGAGTTAATCAGAAGGACATGTTGATCCTCGCAAAATATGCTCTTATTAATTGTAACTTAACGCCAAATTTGGCCGCTCTTATTTTGTTTTACCTTAAGCTTAGGCACTTCAATCCCGAGGAGCCAGATGTGGAGGAGGAGTTGTGACCGTTCTTGCATGCGCACTTTGCATAAACCAAGGTAACATCTAACCCTTGACTGCAAGTCACCGTCTCGGTCTTTCTACTCTAAGAACATGTGGTATGATTCCCAAAAATCATGATAGATATTTCTTCAATATACCTGGAGTCGGTCACTTGATCTCAGCTCCTTTGCCTAATGGTTTATTCTCTATCAAGGATGGACGTTTTCGTTTTGACGCGCAGGTCGAAGCTACTCTATGCCAACAAGAAATACCCGTGGGAGGTGGAGAAGTTGAAGAAGTATAATAAGGAGGACTCAAACAAGATGAGCAGCCACCAAACTACTACACCACCTATGAAGACATCTATGCACTCGAAGGAAATATTCAAAACATGAACAACCTCTCCATTAACCTTCGAGATGCTATCAAAGCCTTGCCACCCAGTTCCATTATTGGAGCTGCCAATGGAACGTGGGAGATTATCCACCACCACAATGAGCAATAAAAGGGCTTGCAAAATCCTGAGCTTGGGGATGTGTTCCCCCAGAAAATTTATTTGTGTAATAACGAGGTTGTACTCTAGCTCCTTGGGACCTTTGAAACACTGGTGTTAGCATGTTCCAACACTTTGCTTTTTTCCTTTTCTTTTTAATTTGCTTACATTTCAGTTTATTTTTGTTTTTTAGTTTGTTTTTGTTTTATTAAACCCTTTCTTGGTCGCAAGTTATTTTCTATTCTTTAATCCCTACCCTCAAAAATACAAAAAGATTTTTTCTGTTTTTTGTTTTTTCGTAAACGTGGATTCACATTTTCCCTCTTTGCTTTAATATCATTATGAGAGTAATCGTGTTTGAGTTTTGAAGGAACACATCCCTATAAGGAAGAGGATCATGAAGTCACTTATGAGAGGTATGTTTTATGTCTCCCACTTACGAAGTTTGAGTTGTTTATCTTAGTTGGTTGATTTGCTAATATGCAATGTTAGTGGGAAGTAATTTAACATGGTTAGAGTAAGGCTTTTTATTGGTATGATGATTAGTTGTTGAATGTCTTGCTCTAGTTCTTTTAGTTAACCGAGTCTTGCCTTGGAAATAATATTGACAAACAAGTACAATAAGGAAAAGTCTGAAATTTATGAATTGTTCGATTAATGATTTTCTTGAGAGTATACCCTTGGTGATACTTAATCCCGTAGATATTTTGATAGTCTTGACGACACTCATGAAAGGGATTGTTTGATTGAAATAAAGTCTAGTGGTAATTGTGATGCATGACAAACCTAACCTTGTGGATCAACCTTGTTATATGTCTCTAATGCACACCTTTTGGATCCCAACAACTCCACTAGCTTTTGAACGATCTATGGTATAACCCCTGATTTCGGCTGTGAGTTGATGATATGAGTGGCATACGTGTCAATATATGGGAAAAAGTATTGGTACTCTCAAAGGTTGTGCAAACGCTTGCAAAAGAAACAATCAACAATCTTTGAAAAAAATGAAAGAAAGAAAAAAGATATCTATGAGGATCCACATAACAAGTCCATGGCATGGTCTCATTACTACTTTACAATTTTTTCTCCAAAGATAATGATTGGATTAGAAGTGTTTTTGATAGACTTGATTTATTGATGTGGGTGTAAATAAGACACTTCATTGTTATACTACTTTGGACATGAAAATCTCTTACTCAATTATGCTATTTAAACATCCTAGTGTTCCTTGGCAAGCTGAGAGTTAATTAGAAGAATTGGATTGATTGCTACACTTCTAGTTACGTATACTTATATTAAAATTTACTTTGATTGTCTTGACTAATCGAAGCTTGTATCGTATTCTTGTCATCTCTCTAACTTAGATAAGCTTCAGAAATGAATGAAGTGTTGAGCACATACGACTACCAACTGTAAATGAACTCTTATTCTCATTGTTTCAAGTTTAAATGTTGAATTCCTTATAGTTCTTTTGGTTCTTCTTGCTCGAGGATGTTCAAGGTTTGAGCTTTGGGAAAGATGATCGCTCCGATTTTTGCCATCTTCCACTGCATTTAAACATTATTTTTGGTCAAGCAATTGTCAAAGAAACTCTCGATCCATTCCACTAATGACTAATAATTGCAAAGATATGCAAATCCTCTCTTTGATTTATGTTGTGCAGGAAATCACAACTTTTAATGCGCAATAAGGAGTCATAATGAAGGATTTTGAAGAAGTACACATGGCCAAGTAATTGTGATGCAGTACCAAGGTGCCAGAATGCTTAACAACCAGTACGGTGCTGTCCGCCTGCACCACCTGCCCATACCATGTGGCGACAGCTTCGTCTCATTAAACCCTACAACTTCCGTGAAGATGGCTATATATTTTGAGGCTCCAGCCGCCGTCCAGAGAGCCGTCATTCTCATATTCAATCACAACAGCACCAAAGGAGATCCACACCATTGTTCATCACTTTCCCCATCCATCCATGAACTAGCCATAGCCATTTCTTTGTACTTTAGATCTCCTTGTGATTTGGCGACCATTGTAAGAATATTTGATTTCAATGTATGTATTTGTATGATATTTTCTATCTCCGATCTATTTGTTATGAGCGAGTAGTCCTCACGGGTTACTGGTTTGGGAGAAACCTCATAGCGATTATGTCCATCTAGGTCATGGGAGAACTGTACTTTGTTTGCAATTGTGATTTGTATCTTTTGTTTCTTCGTCTCTTGTCTTGATCTGTGGACTTTTAGGTACCCAAGATCCCATACATTGATAAAGGCTTGAGGTGGGATACTTGGCTAGCAGCGATCTCATTGGAACTTTAATGACAGAAAGGGTAGTATTGTCTTCGCTTAGCGCCCCATTCAGGATCAACAACAACATCAACACTTAAAGCGTTGATATGTGTTTTACACTTAATAATCGTTTGTAACTCGTGGCTTCGGTGTACACTCGGTTGGATTAAAAGTCTATTGGTATGCCCGCTGCATCACAGGGGCTCTAGAGTATTAGGATGTGTTGCCCACAAGATATTATCTCCATTCATACATTATACACGACTATGCTTATCATTATCTTTTATCCCATTTGATGTGCAGCTGCATGTGAATCTTCAACCCTGACCTATTTCCATTCATTTATTCAAACCCATTATAAAGTAAACTAGATTGGTCCGGTCAACTAAGGTAAAACGAACAAACAAAGTCTTGTAGACGTGTTCTTTTTATTACCTCTTATAAGTGCTTTCTGAGGTTCGATTAAACCTAGGTCTTGTAGGGAAAAACTATTATACTACATCCATGAATCCGGATCGAAGCTATCAATCCCCAGTCCAATGGGCAGTGCGAACGAGAAAATGACCTAGTCCTAGCTGGAATAAAGCCCCGGATGATCGAGCCACTGATGAGATCCTCCGGATGCTAGATAGACGAGTTGCCGGCTGTACTGTGGAGCCTGCGCACCACACCAGACTGTTCTACCGGCTATATGCCATTATTCCTCGTCTATGGAGCAGTGGCGGTCTTTCCAACTGACATCATGTTCGACGCAGCTCGCAAGCTATTATATAGAGAAAAATAATCCAAGGAAGCACATGAGGATAGCGTCGATCTCCTCTAAGAGGCGCCCGAGCTGGCCTTGTCCAGATGGGCCATCTACCAGCAGAACCTGCACCGCTAGCACGATAGCTAGATCTGCCATGTCTCGTTTCGAGAGGGCGACCTAGTGCTACGACTGTCTCCACCTTAAGAGGGGCCGTTCATCATCAGCCGAGCACTACAAAACAACTCATACTACCTCATCGATGCCCGCCAGCCGGCAAAGAACAAGATGGACCGTTCCGGCAAAGAAACTGAGCGCCCATGGAATGCGAACCTCCTTCGCCCATTTTACACTTAAACTAGACGTGTATGTATCTTACTTTTATGTAATGAACAAGTTGAGGAGCCTCGACACAGTCTCGGGGATTCCATAATCATTTGGCATTTCTTGCTGCATCATTTGGCATTTTCCGACTCCATTAATTTTTAATCCTGGATCTGGCAATCTCTCCCGGGGACTCGCCGGGTGGCCCAAACGGCCGCACATTCTGAATGGCGAAGTATTACTGTATGTGGCTCTAAGGGCTTCCTCTTTGGTTCCGGTTGCAGATCGCAATCGGATGACAGATTCGGCAAGAGCAAAAAGCTCGAGGACCCCTACACAAAAAGTGATAAGGAAAACAAAAATGTCTGGACGTTCCGCTTGTGCTCGCTCGCTCGACACTGATAACAGAAATCTCAAGTATCGTGTAGTACGCTCACTAGCTACATCTTAGGTTCCAGCTGCACACTGCAACCCGGCTCACGACCACCAAGGGCACAACTTAAATGCCCTATGCTCACTAATAAAAGGACAACATTGTTGGCCTCGCGCCAAATGGCAGAGTTTCCAACCTGAATTAATGAACCACAAACTATGTTCCCCTTATGCATATCTAACACAGAAACCGTCACTTGTGTTTTAGTTTTTGAACGAGTAAAAAATCAACCAAGGGCCAGGGTCGGCTACTGATCACCCCCCACAGACGGCAGCATGACGATAGGGGCTTCGACCTAGCTGGATTCTCCAGATAGCCAGAACCTCGGGAACTACACCCTGTGGGTGCGCTCCTATGCCCCCACACAAAGGCCAACAAACAACAACAACACTAAGGAGGGGACTGCACCATGTGGCTGCGCTCCTGCGCCCCCACACAAAACCCCGCAAATGGTGAAGCCAGATCAAAACAATCAGAAAGTGCAAACAAAAGAACATGAGAAAATTTTATAAAGAGAGACGAAGCTCCCATCAGAGTTCAACATAGCTCAAGGACAAGCTGTTCGCATGAACACAGACAAAGGACAAGTGTCAGAAGATACAAATACTCCTGGCATACTAGGAATCAGGCATGGGGCTCCAAAGAAGGTTTAGTGGCACCTGCTGCGGGCTAGATACTAGAGGCGATGTCCGTGGAAGCCGGGTCGCAAGTCGGTGGAGCCTAGCAGAACGCTTCTGGCTTTTCTAGGTCGCTTAAGTCCCGATCTAACTAGATGAAGCTCCCAATCTTAACACCACAAGAGCGGATGTCAGGGACCTCGGTGTGAAGCTGTTCGTAATTGGTCCCTTGCCGCAATCCTCGGGAAAGGCCTCGAAGATCCGTGTCAGGGTATCAAGATTTCAGTAGCGCGAGCACCATCTCCAAGCCACCGCGTGCCACCCATTCATGTGATTCATCCATGAGATCAACAGCAGCGCCATGTTTGGTAGCCACTACGTCGATCGAAGAAGGTAGGGCCATCTAAGGATAGAGGTAGGTGAAGATGTCCAGGGCAGCCTCACGCAGCCGGCCAGCCTCCTCACTCACCACCGCAACCAGCTCCTCGGGGAACAGATCCCCCCCCCCGATGTCTGCATCGGGCAGGCGAGCTAAAGCTCGATCGTTTGCCTTAGGGAAATGAGTTCACCCGGCCAGACAACAACTGTTACGACCAGTTGCGAAGGACAAAAGGAACTCAGCAGAGCAAAAGAAATGACTTACTGATGATGATCTCAACGATCTGCTACAGCTCCACCTGCACGGCCTTCTCTCGAGCCTTGGCATCCATCAAAGCCTCCTCTTGCTTGGCGTATAGGACCTCAAGGTTCTTGAGAGCGTTGACGCGGATGCCGGTGGTTTTCTTGACCTGACCGACTTCAATCTCCATCTTCTTTTGATTCTTCACCAGCTCGTTACTTTGAGACTGACGAGTGTTGTTGGAGTCCTGCAGCCAGAGAACCTCCGCCTTTAGCCGTTCCACATCCCACTCCGGTATCACGGTTGTAGGAGGGTACCCAATGGTCAACAAAAACAGCGAAAATTCGTGCAATTGGGAGGACATGTCAGGGCGAGCAATCTTACGACCCAGGTTCTGCGTATTCTTGGTTGCCTCAGAAAAAGATTTCTGTAGAAAGGGAGAAGTGAAAAAGAGAACGGGGAACTGGCTAAAAAAATAACAAAACCATGCGGAGATATTTACCACCAGCAAAGCCCCCAGTGCCTTGGCCTGGCCAAGTCCCTGCTCCATAACCTCCACTAGGTGGAATGCTTGGCCGAGGGTGACGGGCACCAACTCGAAGAGCTGTGCCACGTCATTGTCTAGCGTCAGCGATGCCCGGGCTAGCCGCCAACCGGTCACCTGGAGGTCTTCATCATCGCCGGTGGCGACCCCCGACGCCTTCGGCGCCACCACTTGGGCCTTGATGCCCACACCACTAGAGATAGAAGCCTCCTCTCTCTCACTACTGCCAGCAGTCAGTTGCACGGCGGCTTCTAGCGCCGCCTCGACAGGCTCCTCCACCTGGTAAGCGGCCGAACCTGTCTGAGCATTGCTCAGCACTTGAGTGGAGGAGTGGAGGAGCAGCCGCATCGCTCCCAGCCACCAACATTTATGCGAGTCTAGATGTGGTTGGGGCGTGGTGTAGAGGCACGGAGGCAGCCGGTGGGGATGGCTCCGGTGCGGCGATAGCAGCCTCAACCGGTGTGGCGGCAGAGGGTGCAACCAGTTCAGTAGGCCCCTCGGCTCTAGCCGGAGTGAGGGGGATGTGGTGGCGATGGTCATGGAGCCGCCCAACACCATCGCCTTGTTAGACAAAGAAAATGAGGCTAAGTCAAACGAAAGACAAGTCAATGGTTATACTGAGCAGAGAAAAAGAACGCATGTGGCGGAAGGGAGTACAAGCGGCGTGCTCAACCCATGACGATAAATAGGGCTATAGGGAGGGATTTGTCCCACTTCATCTTCCTCCCGCTTGCCTCTCCTGCCCTTGTGCTCGCCTCTTGTGTCGCTAGTTCTAGGTCGCTGGCGCCACCGCATCTCCTCGTGATGAAGGGACCTCACTTCTCCACCATGGTCGCCGCACCTAACAATATGCTGTGGGCGCCTTTGCGGAGGCTGTGTGGCACCTACTTCACCGACGACCTTGTCCTCAAGTACCAGTGGGGGAAGTTCATCCCATTGCAGTGGGTTGTGAAGCGCCACCTCGCGCTGGAGGGAGAGCAGGTCCCCAACCCTCAGCCCAGCGAGGTTGTGGTCTTCCTTGTGCCCTTCGCCTGCGGCTTCAGCATAGTGGAAGAGGGCGCAGCTGGTTCAGCAGGCACCTCAGCTCCATCCAGAGCGAGGGGGGACACAATGGCGATGGTCGTTGACGAGGGCTTAACTCATCAATGCCCATCGTAGATGGACTTAGGTTCGAGGAAGTGGCGAGCACTGGAGGCATCGATCGACTAGCAAACAAGCACACAGGACGCAAGGTTTACCTACCCAGGTTCAGGCCTCATAGAGGACCCTACTCCCGCTTGTCTGCTCTTGGAATTATCGAGGGAGTCAAAAGTTACAGGGGGTGCACAGATGCAATCTAGCGATGGTGTGGAAACTAGGGTTATGATTGTCCTCCTCGCCGCCCCCTCCTAGCCTTTATATAGATAGGCTAGGTCTCGGGATTGGAGGCCGACTCGGTTACAAGTTAGGGTTTTCCCTTTAAACTTCTATCTTAAATTTGCCGTGTGCTGTAAGCAGTTGGAGTTTCCAGGTCACCCGAATCTTAGCTAGGCCTCAGCAACATCGTGGGATTCTTCAATGCTGGACCGTATATTCCAAGCTCAAGTACCTGTAAGCTATGCCCATGTCATTATCCCCCGAGTGTCCGGTTGAATCGCAGATTCGAGTGGAGACTTATGAAGCCATCTAGTGCATAGTCGAGCGTGTTTTTCGAGTGCTACAGTTTGTGTCATAGGGATTGTTGATATACGTGCCTGATTCAACCGATGCATCGGGTCCAGTGAACTGCCTTATTGCAAAACAACGTAATCTACTCAAACTCGAGTCCTCGGACTCGAATTTGGAAAAGTACTGGCATAATTCGACTCAGGCCGTGGAGGTCTTATAGAGTCGAATCCCAGTGTATTAAAAATCATAGGCTTGTTCCATTATTCATGTAGGTACGGATTATGTCTGGTAGAGTGCAGCAGGTGCGTTGCCAGGCCTTATTCAGGTCTTATCTTCACGTCGTAGACGTGGCATCCGAATTTTTACATCGCGAAGATGATTCGGGTGGCCCAGGAGACGCAGCCTCTTTGTAGGGAAAATATGAGGTGGAGTCGCCAAAGCTTTCGAGTGTGGACATAGTCAACAGGTAATTATGTGTAATAAAAATCATAGGGTGCGCGACCAGTGCTCCATATGGGAGTAGCCCCCAAGTGTCTATTTGAGTCATAGACTCGAGTGGGGAATATAAATATTTTGCGAATGCTATTGTCTTTGCTTGTTTCAGTCCAATATGCTTCCAACGATCCCTATGAGAGTAACCCGAAGTCCACAGTTGAATCGTTCATCCGAGTGAAGGGTTGTTAAGAGAAAAATACATCATCATAATGCTTGGAGGTCTGTATAGTTTGTCGGGTGCGCGGCCAGCGCTCCTGTTAGGAGTAGCCCCCAAGTGCTTGGTCGAGTCAAAGACTCGAGTAAGGACTAGAGTAGTCAAAAAGGGCTCCTGCTGGAGTTAGTGATGTCAGTGCTGACAATGAGATGATCCCAGTTGACCGTGTGAGCGGTTTTGACGGGACATGACGAAAAGTGGGTCCTATTTTTGACTTGGATAAGACCGGGCGTGCGTAATCTTTGGTTTTAACTGTGTATCCTCGATTCTCGTGCGTAATGGGGGGAGTGGTGCAAAGGTTCGTGGTTTACATTGCCATGCGTTGCCATTGATTTGTGCCATGCGTCTGGCTGATTTCCTCATGGCCGTTGGATGGCATCTTCAGTGAGGTTAAGTATAGATATGTTGTGCGGTAATTTCCCCACATGTTCATCTTCTTGCTCGTGCACTACTGCCATTTTCGCTCCTTGCTGTTCCATTGATTGCATGCTCCTTGTGGCGCTGGACCAGCTTCGCACTTTTCCGAGCTTCTTCTTGTGCTCTCACCGCCAACGCCAGATGGGAAAGAAGAAAGGAAACTCTGCCACTAGATATGCGGCCGCCACTGCCGTGGCCAAGAAGAAAGGCGCTGTCACCTCCGGTACCAGCACTACCGCCATGGATGGGAATAAGAAGGGCCTAGGAACCCGTGTCATGAATGGCTCGTGGCGTCCATCCACCATCAAGCCTTCAGAGCTCGTCACCCATGTCAACACCCGGATTTTTAATCCCAGATGCTTGTTATGCCATACCTCGCAATCCTAGGATTACCATTTTTGCGAGACATAACAGATTGGATATCACAGTACATCATCCATTACAAACCATAATAAGGTTTTACACAAATAAGGGATCTCATGATCTAGTCTTAGTACAAACAAGCAGCGGAATAAATAATAAGTGTAGTGGTGGGCTCCATCTTCAGTGTCATAGGCAATGCTAACGATGGGAGATGATCCTAGTTGTCAAAGCCGTCCTGCTGTCCTTCATCCGGATAGTCCTCCTCATAGTCTGGCCACGGGAATAGCGAGGGACAAAGCAATGAGTACTCTTTAAGTACTCTCAAACTATCACTAACAAGTAAGGTAGTTCTAGTATGAATGCTAAACTCTAAGTTTATTTGCAAAAGCTAATTTGAAACCTAAGCTAAGTTCAGAAGTAAAGAAAGCTAAAATAAAGTTCTAAAATCACTTTAAGTGGGAACCTAGTTTTCATATTCACAACCCTATTATGGTCAAGTCAGAGTCAGAATTCATTTCACAAGTCATTTTGAAAACATCTGACGATGGAACAGTATGGCCACTCCAACTGTCCATGACCGCGGATGTGGATATTCGAATAGTTTGACACTCTGCAGACATGGTACACTTTCACCACAAAATTTGATACATCTGTCAGGGATAACCCTGAATCATCATACTTAGTATGTGGATAATCAATCATAACCTTTCAATTACACACCCTAGTACAAGCACCTCTCCTATGAGCTTGGCCTCCCAGCCATGGCCATCTGCCATCCTGGGCACTACATAGGTGGACATCATCAAGAGGTAGCCTCAGCTCAAACCTCTTCCACGAGGAAACCCATACTAATGCATATAAACTTCCGACTAAGCCTTACCCAATTCAGGTATTGTGGTTGTACGGTAAAATTGGAATGGTATCGCATCCGAACCCAACCATCTGTTTTTATAAAGGGGGCTAAGGCTCATGCCTCAACATTTTCATCATCATAAACCATTTGTGTTTCTCTACACATGTCAAAACATCTCAATAGAATGACTCATCATTCCAAGGTTTTCATAATCATTTTCACCAAGTATTTCCATCTAAAGTGATCAAGTTTTATGTTTAGCACTAGCCACTAAGGTTAAGAGTGTTCACTAATGAGGGGTGCTAAACTTCAATATCATGCCATAGAATGACATCTAAGTATAACTAGGTAGGCCAAGTTTTATACTCTTTATGCTATCTATAAGGAAAGTAAAGAACTTTAGTAAAGTAAAGAAAGTAAAGCTTGCAAGTAAAACTTGGGATGGGTATAAATCAAAATGGTATAACCAAGCATGCTTAAGGCATCTTGCTTAGGTTATCAAGCTTGCAACAGTTAGCTTGCATTGTTAATGATGGCTTGCAAGTAAAACTTGCATGGTTAACTTGTATAATGCTAGCTTGCCAATAATAGCTTGCCTTGATTGGTGAAGTGGTTGAAATTCTCCTCGTCTTCTCCAGGGTAGAACTCCTCCTCCTCGTAGACTTGGTCGGTACTATCGTCTATAAATGAATACAGGAGACACAATCACCAAACAATACTTAACTAGTGTATTTAGCACACTAAGGCACACACTTTATGATCTAGTATCATCACAATCATCACAAGATTTAAAGAACTAGTTCCATTATTTTATTTGAGAAAAGTAATTTCTACTCATTGAAATTAATTAAGATTTATTATTCTCCAATTAAAATATGGGATCATGTGGAAATATGTCATCACCACATATTCTAATACATGGGAATGTGATTTAAAGGGTTGGTCACATTTTATAACCTTTAAGATTATTATTTAATCAATTGAAAGTGACTAGAAATGCCCTAATAGCATTATTTTCGTACTAGTCCAAAGTCATTGCATGCAAACCTAAATATTTTTACATATTCGGATAGGTATTGTCAAATGTGACTTTTGAGAGTTGGAATCAACTCAAAAGATATCACGGTTGATTTTTGAAAAATGTTTGAATGTAGAAAAGTCTCTATCTTGTTATTTTTAGTATAGATTGTCTCTAACTCGAAATGATTTAAATCCAACGGGATTGGATAGAAAACTTAATTTCCTTTCTAGAAAAATTTGCATCATGCATTTTGGTTAAGTGGATCCCTCTGAGATGATTTTTAAACAAGTGGACATAATCTAGTTTAAACCTAAATGGAAAAACACTTATTTGAATCTGTGGGCTAGCGCGGGAAAAGAAATGGGCCGGCCTAGTGGCGCTCCGCGGTGCAGAGGGCAACTGACTGGGGGTTCCCGCATGTCAGTGGCACTTAAAACACGAAACGGTACGAGGCAAATCAGCCGTGCGATTAGAATAGAAATCGACGGCCGTGGTTCATCGTTTTCCGGTGAATATCTTCGGTGAGATCAAACCCT
Source organism: Avena insularis (assembly GCA_023614405.1). Lineage (NCBI taxonomy): Eukaryota > Viridiplantae > Streptophyta > Magnoliopsida > Poales > Poaceae > Avena > Avena insularis. The sequence goes on from CM042696.1 coordinate 403,684,978, forward strand.
AACACGACATGGTGGGGGTCTATGGGGGCTTACCAGGGCTCCAGCTAGACGTGGCAATGGGGGCAATCGAATTGGTGGACGACGACAATTCTAGGCATGGTCGCGGTGGCTCCTGGGGCAGTCGCAATCAGCGGCGCCTCTTATCCTCTGCTGCGGCCAGCTCTAGTGGAATTCCGGCGACTGATGGCTCGATTGGCTCCGGGAAGAAGTAGGAAAGGCTCAGTGGTGAGAGGGGAGTTGAGTGGTGTGAGAAATGAGGCTGGGGGAGGCCTCCTTTTATAGGCTCGACGATGGGACAGTGCGGCATGGTTAGGCGGTGGTGGCGACGCGTCTACAGGGTGCTAGCAGCGTGACTGGAGGTAGGGGATGGTGCGCGGTCTCCTGGTGGTCCTCTACGGCGTAAAGGCGCAGCTAGGGGCAGTCGCATTTGGTCGGAAATGGTCGACGGTCTGTGCGGAAGAAGCGGCGTTCGACGCGGCACGTGGTGGCTGTGGGTCAATCGGCGGTGAACGGGCATGTCCGGGCGGCTGCTTGGGTCATGGCGAAGCAGTGCGCACAGGCTGCGGTCGAGGCGTGGCGTGTGCACGCTTGTCGGGTGCGGCGCTCTGGCGCATTCTCGGCATGGCGTAGACACGGTGGGTGTGGTGGTTTCTGAGGTGGTCAAGTGCTTGGCAGGGCTCAGGGAAGGGACAGGGGCGGCGGTGTGATCTCGCCTACCTCCTAGGCACGGTGGAAGAGAGCGGGGTGGCCTGATGCGAGCTGTCCATGCTCGACCGGCGGGCATGGCCTCGGGGTGGCTCGGCACTGCTACTAGCGGCGAAGGGGGGGTGTTGTCTGGGGCTGGGTTAGGTGCTAGGGAGACAGAGAGAGATGAGGGGGTAAAATGGGGGACAAGACATTGATCAACAACAGTAGTAGTTAGGCAGATTAATTTGTGATCACCAGGTGTTCGACACAATGGCCGCAAGAAATGTAAATTTGAATTTTGAAAGATTTTTGGTGGGTGTGTTGTTCATAAGCTTGATCATTTGTGGTTGCTTGGGTTTCGCAAGGGGAGTTCATTTGAGTGGTTTTTGGAAAAGTGGGATCTATGCATATGTAATGGATTCACTTTTCAAATGTCATTTCAAATTAGTGGCTAAGTGTTTTTGTAAGGTTTTAAAGTGGGCCTTGGTAGATCTTTACTTGTACTAGCAAGGGGTGCAAAGATCTAGAATTGTTTCTGTTGGGAAAAGACTTCTAGGAACACCTAAAGTGGCCTAGTAGATTAAAATGGTCAAAATGACCATTTGATTTTTATTCTTATTTAATTTCTTTTTATTTGGATTTTGTTTTTAAAGGGTCTAGATGATGTGTCATTCACCTTTCAACCATTCCACAACATATAGATCAATCAAACATGGCATTTCCAAACAATTCTATATTAATGCAAACACACATATGCATTCCTAATTATTTTAATGATAAAAAGTTTTTGTTAACCCTAAATTGGATGATTTGGATCTGGATCACCTTGATTAAAGTTTTGGGATGGTACAACCTACCGCCAAGATGGGGCGCTCTCCACCACGGAAGATGACTGCCGCATCCCGGCGATGAGGTAATCCCTAGTCCCCTAGTCGGGTTTCGGGTGATGTTCCTCGCGTTCGTTATTCGCGATCTTTCTCTTCCCCTTCACAAATTTGTGAGGGGTTGTTTTGTTTCTACAGGCTCCAGCTACACTAGCTGAACCCAAATTCTATCCTCCCGATCGCTTGCTTGATTTCCCTCTGCGAGTGCTGGCTCGGAATCGAGCCACACTTTGGCCTCTTTAAAAAGCTTACCATACTCAAACGCTAGTCAGGCTCTGGATCTATAGTCTATGATATAGGAGGTTGCGGTATCCATGTTGACTCCAACATCACCTACTTTTCTATCACCATCAATGCATCCATCCAAGGGTGGAGGGAGAAGTGGTTATACATTCGCGATCAGAAAGTGGATGGAGACCACTACGGACTCGCGCCCTTTGACCTGTTGGCAGCATGCAAAAGAAGGAGGTCATGGAAGAACATTGTGATGCCCAGCAATGCCGAGGAAATAGAGATTCGGTACCAGCGTGTCTGTGACCTGAAACCCCACTTAGGCAAGGAAATAGGCGACGCAGATCTCATTCGCACTTGGATGCGTCGTTGAGTGCAGCCACTGCAGGCTAGGGTGCATCCCATGTGCTGCTGGACTGACACTAAGGATGTTAGTCGCATCTCACGAGAAGACATCTCTTCGGGCAAAGTTGACAGGAGGTTTCGACTGCTAACCAAGCACACTGCCAAGGAGGAACTCCCGGTGACTCAGTCGTGTCTCCCTTCTGTGCAAGAAATCCTCCGCTTGAGGTGGATTTCTTTAAAGTTTTCTTGATTTTCGATTGCATGATAGGTGTCTTTTATACTGATGTTTGGTCCTATTTTCATGATTGGAAAGTGACCACGGTGCTGCCTCCTTAGCCCGAGGGAGTGATTCCTGGTGAAGCCAAAGAGGAGGACGAGTCGGGCTCCACTATCCCCGTGGAGGAGGAACGTGAATCCCTCGATTCCGGCGTGACTCGCAAGCGCTCCCAAAGTGAGGACTCGGATGCCTCATTGCTACCGATGTCGTAGGGTCCTCCTGCTATAGTAGAGGAGTCGATCCCTGTCGTTCCTGTGCGTGCCATGGCTCCTCCTTCGCGGAAGAAGTTGAGGCTACCGAAGGAGTCATCTGGGGATTCCTTCGACCTCGACAATTTTGATAGGTATGTTTTTATATTCTTGCGAGTTCGTCTTGTCCTCCCGAAATCTATTCATCTGAAGGAGTCCTGTATATTTTGTAGTCAAACGACATCATCATCATCTGATGACTGTCGCTTTGTTAAGGAAACTGGAGTCGTCGACTCCAAAGACAAGGAGGTGGCGGCATGATATCCTTCTCCTCCGGTGGTGGCCCACTCCGGTGCCAATTCTTCGAGTTCCCCCCATGCCGGGGGCCACCATATTGTTGCCCGGACGTCGATTCGGCAAGAATCTTCGGAGTCCCTAGAGGAACACATGAGTTTTCTCTTGTCGCTGGCAGTCGAATCTATGTTAATGCTCATGTTGTTTCTTTTTTGTAGCCTATCTTGAAGGATTCTACTCACCTCGTTGAGCAGATCATTTCCTTGGGTCGACAGCATGCTTCGCTGGAAACCCGCCATCATGCCTTCCAAGGTTAGTTTTATACTTTCTCTCCGTTCTACTTGTGTAGAGGTTGGTAGGCTCAAGGTTGGCCATTGTAGGTGAGCATAATGAGCTTCTTTGTCGCGTCGACTCCCTCGAGAAGGGCCTTGTTGCAGCGGAGAAGAAATGCGACGAAGCACTCGAGGCTCTTGAGGAGTTGAAAAAGTGCGAGGAAACCTTGTGTTCTGCCGCAGCTGACAAAGAAAAGGCGTTCGTAGAACAACTTGGCTCCATTGCTAAGGCACCTTCTGGTATGATGCTGCATCATTCTGTTTCTTGTATTTGTTGCTTGTATGTTGTTATGTTGATGTGCCTTTTCTACAAATGGTGCTAGCGTGCAGTTCGACGCCCAGGCTTTGGCCCGCTCGGATGCTTTGGCTGGTGCCGTGGCTGCAGTCGAAGACCGCAGTGTCGCTGTCAAAGACTCGCTAGAGAAGGCCAAGGATGTCCTTGGGCATCTTCGAGAGGAGATGGTTCCCAACGCCAAGCTGATCAAGGATCTCGATGGCTTGGTGGAGTCCTTCGTGGGAGGCGTTCCCCTGGACTTCAAGAACACTCAACGGGGGGTTGGAGCTACCATGGGTCTCACGATGGCGCAAGATCATGGCGTGGATCTGAACCCTAGCCAAGTCTCCTCGGCGATGCTGGTCACCGCGGATGGCCAGCAGGTAGTGTTTTGCTCCTTTTGCCACTAGCTACAGTAAATATGGGCTTCGACTCATTGAGACACTCGCCAAGTATTCGGCGGAGTTGCGGCGGTTGAATACGGCGAAAGCCATGGCGTCAGTGGCTGTAGTCGAGAAGAATGTGGCGTCAGAGACTGCCACAAACTCGAGGAAGCCCCCGAGTGCCAACACCTAGCTGCAGTCTATTGCTTAATTGCCTTTTTGTAATAGTCTAGCTTTTCCCTATTGAATTGTACCTTGTGGGGGTTCCCCTTTTGAGACTTGTAGAACCTTGATGTTTCTTCTTCGGGCATTTATTTATAAATAGTTCAAAGGTGGAGGAGCTGTCACTACTGTCTCGATTGCACGACCGCATAAAACATTTGGAGCGGGAGATGCCCATGATCAGTGGTAGCGCGAACTTGTGGAAGTCAAAGGCTGAAAAGGCCAGTGCGTGCGAGAAGTACCTTCTAGGCGAGGTGGCTTAGTTGAACGAGCAATTTAAGTGTTAGTTCTCTAGTCTATTATCCTTTCTTAGCCATTTGTGGAGGCGATTTATCTTTATGCTTCGCCCTGCTTCTTGTAGTTGTTAGCGCTCGTCACCCGCAGGATGAGAGGGATCGAGTTGCCATTCGGCTGAACGACTTGACTCAGGAGCAGCTAGAAGCTATTGGGTATTTCTGGGTTGATCACGATCACGTAGTCGCGTTGGCGATGCTGCAGGGCCGTGCATCACGGGTGCTGCTTTACTTGAAGAAATCGCAGTCGTGCCTCAAGCATATTTTCCAAGCGATATCCCCCCTGGATGTGGTGCCTTCAAGCTTGCTAGCTTTGCTGACAAAGTTTCAGGATATCAGCGTGGTCCGTGAGTGCGTGCATCAGCAGCTAGTCACAGGTGCCAAGGTTGCATTGGTGCTTGATCCCCTGCATCAACCTGATATGGATTTCGCAGCTGTTGCCGCTGAACCGCCGCCCCTGCCAGAGGGGATGGCATGGAACATGGTGCCACATTACTGGGAGGTTGATTAGCCAGCCGAAGATATTGTTGATTTTTTTGAAGAGTGTACCAATGTTCTCCTTTTACGGTAGTAGAGTGGCGTTACCCTGCACATAGATGCATAGGTGTTGTAAAGTTCATATAAGTGTGCCGGGTGTTACCCGTTTATATGTAAAAGCTTGCTAGCTTGTATATTTTTCGAGTATGTTATACTGCAGTTCCTTCTCATTAGTCCACATATATTCATCTTAGCACCTTGTCAACTGTCAAAAGTGCGTTGCTGGGTTGATTTTACCAAGGGTTCGATTGATAGTGCGTCAGCTACTCAGGATACTACATTATTCGTGTAGCGAGGTGTAAAGGGTGGCGCAGCCCCCGAGTGATGTAATTGCAAGTAAAAGAGAAAACACAAAGTTGGGGCACTTAGCTTTATTTATTCGTAGAATATCACGGGGTACAATGTATGGCTAAGTAGCCTGCCTGAATAGCCTTATTTGTAAAATAAAGACATCTAAGGGTAGAAACGACGCAGCTACGCAACGATCTAGGGATTGGAGTATGCGACCCCACTTTCTAGATCTTTAAGGCGATAGGCGCCACCTGGGATTATTTCAGCAATCACATAAGTTCCCTCCCAAGGGGACTCAAAATTGAGGTGCCCTTGTTGCTTCAGTCGTAGGACCAGGTATCCTTCGACGAAGGACCTAAGGCGTAGCCTTCTTCTGTGGTAGTTGCGGAGGTTCTGCTGGTAGATCGTGGATCTTTCCGCTGCAAGATCACGTGCTTCGTCAAGGAGATCGACGGAGTCTTCGAGTCTAAGTGTTGATTCTGCCTCGTTGTATGCTATTACCTATGGGGCTTTGTAGAAGCACCTTCATGGGTAGTACGCCTCGGCAACATGTACCATGAAGAACGGAGTATAGCCTGTTGCGCTATTTGGCGTTGTGTGCAGGATCCATAGTACTGATTCTAATTCCTTGGGCCAGCACCCAGCAGCTCTTTCGAGTGGCCGGAGGGCCTTTTCTTGATTCCGCTGCAGACGAGGCCGTTGGCCTTTTTGACTTGACCGTTGGTCTGAGGGTGTGCCACTGAGGTGTAGCTGATGTTGATTGCCAGGTTTTTGCAGAAACCCTGGAACTCATTCGAGGTGAAGTTTGTCCCATTGTCCGTGATGATGCTATGTGGCACCTTGAATGGGAAGATGATGGACTCAAAGAATTTGACATCACTGGCTCCTGAATTGTTTGTCACTGTCATGGCCTTAATCCACTTTGTGAATTTGTTGACTGCGATGAGGAGGTAGATGTATCCTCCACGTGAAGATTTATGGACCTTGCCGACCATGTTGAGTCCCCATTGCACGAAGGGCCAGGACATAGGTATTGGTCTGAGCTTTACGCCAGGTGCATGCGGTTTATACGCGAATCGCTGTCAAGCGTTGCATTGTTGGAAAATGTCTTTGGCATCGTGCATTGCCGTTGGCCAATAGAATACAACTCGTAGAGCTTTAACGACGAGGGCACGACTGCCAGCGTGGTGGCCGTAAGTGCCTTCATGTATCTCGAGGAGGATGGCACTTCCGTCTTCGTTGGACGCGCATCGCTGAAGGACTCCTGTGATGCTGTGCTTGTACAATTCGCCATTGATAAGGGCAAAAGCCTTGGATCGTCGTGCTATATGCCGTGCATCTGTTGGGTCATCTGGCAACCTTTTTCTAAGCAAGTATGTGATGTATGGTTGTCTCCAGGATGGCTCGATCATCATGACCTCCATGGGGTCTTCGAGTCCCGTATCTATATCCATGTCCTCGAGTATCTTTGGCACGTTGGGTGGCGTATCCCCCGAGTCCTTTGACGTGTTGGCCTTATGCTCTGGAGCCTTTGACTTGATGGAGCGCTCACATATGCGCTCTAAAAATACTCCAGCTGGCATTGGGGCACAAGTGGAGCTATTGTTGGCGAGTATATCTGCTTCCTTGTTGCTCTCACGACTGAGGTGCCGCAGTTCGCAGTCGTCGAAGTCCGCTTCAAGTGCATCGTAGAGGTCATGGTAGGCGATCATGTTTTCGCTCATAGCATCGAACTCGTTCATGGTTTGATTCCCCACTAATTTGGAGTCGCTGTAGATGACAAGTCTCTTTGCGCCACAAGCTTTTGACATCCACATCCCGTTGAGTAAGGATTCGCATTTGCTTCGCTGAAGCCATGAACTGCATTCAGATAACATATCTCATTTTGTCACCTTGTATGTGTTAGATGACACCTGCGCCAGCTCCCTCTTTACGTTTGGATCCATCGAATTGCATTGTCCATAGATAGGACATGTCTGGCTTGTCAGGGAGCTGGTTTTCCATCCAGTGCATGAGGAAGTCTAGGAGTACTTGCGACTTGATCGCTTCTTGCCTCTCGTAGGGGATGTCTCGTGGAGATAGTTCTATCCCCCAAAGTTCGACTCATCGTTGGGGTTGTTGAGGATGTTCCCTAGCAGGGCGTCATTCACCACGATTAGTGGGTGCTCCTGGAAGTATTGGCGCAGCCGCCTGGCTATCATGAAGATGTCATACGCCAGCTTCTGATAATGCGGGTACCGCTGCTTTGTCGATGTGAGCACCTCGCTGAGGTAGTAGACTACGCGTTGCACCACGTGGACTTTATTTTCTTCGGCTTGTTCCACCACGATCACAGTGCTAACCACCTGGTTGGTGGCGGAGATTTATAATAATAGCGGCTCCTTTTCTTGAGGTGTCACCAACACCGGCGAGGTGGACAGGAGACGCTTGAGGTCCTCGAATGCTTCTTGTGCTTCGTCTGTCCACTCGAATTTGTTAGCCTTATGGAGGAGTTGGTAGAAGGGTAACGCATTTTCGCCCATTCGACTAATGAATCCACTGAGCGCCGTGATTCGTACAGCTAGCTATTGGACACCTTTTACGTTCTTCGGCTTCTCCATGGCTAGTATAGCCTTTATTTTCTTCGAGTTAGCCTTGATCCCCCTTGCGGAGATGAGGTACCCGAGCAATTGCCTAGATGGTACTCTGAAGGCGCATTTGTCTGGATTGAGCTTGATCCGGTAGCGGTCGAGGTTGTCGAAGGTTTCGCGGATATCATCGAGTAGCGAGGCTTCCTCCTTGGTTTTGATGACGATGTCGTCGACATAGACTTGAATGTTGCAGCCAAGACGGTTCTTCGTGAAGGCTAGCATACACCGCTGGTAGGTGGCCCTCGCTTTTCTAGCCCAAGGGCATTTTGTGTAGCAGAAGACACCAAAGGGTGTGATGAATGCCGTTTTCTCCTGGTCCTCCTCCTTCATTCGAATATGATGATAGCCTGAGTAGATGTGGAGGAAGTAGAGGCACTCGCATCCCACGGTGGAGTCGATTATCTGGTAGATCCGTTGTAGTGGGAAGTGATCCTTCGGGCAATGCTTGTTTAAGGAGGTAAAGTCCATGCACATCCGCAGGATATCCGTGTCTTTTTAGGAACAAGCACGGGGTTTGCTACCCAGGTGCTTTCCTTGTTCTCGTGTACGAAGTTAGTGTCGAGGAGTCTGTTGACTTCCATCCTGAATGCTTTTGCCCTTGGTTCAGATAGTCGTCGTATTGTCTATTTGACTATCCTTGCTTCAGGATTTACATTGAGTGAGTGCTCGGCGAATTCCCTGGGAACTCCTGGCATGTCCACTGGACACCAGGCGAATATTTCCTAGCGCTCACGGAGGAATTCAACAAGCGCGAGTTCCTATGCGGGACTCAAGTTGTTGGCGATGAGGGTTGTCTTGGTCGGGTCTGTTGGGTGGACCTGGACCGCCTTGGTGTGGATTGACGTGTCGAAGGATTGGTCAGGTGAGATTGGCTTGCTTAGAAGTGGTAGACTGTTGTCTGTCGACTCCTTCAACCTCGCCAGCTCCTCTTGCATGCCGAGAGACTAGGACATTCTGCTGAATTCCCTATCGCAGCTGTCAGACCTCTCGAAGCTTCCGTTGACTATAATAATGCCGTTTGGGCCCGACATCTTCATCTGCAGATAGGCATAGTGTGGTACCGCCATAAACCTTGTGAACGCGACACGTCCGAGGATGTAGTGGTATTGCAAGGGCCAGTCGACGACTTCGAATTCAATGCGCTCTTGTCGAAAATTTGTTGGCGTTCTGAAGAAGACGTCGAGATTGATCTTACCCAGGGGGTGTATGCCATTTCCTGGGACGATTCCATGGAAGCTTCCAGACATGACAGAGGAATTCGCATTGCGTGCAAGGTACTTGTTAACATGAGGTTGATGCCGCTTCCTCAGTCCTTGAAGACGCGACTCATCTCGAAGCCTCCAATTTGTGCCTCGAGCACCAGGGGATAGTGGCCTGGGAGAGGTACTTGGCACGGATGATCACGCTTGTCGAAGGTGATGTAGGACTCACTTCCACTGAGGTACTCATTGGTGGAGGGCGGAGAGTTCATCGCCAGATTGACTTGGCGAATGATTTATTTTTGCACCCGATTTGAGGGGTGTCCTTTTTGGATCATACCCATGTTTCCCATTGCTCATGGGTATGGCTCGCCTCTGTGATTTTGGACTAGCACATCCGCGGGTGGTGGTGTCCCAGGTGGTGGTGGCGGTGCTCCATGAGCCACAGTGCCTGGGGCGACTCCATAGCCTTGGTTTATCTCGTCGCAGTTCATTTGAGCTAGGCCTTCATGGAGCTTGAGGAACTCACGGCAATCCTTTAGAAGGTAGCTAGATTTTTTCTTGTTGTCATGCTTGTCGATGTAGAAGTGTACGTTGCACGCTCCAGACAGCTTGTCCTGGATAGACGTTCCAGGTGCCTCATTGTGAGTGCGGCGTTGCCACACTTTCATGGTTTTCCTGTTGTCGCGGTATCCACTGTTGCGGTATCCGTTGTTGCGGTTGTTGTCGTCACGCTTGTCGGTGTAGCCAGCTACAACCATGTCGACCTCCTCGCGGTCCTTGTAACCGCGTATTCGACGTTTTCCTCGGCGATCGCGTCTACGGCTGAGGTCATCGTCATCATCGGAGTGGACACGGTTTTTTACCGAGTCCTCTCCATCGGCCCACCTATTCGCGATCTCCATCAGGTGGTCGATTGCTTTGGGCTTCAAGCGGCCCAGATCCTCCCTGAGTTCTCTGTGGCGCACGACGCCATTAAACATGTCGATTGCATGATCTTTGGAGATGTCTTCTGGATGTACGAGCGCAGCGACTCGCCAGTCTTCTGGTAGCAGCCTCTTAATTCTTCGATTGATGCGGGCCTTTTTTAAGTGCCCTTGAAATTTCGCACGAAGCTATAGAATAGCTCTTCCGAGCTACGAATCGATCCACGCGGAAGGTTGTTGATCCATGCACTGTCAACACCCAGATTTTTAATCCCAGATGCCTGTTATGCCATACATCGCAATCCCAGGATTACCATTTTTGCGAGACATAACAGATTGGATATCACAGTACATCATCCATTACAAACCATAATAAGGTCTTACACAAATAAAGGATCTCATGATCCAGTCTTAATACAAACAAGCAGCGGAAATAATAAGCGTAGTGGTGGGCTCCATCTTCAGTGTCACAGGCAATGCTAACGATGGGAGATAATCCTAGTTGTCGTATCCATCCTATTGTCCTTCCTCCTGATAGTCCTCTTCATAGTCTGGCCACGGGAATAGCTAGGGACAAAGCCATGAGTACACTTTAAGTACTCACAAACTATAACTAACAAGTAAGGTAGTTCTAGTAGGAATGCTAAACTCTGAGTTTATTTGCAAGGTTAAGTTTGAAACCTAAGATGAGTTCAGAAGTAAAGAAAGATAAAATAAAGTTCTAAATCACCTAAGTGGGAACTTAGTTTTCATAGTCACAACCTTGTTGTGGTCAAGTCAAAGTCACCATTCATTTCATAAGACATTTTGAAAACATCTGACAACGGAACAGTATGGCCACTCCAACTGTCCATGACCGCGGACGCGGCTATTCGAATAGTTTGACACTCTGCAGAGGTGATACACTTTCACCACAAAATTCAATACATCTGTCAGGGATAACCCTGAATCATCATACTTAGTATGTGGATAATCAATCATAACCTTTCAATTACACACCCTAGTATAAGCACCTCTCCTATGATCTTGGCCTCCTAGCCATGGCCATCTGCCATCCTAGGCACTACATAGGTGGACAATGTTGAGAGGTAGCATCGGCTCAAATCTCTCCCGTGAGGGAACTCATACTAATGCATATAAACTTCCGGCTAAGCCTTACCCAATTCAGGTATTGTGGTTGTACGGTAAATTTGGAATGGTATCGCATCCGAACCGAACCATTAGTTTTTATAAAGGGCTAAGGCTCATGCCTCAACATTTTCATCATCATAAACCATTGGTGTTTCACAACACATGTCAAAACATCTCAATAGAATGACTCATCATTCCAAGGTTTTCATAATCATTTTCACCAAGTATTCCCATCTGAAGTGATCAAGTTTTATGCTTAACATTAGTAACTAAGGTTAAGAGTGTTCACTAATGAGGGATGCTAATATCAATCTCATGCCATAGAATGACATCTAAGTCTAACTAGATAGGTCAAGTTTTATACTCTTCATGCTATCTATAAATAAAGTAAAGAACTTTAGTAAAGCCAAAAAAAGAGTAAAGCTTGTAATGGTGAGCTTGCATTGTTAAAGGTGGCTTGCAAGTAATAGCTTGTAGGGTTAACTTGTATAATGCTAGCTTGCTAACAATAGCTTGCTCAGTTTACGTGAAGTGCTAGGCTTGCCTTGAGTAGTGAAGTGGTTGAAATTCCCCTTGTCTTCTTCGGGGTAGAACTCCTCCTGCTCGTAGACTTGGTCGGTACTATCGTCTATAAATACATACGGGATACACAATCACCAAACAATACTTAACTAGTCTATTTAGCACACTAAGGCATACACTTGATGATCTAGTATCATCACATTCATCACAAGATTTAATAAACTAGTTTCATTTATTTTATTTGAGAAAAGTAATTTCTACTCATTGAAATTAATTAAGATTTAATATTCTACAATTAAAATATGGGATCATGTAGACACATGTCATCACCACATATTCTAATACATGGGAATGTGATTTAAATGTTTGATCATATTTCAATAAGTTTAAGTTTATCATTTTAATGATTTAAAGTGACTAGAAATTCCTATATAGCATTATTTTGGTACTAGTCCAAAGTGACTGCATGTATACCTAAATATTATTATATATTCAGATAGGTATTGTCAAATGTTATTTTTGAGGGTTGGAATCAGCTCAAAAGCTATTATGGTTGATTTTTGAAAAATGTTTGAACATGGAAAAGTCTCTATCTTGTTATTTTTGCTAGGTGATTTCTCTAACTTCAATTGATTTAAATCCAACGGGCTTGGATAGATATTTTAATTATCTTTCTAACAAAATTTGAATCATTCATTTTGGTTAAGTACATCTTTCTGAATTGATTTTCAAACTAGTGGACAGAATCTAGTTTAATTCTAAATAGAAAAATATTTATTTGAATTCTAGGGCCAACGCGGGAAACTAAATGGGTCGTCCAAGTGGCACTCCGCGGCGCAGATGGCAACTGACGGGGGGTTCCACATGTTAGTGACACAACTCAACGAGAAGCGGTACGGGGCGATGTGGACCGTGCGATTAGAACTACGATCGACGGTGGTGGTTCATCATCGACGACGAATATGTCACCGGCGAGAATGAACCCTAGTGGCTCGGTGGGGATAGATTGGGGGCGTACCAGGGCTCCAACTAATGTGGCGATGGGGGCGATCAAATTGGTGGTCGACGGCGGACTCAGGCGTGGTCGCGGCTCTGGGGTGGTCACAATCGACAACCCCCTTTATTCTCTGCTGTGGCGAGCTCCAGCACAATTCTGGCGACTGAGGGCTCGAGCAGCTCTGGGGATGGTGTGCGGTGGTTCTGAAAGAGAGGGGAGTGAGGTAGTGTGGCAATGGAGGCTGGGGGAGGGCTCCTTTTATAGCTCGACGAGGGGACCGTGAGGTGCGACGATGAGCTCGTTGGTGACGATGGTACAGAGGGCTAAAGGCATGGGCAAGGTAGGCGGACGGTGCTCTGCCTCCTTGTCATGGTGGTGTCACGGCAGATGCCATGGATAGGCTAAAGGTGGGGACTAATACATGCTAGGGGAATCCAGGGAGGGATAGTGAAGTGATTCTCCACTCAGAAGTTTGTATTGCTTTCCTTTCGAGATTACAAGTGCTCCTAGAGCTGTATTGGCGAGAGGAGGAAGAAGGAGCTCTCTTACTCTCACCCACAGTTCACACCTAAAACCTTAGCCAAATCAGAATAGAAGAAAACCCAACCCCCTCTACTGAAACCCTAGCCCCCCTTATATAGAGGTGGCTTAGTCTCTGCCTAGGGCATACGTGGAGGCATATTCTTAAGAATATGCCTCCTCTCAAAGTGGTAAGCCGACCGGGGTTCTTTTCCACCGCGTCACACATGCTTTAGCTACGTCAGCCTCTGCGGCGCCCGCATCAGCCGACATGGGCGTCGTCACCCTTGTCGGCCATGACCCGGTGGTCCTGCCCTTGTCTGCTTAGCTCATGCAGTGCGTATCGGGCCTTCTTTTTGACCAGCGAGATTCCTTCCTTCTCCCAGAAGATAAACGGGACCCGGATCATAGTAGATCCGGCCATACCTATTCCTGCATACAAGTTAGACAAGCACTTCCGACTTACTCCTTAAGTCGGCTGAGATAATGTTAGGCGACCCCCTGGTCCGGGTTACTCCGTGATCCGGCCTGCCTTGAGGTGACCCGGCCAGCATCCGCTTTGACCTTGCCGAACCTCGGCTAACTCGGCCTTTATACCCCGGAGTGACCCTACCCGGGGGTATCCCCCCATCATTAGTCCCCGAAGCTGGTGCGGTTTTAGCTGCCTTGGCCGTAAGGCCACATCAGGTTCTTTTATGTTCGAGCCTTGGACGTTATTTCCGGGTTAGCTCTTTATCTCGGATTATATGGATTTACGTTCCCCTCACACGTTCCAAGTTTTCACTTGCCGGTCGGGTTACCACTTTGACTCAGATCTCATGGTTTTACTTTCCCTCTGCACATTCTAAGTTTTTACTTGCTGTCCGGGTTACCATGGTTCGATCCGGGCCTTGTTTCCTTCTTTCATACGCCAACCCACATGGAGGCTAATCATTACGTTGTCTTATTTTAAGGGCCTGCACAGTAACCGCCACAGTAATTGTCAGTTATCACTGTGCGAGGGTCACGTCACGCCTGCCTCCTCGTTTACTGCATCCGTGTGTCACGTCATGGGATTGCCTCTGCCCCGTGGCCCTCCATGTGGCTCCTCACTGATTGGCTGAGGCAGGTGATACACGGCCACACCATGTGCTCATTTGCAGGGTGCGATCCCACTCACCCCTTTAGGGAGTAGTTAAATAGCGGAGGGGCGCACCCCTTAGGATTTTTTCCTCTTCCGCGCCCCTCTGCCCGTTGCTATTCTTCTTCGTCTTCCTCGCGACCGCGCTGCCGCCAGTGCTCCTAGCAGCAGCGCCGCCGCCGCACTTTTCCCCGTGCCTCTGCGTCACGGCCACCGATGCGCAACTCCCTCGCCACGGGTCCTCGCCAATCCAGGCCTCTGACCCCCGTCGCCGCTAGCGCCAACAAGGATAGCGAGTACGAGATGACGGAGGAGGAGCTCGTCGTTGTCGAGCAAGAAATGGAGGAGGACGCTGCTGCGGTGGACCGTGGCGCGTGGGCCGGGTCTTGGGTCTATCAAGATGACCTTGACTGGCTTTACCGGACCAGACGCGTCCCTGCCGGCGTCGTCGCTCGTCTCCCCTCCGCCGAACTGGCCCCCTCACCCAATCCGGGTGAGTTTGTCGTGTTCTTGTCCCACTTCCAACGGGGGTTCGGCTTGCCGGTGAGCGACTTCTTCCGGGATTGGCTTAGCACCTACCAGCTGCAGCCGCACCACCTTCTAGCCAACGCTATCACTTCTCTCTCTGCTTTTGCTTCTACGATCGAAGGCTACACCGGACTGTGGCCCACGAAGGAGCTGTGGATCCGGTTTTTTGGCCTCCGTCGTAACGTCATCCCCAACATCCAAGTTGAGTCGGAAGACAAGCAGCTCACCCAATTCGGAGCTGCGTCCATCTCACCCCGGAGGACTTCCATTTTCCCCCGGGTCACCGGGCTTGACTCCTGCAAAGGATGGGCCCGGACCTTCTTCTATGTCCCGAATGCGGGCACTGAAGATTTGATTCGGTTGCTCCCTTATACTCCGGGTCCACCTAACCCGAAATTTTGGGAGGAGATCTCCAAGACGCCCACAGCCTTGGCCAACCAAGTTAACAAGAGGTACGTGGAACTGAAGAAGCTCGGATTGTGCAACGAGGATGCTATGATCACGTTCGTGCGCAACCGAATCTCTCCCCTCCAGAAGCGCACCCACAAGGTGTGCCACATGAGTTTCGGACGCGACCCCAACCGGACCTCCTCCTTTGAGCTGAGCAACACGGAGATTTTTCGCCGAGTTAAGGCTCTCTCCACCACCCACAAGGATTTCTCCGCTGAGTGGACGTGGGGAATTGAGCACTTTTGTCGTGACAGGCTCCCTCCCGCGGTAAGCTTCGCGGGGCAAACTTACTTCGGATTAAATATATGTCGGTTTTTGTTGTACTTTTGACTCTGTTCTTCATTCTTTTTCTTAGCTATTCCTTCAGCAGACCCTTGAGGACGGCACGGATCCGACCCTTAAGTGGGCGCCGGACCGAGAGACCTCGGATGAGGAGGAGCCGGACCAGGAGATGTTTCTCCCTATGACCGATGCTACAAAACGACCCACCGGTAAATTCTCTTCTATTAGAGACTGGCCCGATGATGAGGATGACTCGGATGTCGAGGCGATTGAACCTATTGAGGTTGTCCCTCTTTCTTTTGCCTTTCCGGCATCAGCTAAACCCAGTGGGAATATCCACAAGGATCCTTCGCTTGCTATGGCCGAACCGGTTCCGGTGGCGCCGAAGAAGAAGCGCGGAGCCGCACCGAGTTCCTCCTCCGGACCTTCTCAGCCCGCAAAAAGGGGAAAGAAGGCCGGAGACAAAACTGCCTCCAAGCCGGCAGGCAAATCCCCGGCACGAAGGGCTCGGAAACCCATGGAGGCCCAAACCTCGGATGCGTAAGTCATTTTTCCTTCCATAACCCACTTTTCCTTTCATCGTTGTAATTTCTCTTCTGACATTATTCTCTTCTGCAGGGCTCTGGTGGAGGTCCCTCAGAGCGGATCTAGCATCTCTTCACCGCTCCGATCTAGCCCTTCTCCCCCTCGTGTCGACGAGTCACGTCCGCTGAGCCCTATTCTAGAGGGTTCCGCGGCTGCTCCAGGTTCTGCACTACCTCGTCAAGAGGAGTGCAACCTCGGAGCGGGAGAGACCGGCCCAGTCGAGGCGGCGGCATCCACAACTTCGGCATCGTCGAAACCAGCAGCCGCCGAGACTACCTCGACACCAGCACCGGCCCCAGCACCAGCAACAGCTCCAGTACCAGCGACCAAACCAGCACCAGCACCCGTTCCGGCACCAAGAAAATCAGCAACCGCACCAAGTCCAGCTATAAGAGCTCCAGCGCCAAGTTCTTCCGCCCCGTCCAAGTCATCTCAACCTCGGCGAGGAACTACTCCAGTAGCTCCTAAGGGGAAATCCGCTGCAGCTACTTCTTCCCAGCAAGCCAAGGGCAAAAAGGCTCCGGATGCTACCAAGTCACCATTAGTCGAGGTTGGGCAGTGAACCCTAGCGTCAATGCTTCCCAAGAAAGCTCCAGCAGCGAAGGATGCCCCTGCTGAGCCAACTGATGCGCAGCAAATGGTTCTGCATACTAGCCCAGCCCTTGCCTTGGTTGAGAGGAAAGAAGCGCATGCGAAGGGCTTGGTGGCACCCCATATGCCCACCGGTGAGCGGTACCCTCCGAGCCTGATTGAGTTCGTCATGAACTGGAATAATGCGGAGTTTGTCCATAACGACGATCTTCCGGAAAAGTTCGGCCCCGCAAAATTTTCCGCCCAAATGAACACAGCCGCTAAGGCAATTAATCTCGCGGGGCAGATGATGGAGGTATGTCGCTTCTCCTTTACATGTTGTAGATAATAACCATTAGTCCCCGAGCCTCCGGGGGAGTAACTTGTTACTCGGCCGGATGCTCATTAGAAAACTAACGTAGCTCCATGAGAACTTCGAATATGCACACACCTAGAGCCGGGTTAAGTTCCAATTGGCCCGGATCTCTGTACACTTCGAATATGCACACACCTAGAGCCGGGTTAAGTTCCACTTGGCCCGGATCTATGTACACTTCGAATATGCACACACCTAGAGCCGGGTTAAGTTCCACTTGGCCCGGATTTTGTACGCTTCGAATATGCACACACCTAGAGCCGGGTTAAGTTCCACTTGGCCCGGATCTCTGTGCACTTTGAATATGCACACACCTAGAGCCGGGTTAAGTTCCACTTGGCCCGGATTTTGTACACTTCGAATATGCACACATCTAGAGCCGGGTTAAGTTCCACTTGGCCCGGATCTCTGTACACTTCGAATGTGCACACACCTAGAGCCGGGTTAAGTTCCACTTGGCCCGAATCTTGTACGCTTCGAATATACGTCAAGCTAATTTGTGCTTCTGTGCTTTTTTCAGGTGACCACCAATCGCCGGAGTGCTGAATTCCAACGCCTGCTGGATACCGACAAGATGCTACGCGCAAAGCACGTTGCACTTATCGCGGACCATGAGAAAAGCGGTAAGTTTCTCCCTTGGCGCTTTTTCGTTTTTCTTCATCTTCTTCTGCCGAACTAACCTCATCATTCGGTTTCTGCAGCTGGGGTGGAGGCTGAGAACAAGATCATGCGGAAGAACTTGGAGCAAATCAAGGGTGTGTCCTTTTTGTCCGACCTTGTAGTGTTTTCCATTTCCTTTTCTCCTTGGCTCGGCAAACATTCATTCCTCGGCTCTGCTAGGTCAACATACTATTTCAGCAGGATAGTGTGCCCGTGCCTGATATGATGCTGCATTTTCTCGAACAAGCAGGCCAGCATCAAGCCGAGCTGAAGAAAAAAGATGATGAACTCGCTCTCCTCCGGACCAAGGACAATGAGATTGCCAGGCTCAAGGCTGAGATGGAGAAGATGAAGGCCCAGCACCAAACCGAGCTCCAAAAGGTTGGCCAGAACTTCACAGAAGAGCGCGAGCGCCTTACTCTCTAGATCTCCAAGGACCAGGACCTACTCAAAGAATCCAACATCCAGCTTGGGTCGGCAAACGCTGAGCTTGAGCAACTTCGCAAGAGACGCGATGACTGCATCAAGGAGTTGACCCAGATCCTTAGCCATATATCACGTAAGTTCCTTCCCTTATCCGACATACTTTTTTGGGTTACTTCATATGTCTTTTCTTTACCTTCTTTCTTTGTCTTGCTCCTAGGCAAATTTCCTAAGGGCACCACTATTGCAAGCGCAGCAGTTGCAGATTTCCGCCAAGCGAGGGGTACTCCTGCCGCCCCTGATGGTGAGGAGGTTCCCTACGACATGGAGGACCTGTTCGTCAGCTTGTCATCTCGCGTGGAACTCATCAAGAACTATGGCAAGGATATCCTTGACGCTGCAGTTCGCATCTTCAACATGTTCTGGCCCGGAGAAGATACCACGGAGACCACCATGATTCTCGTTGAGAAGCTAATGGAGACTGAGACCCAGCTCGATCTCTGGAGAGAGTTCGCTGGGCGTGCCGCAGCTGATACTGTCCTTCATCACATACTCACATGGTATGAGAAGATCGACCTCAGCCTCCTTACACGCCTGCGCACCGGATCCAGATGGACCAATGACCCAGAGTGGGTAGCTCGGCGCCAGGCTTACACCCACAGCCTCATCGAATACTCTCCTATCCATGAATGGGCTGAAGGACCGAGCTTCCTGGAATCTGCTGGGGACGAGAACGCTGAAGATGGGTCGGATGAGGACGAAGAAGGCGATGCCTCAGATATTGAAGACAGCGAAGACGACGCCGAACTTCCTCCTCCTGCTGCTCCTTAAGTCAAAAAAAGAAACTTGAAAATTTATCAGATCCCCGGTATGTCAAAGGGGCTAGATCCGTGTATATGTGATATTTTGCTACTAAGTTCTTATACCGGGTTAACTTAGGCGTAGTCCCCGAGTTTCTTTTTCTTGTTCGTCCAATCTTTTGGCTCGGATCGTGTCTACCTTGATTCGGTTTTATAACTTATGAATCCGAACTTCAAAAATTGTCTTAACAATACTAGGAAACTTTTAGACTTAGCTCAAAAATAAAGCTGCATAATAACTTGAAAATAAATACAGGGTTAGTCCGAAAAACAAACGTTGGCTCGAATAAATTCTTTTCCTTAGTCTTTTTTTATGTGCTACGCAATTCCAAACTTGTTCTCTTGCTTGCCTTGAAGCCAATTCTTGTTGGACAGTAGCAAGTCGAAGAGTTGGGTTTTTGGTGCTCACACATTACTAATCCGAGTTAAGTAGAACAACTTATTCCAGCTAACGCACAAGAGACAACAACAAAAATTATTAAGGCAGTCCCCGAGTTACTGCTCGAGGTGCTAATATTTCATTGATAAGCTCATTGCCGACATACATACCGACATATGAGACGACTCGGATACATACCCTTCTTAGCTAAGTGTAGAAAGGACGAAGTAGTGTTACATTCCATGGTCGCTTAGATTCCTCTCCGGACCTGTCTGCCTTGTTCTTTTCCTGTGGCTTTGCATCTATAAGATAATAAGAATCATTGTGCAATGCGTTGCTCACGATGAATGGCCCTTCCCATGGGGGGATAATTTATGCATGCCAGTAGTACGTTGTACCAACCGGAGCACTAGATCGCCTTCCTGAAAGACTCGGGGGCACACTTTCCGGCTATGATATCGTCAGAGATTTTGCTGATATATGGCGGATCTGGACAGTGCCAGTTCTCTCGCTTCTTCCAGCAGATCAACATCATTTTGCCGGGCTTCTTGCACTTTGGCTTCTATGTATTGGGTGACCCTAGGCGAATCATGCTCTATGTCGGCTGGTAATACAGCTTCTACCCCATATACCAGAAAAAACAGCATATAGCCTATTGATCGATTCGGAGTTGTTCTTAAACTCCACAGTACCGCTGGTAGTTCTTCTATCTAGCACCCTGCTGATCTTTGCAGCGGCTCAACAAGCCGGGGTTTTATCCCGGATAGTACTAATCCGTTGGATCTTTCCACTTCTCTGTTTGATGCGGGGTGGGCTACCGAGGCTACGTCCAGTCGGATCCTCTTATCCTGGCAGAAACGCACAAACGCTCCTTCCGCAAAATTTGTGCCATTATCAGTTATGATACTGTGTGGGTAACCGTACCTTAGGATTATATCTTTGAGAAACATTATGGTTGTAGCCCCATCACATTTCCTAATAGGCTTTACTTCGATCCACTTCGTAAATTTATCCACCATGACCAAAATGTGACTCATGTTTCCCCTTGTTGGTTTAAACGGACCAACCATATCCAAGCACCATACGGTAAATGGCCATGTGATTGGTATGGTCTTGAGTTTCGACATTGGCATATGTGTCTTAGTAGCATACCTCTGACAACCATTGCATTTTCTCACCAGATCTTCTGCTTGTTCTAAGGCACTTGGCAAGTAGAACCCATGCCGGAATGCTTTTGCCACCAAGGCTCTGGATGAAGCATGATGCCCACATTCTCCTTGGTGTATATCTCGGAGGATGTCAAGCCCTTCTTCCGGGTCAACGCATCGCTGGAGGACATTGGTTACACTCTGTTTGTACAGCTCGGAATAGATAATCGTGTATGCTTTTGCTCTCCTCTGAGTTTGCCTGGCTAACACCTCCTTAGTGGGTAACGTTCCAGCTTTCAGGAATTGAAATATAGGTCGTGCCCAAGCTGGTATTGCTCGTGCAGGGAACACATCCTCATCAATTTCCATCTGATCCACCGGCATAACTTCAGCCGGATCACGCTGCAGATCCCGGGTCAATGAGGTAGTCCCGGGTTTCTTTGAGGGTCCCGGGTTTCTTGATCGATCCCTAGGTTTCGCGCACTACCTCCCATGTCAATGTCCATGGGCTCAGCTCCGGATTCTGTACCTTCCGGGACATAGATAGAGTCGGTTCCTGGGGACGGCCTGATAGATGGTTTTCTGAGGTGTTCCAATGCTACACCTGGTGGAATTGCCTGACGGGTTGATCCGAGCTTTGATAGCATGTCGGCAGCCTCGTTTTCCACCCGGGGTATATGGTGAAATTCGCATCCCTCAAAGTAACCAGATATCTTCTGCACATGAAATCTGTACAGTGCCATGTTTGGATCCAGGGCGTCCCACACTCCGGACACTTGCTGCACCACCAAATCCGAGTCTCCAAAGCATATGATCCGACGTATGCCAATCTCTTTTGCCACCTTGAGCCCATGCACAAGTGCTTCATACTCGGCGACATTGTTTGATACCGCGAAATGGATCTACAATACGTATTTTAGCTGGTCCTTCTTTGGCGAGGTAAGCACAACTCCGGCGCCTAGCCCGGTTTTTTTTTTGACCCGTCAAAGTGCATCCTCCAGTAGTTCGGATCTGGTGGCAGTGGTTCGTATTGTACCTCGGCCCAATCTTCTGTCATATTGTGGCGCATAAGGAGCTAGTTCAATTGCCCATTTTGCGATTCGACCACTCGCATCCTTGTTACCCATTATCTCGGATACGGGAGCCTCACGTATTACTTTGATGGGGTGCTCCTCAAAGTAATGCTTTAACTTCCTTGCCGCCATATAGACACCATATGCCACCTTTTGAAAGTGCGGGTAGTTCTGTTTTGAGGCAGATAATACCTCGCTCAAGTAATACACTGGCCTCTGCACCGACTTACCCTCTTCATTGCGCTCTACTACAATCACTGCACTTACAACCCGGTTGGTTGCGGCTATGTAGAGCAACATTGGCTCCTTTGATAGTGGAGAGGCTAACACTGGTGCAGTGGCCAACATCTTTTTTTAAGTGGGCAAAGGGTTCATCGGCCTGTGGCGTCCAAACGAACGTATCCGACTTTTTCATGAGTTGGTAAAGAGGCAATACCTTTTCTCCCAACCGACATATTAACCGACTCAACGATGCTAGGCACCCAGTGAACTTCTGGACATCGTTAAGACACTTCGGCAGCTCCATTCGTTCAATGGCCCGGATCTTAGTTGGATTAACTTCGATACCTCGGCTGGAGATGAGAAATCCGAGTAATTTTCCAGCCGGGACACCGAAGGTACATTTTTCCGGGTTAAGCTTCATTCGGAACCTTCTCAAGGTCGCGAATGTCTGCCTGATGTCGTCAAGGAGCGTTTTGCTTTCCTTGGTCTTGATAACCACATCATCCACATATACTTGTACATTTTGACCTATTTGGTCGTGCAAACATTTTTGCATACATCTTTGGTACGTTGCACCTGTATTACGTAAACCAAACGGCATAATGCGATAGCAATAAGCCCCGTACGGGGTGATAAATGCGGTCTTTATTTGATCATCCGGATTCAGAGGTATCTGGTGGAAACCAGAATATGCATCAATGAATGACAACAGTTCACATCCCGCGGTTGAGTCTATGACCTGATCTATCCTCGGCAGTGGAAATGGATCTTTTGGACACGCCTTGTTCAGGTTCGTGTAATCGATACACATACGCCAAACTACTGCCACGTTCGGATCATCCTTCTTCTTTTCTACCAGCACCAGATTAGAGAGCCAATTCGGATACAGTACTTCCATGATAAATCCTGCTGCTAGCAACCGAGCTATCTCGTCTCCAATGACTTTTCTCCTATCCTCGGTGAAGCGGCGGAGAGGTTGCTTCACCGGCCTTGCTCCGGGTCTTACGATCAAAGAGTGCTCGGCCAACTACCTCGGAACACCTTGCAAGTCTTGTGTGGACCAAGCAAAAATGTCCCGATTCTCACGGAGGAAGCTGACGAGTTCGCTTTCCTATTTATCAGTTAACCCGGCACCAATTGTTACGGTGCGCTTCGGGAACAGGTCATCAACTGGAACCTTCTTGGTATCTTTCGTGGCTTGGAAGGAGACAGATCTATGCGGGTTACTCAGCGCCGGCATATACTGCTGCGTGGACTGAGCCAAAGCTGCCACCTCTTGAATTTTCCTTTTCTCCTGCGCGATCACAAGTGACTCGGCTAAGTTAGACTCGGCTGAGGCACACTCAATGGAACGTCGGAAATCTCCTGCAATGGTAATCACTCCATTTGGCCCAGGTAACTTCATCTTCAGATAACTGATGTGGCAGCTTGCCATGAACTTGTTCAATGCTAGCCTTCCGAGTAATGCGTGATACGCACTTTCCAAGTTCACCACCTCAAACTCCAGATTCTCAGTTCGGCAATTATCTCTCGTGCCGAACAATACGTCGACCCGGACTTTGCCGATGGGCTCACAAGAAATGCCTGGTACAATACCATGGAAAGTTGTCCTGGTAGCCTGGAGCATGTTCTCCAAGATACCCAACTTGCGCATTGTATCCGCATACATAATGTTGATGCTACTACCATTGTCAATCAGTACCTTGGAGAACCTCACATTGATGTTAGGCCCAATGAATGTCGGGTCCAGCACTAACGCATACGAACCAGGGCTTGGCATAAGCTTGGGATGATCCTTTATGCTCCAGGTGATTTCCTGGTCCGACCAAGGCATGTACCTCGTCACTGCCGGCATTATTGCATTTACCTCCATATGCCTACGCTGCAGGCTTTTTCTGTCAGTTTCCTCAGTGGTGAACACGCAATAGCTCTGATGATGCTCCTTGTACTCATTTCTCCCCTCATTTCTGGGGTTCCTCTGATCCGGCTGATGTTGGTTTTCCACTTGATGCACCGCATCCCTTCGCTCAATGTTATCATACCTCGGCGGAGGGGGAGGCCACATTAGCTATTGCGTGTTCGCTCCGGAGAGCAGTTGCTGCCGGGGTAACTCCTGCCGAGGCTGATCATTTCGGGTGCCTCAGCATTCCCCGAACCACCTTGTTCAATCTTGCGCATCCACTCACATTGCCTCGTCGTATGACCCGCTGGATTACTCAGATTTGGTGTGTGAAACTTACACGGCTGGTCCAACATCAACTCATAGGTATACCTCGGACGGTGTTTCTTTTCTTGCCACTGTCTCTTTTGCTCCGGCGTCCACGTTTTCTTGCCATCGTTTCTTGGAGTCCATTGCCCTCCAGTTTTCTGGCGCTGATTGCTCCCTGCTCCGGGTTGATCTTGATTCACAGCCGCAACTTGTTGTGAACCGTAGCGATGATCTGGTCTATCATCTCTTCTTTTTCCTCTGTAGTCATTCCTCCGAGATGACCCGGCTCCATCCCTCTGATAGTATTCCTCGTTCGACTCGTTTGATGCGAGCCTAGGTTGAGTCGGATCACCCAAAGCCTACGAATCGGCAATCCGGATCATCTCTGCCAACGTAATTGGCATTTTCCTTTGCAACTTCATCCACAGCTCGCTACCATATCTGCACCCTTGCGCAAACCACGCTATGGCATGTGACTCTATGACACCCTCACATGAGTTTCTCACGGTACACCACCGGGTCAAGAATTCACGGTCTGTCTCATTAGGTCTTTGCTTGCACATTGCTAGGGTCTGCGGCCTATTTGGCCTCTGATATGTACTTGAGAAATTGCTGATAAACATTTCCTCAAAATCTATCCAGCTGTTGATGCTTCCGGGTGGTAAATTGTTCAGCCATACTCTTGCCAGACCTTCCAACATCTGGGGTACTTATCGTACACCCCATCTCAAGTTGCCAGTGGAAATTTTCACAGTCGTAGCATAGTTTATCAGCCAATCCTCCGGCTTGGTACTGCCGTCATACGTCTTCGTGCCCCTGGGCAGCTGCAAGTTGGGTACCGGTGGCTCCTTCATGATCCGGGGTCCAAAGCACGCTGGACCCGATGGACCTTGACATTCGATCTGTTCCGACCTATAAAAGTCATCCAGTTTCAACCTGGCATCATCTGACATCAAATCCCTGCTTCCCAATCTTGACCCTATCACATGATAGTCCAGTCTTGGGTACCTCGCGTTCACCATCTCCGAATCACCATCGTTGTACCGGTTTTGCTCTTGTGGCGCACCTCCCTGTTGTATACCTCGGACGGCACTTTGCTCTTGCCTTGGTATATTCCGTTGTTGCGGTTGTCCTGCTCCTGCCGAGTTTCGCTGTCCGGCATTGCCGTTGGCGGCGTTCCCTTGACCGGCATTGCCTTGGTCGTGGTTACCTCGGCCAGCTTCGCCTCGGCTCACACTTCGTCGATCATCATTTTTCTGTGCTTCTTTTCCTTTTCCTGCCCGCATTGGGTCATACGAGATGATCTATTTGTTCCGTCTGGCCGAGGTTACTACCTCTTCTCTCCTTGGACCACCATGAGGAGACGATGCGGCTCCAGCGGATTTCTCCGGGTTACCCATTGCCGAATGGACGATTTTGGAAGCTCCAGCCCTCTCCGGGTTATCTCTTAGTATCTCTTCGTTCTGTCTGTTCGCGATCCGAACTAGCTCGTTAACCCTATCTTGTTGTCTTTGACGGGCCTCACCCGTCAGACTTTCTAACTCAGATGCATCCTCATCCGTTGCTTTGAGGTTCTTCGCCGGGGTACTATACTTCGGTAGCCCCACGGACAAACAGTTTTCCGATTCCTCGGCTCCATTATCACCTTCTCTGTTCATCTCACTCATGAGATTTCTCCCTTTTACTTTTACCGTATCAACTTTGTTTGCTTTTGCATACTCATGCAGCATCATGTTCAACGACTGCTGAGCCGCGGCTATTTTCTTTGCGCCTTCTAGTATCTTTTGCCTAGTTTCCTCCAGCTCGGCATGCGCCCTAGTCGGATCTACTGCTACTACTATAGGGTTTGCCAAGCTATCCATCGCCTCTCTCAACACATTTTCCGGCCTCTCTAGTGGAGGACCTCTAGCTTTCCTTGGTGCCTTAGGCGTTACCTCCGGATCTGGCGCCGGATCCTTGTTTGCGCCCGCACCAGGCGCGGTCATCATCACATCTGCATGGTTCGGGGAGCAAACGATACGCGCCCCGCGAGCCACAATGAGGGGTGGTTCCCCTGCTTCAACGATGGGGCGTGGATGAGCGCACGTTACGTCCACAACAACGTAGACCTTGTGCGGACCGAGCTTGACGAAGAGGCCGTTGCACGGAAGTGGGCGCGTGCCAAAGCAGCCTGCGTTGTCGCTGACGAAGTCCAGCGCTCTAAAGCGCTGAACGAGCCCGGAGACGATGCGTTCGCTGGTGGCGATGAAGTTTCCCGTCCGGATCTTGACCCCTGCTAGCGCCGCTAGCCCCATGGTGGGCACCAACTGTCGTGGTGGTGTCACGGCAGATGCCATGGATAGGCTAAGGGTGGGGACTAATACACGCTAGGGGAATCCAGCGAGGGATAGTGAAGTGATTCTCCACTCAGAAGTTTGTATTGCTTTCCTTTCGAGATTACAAGTGCTCCTAGAGCTGTATTGGCGAGAGGAGGAAGAAGGAGCTCTCTTACTCTCACCCACAGTTCACACCTAAAACCTTAGCCAAATCAGAATAGAAGAAAACCCAACCCCCTCTACTGAAACCCTAGCCCCCCTTATATAGAGGTGGCTTGGTCTCTGCCTAGGGCATACGTGGAGGCATATTCCTAAGAATATGCCTCCTCTCAAAGTGGTAAGCCGACCGGGGTGCTTTTCCACCGCGTCACACATGCTTTAGCTACGTGAGCCTCTGCGGCGCCCGTGTCAGCCGACATGGGCGTCGTCACCCTTGTCGGCCATGACCCGGTGGTCCTGCCCTCTTCTGCTTAGCTCATGCAGTGTGTACCGGGCCTTCTTTTTGACCAGCGAGATTCCTTCCTTCTCCCAGAAGCTAAACGGGACCCAGATCATAGTAGATCCGGCCATACCTGTTCCTGCATACAAGTTAGACAAGCACTACCGACTTACTCCTTAAGTCGGCTGAGATAATGCTAGGCGACCACCCTGGTCCGGGTTACTCCGTGTCCGGCCTGCCTTGAGGTGACCCGGCCAGCATCCTCTTTGACCTTGCCGAACCTCGGCTAACTCGGCCTTTATACCCTGGAGTGACCCTACCCGGGGGTATCCCCCTAACACTCCTGGTGGTCAGCTACGGTGTAATGACATGTCTAGGGGCGGTGGCAAACGGTCAGGCGCGTCCATGCTCTGGGCGGAGGCAGTGGGTGTTCGATGTGGCGTGAGGTGGCTGCGGGTCAATCGGTGGCGAACGGGGGTGTCTAGGGGCGTGCTAGGGTTAAGGCAGAGCGGCGCGTGCAAGCAGAGGTCGAGGCACGACGTGTGCTGGCCTGTCGGGGATGGCGCTCTGGCGTGCTCCGTGCATGGCGCAGAGGCTCGGTGCACGGTTGCTCTGAGGTGGTCCAGGGGCTGGCAGTGCTCGGGGAAGGGACCATGGGCGGCAGTGTGATCACGCCTAGCTCCCTGGTGTGGCAGAAGAGGGCGGGGCGTGCTCCTGCGACGTGGGCATGGTCGGCCAGTGATCATGGTGTCGTGGTGGCGTGGCACTGCTGCCGGAGGCTAAATGGTAGCTTGGTTAAGGCATGGTTGGATCTAGAGAAGACCAGGGGACAAGATTGAGCAAAATGGCTCGACAAAGCATTGATCAAAAATACTGTTAGTTAGGCAGATTTATCTATGATCATAAGGTGTTCGACACAATGGCCGCAAGAAACTTTTATTTGAATTTTGAAAAGATTTTTGGTGGGTGTGTTAGTCATATGCTTGAGCATCTGTGGTTGCTTGGGATTGTCAAGGTGAACTCATTTGAGTGGTTTTTGAAAAAGTGGGATCTATACATATGACATGGATTCCATTTTCAAATGCCATTTAAAAATAGTGTTTAAAAGTTTTTGTAAGATTTCAAAGTGGGCCTTGGTACATCTTTACTTGTACTAGCAAGGGGTGACAAGAGTTAGAATTATTTCTGTTAAGAATTGACTTCTAGGAACACCTATAGTGGCCTAGTGGATTAAAATGGCCAAAGTTACCATTTGCATTTATTAATCTTATTTGATTTCTTTTTCTTTGGATTTTGTTTTTAAATGATCTAGATGATGTGGCATTCACCTTTGAATCATTTTACAACCATTAGAACAATCAAACATGGCATTTTCAAAAAATTCCATATTAATGCAACTCACATGCATCCATAATTGTTTTTAATGATAAAAAGTTTTTGTTAACCCTAAAATGGGTGATTTGGATCTTGATAACCTTGATTAAAGATTTGGGATGTTACAAACCTTCTCCCCTTAAAGAAAATCTTGTCCCGAGATTTAAGAAAGAAAACTAGGAACTAAAGAGATCTGGAAACTTAGTCCTAATGTAATCTTCTCGCTCCCAAGTAGCTTCCTCTTCGGTATGATTGCTCCATTGGATCTTGAGAAATTTGATACTCCTGGTCCGGGTGGTTCTGTAAGCTTCCTCCAAGATACAGATGGGCACTTCACGATACATCAAATCCTTGTTGATATCAATTGCTTGGTGATCGATGTTCTTGAAAACTTCGGTCTTCTCCGGCACTTCTAAGCACTTGCGAAGTAACGATATATGGAACACATCAGGCATGGCTGACATATCCTCTAGCAGTTCCAGTTGATACGATACTTCTCCTCGGTGATTCAGAATCATGAAGGGCCCAATATATCTGGGGGATAACTTTCCTTTCAAACTAAAAAAGTGTGTTCCCTTCAATGGCTAAACCTTGAGATACACAAAATCTCCGACATTGAAAGTCAGGTATCTATGTCTCTTGTTGGCATAACTCTTCTGTCTGGATTGGGCGGTCTTGAGGTGCTCACGGACTTTGTGAACCTTTTCTTCGGCTTCTCGTAGGATGTCGGGTCCGAAAATCTGACTCTGTCCTACTTGCGACCAATTCAAAGGGGTATGACACTTTCTTCCATATAAGAACTCAAATGGGGCCATTTGCAAACTGGCTTGGTAACTGTTGTTGTATGAGAATTATGCGAATGGCAGACAGTCTTCCCATTTTGATCCATACTCTAGCACACAAGCTCTCAACGTATCTTCTAGAATTTGGTTGACTCTTTTAGTCTGTCCATCATTCTGCGGGTGATAAGCTGTGCTGAAATTCAACTTGGTTCCCAATCCTTCTTGGACTTTCTGCCAAAATCTCAAGGGAAATTGGGTTCCTCGATCCGACACTATGGTCTTGGGGGTTCCATGCAAACTAACAATTTTAGCAATGTACAACTCTCGAACTCTGGTAGGTGGTTTTGACCCAGATAGAGTCATTTTCTCTACTAGATGTAGGCAAACCGGTGATAAAGTCCATTCCGATGGAATCCCGTTTCCATTCTGGAATCTGCAATGGTTGCAACAATCCTGCGGGTCTCTGATGTTCCGCTTTAACTCTCTGACAGATATCACACTTGGCGATGTAGCTTCCGATTTCTCACTTCATCTTGTGCCACCAAAATTGCTCCTTTAAATCCTGATACATCTTCGTTCCTCCGGGGTGGATAGAATAAAGAGTACCATGAGCTTCTTGCATGATAACTTGCTTTAGCTCCGAATCTGCTGGCACACAGATACGTCCTTTGTACCACAAAACTCCTTCTTCGTCTTCGTTGAATCCAGGTACCTTTCATGTACCAATACGACGCTTGATTCCGTCGATACTTGCATTTCCCTTCTGAGCTTCCTTGATCTAACTGATCAAAGTGGGTTGAAGTTCAATGCTAGCTAAGAATCCTTTGCTAACTAGCTCAGTTCTAAACTGCTCCAACTCTTCATACAAACTTGGCTAGGTTTCTTTGATCATGGTGTTTAACCTACACGGTAATCTGCTAAGAGCATCCGCTACCACATTGGCTTTGCCGAGGTGATAGTGAATGTCAAGGTCATAATCCTTGATTAACTCTATCCATCTCCTTTGCCTCATATTCAGCTCCTACTGAGTGAAAATATACTTCAAGCTCTTGTGATCTGAATACATCTCACAGCGATTACCCATAAGGTAATGACACCATGTCTTAAAGGCTAAAACTACAACTGCTAATTCAAGATCATGGGTAGGGTAGTTTTGCTCATGCTGCTTCAGTTGTCTAGATAGATATTCTATGACTTTGCCTTCTTGCATCAACACACATCTGAGACCAATCTTGGATGCATCACAATACACATCAAAAGGCTTCTTGATATCTAGCATAATCAATATTGGGGCTGAAATCAATCTCTTCTTGAGCTCTTGTAAAGTTGCTTCACATTTGTTGGTTTATTCAAACTTCTTGTCCTTCATCAATAGTTGGGTCATGGGTCTTGCGATGCTTGAAAATCCTTCTACGAACTTGCGGTAATATCCCGCTAATCCAAGAAATGCACGGACTTGGGTTTGGGTGGTTGGGGCCTCCCATTCTTCAACATCTTTGATCTTGGCAGAATCAATAGTGACTCCTCCTGCCGACACAATATGTCAGAGGAATCCTACTTCTTTCAGCCAAAACTCACATTTGCTGAACTTGGCATACAACTGATGCTCTCTAAGGGTTTCTAGTATGATTCTCAGGTGTTTCTCATGGTCTTCTTCTGACTTGGAGTAGATAAGAATATCGTCGATAAACACAACTACAAACTTATCCAAGAATTTCATAAAAATCTTATTCATGAGATTCATGAAATAAGCGGGGGCATTGGTTAATCCAAAAGACATGACCGTATACTCATACAATCCATATCTGGTGGTAAAGGCGGTCTTTTGAATATCCGTTGCACGAATCTTAAGTTGGTGATAACCAGTCCTAAGATCAATCTTAGATAACACTCTGGCACCAATCAATTGATCAAATAAATCCTCTATCTTGGGCAGTGGGTACTTGTTCTTGATGGTGACATCATTCAGCTTCCGGTAATCTGTGCACAAACGGTTGCCTCCATCTTTCTTGTCGACGAACAACACGGGTAATCTCCATGACGATGCGCTTGGTTGAATCAAACCTTTCTCCAGCATAGCATCAAGTTGCTTCTTTAGCTCCACTAACTCCGAGTGGTTCATGCTATAGGGTCTCTGAGCTATGGGTCCAGTTCCATGGATTAGTTCGATAATGAACTCAATATCCCGATCCGGGGGCATACCGGGTAATTCATCTGGGAATACGTCGGGGTATTCACAGACTACTTTGACTTGGTCAATGGTTGGTAGGGCTAGACTCTTGTTGCATTTGAATTGATGGGGCAAGGTTTCAGATATATGATCTACTGTTACTCCAGAGCTACTGGTCATGGTGATGGCTTTCTTGGCACAGTCGATCAATCCTTTATGTTTCGACATCCAATCCATTCCTAGTACTACTTCCAAACCTTTGGTTCCAAGTACTATTAGATTGGCATAAAAATCTATCCCATGTATTCTGATAGGTACAACCTTGCAAATTTTTCTAGCTTTGGTGGTTGAACCAGGTATTTGAACTATCATAACATGCTTCAAGTTGGTTGGGTAAATCTTACCAGTGCATGCAAATTTTTCTATAACAAACGAGTGCGATGCTCTAGAATCAAACAACACTCTTGTTAATACTGAGTTCACAGAAAACATACCCAGCACGACATTTGGCGCTTCTTGGGTTTCTTCGGCGTTCATGTGGAAGAGACAGCCGTTGTGGTTGAGCGAATTCCCGGGGGAGAATCTTCTTCCGAGCTGAACACGGCGCTGCTGCTGAGCTAGGGCATTCACTTTGGCAGTAGCTACAAGCTTCTTGGGACACTCATTTGAATAGTGACCCTTCACTCCACACTCAAAACAAGTAATCTGAGACTTGTCTTTGGCGGCAACGGGCACGACATTGCTTCCAGTCCTTGGAGCAGTAGTGTTGTTGTTGTTGTTGGACTTGGGCGGTGCACGGTTGAAGTTATTGCAGTTGCCGGGGTGGTTGTTGTTGTTCCCTCGGGTCTTCACATTTCCTCCGCTACGGTTGGGGTAGCTTGGACGAGACATTGGGGGTCTATTGTTCCTTGGGGCATATCCTGCAGACGGGTTGGGGCGATACTTCTAGTGACTGTTGGATCCACTCTGGTGCATCATTCTACGCTTGCGATTGTCGTTGGCTTGGTTGATCTTTCCTTCCATCTGGATGGCAAAGTTAACTAGCTCCTCGAGATCGTCAAAACGGATGTTGATTAACAACGTTCACATTTCATCATGCAATCCATTTAGGAATCTTTCCTTCTTCTTGGCTTCAGTACTGATCTCATCCAGTGCATACCTAGCGAGAGACAGAAATCTGTCATGATACTCTACTACAGTCATCCTGCCTTGCTTCATCTCTCTGAACTCATCTCTCATTCTGGTGACTAAACCTTTAGGCACATGGGTGCGGCTAAACTTGGTCTTGAAAGCTTCCCACGTCATCACTTGACCATGGTTCATAGTACGGGTGCTATTCCACCATGCTCTTCCAGAGAATATCATTTTGCGGCCCGAAAGTTGGGGTGTCCAGGAAACATGGTACCCAAGTTCCCTGAAATCATCCGCGATGACTACAGTTGGTGTGCCAAATACTTAGAGGGTCTTTTCAGCACGAATTCAACTTTATGTTTCAATACAAAAAATCAGGCTAACGGCCGTCAAGTTGGGGCCCCCCTATCAGTTCTCGCTGTTATGCCGCTCCTGTCGCTCCCGTTGCTTAGGTGCCAATTAGGCTTGCAGCATTGGCGCCTGCATCCATTATGCGTCTTCTTCTTCCTCGGAGCGACAATCTATGGGGCGTTGCAGCCATTGCGCGGAGCTGGGACATGGACGAACCTGCTCGGCCCAGCTCTCCTCCCTATAGGCTTCCCTTACACCAGAGCGACAATCTGTGGTCGCGGCCATGGCGCAGAGCTGGGACGTGACGAAGCTGCTCGGGCCTGCTCTCCTCCCCATCTCGAGTCGGAGCTCGCCCTCACCATGGACGCACCCATGGCACGGTGCGGGGACGATATTTGGTTCCCGATGAGATCTATCACCTTGTCAACCATGCTCGGTTCTGTTTTTCCTCCTCTAGAATCCGAGCTCGCCGTCGCCGTGGTTGCACCCGCACCAATTCTGCCACCTCTGTCGAGGTCTCTATGGTAGCTCAAGTTCTAGGGCTCTCCAAGTTCTGGTAGCTCATTGTGTTTAATTATGAAAGACAAAATATAAATGATTTCTCTCAATTTCTCGCATAGAAAAATGCACAGCTAATTTCATATTCTCGCAGGAACTGGCCCCACTTGTTGAATCGGCAGCACAGCCATGATCTCCACGTAACGACGGTGAGTTCTCGAACCGAAAGTTGCAGTTACCATGTTTCCTCTGCAGTCATTCCACTACAGTTTTTCCTGGGCGCTTCTTCTTCCTCTGTTCTGGAACCGTCGGTTCATCTTCTTCTTCCTCCCGCAGGCAGTTCCTTGTAGGCATTTCCTTTCACCCATTTCCTTGCGGGCATGGACAATGGGAAACGCACAACAGAGACCCACTTGGTCCCTGCCCATGGCACCACGACTTTGACAGTGGTGTACACAAATGATGAAGCTACTGTGGAGACAACTCTCGCCAGGTTTGAGCAATTGCTTGAGGAAGAGAAGTACAAGTTTGTGGGGGTAGACTTGGAGTACACCCGTGCAAATAAGCGAAAAAATCCTCCACAAGAGATCGCTGTCGTGCAAATCACCATACATGAGGAGGTCCTCGTTTACCACTTCTGCAGGTATGTGAAATTTAAATTTGAGATCAGCACTTCTGCATCCCTTGTTCCCTTACATCCCTAGAACCATCTAAGTGTAGGAGTAAACCAACTGAGATGCATTGTCCGGCTCTGGTCGAGTTCTTGTGTAGGAAAGGGATAACTTTCACTAGCGTGGATATCACAAATGACACACTTATGCTTTCTCGTACGTTGATAAAAATCCCAGAGGGGCACCACATCGACATCCAAAATCTGTACAAGATCAAATCATACCTAGTGAAGGATGGCATGGGTGATCTGGCAGCGGAAATCATCGATAAAGGCTATGAAAAACTGAAGAAATTGAAGCAACTCGATCATGACTATTGGGAGTGGAAGCCGATGAGCCAGGTGCGCCTCGAGTATGCAGCCAGAGACGCCTACATGGCGTACGAGTTGTATAGTAAGCTCGTTACCATGAAAGATGGGATGGTTAAGGCGGGGGTTTTCGCGAGAGAGCTATGCCCTGGTTGCAAGCTAGCACAGGAGAATAAGCGCGAGGAGGATAGAAAGCGGTTTCAGGACGAGCAGGGATCTTGGGACGATGGCGACATCAAGAAGTTGAAGGGGAAACAAGTCAAGGACAACAACAAGTGGTGGTGATACATTATGTGTTTGAACTAGATTTTAGTTTCTAGTTTATTATGTGTGTGATACATTTAGTTACTTCAATACAAAATTTTGACCAATTTAACTTGTTGATGTATTTCTTGACAATTATAATATAATCGAGCACTATAAATATGTTGTAGTGTGCATGGGCATGATTAGTAAATATAATTGAACACTAGAAACTTTAAGGCACTCCATATAAAGGAGTAGATTAATATAGAAGGTTCACTAGAGACACCACGGATATATTGTCTTACATGCCACACACAGGTAATAATTAACTAGAACAAAATAAAAGCAGGGGCTGCAGCAGGAGGCTGGGACACGGAGACGCCTAGCAGGGCAGGGGTTTATTAGCAGGAGGCAGCGACAGCCTAGTCGATGGGATCTGAGCCGATCTGACATACTCCGGAGGAATTTGCCGTAGGCGTGTCGCACCAAGGTAATCGCTTATGGCTTTCGCCTCTGCCAACGCCCTCCGCGTGCTGGATCATGCTGTTGAGCTCCACGTTGATTGCTCTGCCATAGAATGGGCAAAACAGTCTCCCCCTACGGTGGAAACGGATTAGCCCACACCGTAACCGCCTCAGCACGTAGTGGCTCTTGTTGTCCCTAGATACCTTGCTATCGTCCACTTCATCATCATCCTCCTGTTGATTTTTAAGAACATAACTTAGAACTCATACATATGATTGAATTGTATTACAACTCAAGAATTGACAACATGTATATGTAAGACAATATATCCGTGGATATCAAAGATAAAGCATCTCAGCAATAGTTTGATCGGTTCATATATCATTTCATCTCAACACAATGACAAATAATTGCATCAGAGTGAATGTAGGATAAATCTAGGGGCCTCATAAGTTTCTTCAGGGATGGACTAGGTGAACTAAGTAACAATTGCACAACCTATAATGTTGTTGTACATCACCCCAGGTTCACTAACTCATCCCTGAAAAAACTGACACCAATGTGTCCGCCTCTCTTTTGGGACAAATTTGAATCATTAGCCACAATAAGAAATTGAAATGTAATCGTACAAAACATTATTTAGGGATATACATAGTCAGGTACAAAAACAAGCCTAAATATTGTAATTATAAATAAAAAACCAAACAATTAATCTTGAGGTGCATGTTAAAAATACTTATGATCAAAACCATTCATATACATATGCATCATACCAATCATTCAAAGACCACAAACAATTCAAGGATCATATATGTAGTTCCATATGAGAATAAATCTAGCGCCTCATAATTTGTTTCAGAGATGGAGTTGGCGAACCAAAGCACCAACAGCACAACCTATATTGTTTGTGTGCATTGTTGCCTCAGGTTCACCAGCCCATCCCTAAAACACGACATCGTCATATGTGTCTCCCCTTAAACTCTTTTGGGTCCAATTTCAATCATCGGCCTCGGTGACAAACTAAAATGTAATTCTTATACACTGAATGCATGGAATAGGTAATTCGAATATCATAGTTCTATGAATGTAGAATAAAGATTAAGGCCTCATAAGTTTCTAAAGGGACGGCATAAGTGAACCAAGTAACAATTGCACAGCCTATGTTGTTCTTGTACATCGCCCCAGGTTCACTAACTCGTCCCTGAAAAAATCTGACACCAATGTGTCTGCCTCTCTTTTGGGGCAAATTTGAATCATTGGCCACACTAAGAAATTGAAATGTAATTGTACAAAACATTATGCAGGAATATACATAGTCAGGTACAAAAACAAGCCTAAATATTGTAATTATAAATAAGAAAACCAAACAATTAATATTCAGGTACATGTTAAAAATACTTATGATCAAAACCATTCATATACATATGCATCATACCAATCATTAAAAGATCAGAAACAATTCAAGGATCATATTTGTAGTTCCATATGAGAATAAATCAAGGGCATCATAATTTGTTTCAGAGATGGAGTTGGAGAACCAAAGTACCAAAAACACAACCTATATTGTTTGTGTGCGTTGCTGCCTCAGGTTCACCAACCCATCCCTAAAACACGACACCATCATACGTGTCTCCCCTTGAACTCTTTTGGGGAAAATATCAATCATCGGCCTCGGTGACAAACTAAAATGTAATTCTTATACACTATGAATGCATGGAATAGATAATTCAAATATCATAGTTCTATGAATGTAGAATAAAGATTGCGGCCTCATAAGTTTCTTCAGGGATGGAGTCAGCGAACCAAGTAACAATTGCACAACTTGTAATGTTGTTGTACATCGCCCTAGGTTCACTAACTCATCCCTGAAAAAATCTGACACCAATGTGTCTGCCTCTCTTTTAGGACAAATTTGAATCATTGGCCACAATAAGAAATTGAAATGTAATCATACAAAACAATATTCAGGGATATACATAGTCAGGTACAAAAACAAGCCTAAATATTGTAATTATAAATAAGAAAACCAAACAATTAATATTCAGGTACATGTTAAAAATACTTATGATCAAAACCATTCATATACATATGCATCATACCAATCATTAAAAGATCAGAAACAATTCAAGGATCATATTTGTAGTTCCATATGAGAATAAATCAAGGGCATCATAATTTGTTTCAGAGATGGAGTTGGAGAACCAAAGTACCAACAACACAACCTATATTGTTTGTGTGCATTGCTGCCTCAGGTTCACCAACCCATCCCTAAAACACGACACCATCATACGTGTCTCCCCTTGAACTCTTTTGGGGAA
The DNA here is from genome assembly GCA_023614405.1 of Avena insularis. Taxonomy (NCBI): domain Eukaryota; kingdom Viridiplantae; phylum Streptophyta; class Magnoliopsida; order Poales; family Poaceae; genus Avena; species Avena insularis. The sequence goes on from CM042696.1 coordinate 403,722,093, forward strand.
AATATCAATCATCGGCCTCGGTGACAAACTAAAATGTAATTCTTATACACTATGAATGCATGGAATAGATAATTCGAATATCATAGTTCTATGAATGTAGAATAAAGATTGCGGCCTCATAAGTTTCTTCAGGGATGGAGTCAGCGAACTAAGTAACAATTGCACAACTTGTAATGTTGTTGTACATCGCCCTAGGTTCACTAACTCATCCCTGAAAAAATCTGACACCAATGTGTCTGCCTCTCTTTTATGACAAATTTGAATCATTGGCCACAGTAAGAAATTGAAATGTAATCATACAAAACAATATTCAGGGATATACATAGTCAGGTACAAAAACAAGCCTAAATATTGTAATTATAAATAAGAAAACCAAACAATTAATATTCAGGTACATGTTAAAAATACTTATGATCAAAACCATTCATATACATATGCATCGTACCAATCATTAAAAGATCAGAAACAATTCAAGGATCATATTTGTAGTTCCATATGAGAATAAATCAAGGGCATCATAATTTGTTTCAGAGATGGAGTTGGAGAACCAAAGTACCAACAACACAACCTATATTGTTTGTGTGCATTGTTGCCTCAGGTTCACCAACCCATCCCTAAAACACGACACCATCATACGTGTCTCCCCTTGAACTCTTTTGGGGAAAATATCAATCATCGGCCTCGGTGACAAACTAAAATGTAATTCTTATACACTATGAATACATGGAATAGATAATTCGAATATCATAGTTCTATGAATGTAGAATAAAGATTGCGGCCTCATAAGTTTCTTCAGGGATGGAGTCAGCGAACCAAGTAACAATTGCACAACTTGTAATGTTGTTGCACATCGCCCTAGGTTCACTAACTCATCCCTGAAAAAATCTGACACCAATGTGTCTGCCTCTCTTTTGGGACAAATTTGAATCATTGGCCACAATAAGAAATTGAAATGTAATCGTACAAAACAATATTCAGGGATATACATAGTCAGGTACAAAAACAAGCCTAAATATTGTAATTATAAATAAAAAACCAAACAATTAATCTTGAGGTACATGTTAAAAATACTTATGATCAAAACCATTCATATACATATGCATCATACCAATCATTAAAAGATCAGAAACAATTCAATGATTATATATGTAGTTTCATATGAGAATACATCAAGGGCCTCATAATTTGTTTCAGAGATGGAGTTGGAGAACCAAAGTACCAACAACACAACCTATATTGTTTGTGTGCATTGCTGCCTCAGGTTCACCAACCCATCCCTAAAACACGACACCATCATACGTGTCTCCCCTTGAACTCTTTTGGGGCAAATTTCAATCATCGGCCTCGGTGACAAACTAAAATGTAATTCTTATACACTATGAACGCATGGAATAGATAATTCAAATATCATAGTTCTATGAATGTAGAATAAAGATTGCAGCCTCATAAGTTTCTACAGAGATGGCGTAAGCGAACCAAGTAACAATTGCACAGCTTATATTGATCTTGTACATGGCCCCAGGTTCGCTCACTCATCCCTGAAAAAATCTGACACCAATGTGTCTGCCTCGCTTTGGGGCAAATTTGAATCATTGGCCACAATAAGAAATCACACTCAACTAGATGGTAGATGAGCAGATTGGGGTTTTATGACTAGACAGATTGGGGTTTTGTGACTAGATGGCAGATGCATCAATCAACCGATCGAATCATATATATACTACCCTACTTCAAGAGCAAAAGAATCTGTACACGATTGAGCAAATCCTATGTATGAACAGTGAAAACTGCGGCTGCGACTAGAGAAGCTAGCAATGTAGTACCTCGGACTCCTCATCAGGGACCTCCTCCTCGAAATCATCATTCTCCGTGATTGCATCGAAGATTTCTTATACGGTGATGGGGTCGTTGATGTAGATCACCAGGTTTCCTCCGCCTGCCGCCTGCCCCCCTCCAAATCTGCCGCTGGCACCACGATGTTGTCGGCCACCTGCTGCTCGACGGTGATGGCTACTACCTGCTGCTTGACGGCGAGGCTACCACCTGCTGCTCGGCGGCGACGGCTACCACCTGCTGCTCGGCAGCGATAGCTACTGGCTGGATGGATGAGCTCGCACCCTCGACGGCGTGGTGACGAGCGGCATTCGTGCCTGGAGAAGACGCCTCCGCCTGCTTAGCAACGACCGAGCCATCTGCTGCTGCGCCTTCAACTGGCTTCACCTCCGGCTCGTCTCCACGCGTACACTTCATGGCGAACCAAGGGAAGGAGGTAGTGCAAGCGAGGGAGCTTTGGCGCGCGCGGCAGGTGTAGATTAAGGTCTTGGGACTAGACAAACTGGGGGGGAAATGACACGAGCTCATGGAAGAAGAAGGTCGAGGGGGGTTATAAACACCGGACCATTCGTAGTCCTCGAGTGGACACGTGTGGTGGGTGGGGGGAGGGGGGCTACCACGATCTCCACCCTTTTTTGGTTCCCTTTTTTTTAAACAGCCACGATCTCCACTTTAGAGCTGCATTGAAAACACGCTCATGGCAGACCTCGATTCCACTGCATTCAAGTGGCGCAAAACTAATTCTAGCAATGTTAGATCTACTCAAGGGGGGCCCTTGACTCATGGAAGTTACTAGCGGTAGGGACCAGTTGGAAGTGAGATTGAGAGCGCTGCGTAAAAATGGGATATGTCTTATTAGAATCAAGTGGCAATAAATTGCAGCGTCCCGTCGACAATCGTGCACTCGATGACCCCGTTGCCATGTGCATGTATTGTAGTAGTAGTAGTAGGCTTTTCAGGATTGATTAAACTTGACATGACCGCTCGATGACTTTTTCCATGGACGGCATCGTGTTCCTTCCTATAGAAGTCTCGCGGAGGGAGACGTCCGTGTTGTCTCACGCTGTACTGTGAAGGGCACGACGTGTGCAACGATCATCATTGGATCTCACATAATCAACGGTTGGTGCGCATGATCCGAGTGACAACTATGACAACCAATCAGGGAGTAGCAGACAGGGTGAGCATAGGTTTGGGCTTCTATGAAAGATAGAGAGAGGGCGGGGAAAACTAAGTAGTACCACATAAAACCAAGGGCAAAACTGAGTAGTACAAAAATGGAAAGTGTCTTGTACAATGAAATACATCGTGGAATACATCAAATTATGCCAAGATAGATCCACTAGAGTTCATTCGATGTGTGTTCTTCTCATGAACTACACATGGATCCACCGCTGTCATTGCATGCCTGTTCCTCTAAACAAACCACATAAGGATCCACCAGTGCCATTGCATGTCTGCTCTTTTCAAGAACCACACCCAGCGTCATTGCACATGTGTTCTTCTAAACAAACCACATAAGGATCCACCGGTGTCATTGCATTTCTGTTCTTTTCATGAACCACACCCGGTGTTATTGCATGTCTGTTCTTTTCATGAACCACAGCTAGACTCATTACATGTCTGTTACTTCCATAAACATCACATGGATCCACCGGTGTCATTGCATGTCTATTCTTTTCATGAACCACACCCAGTGTCATTGCATGTCAGTTCTTTTCATGAACCACACCCAGTGTCATTGCATGTCAGTTCTTTTCATGAACCACATAAGGATCCACCAGTGTCATTGCATGTATGTTCTTCTCACAAACTACATAAGGATCCACCAGTGTCATTGCATGTCTGTTCTTTTCATGAACCACACCCAGTATCATTGCATGTGTGTTCCTCTAGACAAACCACATAAGGATCCACCGGTGTCACTGCATGTTTGTTCTTTTCAGGAACCACACATGGATCCACCGGTGTCATTGCATGTCTGTTCTTTTCAAGAACCACACCCAGCGTCATTGCACATGTGTTCTTCTAAACAAACCACATAAGGATCCACCGGTGTCATTGCATTTCTGTTCTTTTCATGAACCACACCCGATGTTATTGCATGTCTGTTCTTTTCATGAACCACAGCTAGACTCATTGCATGTCTGTTACTTCCATAAACAACACATGGATCCACCGGTGTCATTGCATGTCTATTCTTTTCATGAACCACACCCAGTGTCATTGCATGTCAGTTCTTTTCATGAACCACACCCAGTGTCATTGCATGTCAGTTCTTTTCATGAACCACATAAGGATCCACCAGTGTCATTGCATGTCTGTTCTTCTCACAAACTACATAAGGATTCACCACTGTCATTGCATGTCTGTTCTTTTCATGAACCACACCCAGTGTCATTGCATGTGTGTTCCTCTAGACAAACCACATAAGGATCCACCGGTGTCACTGCATGTTTGTTCTTTTCAGGAACCACACATGGATCCACCGGTGTCATTGCATGTCTGTTGTTTTGATGAACCACACCCAGTGTCATTGCATGTCAGTTCTTTTCATGAACCACACCAGTGTCATTGCAGGTCATTTCTTTTCATGAACCACATAAGGATCCACCAGTGTCATTGCATGTCTATTCTTCTCACAAACCACATCAGGATCCACCAGTGTCATTGCATGTCTGTTCTTTTCATAAACCACACCCACTGTCATTGCATGTGTGTTTCTCTAGACAAACCACATAAGGATCCACCGGTGTCACTGCATGTCTGTTCTTTTCATGAACCACACATGGATCCACCAGTGTCATTGCATGTCACTTCTTTCCATCAACCACACCTAGTGTCATTGCATATCAGTTCTTTTCATGAACCACACCCAGTGTCATTGCATGTCAGTTCTTTTCATGAACCACATAAGGATCCACCAGTGTCATTGCATGTCTGCTCTTCTCACAAACCACATAAGGATCCACGGTGTCATTTCATGTACATTCTTTTCATGAACCACACCAGTGTCATTGCATGTGTGTTCCTCTAGACAAACCACATAAGGATCCACTGTGTCACTACATGTCTGTTCTTTCATGAACCACACATGGATCCACCGGTGTCATTGCATGTCTTTTCTTTTCATGAACCACACCAAGTGTCATTGCATGTTAGTTCTTTTCATGAACCACATAAGGATCCACCAGTGTCATTGCATGTCTGTTCTTCTCACAAACCACATATGGATCCACCTAGTGTGATTGCATGTCTATTATTTTCATGAACCACACCCAGTGTCATTGCATGTGTGTTCTTCTAAACAAACCACATAAGGATTCACCAGTTTCATTGCATGTCTGTTCTTCTCATGAACCACACCCAGTGTCATTGCATGGCTATTCTTTTCATGAACCACAGCTAGAGTCATTGCATGTCGGTTACTTCCATAAACCACACATGGATCCACCGGTGTCATTGCATGTGTGTTGTTTTCATGAACCACACCAAGTGTCATTGCATGTCAATTCTTTTCATGAACCACACCTAGTGTCATTGCATGTCAGTTCTTTTCATGAACCACATAAGGATCTACCAGTGTCATTGCATGTCTGTTCTTCTCACAAACCACATAAGGATCCACCAGTGTCATTGCATGTCTGTTCTTTTCATGAACCACACCCAGTGTCATTGCATGTGTATACCTCTAGACAAAACACATATGGATCCACCGGTGTCACTGCATGTCTGTTGTTTTCATGAACCACACATGGATCCACTGGTGTCATTGCATGTCTGTTCTTTTCATGAACCACACCCAGTGTCATTGCATGTCAGTTCTTTTCATGAACCACACCCAGTGCCATTGCATGTCAGTTCTTTTCATGAACCACATAACGATCCACCAGTGTCATTGCATGTCTGTTCTTCTCACAAACCACATAAGGATCCACCTATGTCATTGCATGTATGTTCTTCTCACAAACCAGATAAGGATCCACCAGTGTCATTGCATGTCTGTTCTTTTCATGAACCACACCCAGTGTCATTGCATGTGTGTTCCTCTAGACAAACCACATAAGGATCCACCGGTCTCACTGCATGTCTGTTCTTTTCATGAACCACACATGGATCCACCGGTGTCATTGCCTGTCTGTTCTTTTCATGAACCACACCAAGTGTCATTGCATGTCAGTTCTTTTCATGAACCACATAAGGATCCACTAGTGTCATTGCATGTCTGTTTTTCTCGCACACCACATATGGATCCACCTAGTGTGATTGCATGTCTGTTCTTTTCATGAACCACACCCAGTGTCATTCCATGTGTGTTCTTCTAAACAAACCACATAAGGATCCAAGAGTTTCATTGCATGTCTGTTCTTTTCATGAACCACACTCGGTGTCATTACATGTCTGTTCTTTTCATGAACCACAGCTAGAGTCATTGCATGTCTGTTACTTCCACAAACCACACATGGATACACCGGTGTCATTGCATTTCTGTTCTTTTCATGAACCACACCCAGTGTCATTGCATGTCAGTTCTTTTCATGAACCACACCCAGTGTCATTGCATGTCAGTTCTCTTCATGAACCACATATGGATCCACCTAGTGTCATTGCATGTATGTTCTTCTCACAAACCACATATGGATCCACCTAGTGTGATTGCATGTCTGTTCTTTTCATGAACCACATCCGGTGTCATTCCATGTGTGTTCCTCTATACAGACCACATAAGGATCCACCGGTGTCACTGCATGTCTGTTCTTTTCATGAACCACACATGGATCCACTGGTGTCATTGCATGTCAGTTATTTTCATGAACCACACCCAGTGTCATTGCATGTCAGTTCTTTTCATGAACCACACTAGTGTCATTGCATGTCAGTTCTTTTCATGAACCACATAAGGATCTACCAGTGTCATTGCATGTCTGTTCTTCTCACAAACCACATAAGGATCCACGAGTTTCATTGCATGTCTGTTCTTCTCATAAACCACACCCAGTGTCATTGCATGGCTATTCTTTTCATGAACCACAGCTAGAGTCATTGCATGTCTGTTACTTCCATAAACCACACATGGATCCACCGGTGTCATTGCATGTGTGTTGTTTTCATGAACCACACCAAGTGTCATTGCATGTCAATTCTTTTCATGAACCACACCAAGTGTCATTGCATGTCAGTGCTTTGCATGAACGACATAAGGATCCACCAGTGTCATTGCATGTCTGTTCTTCTCACAAACTACATAAGGATTCACCACTGTCATTGCATGTCTGTTCTTTTCATGAACCACACCCAGTGTCATTGCATGTGTGTTCCTCTAGACAAACCACATAAGGATCCACCGGTGTCACTGCATGTTTGTTCTTTTCAGGAACCACACATGGATCCACCGGTGTCATTGCATGTCTGTTGTTTTGATGAACCACACCCAGTGTCATTGCATGTCAGTTCTTTTCATGAACCACACCAGTGTCATTGCAGGTCATTTCTTTTCATGAACCACATAAGGATCCACCAGTGTCATTGCATGTCTATTCTTCTCACAAACCACATCAGGATCCACCAGTGTCATTGCATGTCTGTTCTTTTCATAAACCACACCCACTGTCATTGCATGTGTGTTTCTCTAGACAAACCACATAAGGATCCACCGGTGTCACTGCATGTCTGTTCTTTTCATGAACCACACATGGATCCACCAGTGTCATTGCATGTCACTTCTTTCCATCAACCACACCTAGTGTCATTGCATATCAGTTCTTTTCATGAACCACACCCAGTGTCATTGCATGTCAGTTCTTTTCATGAACCACATAAGGATCCACCAGTGTCATTGCATGTCTGCTCTTCTCACAAACCACATAAGGATCCACCAGTGTCATTTCATGTCTGTTCTTTTCATGAACCACACCCAGTGTCATTGCATGTGTGTTCCTCTAGACAAACCACATAAGGATCCACCGGTGTCACTACATGTCTGTTCTTTTCATGAACCACACATGGATCCACCGGTGTCATTGCATGTCTTTTCTTTTCATGAACCACACCAAGTGTCATTGCATGTTAGTTCTTTTCATGAACCACATAAGGATCCACCAGTGTCATTGCATGTCTGTTCTTCTCACAAACCACATATGGATCCACCTAGTGTGATTGCATGTCTATTATTTTCATGAACCACACCCAGTGTCATTGCATGTGTGTTCTTCTAAACAAACCACATAAGGATTCACCAGTTTCATTGCATGTCTGTTCTTCTCATGAACCACACCCAGTGTCATTGCATGGCTATTCTTTTCATGAACCACAGCTAGAGTCATTGCATGTCGGTTACTTCCATAAACCACACATGGATCCACCGGTGTCATTGCATGTGTGTTGTTTTCATGAACCACACCAAGTGTCATTGCATGTCAATTCTTTTCATGAACCACACCTAGTGTCATTGCATGTCAGTTCTTTTCATGAACCACATAAGGATCTACCAGTGTCATTGCATGTCTGTTCTTCTCACAAACCACATAAGGATCCACCAGTGTCATTGCATGTCTGTTCTTTTCATGAACCACACCCAGTGTCATTGCATGTGTATACCTCTAGACAAAACACATATGGATCCACCGGTGTCACTGCATGTCTGTTGTTTTCATGAACCACACATGGATCCACTGGTGTCATTGCATGTCTGTTCTTTTCATGAACCACACCCAGTGTCATTGCATGTCAGTTCTTTTCATGAACCACACCCAGTGTCATTGCATGTCAGTTCTTTTCATGAACCACATAAGGATCCACCTATGTCATTGCATGTATGTTCTTCTCACAAACCAGATAAGGATCCACCAGTGTCATTGCATGTCTGTTCTTTTCATGAACCACACCCAGTGTCATTGCATGTGTGTTCCTCTAGACAAACCACATAAGGATCTACCGGTCTCACTGCATGTCTGTTCTTTTCATGAACCACACATGGATCCACCAGTGTCATTGCCTGTCTGTTCTTTTCATGAACCACACCAAGTGTCATTGCATGTCAGTTCTTTTCATGAACCACATAAGGATCCACTAGTGTCATTGCATGTCTGTTTTTCTCGCAAACCACATATGGATCCACCTAGTGTGATTGCATGTCTGTTCTTTTCATGAACCACACCCAGTGTCATTCCATGTGTGTTCTTCTAAACAAACCACATAAGGATCCAAGAGTTTCATTGCATGTCTGTTCTTTTCATGAACCACACTCGGTGTCATTACATGTCTGTTCTTTTCATGAACCACAGCTAGAGTCATTGCATGTCTGTTACTTCCACAAACCACACATGGATACACCGGTGTCATTGCATTTCTGTTCTTTTCATGAACCACACCCAGTGTCATTGCATGTCAGTTCTTTTCATGAACCACACCCAGTGTCATTGCATGTCAGTTCTCTTCATGAACCACATATGGATCCACCTAGTGTCATTGCATGTATGTTCTTCTCACAAACCACATATGGATCCACCTAGTGTGATTGCATGTCTGTTCTTTTCATGAACCACATCCGGTGTCATTCCATGTGTGTTCCTCTATACAGACCACATAAGGATCCACCGGTGTCACTGCATGTCTGTTCTTTTCATGAACCACACATGGATCCACCGATGTCATTACGTGTCTGTTCTTTTCATAAACCACACCCAGTGTCATTGCATGTCAGTTCTTTTCATGAACCACACTAGTGTCATTGCATGTCAGTTCTTTTCATGAACCACATAAGGATCTACCAGTGTCATTGCATGTCTGTTCTTCTCACAAACCACATAAGGATCCACCAGTGTCATTGCATGTCTGTTCTTTTCATGAACCACACCCAGTGTCATTGCATGTGTGTACCTCTAGACAAACCACATATGGATCCACCGGTGTCACTGCATGTCTGTTGTTTTGATGAACCACACATGGATCCACTGGTGTCATTGCATGTATGTTCTTTTCATGAACCACACCCAGTGTCATTGCATGTCAGTTCTTTTCATGAACCACAACTAGTGTCATTGCATGTCAGTTCTTTTCATAAACCACATAAGGATCCACCAGTGTCAATGCATGTTTGTTCTTCTCACAAACCACATAAGGATCCACCAGTGTCATTGCATGTCTGTTCTTTTCATGAACCACACCCAGTGTCATTGCCTGTGTGTTCCTCTAGACAAACCACATAAGGATCCACCGGTCTCACTGCATGTCTGTTCTTTTCATGAACCACACATGGATCCACCGGTGTCATTGCCTGTCTGTTCTTTTCATGAACCACACCAAGTGTCATTGCATGTCAGTTCTTTTCATGAACCACATAAGGATCCACTAGTGTCATTGCATGTCTGTTTTTCTCGCAAACCACATATGGATCCACCTAGTATGATTGCATGTCTGTTCTTTTCATAAACCACACCCAGTGTCATTGCATGTAAGTTCTTTTCATGAACCACATAAGGATCCACCAGTGTCATTGCATGTTTGTTCTTCTCACAAACCACATAAGGATCCACCAGTGTCATTGCATGTCTGTTCTTCTCACAAACCACATAAGGATCCACCAGTGTCATTGCATGTCTGTTCTTTTCATGAACCACACCTAGTGTCATTGACTGTGTGTTCCTCTAGACAAACCACATAAGGATCCACTGGTCTCACTGCATGTCTGTTCTTTTCATGAACCACACATGGATCCACCGATGTCATTGCATGTATGTTCTTTTCATGAACCACACCAAGTGTCATTGCATGTCAGTTCTTTTCATGAACCACATAAGGATCCACTAGTGTCATTGCATGTCTGTTTTTCTCGCAAACCACATATGGATCCACCTAGTGTGATTGCATGTTTGTTCTTTTCATGAACCACACCCAGTGTCATTGCATGTGTGTTCTTCTAAACAAACCACATAAGGATCCAAGAGTTTCATTGCATGTCTGTTCTTTTCATGAACCACAATCGGTGTCATTGCATGTCTGTTCTTTTCATGAACCAGAGCTAGAGTCATTGCATGTCTGTTACTTCCACAAACCACACATGGATCCACCGGTGTCATTGCATTTCTGTTCTTTTCATGAACCACACCCAGTGTCATTGCATGTCAGTTCTTTTCATGAACCACACCCAGTGTCATTGCATGTCAGTGCTTTTCATGAACGACATAAGGATCCACCAGTGTCATTGCATATCTGTTCTTCTCACAAACCACATAAGGATCCACCAGTGTCATTGCATGTCTCTTCTTTTCATGAACCACACCCAGTGTCATTGCATGTGTGTTGCTCTAGACAAACCACATAAGGATCCACCGGTGTCACTGCATGTCTGTTCTTTTCATGAACCACACATGGATCCACCGATGTCGTTACGTGTCTGTTCTTTTCATAAACCACACCCAGTGTCATTGCATGTCAGTTCTTTTCATGAACCACACCAGTGTCATTGCATGTCAGTTCTGTTCATGAACCACATAAGGATCCACCAGTGTCATTGCATGTCTGCTCTTCTCACAAACCACATAAGGATCCACCAGTGTCATTTCATGTCTGTTCTTTTCATGAACCACACCCATTGTCATTGCATGTGTGTTCCTCTAGACAAACCACATAAGGTTCCACCGGTGTCACTTCATGTCTGTTCTTTTCATGAACGACACAGGGATCCACCGGTGTCATTGCATGTCAGTTCTTTTCATGAACCACACCAAGTGTCATTGCATGTCAGTTCTTTTCATGAACCACATAAGGATCCACTAGTGTCATTGCATGTCTGTTCTTCTCACAAACCACATATGGATCCACCTAGCGTGATTGCATGTCTATTATTTTCATGAACCACACCCAGTGTCATTGCATGTGTGTTCTTCTAAACAAACCACATAAGGATACACCAGTTTCATTGCATGTCTATTCTTTTCATGAACCACACCCAGTGTCATTGCATGGCTGTTCTTTTCATGAACCACAGCTAGAGTCATTGCATGTCTGTTACTTCCATAAACCACACATGGATCCACCGTTGTCATTGCATGTGTGTTGTTTTCATGAACCACACCAAGTGTCATTGCATGTCAATTCTTTTCATGAACCACACCCAGTGTCATTGCATGTCAGTTCTTTTCATGAACCACATAATGATCTACCAGTGTCATTGCATGTCTGTTCTTCTCACAAACCAAATAAGGATCCACTAGTGTCATTGCAGGTCTGTTCTTTTCATGAACCACACCCGGTGTCATTGCATGTCTGTTCCTCTAGACAAACCACATAAGGATCCACCGGTGTCACTTCACGTTTGTTCTTTTCATGAACCACACATGGATCCACCGGTGTCATTGCATGTCTGATGTTTTCATGATCCACACCCAGTGTCATTGCATGTCAGTTCTTTCCATGAACCACACCCAGTGTCATTGCATGTCAGTTCTTTTCATGAACCACATAAGGATCCACCAGTGTCATTGCATGTCTGTGCTTCTCACAAACCACATAAGGATCCACCAGTGTCATTGCATGTCAGTTCTTTTCATGAACCACACCCAGTGTCATTGCATGTGTGTACCTCTAGACAAACCACATATGGATCCACCGGTGTCACTGCATGTCTGTTGTTTTCATGAACCACACATTGATCCACTGGTGTCATTGCATGTATGTTCTTTTCATGAACCACACCCAGTGTCATTGCATGTCAGTTCTTTTCAAGAACCACACCCAGTGTCATTGCATGTCAGTTCTTTTCATGAACCACATAAGGATCCACCAGTGTCATTGCATGTCTGTTCTTGTCACAAACCACATAAGGATCCGCCAGTGTCATTACATGTCTGTTCTTTTCACGAACCACACCCAGTGTCATTGTATGTGTGTTCCTCTAGACAAACCACATAAGGATCCACCGGTCTCACTGCATGTCTGTTCTTTTCATGAACCACACATGGATCCACCATTGTCATTGCCTGTCTGTTCTTTTCATGAACCACAACAAGTGTCATTGCATGTCAGTTCTTTTCATGAACCACATAAGGATCCACTAGTGTCATTGCATGTCTGTTTTTCTCGCAAACCACATATGGATCCACCTAGTGTGATTGCATGTCTGTTCTTTTCATGAACCACACCTAGTGTCATTGCATGTGTTTCTTCTAAACAAACCACATAAGGATCCACGAGTTTCATTGCATGTCTGTTCTTCTCATAAACCACACCCAGTGTCATTGCATGGCTATTCTTTTCATGAACCACAGCTAGAGTCATTGCATGTACATATTTCCATAAACCACACATGGATCCACCGGTGTCATTGCATGTGTGTTGTTTTCATGAACCACACCAAGTGTCATTGCATGTCAATTCTTTTCATGAACCACACCAAGTGTCATTGCATGTCAGTGCTTTGCATGAACGACATAAGGATCCACCAGTGTCATTGCATGTCTGTTCTTCTCACAAACCACATAAGGATCCACCAGTGTCATTGCATGTCTGTTCTTTTCATGAACCACACCCAGTGTAATTGCATGTGTGTTCCTCTAGACAAACCACATAAGGATCCACCGGTGTCACTGCATGTCTGTTCTTTTCATGAACCACACATGGATCCACCGATGTCATTACATGTCTGTTCTTTTCATAAACCACACCCAGTGTCATTGCATGTCAGTTCTTTTCATGAACCACACCAGTGTCATTGCATGTCAGTTCTTTTCATGAACCACATAAGGATCAACCAGTGTCTTTGCATGTCTGCTCTTCTCACAAACCACATAAGGATCCACCAGTGTCATTTCATGTCTGTTCTTTTCATGAACCACACCCATTGTCATTGCATGTGTGTTCCTCTAGACAAACCACATAAGGATCTACCGGTGTCACTGCATGTCTGTTCTTTTCATGAACCACACATGGATCCACCGATGTCATTGCATGTATGTTCTTTTCATGAACCACACCCAGTGTCATTGCATGTCATTTCTTTTCAAGAACCACACCCAGTGTCATTGCATGTCAGTTCTTTTCATGAACCACATAAGGATCCACCAGTGTCATTGCATGTCTGTTCTTCTCACAAACCACATAAGGATCCACCAGTGTCATTTCATGTCTGTTCTTTTCATGAACCACACCCATTGTCATTGCATGTGTGTTCCTCTAGACAAACCACATAAGGATCCACCGGTGTCACTGCATGTCTGTTCTTTTCATGAACGACACATGGATCCACCGGTGTCATTGCATGTCTGTTCTTTTCATGAACCACACCAAGTGTCATTGCATGTCAGTTCTTTTCGTGAACCACATAAGGATCCACTAGTGTCATTGCATGTCTGTTCTTCTCACAAACCACATATGGATCCACCTAGTGTGATTGCATGTCTATTATTTTCATGAACCACACCCAGTGTCATTGCATGTGTGTTCTTCTAAACAAACCACATAAGGATACACCAGTTTCATTGCATGTCTATTCTTTTCATGAACCACACCCAGTGTCATTGCATGCCTGTTCTTTTCATGAACCATAGCTAGAGTCATTGCATGTCTGTTACTTCCAGAAACCACACATGGATCCACCGGTGTCATTGCATGTGTGTTGTTTTCATGAACCACACCAAGTGTCATTGCATGTCAATTCTTTTCATGAACCAAACCCAGTGTCATTGCATGTCAGTTCTTTTCATGAACCACATAAGGATCTACCAGTGTCATTGCATGTCTGTTCTTCTCACAAACCAAATAAGGATCCACCAGTGTCATTGCAGGTCTGTTCTTTTCATGAACCACACCCGGTGTCATTGCATGTGTGTTCCTCTAGACAAACCACATAAGGATCCACCGGTGTCACTTCACGTCTTTTCTTTTCATGAACCACACATGGATCCACCGATGTCATTACATGTCTGTTCTTTTCATAAACCACACCCAGTGTCATTGCATGTCAGTTCTTTCCATGAAGCACACCCAGTGTCATTGCATGTCAGTTCGTTTCATGAACCACATAAGGATCCACCAGTGTCATTGCATGTCTGTGCTTCTCACAAACCACATAAGGATCCACCAGTGTCATTGCATGTCAGTTCTTTTCATGAACCACACCAGTGTCATTGCATGTGTGTACCTCTAGACAAACCACATATGGATCCACCGGTGTCACTGCATGTCTGTTGTTTTCATGAAGCACACATGGATCCACTGGTGTCATTGCATGTATGTTCTTTTCATGAACCACACCCAGTGTCATTGCATGTCAGTTCTTTTCAAGAACCACACCCAGTGTCATTGCATGTCAGTTCTTTTCATGAACCACATAAGGATCCACCAGTGTCATTGCATGTCTGTTCTTCTCACAAACCACATAAGGATCCACCAGTGTCATTGCATGTCTGTTCTTTTCATGAACCACACCCAGTGTCATTGCATGTCTGTTCTTCTCACAAACCAAATAAGGATCCACTAGTGTCATTGCAGGTCTGTTCTTTTCATGAACCACACCCGGTGTCATTGCATGTCTGTTCCTCTAGACAAACCACATAAGGATCCACCGGTGTCACTTCACGTTTGTTCTTTTCATGAACCACACATGGATCCACCGGTGTCATTGCATGTCTGATGTTTTCATGATCCACACCCAGTGTCATTGCATGTCAGTTCTTTCCATGAACCACACCAAGTGTCATTGCATGTCAGTTCTTTTCATGAACCACATAAGGATCCACCAGTGTCATTGCATATACGTACTGGTTCTCACAAACCACATAAGGATCCACCAGTGTCATTGCATGTCAGTTCTTTTCATGAACCACACCCAGTGTCATTGCATGTGTGTACCTCTAGACAAACCACATATGGATCCACCGGTGTCACTGCATGTCTGTTGTTTTCATGAACCACACATTGATCCACTGGTGTCATTGCATGTATGTTCTTTTCATGAACCACACCCAGTGTCATTGCATGTCAGTTCTTTTCAAGAACCACACCAGTGTCATTGCATGTCAGTTCTTTTCATGAACCACATAAGGATCCACCAGTGTCATTGCATGTCTGTTCTTGTCACAAACCACATAAGGATCCGCCAGTGTCATTACATGTCTGTTCTTTTCACGAACCACACCCAGTGTCATTGTATGTGTGTTCCTCTAGACAAACCACATAAGGATCCACCGGTCTCACTGCATGTCTGTTCTTTTCATGAACCACACATGGATCCACCATTGTCATTGCCTGTCTGTTCTTTTCATGAACCACAGCAAGTGTCATTGCATGTCAGTTCTTTTCATGAACCACATAAGGATCCACTAGTGTCATTGCATGTCTGTTTTTCTCGCAAACCACATATGGATCCACCTAGTGTGATTGCATGTCTGTTCTTTTCATGAACCACACCTAGTGTCATTGCATGTGTTTCTTCTAAACAAACCACATAAGGATCCACGAGTTTCATTGCATGTCTGTTCTTCTCATAAACCACACCCAGTGTCATTGCATGGCTATTCTTTTCATGAACCACAGCTAGAGTCATTGCATGTCTGTTACTTCCATAAACCACACATGGATCCACCGGTGTCATTGCATGTGTGTTGTTTTCATGAACCACACCAAGTGTCATTGCATGTCAATTCTTTTCATGAACCACACCCAGTGTCATTGCATGTCAGTGCTTTGCATGAACGACATAAGGATCCACCAGTGTCATTGCATGTCTGTTCTTCTCACAAACCACATAAGGATCCACCAGTGTCATTGCATGTCTGTTCTTTTCATGAACCACACCCAGTGTAATTGCATGTGTGTTCCTCTAGACAAACCACATAAGGATCCACCGGTGTCACTGCATGTCTGTTCTTTTCATGAACCACACATGGATCCACCGATGTCATTACATGGCTGTTCTTTTCATAAACCACACCCAGTGTCATTGCATGTCAGTTCTTTTCATGAACCACACCAGTGTCATTGCATGTCAGTTCTTTTCATGAACCACATAAGGATCAACCAGTGTCTTTGCATGTCTGCTCTTCTCACAAACCACATAAGGATCCACCAGTGTCATTTCATGTCTGTTCTTTTCATGAACCACACCCATTGTCATTGCATGTGTGTTCCTCTAGACAAACCACATAAGGATCCACCGGTGTCACTGCATGTCTGTTCTTTTCATGAACCACACATGGATCCACCGATGTCATTGCATGTATGTTCTTTTCATGAACCACACCCAGTGTCATTGCATGTCAGTTCTTTTCAAGAACCACACCCAGTGTCATTGCATGTCAGTTCTTTTCATGAACCACATAAGGATCCACCAGTGTCATTACATGTCTGTTCTTGTCACAAACCACATAAGGATCCACCAGTGTCATTTCATGTCTGTTCTTTTCATGAACCACACCCATTGTCATTGCATGTGTGTTCCTCTAGACAAACCACATAAGGATCCACCGGTGTCACTGCATGTCTGTTCTTTTCATGAACGACACATGGATCCACCGGTGTCATTGCATGTCTGTTCTTTTCATGAACCACACCAAGTGTCATTGCATGTCAGTTCTTTTCGTGAACCACATAAGGATCCACTAGTGTCATTGCATGTCTGTTCTTCTCACAAACCACATATGGATCCACCTAGTGTGATTGCATGTCTATTATTTTCATGAACCACACCCAGTGTCATTGCATGTGTGTTCTTCTAAACAAACCACATAAGGATACACCAGTTTCATTGAATGTCTATTCTTTTCATGAACCACACCCAGTGTCATTGCATGCCTGTTCTTTTCATGAACCATAGCTAGAGTCATTGCATGTCTGTTACTTCCAGAAACCACACATGGATCCACCGGTGTCATTGCATGTGTGTTGTTTTCATGAACCACACCAAGTGTCATTGCATGTCAATTCTTTTCATGAACCAAACCCAGTGTCATTGCATGTCAGTTCTTTTCATGAACCACATAAGGATCTACCAGTGTCATTGCATTTCTGTTCTTCTCACAAACCAAATAAGGATCCACCAGTGTCATTGCAGGTCTGTTCTTTTCATGAACCACACCCGGTGTCATTGCATGTGTGTTCCTCTAGACAAACCACATAAGGATCCACCGGTGTCACTTCACGTCTTTTCTTTTCATGAACCACACATGGATCCACCGATGTCATTACATGTCTGTTCTTTTCATAAACCACACCTAGTGTCATTGCATGTCAGTTCTTTCCATGAACCACACCCAGTGTCATTGCATGTCAGTTCTTTTCATGAACCACATAAGGATCCACCAGTGTCATTGCATGTCTGTGCTTCTCACAAACCACATAAGGATCCACCAGTGTCATTGCATGTCAGTTCTTTTCATGAACCACACCAGTGTCATTGCATGTGTGTACCTCTAGACAAACCACATATGGATCCACCGGTGTCACTGCATGTCTGTTGTTTTCATGAAGCACACATGGATCCACTGGTGTCATTGCATGTATGTTCTTTTCATGAACCACACCCAGTGTCATTGCATGTCAGTTCTTTTCAAGAACCACACCCAGTGTCATTGCATGTCAGTTGTTTTCATGAACCACATAAGGATCCACCAGTGTCATTGCATGTCTGTTCTTCTCACAAACCACATAAGGATCCACCAGTGTCATTGCATGTCTGTTCTTGTCACGAACCACACCCAGTGTCATTGCATGTGTGTTCCTCTAGACAAACCACATAAGGATCCACCGGTCTCACTGCATGTCTGTTCTTTTCATGAACCACACATGGATCCACCAGTGTCATTGCCTGTCTGTTCTTTTCATGAACCACACCAAGTGTCATTGCATGTCAGTTCTTTTCATGAACCACATAAGGATCCACTAGTGTCATTGCATGTCTGTTTTTCTCGCAAACCACATATGGATCCACCTAGTGTGATTGCATGTCTGTTCTTTTCATGAACCACACCTAGTGTCATTGCATGTGTTTCTTCTAAACAAACCACATAAGGATCCACGAGTTTCATTGCATGTGTGTTCTTTTCATGAACCACACTCGGTGTCATTGCATGTCTGTTCTTTTCATGAACCACAGCTAGAGTCATTGCATGTCTGTTACTTCCATAAACCACACGTGGATCCACCGGTGTCATTGCATTTCTGTTCTTTTCATGAACCACGCCCAGTGTCATTGCATGTCAATTCTTTTCATGAACCACACCCAGTGTCATTGCATGTCAGTGCTTTGCATGAACGACATAAGGATCCACCAGTGTCATTGCATATCTGTTCTTCTCACAAACCACATAAGGATCCACCAGTGTCATTGCAGGTCTGTTCTTTTCATGAACCACACCCGGTGTCATTGCATGTGTGTTCCTCTAGACAAACCACATAAGGATCCACCGGTGTCACTTCACGTTTGTTCTTTTCATGAACCACACATGGATCCACCGGTGTCATTGCATGTCTGATGTTTTCATGATCCACACCCAGTGTCATTGCATGTCAGTTCTTTCCATGAACCACACCAAGTGTCATTGCATGTCAGTTCTTTTCATGAACCACATAAGGATCCACCAGTGTCATTGCATGTATGCTCTTCTCACAAACCACATAAGGATCCACCAGTGTCATTTCATGTCTGTTCTTTTCATGAACCACACCCATTGTCATTGCATGTGTGTTCCTATAGACAAACCACATAAGGATCCACCGGTGTCACTGCATGTTTGTTCTTTTCATGAACGACACATGGATCCACCGGTGTCATTGCATGTCTGTTTCTTTTCATGAACCACACCAAGTGTCATTGCATGTCAGTTCTTTTCATGAACCACATAAGGATCCACCAGTGTCATTTCATGTCTGTTCTTCTCACAAACCACATATGGATCCACCTAGTGTGATTGCATGTCTATTATTTTCATGAACCACATCCAGTGTCATTGCATGTGTGTTCTTCTAAACAAACCACATAAGGATACACCAGTTTCATTGCATGTCTGTTCTTTTCATGAACCACACCCAGTGTCATTGCATGGCTGTTCTTTTCATGAACCACAACTAGAGTCATTGCATGTCTGTTACTTCCATAAACCACACATGGATCCACCGGTGTCATTGCATGTGTGTTGTTTTCATGAACCACACCAAGTGTCATTGCATGTCAATTCTTTTCATGAACCACACCCAGTGTCATTGCATGTCAGTTCTTTTCATGAACCACATAAGGATCTACCAGTGTCATTGCATGTCTGTTTTTCTCACAAACCAAATAAGGATCCACCAGTGTCATTGCAGGTCTGTTCTTTTCATGAACCACACCTGGTGTCATTGCATGTGTGTTCCTCTAGACAAATCACATAAGGATCCACCGGTGTCACTTCACGTTTGTTCTATTCATGAACCACACGTGGATCCACCGGTGTCATTGCATGTCTGATGTTTTCATGATCCACACCCAGTGTCATTGCATGTCAGTTCTTTCCATGAACCACACCCAGTGTCATTGCATGTCAGTTCTTTTCATGAACCACATAAGGATCCACTAGTGTCATTGGATGTCTGTGCTTCTCACAAACCACATAAGGATCCACCAGTGTCATTGCATGTCAGTTCTTTTCATGAACCACACCCAGTGTCATTGCATGTGTGTACCTCTAGACAAACCACATATGGATCCACCGGTGTCACTGCATGTCTGTTGTTTTCATGAACCACACATGGATCCACTGGTGTCATTGCATGTCTGTTCTTTTCATGAACCACACCCAGTGTCATTGCATGTCAGTTCTTTTCAAGAACCACACCCAGTGTCATTCCATGTCAGTTCTTTTCATGAACCACATAAGGATCCACCAGTCTCATTGCATGTCTGTTCTTCTCACAAACCACATAAGGATCCACCAGTGTCATTGCATGTCTGTTCTTTCCATGAACCACACCCAGTGTCATTGCATGTGTGTTCCTCTAGACAAACCACATAAGGATCTACCGGTCTCTTTGCATATACATTCTTTTCATGAACCACATGGATCCACCAGTGTCATTGCACATGCATTCTTTTCATGAACCACACCAAGTGTCATTGCATGTCAGTTCTTTTCATGAACCACATAAGGATCCACTAGTGTCATTGCATGTCTGTTTTTCTCGCAAACCACATATGGATCCACCTAGTGTGATTGCATGTCTGTTCTTTTCATGAACCACACCCAGTGTCATTGCATGTGTTTCTTGTAAACAAACCACATAAGGATCCACGAGTTTCATTGCATGTCTGTTCTTTTCATGAACCACACTCGGTGTCATTGCATGTCTGTTCTTTTCACGAACCACAGCTAGAGTCATTGCATGTTTGTTACTTCCATAAACCACACATGGATCCACCGGTGTCATTGCATTTCTGTTCTTTTCATGAACCACACCCAGTGTCATTGCATGTCAGTTCTTTTCATGAACCACACCCAGTGTCATTGCATGTCAGTGCTTTGCATGAAAGACATAAGGATGCACCAGTGTCATTGCATATTTGTTCTTCTCACAAACCACATAAGGATCCACCAGTGTCATTGCATGTCTGTTCTTTTCATGAACCACACCCAGTGTCATTGCATGTGTGTTCCTCTAGACAAACCACATAAGGATCCACCGGTGTCACTGCATGTCTGTTCTTTTCATGAACCACACATGGATCCACCGATGTCATTATGTGTTTGTTCTTTTCATAAACCACACCCAGTGTCATTGCATGTCAGTTCTTTTCATGAACCACACCAGTGTCATTGCATGTCAGTTCTTTTCATGAACCACATAAGGATCCACCAGTGTCATTGCAAGTATGTTCTTCTCACAAACCACATAAGGATCCACCAGTGTCATTTCATGTCTGTTCTTTTCATGAACCACACCCAGTGTCATTGCATGTGTGTTCCTCTAGACAAACCACATAAGGATCCACCAGTGTCACTGCATGTTTGTTCTTTTCATGAACCACAGATGGATCCACCGGTGTCATTGCATGTCTATTCTTTTCATGATGCACACCCAGTGTCATTGCATGTCAGTTCTTTTCATGAACCATATAAGGATCCACCAGTGTCATTGCATGTATGTTCTTCTCACAAACCACATATGGATCCACCTAGTGTGATTGGATGTCTGTTCTTTTCATGAACCACACCCAGTGTCATTGCATGTCAGTTATTTTCATGAACCACACCAGTGTCATTGCAGGTCATTTCTTTTCACGAACCACATAAGGATCCACCAGTGTCATTGCATGTCTATTCTTCTCACAAACCACATAAGGATCCACCAGTGTCATTGCATGTCTGTTCTTTTCATGAACCACACCCACTGTCATTGCATGTGTGTTTCTCTAGACAAACCACATAAGGATCCACCGGTGTCACTGCATGTCAGTTCTTTTCATGAATCACACATGGATCCACCAGTGTCATTGCATGTCAGTTCTTTCCATGAACCACACCTAGTGTCATTGCATGTCAGTTCTTTTCATGAACCACACCTAGTGTCATTGCATGTCAGTTCTTTTCATGAACCACATAAGGATCCACCAGTGTCATTGCATGTCTGCTCTTCTCACAAACCACATAAGGACCACCAGTGTCATTTCATGTATTTTCTTTTCATGAACCACACCCAGTGTCATTGCATGTGTGTTCCTCTAGACAAACCACATAAGGATCCACCGGTGTCCTTTGCATGTCATTCTTTTCATGAACCACACATGGATCCACCGGTGTCATTGCATGTCTGTTCTTTTCATGAACCACACCAAGTGTCATTGCATGTTAGTTCTTTTCATGAACCACATAAGGATCCGCCAGTGTCATTGCATGTCTTTTCTTCTCACAAACCACATATGGATCCACCTAGTGTGATTGCATGTCTATTCTTTTCATGAACCACACCC
This sequence comes from Avena insularis, assembly GCA_023614405.1. Lineage (NCBI taxonomy): Eukaryota > Viridiplantae > Streptophyta > Magnoliopsida > Poales > Poaceae > Avena > Avena insularis. Next base: position 403,744,861 of record CM042696.1, read on the forward strand.
AGTGTCATTGCATGTGTGTTCTTCTAAAGAAACCACATAAGGATCCACCAGTTTCATTGCATGTCTGTTCTTTTCATGAACCACACCCAGTGTCATTGCATGGCTATTCTTTTCATGAACCACTTCTAGAGTCATTGCATGTCTGTTACTTCCATAAACCACACATGGATCCACCGGGGTCATTGCATGTGTGTTGTTTTCATGAACCACACCAAGTGTCATTGCATGTCAATTCTTTTCATGAACCACACCCAGTGTCATTGCATGTCAGTTCTTTTCATGAACCACATAAGGATCTACCAGTGTCATTGCATGTCTGTTCTTCTCACAAACTACATAAGGATCCACCAGTGTCATTGCAGGTCTGTTCTTTTCATGAACCACACCCGGTGTCATTGCAGGTGTGTTCCTCTAGACAAACCACATAAGGATCCACCGGTGTCACTTCATGTTTGTTCTTTTCATGAACCACACATGGATCCACCGATGTCATTGCATGTCTGATGTTTTCATGATCCACACCCAGTGTCATTGCATGTCAGTTCTTTCCATGAACCACACCCAGTGTCATTGCATGTCGATTCTTTTTCATGAACCACATAAGGATCCACCGGTGTCATTGCATGTCTATTCTTCTCACAAACCACATAAGGATCCACCAGTGTCATTGCATGTCTGTTCTTTTCATGAACCACACCCAGTGTCATTGCATGTGCGTACCTCTAGACAAACCACATATGGATCCACCGTGTCCTTTGCATGTCATTGTTTTCATGAACCACATGGATCCACCGTGTCATTGAATGTATGTTCTTTTCATGAACCACACCGGTGTCATTGCATGTCAGTTCTTTTCATGAACCACACCCGGTGTCATTGCATGTCAGTTCTTTTCATGAACCACATAAGGATCCACGGTGTCATTGCATGTACATTCTTCTCACAAACCACATAAGGATCCACCGGTGTCATTGCATGCTCTTCTCACAAACCACATAAGGATCCACAGTGTCATTTCATGTACATTCTTTTCATGAACCACACCCGGTGTCATTGCATGTGTGTTCCTCTAGACAAACCACATAAGGATCCACGGTGTCCTTTGCATGTACATTCTTTTCATGAACCACACATGGATCCACCGATGTCATTGCATGTCTGATGTTTTCATGATCCACACCCAGTGTCATTGCATGTCGATTCTTTCCATGAACCACACCGTGTCATTGCATGTCGATTCTTTTCATGAACCACATAAGGATCCACCGGTGTCATTGCATGTCAGTTCTTTTCACTAACCACATAAGGATCCACCAGTGTCATTGCATGTCTGTTCTTTTCATGAACCACACCCAGTGTCATTGCATGTGCGTACCTCTAGACAAACCACATATGGATCCACCGGTGTCACTGCATGTCTGTTGTTTTCATGAACCACACATGGATCCACTGGTGTCATTGAATGTATGTTCTTTTCATGAACCACACCCAGTGTCATTGCATGTCGATTCTTTTCATGAACCACATAGATCCCAGTGTCATTGCATGTCAGTTCTTTTCATGAACCACATAAGGATCCACCAGTGTCATTGCATGTACGTTCTTCTCACAAACCACATAAGGATCCACCAGTGTCATTGCATGTCTGTTCGTTTCATGAACCACACCCAGTTTCATTGCATGTGTGTTCCTCTAGACAAACCACATAAGGATCCACTAGTGTCACTGCATTTTTGTTCTTTTCATGAACCACACCCAGTGTCATTGCATGTGTGTTCCTCTAGAAAAACCACATAAGGATCCACCGTTGTCACTGCATGTCTGTTCTTTTCAGGAACCACACATGGATCCACCGGTGTCATTGCATGTCTGTTCTTTTCATGAACCACACCAAGTGTCATTGCATGTTAGTTCTTTTCATTAACCACATAAGCATCCACTAGTGTCATTGCATGTCTGTTTTTCTCAGAAACCACATATGGATCCACCTAGTGTGATTGCATGTATGTTCTTTTCATGAACCACACCCAGTGTCATTGCATGTGTGTTCTTCTAAACAAACCACATAAGGATCCACGAGTTTCATTGCATGTCTGTTCTTTTCATGAACCACACCCGGTGTCATTGCATGTCTATTCTTTTCATGAACCACAACTAGAGTCATTGCATGTCTGTTACTTCCATAAACCACACATGGATCCACCGGTGTCATTGCATTTCTGTTCTTTTCATGAACGACACCCAGTGTCTTTGCATGTTAGTTCTTTTCATGAACCACACCCAGTGTCATTGCATGTCAGTGCTTTTGATGAACGACATAAGGATCCACCAGTGTCATTGCATGTCTATTCTTCTTACAAACCACATAAGGATCCACCAGTGTCATTGCATGTCTGTTCTTTTCATGAACCACACCCAGTATCATTGCATGTGTGTTCCTCTAGACAAACCACATAAGGATCCACCAGTGTCACTGCATGTTTGTTCTTTTCATGAACCACACATGGATCCACCGGTGTCATTGCATGTCTGTTCTTTTCAGGAACCACACCCAGTGTCATTGCATGTGTGTTCTTCTAAACAAACCACATAAGTATCCACCAGTGTCATTGCATGTCTCTTCTTTTCATGAACCACACCCGGTGTCATTGCATGTCTGTTCTTTTCATGAACCACAGCTAGAGTCATTGCATGTTTGTTACTTCCATAAACCACACATGGATCCACCGGTGTCATTGCATGTCAGTTCTTTTCATGAAGCACACCAAGTGTCATTGCATGTCAGTTCTTTTCATGAACCGCATAAGGATCCACCAGTGTCATTGCATGTATGTTCTTCTCACAAACCACATAAGGATCCACCAGTGTCATTCCATGTCTGTTCTTTTCAAGAACCACACCTAGTGTCATTGCATGTGTGTACCTCTAGAGAAACCACATAAGGATCCACCGGTGTCACTGCATGTCTGTTGTTTTCATGAACCACACATGAATCCACTGGTGTCATTGCATGTATGTTCTTTTCATGAACCACGCCTAGTGTCATTGCATGTCAGTTCTTTTATGAACCACACCCAGTGTCATTGCATGTCAGTTCTTTTCATGAACCACATAAGGATCCACCAGTGTCATTGCATGTCTGTTCTTCTCACAAACCACATAAGGATCCACCAGTGTCATTGCATGTCTGTTCTTTTCATGAACCACACCCAGTGTCATTGCATGTGTGTTCCTCTAGACAAACCACATAAGGATCCACCGGTGTCACTGCATGTCTGTTCTTTTCATGAACCACACATGGATCCACCGGTGTCATTGCATGTCTATTCTTTTCATGAACCACACCAAGTGTCATTGCATGTCAGTTCTTTTCATGAACCACATAAGCATCCACTAGTGTCATTGCATGTCTGTTTTTCTCACAAACCACATATCGATCCACCTAGTGTGATTGCATGTATGTTCTTTTCATGAACCACACCCAGTGTCATTACATGTGTGTTCTTCTAAACAAACCACATAAGGATCCACGAGTTTCATTGCATGTCTGTTCTTTTCATGAACCACACCCGGTGTCATTGCATGTCTGTTCTTTTCATGAACCACAGCTAGAGTCATTGCATATTTGTTACTTCCATAAACCACACATGGATCCACCGGTGTCATTGCATTTCTGTTCTTTTCATGAACGACACCCAGTGTCATTGCATGTTAGTTCTTTTCATGAACCACACCCAGTGTCATTGCATGTCAGTGCTTTTCATGAACGACATAAGGATCCACCAGTGTCATTGCATGTCTGTTCTTCTCACAAACCACATAAGGATCCACCAGTGTCATTGCATGTCTGTTCATTTCATGAACCACACCCAGTATCATTGCATGTGTGTTCGTCTAGACAAACCACATAAGGATCCACCAGTGTCACTGCATGTTTGTTATTTTCATGAACCACACATGGATCCACCGGTGTCATTGCATGTCAGTTCTCTTCATTAACCACATAAGGATCCACCAGTGTCATTGCATGTATGTTCTTCTCACAAACCACATATGGATCCACCTAGTGTGATTGCATGTCTGTTCTTTTCATGAACCACATCCGGTGTCATTCCATGTGTGTTCCTCTAGACAGACCACATAAGGATCCACCGGTGTCACTGCATGTCTGTTCTTTTCATGAACCACATAAGGATCCACTGGTGTCATTGGATGTGTGTTCTTCTCATGAACCACACATGGATCCACCGGTGTCATTGCATGTCTGTTCCTCTAAACAAACCAAATAAGGATCCACCAGTGTCATTGAATGTCTGTTCTTTTCATGAACCACACCCGGTGTCATTGCATGTGTGTTCCTCTAGTTACACCACATAAGGATCCACCGGTGTCACTGCATGTCTGTCCTTTTCATGAACCACATAAGGATCCACCAGTGTGATTGGATGTGTGTTCTTCTCATGAACCACACATGGATCCACCGATGTCATTGCATGTATGTTCCTCTAAACAAACCATATAAGGATCCACCAGTGTCATTGCATGTCTGTTCTTTTCAGGAACCACACCCAGTGTCATTGCATGTGTGTTCTTCTAAACAAACCACATAAGGATCCACCAGTGTAATTGCATGTCTGTTCTTTTCATGAAGCACACCTGGTGTCATTGCATCTCTGTTCTTTTCATGAACCACAGCTAGAGTCATTGCATGTTTGTTACTTCCATAAACCACACATGGATCCACCGATGTCATTGCATGTCAGTTCTTTTCATGAACCACACCCAGTGTCATTGCATGTCAGTTCTTTTCATCAACATAAGGTTCTACCAGTGTCATTGCATGTCTGTTCTTCTCACAAACCACATAAGGATCCACCAGTGCAATTGCATGACTGTTCTTTTCATGAACCACACCCAATGTCATTGCATGTGTGTTCCTCTAGACAAACCACACAAGGATCCACCGGTGGCACTGCATGTATGTTCTTTTCATGAACCACACATGGAACCACCGGTGTCATTGCATGTTTATTCTTCTCATGAACCACACATGTATCCACCGGTGTCATTGCATGTGTGTTCCTCTAGACATACCACATAAGGATCCACCGGTGTCACTGCATGTCTGTTCTTTTCATGAACCACATAAGGATCCACTGGTGTCATTGGATGTGTGTTCTTCTCATGAACCACACATGGATCCACCGGTGTCATTGCATGTCTGTTCCTCTAAACAAACCACATAAGGATCCACCAGTGTCATTGCATGTCTGTTCTTCTCGAAAACCACATATGGATCCACCTAGTGTGATTGCATGTCTGTTCTTTTCATGAACCGCATCCGGTGTCATTGCATGTGTGTATCTCTAGACAGACCATATAAGGATCCACCAGTGTCAATGCATGTCTGTTCTTTTCATGAACCACATAAGGATCCACCGGTGTCATTGGATGTGTGTTCCTCTCATGAACCACACATGGTCCACAGGTGTCATTGCATGTATGTTCCTCTAAACAAACCACATAAGGATCCACCAGTGTCATTGCATGTCTGTTCTTTTCATGAACCACACCCAGTGTCATTGCATGTGTGTTCTTCTAAACAAACCACATAAGTCATTGCATGTCTGCTCTTTTCATGAACTACACCCGGTGTCATTGCATGTGTGTTCCTCTAGACAGACCACATAAGGATCCACCGGTGTCACTGCATGTCTGTCCTTTTCATGAACCACATAAGGATCCACCAGTGTCATTGGATGTGTGTTCTTCTCATGAACCACACATGGATCCACCGGTGTCATTGCATGTCTGTTCCTCTAAACAAACCATATAAGGATCCACCGGTGTCATTGCATGTCTGTCCTTTTCATGAACCACACCCAGTGTCATTGCATGTGTGTTCTTCTAAACAAACCACATAAGGATCCACCAGTGTCATTGCATGTCTGTTCTTTTCATGAACGACACCCGGTATCATTACATGTCTGTTCTTTTCATGAACCACAGCTAGAGTCATTGCATGTCTGTTGTTTTCATGAACCACACATGGATCCACCGGTGTCATCGCATGTCTGTTCTTTTCATTTACCACACCCAGTGTCATTGCATGTCAGTTCTTTTCATGAACCACACCCAGTGTCATTGCATGTCAGTTCTTTTCATGAACCACATAATGATTCACCAGTGTCATTGCATGTCTGTTCTTCTCACAAACCACATAAGGATCCACCAGTGTCATTGCATGTCTATTCTTTTCATGAACCACACCCAGTGTCATTGCATGTGTGTTCCTCAAGACGAACCACATAAGGATCCACCGGTGTCACTGCATGTCTGTTCTTTCCATGAACCACACATGGATCCACTGGTGTCATTGCATGTCTGTTATTTTCATGAACCACACCCAGTGTCATTGCATGTCAGTTCTTTTCATGAACCACATAAGGATCCACCAGTGTCATTGCATGTCTGTTCTTCTCACAAACCACATATGGATCCACCTAGTGTGATTGCATGTCTATTCTTCTCATGAACCACACCTGGTGTCATTGCATGTGTGTTCCTCTAGATAGACCACATAAGGATCCACCAGTGTCACTGCATATCGGTTCTTTTCATGAACCACATAAGGATCCACCGGTGTCATTGGATGTGTGTTCTTCTCATGAACCACACATGGATCCACCGGTGTCATTGCATGTCTGTTCCTCTAAAGAAACCACATAAGGATCCACCGATGTCATTGCATGTCTGTTCCTCTAAACAAACCACATAAGGATCCACCAGTGTCATTGCATGTCTGTTATTTTCATGAACCACACCTAGTTTCATTGCATGTGTGTTCTTCTAAACAAACCACATAAGTCATTACATGTCTGTTCTTTTCATGAACCACACACGATGGCATTGCATGTGTGTTCCTCTAGACAGACCACATAAGGATCCAGCAGTGTCATTGCATGTCTGTTCTTTTCATCAACCACATAAGGATCCACTAGTGTCATTGGATGTGTGTTCTTCTCATGAACCACACATGGATCCACCAGTGTCATTGCATGTCTGTTCCTCTAATAAAACCACATAAGGATCCACCAGTGTCATTGCATGTCTGTTCTTTTCATGAAGCACACCCAGTGTCATTGCACGTGTGTTCTTCTAAACAAACCACATAAGGATCCACCAGTGTCATTGCATGTATGTTCTTTTCATGAACCACACCTGGTGTCATTGCATGTGTGTTCTTTTCATGAACCACAGCTAGAGTCATTGCATGTATGTTACTTCCATAAACCACACATGGATCCACCGGTGTCATTGCATGTCTGTTCTTTTCATGAACCACACCCAGTGTCATTGCATGTCTGTTCTTTTCATGAACGACACCCAGTGTCATTGCATGTCAGTTCTTTTCATGAACCACATAAGGATCCACCAGTGTCATTGCATGTCTGTTCTTCTCACAAACCAGATAAGGATCCACCAGTGTCATTACATGTCTGTTCTTTTCATGAACCACACCCAGTGTCATTGCATGTACGTTCCTCTAGAGAAACCACATAAGGATCCACCGGTGTCACCACATGTCTGTTCTTTTCATGAACCACACATGGATCCACCAGTGTCATTGCATGTTTGTTATTTTCATGAACCACACACCCAGTATCATTGCCTGTCAGTTCTTTTCATGAACCACACCCAGTGTCATTGCATGTTAGTTCTTTTCATGAACCACATAAGGATCCACCAGTGTCATTGCATGTCTGTTCTTCTCACAAACCACATAAGGATCAACCAGTGTCATTGCATGTCTGTTCTTTTCATGAACCACACCTAGTGTCATTGCATGTGTGTTCTTCTAAACAAACCACATAAGGAGCCACCAGTGTCATTGCATGTCTGTTCTTTTCATGAACCACACCCGGTGCCATTGCATGTCTGTTCTTTTCATGAACCACAGCTAGAGTCATTGCATGTCTATTCTTTTCATGAACCACACATGGACCCACCGGTGTCATCGCATGTCTGTTCTTTTCATTAACCACACCCATTGTCATTGCATGTCAGTTCTTTTCATGAACCACACCCAGTGTCATTGCATGTCAGTTCTTTTCATGAACCACATAAGGATCCACCAGTGTCATTGCATGTCTGTTCTTCTCACAAACCACATAAGGATCCACCAGTGTCATTGCATGTCTGTTCTTTTCATGAACCACACCCAGTGTCATTGCATGTGTGTTCCTCTAGACAAACCACATAAGGATCCATCGGTGTCACTGCATGTCTGTTCTTTTCATGAACCACACATGGATCCACCGGTGTCATTGCATGTCTGTTCTTTTCATGAATCACACCCAGTGTCATTGCATGTCAGATCTTTTCATGAACCACATAAGGATCCACCAGTGTCATTGCATGTATGTTCTTCTCACAAACCACATATGGATCCACCTAGTGTGATTGCATGTCTGTTCTTTTCATGAACCACACCTGGTGTCATTGCATGTGTGTTCCTCTAGATAGACCACATAAGGATCCACTGGTGTCACTGTGTAGCATCCCAATTGTCTAACAATTGCAATGCTACTAGCCTAGTCTATATAAATGCTACTTCCTATATATAATTGTTGCATCATAATTATATCATGCTCATGTCATCATGCCACCTTGAATTTGAGCATCATATAAAACCCTTTTTGTTTTGGTTCTTCTCTCATATGCATTATTAGTTGTATTTGCCTCTTGATATATTGTATTTGTTTCTTGATAAATGATTGATGCCCAAGTTGAGTTGGGGGCATATCTTTTATTAACTCCACCACCTTTCTTGTCATCACCCCATCATTCCACCATTCCACCATATATGAGCATTGCAACTTATTTGGTTTTACCTCTAGCTCATGTGGGTTGGGATGGATCCAATTCTATTTTTCCACATGCTCTCATATTAGCATCATGTTGTTTTCACATTAGTGATATGTGGATCCACCTTTGCATGCCTTGTGAGTGGAACCTTTTTCTAGCTCCCATATGGGTTGTTTTGGGGTTATTCTCATGTTGGGATATTTTTGGGCTTACTAAATACCTAGTGGCACATACACACTAGCATGTCCCTTTTTTTATTCAAATATGGTCATCTCCATCTACTCCACATGGGGCGTCCTTTTAATTCTTTTAGCTTGGCTTTATTCCATATTTTGGAATGCATATGCACAAATGCCATGATTATTTATTCTGTTTTCACAAGATTAAAACATGGCATTTAATGTTTTTGCATGGGCCATGCAACCATCACCACCATTTGATCTCCTTTGGTTTTTCTTTGGTTTATGAGTGGATCATGTTCAAACCCTAAACCCTCACATCTTGACCTCCTCTCTTTGTCATGGGCACCAAAACCCTAGGCATTTTCATCTCTCTATCTCTCCTCCTACACCATGTGTCCAACCTAAGCCCCTCAAAACCCTAGCTCATTCTTTGTTCTCCTCCTAACCTTGTTCATCTTTTCTTTTCATGTGATCATATATGTGACCTAAATCTCCCTTCCCTCTTTCTTTTCTAGCTACATCTAGTCCTCCCTCCTTGACCCTAATCTAAACCCTAACTCCAGTTTCCTCTCTTTTCTTCTAACCCTAGTTCTAATCCAACCCTAACCAAGCCCCACCACGTCACACCCCTCATCTGCCCCCCCTACTTCTTTCTTTGGCTTCAAGACAAGGAGAAGGAGGGAGAGAATACCTACCCGATCACCCTCCTCCTCACTTTTTGCAAAAGTGCACCAACCCCTTGTACCTCTCCTCTCTCTCCCTTATCATCCCAACCTCCCCAGTACCTCACAGGTGAGACACAGCCCAGGCACCACCTTCCTCCTCCTTCCTCCACCCGAAGGCCATAGCCACCACCTAGCAAAACCCTAGCTACTTAGGCCTCGTTCGAGATCTGCGCGACCTGTTGCTCTCCGAGGCCCGCCAGGAGCACCGACGAGTTCCTCTGCGTCCCCTTCTTCGGCTTGAACCAGAACCTGGGCCAGAACGCAACGCCGCAGCCCGAGCGCAACGTCCGCGAGCCCGCCGCCAGATCTCCACCACCTCCGCGCGTTGTGACCACGCCGGCGACACCGCGGTGAGCCCCTGCATCTCCTAGACATGGTCCCCCTCTTCCTCCTGCACCGTAGCGCCGCCGTGCTCCGTCAACGCCTGCCTTGCCAGCCGCCACCGTGCATCATGCGCGCATGTGCCTCTGTTCTTCGTTATTCCTGATCTTGGAGACCTCCTTCATGAAATCCCCAAACACCAAAGTGTAGCCCTATCTTCCCTCTTCAAAACGGCTGCCTATCGCCGAAACCGTCCACCGTAGCTCTCGCCATCGTGTCCGAAGATTGCAGTTCTCTGTCCAAATCTGGTCGGACGTAATCTCGACCGTGTTTGGCCTCTGTTCATCTCTAGATCCGGACAACCTGGCCCACCTCTGCTAAAATCTCCTAAGCGAAGATCTAGAGCTTTGTCCCTCTACAACTTTGGTTTTTTTACGCGGCCAATTTTCCCGGATTAAATGCATACCGTCTGCCGACGGAAGGCGGCCGATCCGCCGGCAGAACCTTTTCCGTCAGCAGCAGGCGGCCGCGTGATGTCCTTTGTGTTTAGCCCCGGCCTTTTCCGCTGAACCTGCAGCCCCATGCCCCACCTGTCATTCGCGCCGTGTTCTTTTGAAGAGGCCCCTCGGTTTCTAGGAAAACACCCAGCGTGCAGGATCATCCGGTCACGTGTGGCTAAACCAGCCAGCAGTGTAAGGTTTTTTCCACCTGTGTCGCCCAGTCAGCCTGGCCCCACTTGTCACTGTTTGTGGCTAGGTGCTGGCTGAGTAAGAAAAGTTTTTCTGCTGTCTGTTTTTAATTAAACCTTTTCAAATTTGTTTTAAATTCAAATTCAAATCTGTTTTCAAATATCTTTTAAGATATAATTCCAAATTAAACATGTAATATATGTTTTGAAATCAGAAAAATGTGAGGAATTCAAATATGCTATTCAAAATAATGTTTGAACACCTTAATTTTCAAGTTGTTTAAAATTACAATAAAATGCCCTTTGCCTTAATTAATTAATAACTTTTGTTTTATAACTCCGAATTTGACAAATGATATATCTAAAATGATCAGCGCGACGAGACCTTTCTGTTTATGCATTCCATGTTCTGAATTGCAGCATGCATCATATAAATATAAAGTATACAGCAACTTATTTGAGGATAAAAGGTGTCTAAAACAACCTAAAATGCTTTATTCTTGTATTCCACACCTCACCCATGCCATGCTACTTTATTGCCATGCAAATTGTGCATCATTCATCATGGCATGATTGTTTGCTTGTCGCATTTTAATTCGTATGCTTGTGCACTCTATTTATGTTGGCCCTTGTTTGTTTGGTTCTTCTTCGAATAGGCCGAAGGTGGTATATATCAAGAAACCAGGAGCACTACCAGATCCATCCCTCGCTTCAACGAGCTGCCGTGCAAGCACTACCACATGCTTGCATACATATAGTACCTATTGCCTCTATCTTATTCTTGCATCATTGAGTCGCGATTGCATTAAACTGAATCCCAAGTACTGCATAGCCTTTACTTTTGAACCCCATCGAAGCTTGTTCCTCCATCCCATGAGCCATTTCTACAGGAGTTGATTGAGCCATGCGGGTCGTAGAACAACATGTGTAGGGTATGTGAGTGTCTGATGGATAACGAGGTACCTAAACAACTTAACCTGAGTAGTAATGGGATAACTAATGAAAGTGGCACCGGTGAGCAATATCTGCTATTTGGTTTTCCATGCTCACTTGTGTCCTGTAGGACCCCGAGTACTTGATTCCCGTTCCTTGAATATTTGCGCTATCCACATCCGGGAGGCTTATGAACCCCCTGAGCGAGAGCTTGATTCATTCCTATTTCTTGGGGCCACAAAGTAGTTTGGGGCTTTATTACTATCTGTGCTTATGCCATGCTTCTTTGCTTTATTTACGATTGTCGTGGAGCACCAGTCTTTGTTAGGATCGTGACACGTTTTTTTGTGTCGACAAGCCCAGTCACACTTTCGGGTTCCCGATCGTTCTGACCGTCCACACAAACCTTGAGTCCGTCTCGAGGCCAACTTCGTTGGGTAGCTTAATGGGTGGCCCCTGAAATATTTCTGAATCTGTGATCGCTTTGTCGTGGATGCCTCGTTGGGTTTTGATTTGGTTTTTCGAGGTTGATCGAGTGTGTGTTGCTATTTGTGCACCTATGGTAAATCTTCTGAAAGCCGTGTCCGCGGTTATGGGCGACTTGGAGCACAGTTTCTCGATCATAGACAAGTATAACTAAAGTACCGCTTTTAATTTGACTAAGTACGACTAGTAAATAGTGCAACACTCATGGAATGGATAATAAAAGCGCCAGCGGATGGGGGTTTCGTCCGCTTCCTCGTTGGTAGCGAGGAGGAGGATGGATCTGTTAATTCTTTATTATAATGTTGTTATTAATTCACGGACATCCGTCTATCTTTGGTTAGGCGAATGGTTAGCAGTATCTATAGAATTGTTAGGGATTATCTTTTTGCTGCAATTCGTCACCCTGTGTTGTGTCCCTTTAGAGGCATAAAGACTTGCTGAGTACCCTAGGGTCTCACACGATAAATTGTTGGTTCAGATGAGCAGTAAACTTCGCAAGATGGATCTTTGGGTGGAGACGGACGATGTTGGCAACGATCACTCGGTGTAGAGATTCCGGAACGGGATCCGTGAGATCTGTGGCGGGATGTGTTTATTTATGGGGCATCTTATGCCGATTTTCTTCTTATCCGTACTGGATCTTGTTTTCTTCACTTTGATACTCGATGTTTGGTGTATGAGGAGATATCCTAAACTATTATATCTATCTAGGATATTTGGATCTTGCCGTATGGCGTTGCAATATTCTATTTCTTTTAGATGGAATGGCTCTAGGACTGTTGTATGGTGGCTTGCATACATACTCATTTGTGTATGTATTTGATCCCTTCTTTTGCCGATTATACGCTTCGTTCTTGTCCCGATGTTTGGAAATGGTTAGACGGCCGAAAGGTCTAACTGTGAGTGGCATTTGGGCCCCAAGCATTATTTTAACCATTTCCGGACATCGAGCTTGTAACTAAGAGCGTAATTCACCGAGGTAGTTACAATTGGTATCAGAGCCATCCCGCCCTTCAGGGTCTCAGCCAAATGGTCGTTGTCAGTCTAGCAAATATTTTTGGTAGCTATGTATACTAGGGAAAACAAAACGTGAGAGTAGGACTGCTTCCATTTTTCTTCTTACCCACCACCCTTTTACGGTAAGGAAGTGTAACGTTTTCAATCCTCTTCTTAAAATTCAAACTAGGATTCACGTGTTCTGGGTTTCCGTAGTACCATAGAAAGTGTGTGTGTGTGTGTAATTCCTTGTCTATCTGTTGCATCCAATTTGTTATCACAATCTGCCTTTGGTTATCAACTGCTGGTACATTCCATCTTTGATGCTTTTGAAAACCGCGTGATCTATCGACTCCTTGTTAACGGTGCCATCTTCTTAAGGGTGTTCTTCCTTCCAAAGATGCTTTCACAGAATGTGGAGTTGCTAATCGCTACGATAAGTGATTTTTGCGCATCTATTGGTATTTTAATGCCGAAAAATGCGGAAAAAATTTCTTTGATACATCTGTGCTTCCACACTCCTTTTCAGTCGTGTGTGAAACATTATCTATCTCCCTTTTATCAGCATGTCCATGCTAACTCATTCTTTTGTCACCGGCGCTTAATCCTGGAGTTTTATTTCATCTCCAATTCTCTTGGGCTAATTACATAACATGTGTCGATCCGATCTTTGGTGATTGTAATTTGGTTCTCGGCATAGCTATATGACACTTATCATGAGTGGAATATGGAAAATGCTATCAACACTATCCTCCAATGGTGACGGTTATCTCCTGTGATTTTGAGTACACCGTGATCATATCTATGCATATTCAAGCATCTTTGGCAATCCGGAGTTTCCCAAGGCACTACGGATCTATCATCATCCATCATCTTTGCACATCTTCTTGAACTCCATATCTGCAAAATTCTCTTTGAGACAAGGGAATTGCATCTTTTCGCTCGATAGCTTTGCTTAAGGTATGATCTATCATCTTTTCTTTATCCAAGATCTCTTTATCTTTGTAACCGTGATCCAATCGACAATGTGAACCAGTGACATCTCTTTTCTTCCGAAAGACCAGATAATCTATTCTTCCGGTGCATCTTCTTCTTCAACACGAACCCGTGCTCTTAATATTGATCTTTCTAAGGCGTTGAGCTCGATGAAGTGTTCGAGCATTTGTTCGTTTCTCGCCTTTTGAACTTGGTATTCTGGGAATATCTTGTTAATCCATGGTGGTATATGTTGATAATATGCTTGCCTATTCGATATCAATGGAAGGACATGGAAGATCATCTGTGTCTCTTTCTCTCAAGCTTCGTGAGCACTGCCTGTGTGCAAAGTCTCAAAGTGAGAATTCTGACTTTTTGAAGTCACCTATCTCGGCCACGTCCTTCTGCTAAATAGATCGCTCCAATTCTGGAATCAGCAAGTCCATTGTTAATTCCATCTTCCATCTTCAATCAAACCTAGAGTCTTTCCTTGTTGGCGAGTTATCATCGTCGTTCTGCTGAAGTTTTCCTCAAGACTGCTAAATCTCTCTCAATCATTTCAAGAAGAACATGGAGTTCTTTCACCTCAGTCTCGTTAAGTAATCTCTTGAAACCCTCTCGCTCTATCGTCTATGCTCAATCCACCGGAGGCCATGGAGACCTTCTAGATCTTGTATTCCTTCCGTTCAAGTTGGTGCTATCTTTTCTGTAGCTGTTGAATCTTGCAGTTCTTCTCCGTAATCTTCCTTCATATCTTTCTAGTGGCTTGGTACTTCAGACATGACGACAACATCATCATCTTTATCTATCTATTAATCCGGCGAATCGTTTGCATCTATTCTTGTTTTCTAGCGTAGTCCCAATAGTTTTTGTCAATACCTTCAGTCTGTTTCGGTAGTTGGGTTGCATGGTTTTCTTATTCATGTGCGGAGTAATGCTTTGAGTGCGGGATGGAGTAGCTACCATACCACTACTCTTATCATTCGCTCTTGTACATTGAATTGGTGAATTAATGTGATTTCACTCATTCCACGGAAGTTAGAAGTGGCCTTTATCCCTCGATACTTTTACTTCCGTCCTTGTTTTTCCGGAGTGCTCTCTCGAAGAAAGTAATCAATAATCTCTTGTTGGTGGTCTGTCTATTCTATATGGAGCAAAATCTTCAATTATCTGGTGGAAACAGACGCAAACTCTTTTCTGTCCTCGTCATTCGATCGATGCTCGACATCCACAAACAAGATGAAAGGAAACTATCTCTCTCTTTGTTTCATCAATTCTTTTTTACGTGGTAAAGCCAATTATGGTTGAGGCCATCAGCCGCCAAATCTATTGTGTTAGCCTCAAGGCTAAAAGCAATAAGTATCTCTACAATAAACTCCAGATCCTCCATATTCTTTGCTTCTGATTCCACCATGATCTGCTTCACATCCATCTCTGGAAGTTATATCCACAAGACCTCAATTGCGTGATCCTTTGGGTCTTACCGGCGCAACAAGAATCTAATCCGACGATGTCTAACTAAATCTTTCTGTTGATATCAAGGGACTCTATTGTTTGAAGGCAATATTGTTTCCGTACTTCATTTCTCAAATCCGAGAGAAGATACGATGCTATTGTCATAGTGGTTCAAAACCTCTCCAACCTAGCTCTTTCTTCCGGCGAGACAAAGATTTCATCCTCTCAAGTATCAGTAAATCTGTAATCTTAACGGTGTGTCTTTCTTTATCCATGATACATCATCTTTTCCTTTTCTTTCACAAGTGGTTCTAGTCTTTTATCATGTTTCTTGAGAAAACCGGAGCTATGTCCATCCTATCCTTCTTGTCTCACGACAATCCTTCAACTCTTCTAACCGTTGTTTCTCAAGCAAAACGCAAGACTCGCAGCAAGTCTAGCAAGTTTTTCTGTTGTTCATCAACTTGGGAACGTGAGGGTCACCTTCGTTCGTACACCCGCCTCTCCTTGTGTTGTTTTCTTTTTCCTAGGAATCTCGGGGCGAGATTCTTGTTTAGTGGGGGAGAGTTGTAGCATCCCAATTGTCTAACAATTGCAATGCTACTAGCCTAGTCTATATAAATGCTACTTCCTATATATAATTGTTGCATCATAATTATATCATGCTCATGTCATCATGCCACCTTGCATTTGAGCATCATATAAAACCCTTTTTGTTTTGGTTCTTCTCTCATAGGCATTATTAGTTGTATTTCCCTCTTGATATATTGTATTTGTTTCTTGATAAATGATTGATGCCCAAGTTGAGTTGGGGGCATATCTTTTATTAACTCCACCACCTTTCTTGTCATCACCCCATCATTCCACCATTCCACCATATATGAGCATTGCAACTTATTTGGTTTTACCTCTAGCTCATGTGGGCAGGGATGGATCCAATTCTATTTTTCCACATGCTCTCATATTAGAATCATGTTGTTTTCACATTAGTGATATGTGGATCCACCTTTGCATGCCTTGTGAGTGGAACCTTTTTCTAGCTCCCATATGGGTTGTTTTGGGGTTATTCTCATGTTGGGATATTTTTGGGCTTACTAAATACCTAGTGGCACATACACACTAGCATGTCCCTTTTTTTATTCAAATATGGTCATCTCCATCTACTCCACATGGGGCGTCCTTTTAATTCTTTTAGCTTGGCTTTATTCCATATTTTGGAATGCATATGCACAAATGCCATGATTATTTATTCTGTTCACAAGATTAAAACATGGCATTTAATGTTTTTGCATGGGCCATGCAAACATCACCACCATTTGATCTCCTTTGGTTTTTCTTTGGTTTATGAGTGGATCATGTTCAAACCCTAAACCCTCACATCTTGACCTCCTCTCTTTGTCATGGGCACCAAAACCCTAGGCATTTTCATCTCTCTATCTCTCCTCCTACACCATGTGTCCAACCTAAGCCCCTCAAAACCCAAGCTCATTTTTTGTTCTCCTCCTAACCTTGTTCATCTTTTCTTTTGCATGTGATCATATATGTGACCTAAATCTCCCTTCCCTCTTTCTTTTCTAGCTACATCTAGTCCTCCCTCCTTGACCCTAATCTAAACCCTAACTCTAGTTTCCTCTCTTTTCTTCTAACCCTAGTTCTAAGCCAACCCTAACCAAGCCCCACCACGTCACACCCCTCATCTGCCCCCCCCCCCCACTTCTTTCTTTGGCTTCAAGACAAGGAGAAGAAGGAGGGAGAGAATACCTACCCGATCACCCTCCTCCTCACTTTTTGCAAAAGTGCACCAACCCCTTGTACCTCTCCTCTCTCTCCCTTATCATCCCAACCTCCCCAGTACCTCTCAGGTCGAGACCTGGAGCCCCAGGCACCCCACCTTCCTCCCTCCTTCCTCCACCAGAAGGCCATAGCCACCACCTCGCAAAACCCTAGCTACTTCGGCCTTGTTCAAGATCTACGCAACCTGTTGCTCTCCGAGGCCGCCAGGAGCACCGACGAGTTCCTCTGCGTCCCTTCTTGGCTCGACGAACACAGGCGGAACCTCGCCGGAGCAGCCTAGCGCCGCCGTGCACCGCCGCAGCCCGAGTTCAACGTCCGCGAGCCCGCCGCCAGTTCTCCACCACCTCCGCGCGTTGCGACCACGCCGGCGACACCGTGGTGAGTCCCTGCATCTCCTAGACATGGTCCCCCTCTTCCTCCTGCGCCGTAGAGCCGTCGCGCTCCGTCGAACGCCCTGCACGCTGCCGCCGCCACCCGCTGCATCTGTGCGCGCATGTGCCTCTGTTCTTCGCGTTATTACCGATGCTGGAGACCTCCTTCACGAAATCCCCAAACACCAAAAGTGTAGCCCTATCTTCCCTCTTCAAAACGGCTGCCTATACGCCCAAAACCGTCCACCGTAGCTCTCGCCATCGCCGTCTCGGAAGATTGCGTTCTCTGTCGAACTGGTCGATGCGTAATCTCCGACCCGTGTTTGGCCTCTGTTCATCTCTAGATCCCAGACAACCTGGCCCACCTCTGCTAAAATCTCCTAAACGAAAGATCTAGAGCTTTGTCCCCTCTACAACTTTGGTTTTTACCGCGACGCAATTTTCCCAGCGGATTCGTCGCCACCGTCGACGGAAGACGGCTGATCATCCGCCGTCAGAATCCTTTTCCGTCTGACGAGGCCAATGGGAGTGTCCTTTTGTGTTTAGCCGCCCCGCTGAACCTGCATTCCACCTGTCATTCGCGTATTCTTTTGAAGAGGCCCCTCGGTTTCTAGGAAAACACCCGCGTAGCAGGATCGCCGCCCACTGCCTCCTCATTTGGGTGTGGCGTGGCGCCCCCCCCCCCACCCCCACCGGTTGTCGGCCAAGGGGCGCGCAACCAGTGAAAAAGGTTTTTGAATGTCGCCCGTCGCCTTTACCTCCCCACTTGTTTGTGTGCCGGCTGGCTGCACAGGCTAGAAGTAAGAAAAGTTTTTCTGCTGTCTGTTTTTAATTAAACCTTTTCAAATTTGTTTTAAATTCAAATTCAAATCTGTTTTTAAATTTCTTTTAAGATATAATTCCAAATTAAACATGTAATATATGTTTTGAAATCAGAAAAATGTGAGGAATTCAAATATGCTATTCAAAATAATGTTTGAACACTTTAATTTTCAAGTTGTTTAAAATTACAATAAAATGCCCTTTGCCTTAATTAATTAATAACTTTTGTTTTATAACTCCGAATTTGACAAATGATATGTCTAAAATGATCAGCGCGACGGGACCTTTCTGTTTATGCATTCCATGTTCTGAATTGCAGCATGCATCATATAAATATAAAGTATACAGCAACTTATTTGAGGATAAAAGGTGTCTAAAACAACCTAAAATGCTTTATTCTTGTATTCCACACCTCACCCATGCCATGCTACTTTATTGCCATGCAAATTGTGCATCATTCATCATGGCATGATTGTTTGCTTGTCGCATTTTAATTCATATGCTTGTGCACTCTATTTATGTTGGCCCTTGTTTGTTTGGTTCTTCTTCGAATAGACGTTGAGCAGGGGATATATCAAGAAACCCAGGAGCACTACCCAGATCCATCCCTCGCTTCAACTGAGCTGCCAGGCAAGCACTACCACATGCTTGCATACATATAGTACCTATTGCCTCTATCTTATTCTTGCATCATTGAGTCGCGATTGCATTAAACTGAATCCCAAGTACTGCATAGCCTTTACTTTTGAACCCCACCGAAGCTTGTTCCTCCATCCCATGAGCCATTACTACAGGAGTTGATTGAGCCATGCGGGTCGTAGAACAGCATGTGTAGGGTATGTGAGTGTCTGATGGATAACGAGGTACCTAAACAACTTAACCTGAGTAGTAATGGGATAACTAATGAAAGTGGCACCGGTGAGCAATATCTGCTATTTGGTTTCCATGCTCACTTGTGTCCTGTAGGACCCCGAGTACTTGATTCCCGTTCCTTGAATATTTGCGCTATCCACATCCGGGAGGCTTATGAACCCCCTGAGCGAGAGCTTGATTCATTCCTATTTCTTGGGGCCACAAAGTAGTTTGGGGCTTTATTACTATCCTGTACTTATGCCATGCTTTACTGCTTTATTTACGATTGTGCGTGGAGCACCTGTACTGTTTAGGATCGTGACACGTTTTTCCTTTGTATCGACAAGCCAAGTCACACTTTCGGTTCCCGATCGTTTACAGCCGTCCACACAAACCTTGAGTCCGTCTCGAGCCGGGCCAACTTCGTTGCGGGTAGCTTAATGGGTGGCCCCTGAAATATTTCTGAATCACTGTGATCGCTTTGTCGTGGCCTCGTTGGGTTTTGATTTGGTTTTCGAGGTTGATCGAGTGTGTGTTGCTATTTGTGCACCTGCAGGTAAATCTTTCTGAAAGCCGTGTCGCGGTTATGGACGACTTGGAGCACGTTTCTCGATCATAGACAAGTATAACTAAAGTACCGCTTTTAATTTGACTAAGTACGACTAGTAAATAGTGCAACACTCATGGAATGGATAATAAAACTGCCAGCGGATGGGGGGTTGTTGCGCTTCCTCGTTGGTAGCGAGGAGGAGGATGGATCATTAATATTCATTATAATGTTGTTATTAATTCACGGACATCCGTCTATCTTTGGTTAGGCGGATGGTTAGCAGTATCTATAGAATTGTTAGGATTATCTTTTGCTGCAATTGCGTCACCCAGTTGTGTCCCTTTAGAGGCATAAAGACTTCCGAGTACCCTAGGGTCTCACACGATAAATTGTTGGTTCGATGAGCAGTAAACTCAAGATGGATCTTGGGTGGAGGATACAGACGATGTTGGCAACGATCACTCGGTGTAGAGATTCCGAACGGGATCCGTGAGATCTGTCGGGATGTGTTTATTTATGGGGCATCTTATGCCGATTTGCTTCTTATCCGTACTCGGATCTTGTTTTCCTTCCGCTTTGATACTCGATGTTTGGTGTGAGGAGATATCCTAAACTATTATATCTATCTAGGATATTTGGATCTTGCCGTATGGCGTTGCAATATTTCTATTTCTTTTAGATGGAATGGCTCTGAGGACTGTTGTATGGTGGCTTGCATACATACTCATTTGTGTATGTATTTGATCCTTCCTTTGCCCGATTACGCCGCTCGTTCTTGTCCCGATGTTTGGAAATGGTTAGGACGGCCGAAAGGTCTACCTGTGAGTGGCATTTGGGCCCCACCGTACTATTTTAACCATTTCCGGACATCCAGGCTTGTAACTAAGAGCGTAGTTCACCGAGGTAGTTACACACTGCATGTGTGTTCTTTTCATGAACCACATAAGGATCCACCGGTGTCATTGGATGTGTGTTCTTCTCATGAACCACACATGGATCCACCGGTGTCATTGCATGTCTGTTCCTCTAAACAAACCACATAAGGATCCACCAGTGTCATTGTATGTCTGTTCCTCTAAACAAACCACATAAGGATCCACCAGTTTCATTGCATGTGTGTTCTTTTCATGAATCACACACCTAGTATCATTGAATGTCAGTTCTATTCATGAACCACACCCAGTGTCATTGCATGTCAGTTCTTTTCATGAACTACATAAGGATCCACCAGTGTCCTTGCATGTCTGTTCTTCTCACAAACCACATAAGGATCCACCAGTGTCATTGCATTTTTATTCTTTTCATGAACCACACCCAGCGTCATTGCATGTGTGTTCTTCTAAACAAACCACATAAGGATCCACCAGTGTAATTGCATGTCTGTTCTTTTCATGAACCACACCCGGTGTCATTGCATGTCTGTTCTTTTCATGCAGCACAGCTGGAGTCATTGCTTGTCTGTTCTTTTCATGAACCACACATGGATCCACCGGTGTCATCGCATGTCTGTTCTTTTCATTAACCACACCCAGTGTCATTGCATGTCAGTTCTTTTCATGAACCACACCCGTTGTCATTGCATGTCAGTTCTTTTCATGAACCACATAAGGATCCACCAGTGTCATTGCATGTCTGTTCTTCTCACAAACCACATCAGGATCCACCAGTGTCATTGCATGTATGTTCTTTTCATGAACCACACCCAGTGTCATTGCATGTCAGTTCTTTTCATGAACCACATAATGATCCACCAGTGTCATTGCATGTCTGTTCTTCTCACAAACCACATAAGGATCCACCAGTGTCATTGCATGTCTGTTCTTTTCATGAACCACACCCAGTGTCATTGCATGTGTGTTCCTCAAGACGAACCACATAAGGATCCACCGGTGTCACTGCATGTCTGTTCTTTTCATAAACCACACATGGATCCACTGGTGTCATTGCATGTCAGTTATTTTCATGAACCACACCCAGTGTCATTGCATGTCAGTTCTTTTCATGAACCACATAAGGATCCACCAGTGTCATTGCATGTCTGTTCTTCTCACAAACCACATATGGATCCACCTAGTGTGATTGCATGTCTATTCTTTTCATGAACCACACCTGGTGTCATTGCATGTGTGTTCCTCTAGCTAGACCACATAAGGATCCACCAGTGTCACTGCATATCTGTTCTTTTCATGAACCACATAAGGATCCACCGGTGTCATTGGATGTGTGTTCTTCTCATGAACCACACATGGATCCACTGGTGTCATTGCATGTCTGATCCTCTAAAGAAACCACATAAGGATCCACCGGTGTCATTGCATGTCTGTTCCTCTAAACAAACCACATAAGGATTCACCAGTGTCATTGCATGTCTGTTATTTTCAAGAACCACACCTAGTTTCATTGCATGTGTGTTCTTCTAAACAAACCACATAAGTCATTACATGTCTGTTCTTTTCATGAACCACACCCGATGGCATTGCATGTGTGTTCCTCTAGACAGACCACATAAGGATCCACCAGTGTCACTGCATGTCTGTCTTTTCATGAACCACATAAGGATCCACTAGCGTCATTGGATGTGTGTTCTTCTCATGAACCACAGATGGATCCACCGGTGTCATTGCATGTCTGTTCCTCTAATAAAACCACATAAGGATCCACCAGTGTCATTGCATGTCTGTTCTTTTCATGAACCACACCTGGTGTCATTGCTTGTGTGTTCTTTTCATGAACCATAGCTAGAGTCATTGCATGTATGTTACTTCCATAAACCACACATGGATCCACCGGTGTCATTGCATGTCTGTTCTTTTCATGAACCACACCCAGTGTCATTGCATGTCTGTTCTTTTCATGAACGACACCTAGTGTCATTGCATGTCAGTTCTTTTCATGAACCACATAAGGATCCACTAGTGTCATTGCATGTCTGTTATTCTCACAAACCACATAAGGATCCACCAGTGTCATTACATGTCTGTTCTTTTCATGAACCACACCCAGTGTCATTGCATGTATGTTCCTCTAGAGAAACCACATAAGGATCCACCGGTGTCACCACATGTCTGTTCTTTTCATGAACCACACATGGATCCACCAGTGTCATTGCATGTTTGTTATTTTCATGAACCACACACCCAGTATCATTGCCTGTCAGTTCTTTTCATGAACCACACCTAGTGTCATTGCATGTTAGTTCTTTTCATGAACCACATAAGGATCCACCAGTGTCATTGCATGTCTGTTCATCTCACAAACCACATAAGGATCCACTAGTGTCATTGCATGTCTGTTCTTTTCATGAACCACACCCAGTGTCATCGCATGTGTGTTCTTCTAAACAAACCACATAAGGAGCCACCAGTGTCATTGCATGTCTGTTCTTTTCATGAACCACACCCGGTGCCATTGCATGTCTGTTCTTTTCATGAACCACAGCTAGAGTCATTGCATGTCTTTTCTTTTCATGAACCACACATGGACCCACCGGTGTCATCGCATGTCTGTTCTTTTCATTAACCACACCCAGTGTCATTGCATGTAAGTTCTTTTCATGAACCACACCCAGTGTCATTGCATGTCAGTTCTTTTCATGAACCACATAAGGATCCACCAGTGTCATTGCATGTCTGTTCTTCTCACAAACCACATAAGGATCCACCAGCGTCATTGCATGTCTGTTCTTTTCATGAACCACACCCAGTGTCATTGCATGTGTGTTCCTCTAGACAAACCACATAAGGATCCATCGGTGTCACTGCATGTGTGTTCTTTTCATGAACCACACATGGATCCACCGGTGTCATTGCATGTCTGTTCTTTTCATGAATCACACCCAGTGTCATTGCATGTCAGATCTTTTCATGAACCACATAAGGATCCACCAGTGTCATTGCATGTCTGTTCTTCTCACAAACCACATATGGATCCACCTAGTGTGATTGCATGTCTGATCTTTTCATGAACCACACCTGGTGTCATTGCATGTGTGTTCCTCTAGATAGACCACATAAGGATCCACTGGTGTCACTGCATGTCTGTTCTTTTCATGAACCACATAAGGATCCACCGGTGTCATTGAATGTGTGTTCTTCTCATGAACCACAAATGGATCCACCGGTGTCATTGCATGTCTGTTCCTCTAAACAAACCACATAAGGATCCACCAGTGTCATTGTATGTCTGTTCCTCTAAACAAACCACATAAGGATCCACCAGTGTCATTGCATGTCTGTTCTTTTCGTGAACCACACACCCAGTATCATTGAATGTCAGTTCTATTCATGAACCACACCCAGTGTCATTGCATGTCAGTTCTTTTCATGAACTACATAAGGATCCACCAGTGTCCTTGCATGTCTGTTCTTCTCACAAACCACATAAGGATCCACCAGTGTCATTGCATTTTTGTTCTTTTCATGAACCACACCCAGTGTCATTGCATGTGTGTTCTTCTAAACAAACCACATAAGGATCCACCAGTGTAATTGCATGTCTGTTCTTTTCATGAACCACTCCCGGTGTCATTGCATGTCTGTTCTTTCCATGAACCACAGCTAGAGTCATTGCTTGTCTGTTCTTTTCATGAACTACACATGGATCCACCGGTGTCATCGCATGTCTGTTCTTTTCATTAACCACACCCAGTGTCATTGCATGTCAGTTCTTTTCATGAACCACACCCGTTGTCATTGCATGTCAGTTCTTTTCATGAACCACATAAGGATCCACCAGTGTCATTGCATGTCTGTTCTTCTCACAAACCACATTAGGAACCACCAGTGTCATTGCATGTCTGTTCTTTTCATGAACCACACCCAGTGTCATTGCATGTTAGTTCTTTTCATGAACCACATAATGATCCACCAGTGTCATTGCATGTCTGTTCTTCTCACAAACCACATAAGGATCCAGCAGTGTCATTGCATGTCTGTTCTTTTCATGAACCACAACTAGTGTCATTGCATGTGTGTTCCTCAAGATGAACCACATAAGGATCCACCGGTGTCACTGCATGTCTGTTCTTTTAATGAACCACACATGGATCCACTGGTGTCATTGCATGTCTGTTATTTTCATGAACCACACCCAGTGTCATTGCATGTCAGTTCTTTTCATGAACCACAGAAGGATCCACCAGTGTCATTGCATGTCTATTCTTCTCACAAACCACATATGGATCCACCTAGTGTGATTGCATGTCTATTCTTTTCATGAACCACACCTGGTGTCATTGCATGTGTGTTCCTCTAGATAGACCACATAAGGATCCACCAGTGTCACTGCATATCTGTTCTTTTCATGAACCACATAAGGATCCACCGGTGTCATTGGATGTGTGTTCTTCTCATGAACCACACATGGATCCACCGGTGTCATTGCATGTCTGTTCCTCTAAATAAACCACATAGGGATCCATCGGTGTCATTGCATGTCTGTTCCTCTAAACAAACCACATAAGGATCCACCAGTGTCATTGCATGTCTGTTATTTTCATGAACCACACCTAGTTTCATTGCATGTGTGTTCTTCTAAACAAACCACATAAGTCATTACATGTCTGTTCTTTTCATGAACCGCACCCGATGGCATTGCATGTGTGTTCCTCTAGACAGACCACATAAGGATCCACCAGTGTCACTGCATGTCTGTTCTTTTCATGAACCACATAAGGATCCACTAGCGTCATTGGATGTGTGTTCTTCTCATGAACCACACATGGATCCACCGGTGTCATTGCATGTATGTTCCTCTAATAAAACCACATAAGGATCCACTAGTGTCATTGCATGTATATTCTTTTCATGAAGCACACCCAGTGTCATTGCACGTGTGTTCTTCTAAACAAACCACATAAGGATCCACCAGTGTCATTGCATGTCTGTTCTTTTCATGAACCACACCTGGTGCCATTGCTTGTGTGTTTTTTCATGAACCATAGCTAGAGTCATTGCATCTATGTTACTTCCATAAACCACACATGGATCCACCGGTGTCATTGCATGTCTGTTCTTTTCATGAACCACACCCAGTGTCATTGCATGTCTGTTCTTTTCATGAACGACACCCAGTGTCATTGCATGTCAGTTCTTTTCATGAACCACATAAGGATCCACTAGTGTCATTGCATGTCTATTATTCTCACAAACCACATAAGGATCCACCAGTGTCATTCCATGTCTGTTCTTTTCATGAACCACACCCAGTGTCATTGCATGTATGTTCCTCTAGAGAAACCACATAAGGATCCACCGGTGTCACCACATGTCTGTTCTTTTCATGAACCACACATGGATCCACCAGTGTCATTGCATGTTTGTTATTTTCATGAACCACACACCCAGTATCATTGCCTGTCAGTTCTTTTCATGAACCACACCCAGTGTCATTGCATGTTAGTTCTTTTCATGAACCACATAAGGATCCACCAGTGTCATTGCATGTCTGTTCATCTCACAAACCACATAAGGATCCACTAGTGTCATTGCATGTCTGTTCTTTTCATGAACCACACCCAGTGTCATCGCATGTGTGTTCTTCTAAATAAACCACATAAGGAGCCACCAGTGTCATTGCATGTCTGTTCTTTTCATGAACCACACCCGGTGCCATTGCATGTCTGTTCTTTTCATGAACCACAGCTAGTGTCATTGCATGTCTGTTACTTCCACAAACCACACATGGATACACCGGTGTCATTGCATGTTTGTTCTTCTCACAAACAACATAAGGATCCACCAGTGTCATTGCATGTCTGTTCTTTTCATGAACCACACCCAGTGTCATTGCATGTGTGTTCCTCTAGACAAACCACATAAGGATCCATCGGTGTCACTGCATGTGTGTTCTTTTCATGAACCACACATGGATCCACCGGTGTCATTGCATGTCTGTTCTTTTCATGAATCACACCCAGTGTCATTGCATGTCAGATCTTTTCATGAACCACATAAGGATCCACCAGTGTCATTGCATGTCTGTTCTTCTCACAAACCACATATGGATCCACCTAGTGTGATTGCATGTCTGTTCTTTTCATGAACCACACCTGGTGTCATTGCATGTGTGTTCCTCTAGATAGACCACATAAGGATCCACCGGTGTCACTGCATGTCTGTTCTTTTCATGAACCACATAAGGATCCACCGGTGTCATTGGATGTGTGTTCTTCTCATGAACCACAAATGGATCCACCGGTGTCATTGCATGCATGTTCCTCTAAACAAACCACATAAGGATCCACCAGTGTCATTGTATGTCTGTTCCTCTAAACAAACCACATAAGTATCCACCAGTGTCATTGCATGTCTGTTCTTTTCATGAACCACACACCCAGTATCATTGAATGTCAGTTCTATTCATGAACCACACCCAGTGTCATTGCATGTCAGTTATTTTCATGAACTACATAAGGATCCACCAGTGTCCTTGCATGTCTGTTCTTCTCACAAACCACATAAGGATCCACCAGTGTGATTGCATTTTTGTTCTTTTCATGAACCACACCCAGTGTCATTGCATGTGTGTTCTTCTAAACAAACCACATAAGGATCCACCAGTGTAATTGCATGTCTGTTCTTTTCATGAACCACACCCGGTGTCATTGCATGTCTGTTCTTTTCATGAACCACAGCTAGAGTCATTTCTTGTCTGTTCTTTTCATGAACTACACATGGATCCATCGGTGTCAACGCATGTCTGTTCTTTTCATTAACCACACCCAGTGTCATTGCATGAAAGTTCTTTTCATGAACCACACCCGTTGTCATTGTATGTCAGTTCTTTTCATGAACCACATAAGGATCCACCAGTGTCATTGCATGTCTGTTCTTCTCACAAACCACATCAGGATCCACCAGTGTCATTGCATGTCTGTTCTTTTCATGAACCACACCCAGTGTCATTGCATGTCAGTTCTTTTCATGAACCACATAATGATCCACCAGTGTCATTGCATGTCTGTTCTTCTCACAAACCACATAAGGATCCAGCAGTGTCATTGCATGTCTGTTCTTTTCATGAACCACACCCAGTGTCATTGCATGTGTGTTCCTCAAGATGAACCACATAAGGATCCACCGGTGTCACTCCATGTCTGTTCTTTTCATGAACCACACATGGATCCACTGGTGTCATTGCATGTCTGTTATTTTCATGAACCACACCCAGTGTCATTGCATGTCAGTTCTTTTCATGAACCACATAAGGATCCACCAGTGTCATTGCATGTCTATTCTTCTCACAAACCACATATGGATCCACCTAGTGTGATTGCATGTCTATTCTTTTCATGAACCACACCTGGTGTCATTGCATGTGTGTTCCTCTAGATAGACCACATAAGGATCCACCAGTGTCACTGCATATCTGTTCTTTTCATGAACCACATAAGGATCCACCGGTGTCATTGGATGTGTGTTCTTCTCATGAACCACACATGGATCCACCGGTGTCATTGCATGTCTGTTCCTCTAAAGAAACCACATAAGGATCCACCGGTGTCATTGCATGTTTGTTCCTCTAAACAAACCACAGAAGGATCCACCAGTGTCATTGCATGTCTGTTATTTTCATGAACCACACCTAGTTTCATTGCATGTGTGTTCTTCTAAACAAACCACATAAGTCATTACATGTCTGTTCTTTTCATGAACCACACCCGATGGCATTGCATGTGTGTTCCTCTAGACAAACCACATCAGGATCCACCAGTGTCACTGCATGTCTGTTCTTTTCATAAACCACATAAGGATCCACTAGTGTCATTGGATGTGTGTTCTTCTCATGAACCACACATGGATCCACCGGTGTCATTGCATGTCTGTTCCTCTAATAAAACCACATAAGGATCCACCAGTTTCATTGCATGTCTGTTCTTTTCATGAAGCACACCCAGTGTCATTGCACGTGTGTTCTTCTAAACAAACCACATAAGGATCCACCAGTGTCATTGCATGTCTGTTCTTTTCATGAACCACACCTGGTGTCATTGCATGTGTGTTCTTTTCATGAACCACAGCAAGAGTCATTGCATGGATGTTACTTCCATAAACCACACATGGATCCACCGGTGTCATTGCATGTCTGTTCTTTTCATGAACCACACCCAGTGTCATTGCATGTCTGTTCTTTTCATTAACGACACCCAGTGTCATTGCATGTCAGTTCTTTTCATGAACCACATAAGGATCCACTAGTGTCATTGCATGTCTGTTCTTCTCACAAACCACATAAGGATCCACCAGTGTCATTACATGTCTGTTCTTTTCATGAACCACACCCAGTGTCATTGCATGTACGTTCCTCTAGAGAAACAACATAAGGATCCACAGGTGTCACCACATGTCTGTTCTTTTCATGAACCACACATGGATCCACCAGTGTCATTGCATGTTTGTTATTTTCATGAACCACACACCCAGTATCATTGCCTGTCAGTTCTTTTCATGAACCACACCCAGTTTCATTGCATGTTAGTTCTTTTCATG
This sequence comes from Avena insularis, assembly GCA_023614405.1. Lineage (NCBI taxonomy): Eukaryota > Viridiplantae > Streptophyta > Magnoliopsida > Poales > Poaceae > Avena > Avena insularis. Next base: position 403,774,367 of record CM042696.1, read on the forward strand.
AACCACATAAGGATCCACCAGTGTCATTGCATGTCTGTTCTTCTCACACACCACATAAGGATCCACCAGTGTCATTGCATGTCTGTTCTTTTCATGAACCACACCTAGTGTCGTTGCATGTGTGTTCTTCTAAACAAACCACATAAGGAGCCACCAGTGTCATTGCATGTCTGTTCCTTTCATGAACCACACCCGGTGTCATTGCATGTCTGTTCTTTTCATGAACCACAGCTCGAGTCATTGCATGTCTGTTCTTTTCATGAACCACACATGGACCCACCGGTGTCATCGCATGTATGTTCTTTATATTAACCACACCCAGTGTCATTGCATGTCAGTTCTTTTCATGAACCACACCCAGTGTCAGTGCATGTCAGTTCTTTTCATGAACCACATAAGGATCCACCAGTATCATTGCATGTCTGTTCTTCTCACAGACCACATAAGGATCCACCAGTGTGATTGCATGTCTGTTCTTTTCATGAACCAGACCCAGTGTCATTGCATGTGTGTTCCTCTAGACAAACCACATAAGGATCCATCAGTGTCACTGCATGTCTGTTCTTTTCATGAACCACACATGGATCCACCGGTGTCATTGCATGTCTGTTCTTTTCATGAATCACACCCAGTGTCATTGCATGTCAGATCTTTTAATGAACCACATGTAGCATCCCAATTGTCTAACAATTGCAATGCTACTAGCCTAGTCTATATAATGGCTACTTCAAATATATAATTGTTGCATCATAATTATATCATGCTCATGTCATCATGCCACCTTGCATTTGAGCATCATATGAAACCCTTTTGATTTGGTTCTTCTCTCATATGCATTGTTAATTGTATTTGCCTCTTGATATTGTATTTGGTTCTTGATATATTGTTTAAATGCCCAAGTTGAGTTGGGGGCATATCTTTTATGAACTCCACCACCTTTCTTTCACCACCTTATAATTCCACCATCCAACTAAATATGGGCTTGCACTTTATTTGGGTTTTACCTCTAGCTCATGTGGGTTGGGATGGATCCAATTCTATTCCACATGCTCTCATCTTAGCATCATGTTGTTTTCACAATATTGAAACATGAGAGCCACATGGCCACCTTTGCATGCCTTGTGAGTGGAACCTTCCCTAGCTTCCATATGTGTGGTTTTGGGGTTATCATCATGTTGGGGTATTTTTGAGGGCTTATTAAATACCTAGTGGCATATACACACTAGCAAGTCCCAAATATAATCCAATGTGATCATCTCCATCTACTCCACTTGGGATTCCTTCTAAATTCCTTTGCTTGGGCCTTACTCCAATTTTGGAAGTGCATAATAATAATGCCATGAAATAATATTGCTTTCACAAGTATCAACATGGCATTAAATGTTTTGCATGGCCCATGCAAGCACCACCTTTTGCTTGTCATTTGGATTTTATTTGTTCTTGGAGTGGATCATCTCTACCTCTATCTTTTCTTTTGGCTTGATCTTATTTGATTATGCTTAAACCACCTTACCACATCCCTCTCTTTCTCTTTCACCACCTTCTTGCTTGTTCAAGTGTGGAGCATGCAAGCTCCTTAGGCCCTAATCCATCACCCCTCTCTCTAATCATCTATCCTAGATCCTCCATCATCACCATAACCCCCACACCTAATCTAAACCCATCACCCCCATCTAGCTAAACCCTAACCCTAGCATGCCACACCCCTCTCTCTCGGCCTCTCTCCTCTCTATCACCCTAACCATCCCATGATCTACCCCTCTCTCCTAACCCTAGTCACCCCCGAGTCCACCTCTCTTTTCTCTAGACCTAGCTAACCCGAGCCCTATATAACCTAACCCCTAAGTACACCGAGCTCCCTCCTCCCTTGGTCCCTCTCTGCCCTCTCTCATCTACAGGACAAGAAGGAGAGAGAGGAGAGAAAAGATCTAGCCCGAGCCCCCTCTCCTCACCTTTTTCCTAGCTACCACCACCAAACCCATGTGCCTCCCTCCTCTCTCCCTATCTCCCCAACCACCCCAGCGCACCATGGCCACCTCAGATCAGATCTGGAGGCTCCCAGGCCCTCTCCACCCTTCCTCCTTCTTCCCCTTCCCCACCATGATCACCACCATGCCCCCAAAACCCTAGCTTCGGCCTTGTTCTCGATCTGCGACAGTTTGCTCTCCAAGGCCACAGAGCACCAGAGGCTCCCTGCATCCTCTTCGTCGACCAGCACCAGAGGGAGCGGGAAGCCCAGCGCCGTCGCCGTCGCCATGGCCGGCAGGAACCGAAGCTCCCCGTCGCGAGCCCAACGCCGGATCTCCCCCACCTCCGCACGAACCATCACCACCGACGAGCCCCTGGTGAGCCCCGCTACCTCCCGGACGTGCCCCCCTTCCCCTAGTGCACCGCAGCGTCGTCGGCCGCCGTCAAGCACCTTGCGTGCATGCACGGCCGCTCGCCTGTGAACGACACAGCGGCGGCGGCCGTCACGCCCTCGTTCTCGTCGAAGCCAGCCATGGCCTCCCCGTAGTTGCGCCTGAACGAATCTTGTAGCGGTGGCGCCCTCTCCATCTTTGGTTTTGCGGCGTTTGCGGCGAGAATCGCCAGAAACTTCGCCATCGTCATGATCGTCGGAGTAACAAAAGTATTTTGTTATCATTTTAAATTCAAATCTTTTCAAATTAAATCAAATTCAAAATTATTTTCTGTTTTTAAATAACTTTTAAAATACAAATCCAAATTTAACAAATAATATGTGTTTTCAAATCAGAAAAATGTGAGGATTTCAAATATGCAATCCAAAAATATATTTTGAACACTTAAATTTCCAAGTTTATTTAAATTACAATAAATGCCCCTTTTTCTTAAATAATTAATAACTTTTGATTTATAAATCCAAATTTAACAAATAATATGTCTAAAATGATTAGCTCGACGAGACCTTTCTGTTTATGCATTCCATGGTTTGATTTGTAGCATGCATCATATAAATATAAAGTGAACAGCAACTTAATTGTGAATAAAATGGGGCCAAAACTTAATAAAATGATTTAATCTTGTACTTCACACCTCACCCATGCCATGCTACCTTATTGCCATGCAAATTGTGCATCATTCATCATGGCATGATTGTTTGCTTTTCGCATTTATTTATATGCTTGTGCACTTTATTTATGTTGGCCCTTGTTTGTTTGGTTCTTCTTCGAATAGACGCTGAGCAGGGGAGATATCAAGAGAACCAGGAGCACTACCCAGATCCATCCTTTGCTTCAACTGAGCTGCCAGGCAAGCATTACCACATGCTTGCATACATATAGTACCTATTGCCTCTATCTTATTCTTGCATCATTGAGTCGCGATTGCATTAAATTGAATCCCAAGTATTGCATAGCCTTTACATTTAAACCCCACCGAAGCTTGTTCCTCCATCCCATGAGCCATTACTACAGGAGTTGTTTGAGCCATGCGAGTCGTGAAACGACATGTGTAGGGTATGTGAGTGTCGATGGATAACGAGGTACCTAAACAACTTAACCAGTAGTAATGGGATAACTAATGAAAGTGGCATCGGTGAGCCATATTCGCTATTTGGTTTTCAGGCTCACTTGTGTCCCGTAAGACCCAGTACTTGATTCTGTTCCAAGAATATTCGCTATCCACATCCGGGAGGCTTATGGACCCCCCGAGGAGCTTGATTCATTCTTATTTCTTGGGGCCACAAACTAGTTTGAGGATTTATTTACTATCCTGTACTTATGCCATGCTTTTTGCTTTATTTACGATTGTGTGAGGAGCACGCTGTACTTTAGGAAGCGGAGTGTTTTCGGATGTCGGCAGTCCCCAGCTTTGGGATCTGGTTCTTACAGCCATTGGCGCAAACCTTGAGTCCGTCTCGAGTCAGCTAACTCCGTCATGGGTAGCTTAATGGGGTGGCCCCTGAAATATTTCTGAATCCTGTGATTGCTTTGTCGCGTTGCCTCGTTGGGTTTTGATTTGGTTTTTCCGAGGCATAGCGAGTGTGTTGTTATTTGTGCACCCTGAGGTAAAACTTTCTAAGCCGTGTCGCGGTTATGGACGACTTGGAGCACAGTTTTCGATCATAGACAAGCCTAACTAAAGTACCGCTTATAAATTGACTAGACTAGGTACTTGACTAGTAAATAGTGCAATACTCACGGAATGGATAGTAAAACTGCCAGCGGATGGGGAATGTTGGTCCGCTTCCTCCGTCGATGGCGAGGAGGAGGATGGATATGTTAAGATTACCTTCATAACTGTTATATAACTGTTGTTATTAATTCACGGACATCCGTCTATCTCTGGTTAGGCGGATGGTTAGCGAAATCTCAGAGAATTGCTAGGGTTTATCGTTTGCTGCAATTCGTCACCCAGTTGTGTCCCTTTAGAGGCATAAAGACTTCTGAGTACCCTAGGGTCTCACGATAAATTATTGGTTCAGATGAACAGGTACACTGCAAGATGGATCTTGGGTGGAAGAGACAGACGATGTGGGCAACAATCATTCGTGTAGAGATTCTGGAAGCGAGGATCCGTGAGATCTGGGCGGGATGTGCTTATTTATGGGGCATCTTATGCCGATTTGCTTCTTATCCGTACTCGGATTACATCTTCCGCTTCGCTTGATACTCTGTTGAATGATGTATGAGGAGATATCCTACACTATTATATCTATCTAGGATATTTGGATCTTGCCGTATGGTTGCTATATTTCCTTTCTTTTTTAGATGGAATGGCTCACGATGTACTATTGTATGGTGGCTTGCATACATACTCATTTGTGTATGTAGTTGATACCTTCGCTTTGCCGATTGGCGCCGTTCTTGTCCCGATGTTTGGAAATGGTTGGGACGGCCGAAAGGTCTACCTGTGAGTGGCATTTGGGCCCCACCGTACTATTTCAACCATTTCTGAACATCCAGGCTTGTACTAGGAGCGTAATTCACCGAGGTAGTTACACCACATAAGGATCCACCAGTGTCATTGCATGTCTGTTCTTCTCACAAACCACATATGGATCCACCTAGTGTGATTGCATGTCTGTTCTTTTCATGAACCACACCTGGTGTCATTGCATGTGTGTTCCTGTAGATAGACCACATAAGGATCCACCGGTGTCACTGCATGTCTGTTCTTTTCATGAACCACATAAGGATCCACCGGTGTCATTGGATGTGTGTTCTTCTCATGAACCACACATGGATCCACCGGTGTCATTGCATGTCTGTTCCTCTAAACAAACCACATAAGGATCCACCAGTGTCATTGTATGTCTGTTCCTCTAAACAAACCACATAAGGATCCACCAGTGTCATTGCATGTCTGTTCTTTTCATGAACCACACACCTAGTATCATTGAATTTCAGTTCTATTCATGAACCACACCAAGTGTCATTGCATGTCAGTTCTTTTCATGAACTACATAAGGATCCACCAGTGTCATTGCATGTCTGTTCTTCTCACAAACCACATAAGGATCCACCAGTGTCACTGCATGTCTATTGTTTTCATGAACCACACCTAGTGTCATTGCATGTGTGTTCCTCTAGACAAACCACATAAGGATCCACCGGTGTCACTGCATGTCTATTCTTTTCATGAACCACACCCGGTGTCATTGCATGTCTGTTCTTTTCATGAACCACAGGTAGAGTCATTGCTTGTCTGTTCTTTTCATGAACCACACATGGATCCACCGGTGTCATCGCATGTCAGTTCTTTTCATTGACCACACCCAGTGTCATTGCATGTCAGTTCTTTTCATGAACCACACCCGTTGTCATTGCATGTCAGTTCTTTTCATGAACCACATAAGGATCCACCAGTGACATTGCATGTCTGTTCTTCTCACAAACCACATCAGGATCCACCAGTGTCATTGCATGTCTGTTCTTTTCATGAACAACACCCAGTGTCATTGCATGTGTGTTCCTCTAGACAAACCACATAAGGATCCACCGGTGTCAATGCATGCCTGTTCTTTTCATGAACCACACATGGATCCACCGGTGTCATTGTATGTCTGTTCTTTTCATGAACCACACCCAGTGTCATTGCATGTCAGTTCTTTTCATGAACCACATAAGGATACACTAGTGTCATTGCATGTCTGTTCTTCTCAAAAATCACATATGGATCCACCTAGTGTGATTGCATGTCTATTCTTTTCATGAACCACACCCGGTGTCATTGCATGTGTGTTCCTCTAGACAGACCACATAAGGATCCACCGGTGTCACTGCATGTCTGTCCTTTTCATGAACCACGCATGGATCCACCGGTATCATTGTATGTCTGTTCTTTTCATGAACCACACCCAGTGTCATTGCATGTCAGTTCTTTTCTTGAACCACATAAGGATCCACCAGTGTCATTGCATGTCTGTTCTTCTCAGAAACCACATATGGCTCCACCTAGTGTGATTGCATGTTTGTTCTTTTCATGAACCACACCCGGTGTCATTGCATGTGTGTTCCTCTAGACAGACCACATAAGGATCCACCGGTGTCACTGCATGTCTGTTCTTTTCATGAACCACATAAGGATCCACCGGTGTGATTGGATGTGTGTTCTTCTCATGAACCACACATGGATCCACCGCTGTCATTGCATGTCTGTTCCTCTAAACAAACCACATAAGGATCCCCCGGTGTCATTGTATGTATGTTCCTCTAAACAAACCACATAAGGATTCACTAGTGTTATTGCATGTCTGTTCTTCTCACAAACCACATAAGGATCTAACAGTGTCATTACATGTCTGTTCTTTTCATGAACCACACCCAGTGTCATTGCATGTGTGTTCCTCTAGACAAACCACATAAGGATCCACCGGTGTCACTGCATGTCTATTCTTTTCATGAACCACACCCGGTGTCATTGCATGTCTGTTCTTTTCATGAACCACAGCTAGTGTCATTGCATGTCAGTTCTTTTCATGAACCATACATGGATCCACCGGTGTCACTACATGTCTATTCTTTTCATGAACCATACATGGATCCACCAGTGTCATTGCATGTCTGTTCTTTTCATGGACCACACCTAGTGTCATTGCATGTCAGTTCTTTTCATGAAACACAACCAGTGTCATTGCATGTCAGTTCTTTTCATGAATCACATAAGGATCCACCAGTGTCATTGCATGTCTGTTCTTCTCACAAACCACATAAGGATCCACCAGTGTCATTGCATGTCTGTTTTTTTCATGAACCACACCCAGTGTCATTGCATGTGTTTTCCTCTAGACAAACCACATAAGGATCCACCGATGTTAGTGCATGTCTGTTATTTTCATGAACCACACATGGATCCACCGGTGTGATTGCATGTCTGTTTTTTTCATGAACCACACCTAGTGTCATTGCATGTCAGTTCTTTTCATGAACCACAACCAGTGTCATTGCATGTCAGTTCTTTTCATGAACCACATAAGGATCCACCAGTGTCATTGCATGTCTGTTCTTCTCACAAACCACATAAGGATCCACCAGTGTCATTGCATGTCTGTTATTTTCATGAACCACACCAGTGTCATTGCATGTGTTTTACTATAGAAAAACAACATAAGGATCCACCGATGTCGGTGCATGTCTACATTCTTTTCATGAACCACACATGGATCCACCGGTGTCATTGCATGTCTGTTCTTTTCATGAACCACACCTAGTGTCATTGCATGTCAGTTCTTTTCATGAACCACATAAGGATCCACCAGTGTCATTGCATGTATGTTCTTCTCACAAACCACATATGGATCCACCTAGTGTGATTGCATGTCTGTTCTTTTCATGAACCGCATCCGGTGTCATTGCATGTGTGTATCTCTAGACAGACCATATAAGGATCCACCGGTGTCAATGCATGTCTGTTCTTTTCATGAACCACATAAGGATCCACCGGTGTCATTGGATGTGTGTTCCTCTCATGAACCACACATGGATCCACAAGTGTCATTGCATGTATGTTCCTCTAAACAAACCACATAAGGATCCACCAGTGTCATTGCATGTTTGTTCTTTTCATGAACCACACCCAGTGTCATTGAATGTTAGTTCTATTCATGAACCACACCAAGTGTCATTGCATGTCTGTTCTTTTCATGAACTACATAAGGATCCACCAGTGTCATTGCATGTCTGTTCTTCTCACAAACCACATAAGGATCCACCAGTGTCATTGCATGTCTGTTCTTTTCATGAACCACACCCAGTGTCATTGCATGTGTGTTCCTCAAGACAAACCACATAAGGATCCACCGGTGTCACTACATGTCTATTCTTTTCATGAACCACACCCGGTGTCATTGCATGTCTGTTCTTTTCATGAACCACAGCTAGAGTCATTGCTTGTCTGTTCTTTTCATGAACCACACATGGATCCACCGGTGTCATCGCATGTCAGTTCTTTTCATTAACCACACCAAGTGTCATTGCATGTCAGTTCTTTTCATGAACCACACCCGTTGTCATTGCATGTCAGTTCTTTTCATGAACCACATAAGGATCCACCAGTGTCATTGCATGTCTGTTCTTCTCACAAACCACATCAGGATCCACCAGTGTCATTGCATGTCTGTTCTTTTCGTGAACAACACCCAGTGTCATTGCATGTGTGTTCCTCTAGACAAACCACATAAGGATCCACCGGTGTCACTACATGCCTGTTCTTTTCATGAACCACACATGGATCCACCGGTGTCATTGTATGTCTGTTCTTTTCATGAATCACACCCAGTGTCATTGCATGTCAGTTCTTTTCATGAACCACATAAGGATCCACTAGTGTCATTGCATGTCTGTTCTTCTCAAAAATCACATATGGATCCACCTAGTGTGATTGCATGTCTATTCTTTTCATGAAACACACCCGGTGTCATTGCATGTGTGTTCCTCTAGACAGACCACATAAGGATCCACCGGTGTCACTTATGTCTGTCCTTTTCATGAACCACGCATGGATCCACCGGTGTCATTGTATGTCTGTTCTTTTCATGAACCACACCCAGTGTCATTGCATGTCAGTTCTTTTCTTGAACCACATAAGGATCCACCAGTGTCATTGCATGTCTGTTCTTCTCACAAACCACATATGGCTCCACCTAGTGTGATTGCATGTTTATTCTTTTCATGAACCACACCCGGTGTCATTGCATGTGTGTTCCTCTAGACAGACCACATAAGGATCCACCGGTGTCACTGCATGTCTGTTCTTTTCATGAACCACATAAGGATCCACCGGTGTCATTGGATGTGTGTTCTTCTCATGAACCACACATGGATCCACCGCTGTCATTGCATGTCTGTTCCTCTAAACAAACCACATAAGGATCCCCCGGTGTCATTGCATGTATGTTCCTCTAAACAAACCACATAAGGATCCACCAGTGTCATTGCATGTCTGTTCTTCTCACAAACCACATAAGGATCTACCAGTGTCATTACATGTCTGTTCTTTTCATGAACCACACCCAGTGTCATTGCATGTGTGTTCCTCTAGACAAACCACATAAGGATCCACCGGTGTCACTACATGTCTATTCTTTTCATGAACCATACATGGATCCACCAGTGTCATTGCATGTCTGTTCTTTTCATGAACCACAACCAGTGTCATTGCATGTCATTTCTTTTCATGAACCACATAAGGATCCACCAGTGTCATTGCATGTCTGTTCTTCTCACAAACCACATAAGGATCCACCAGTGTCATTGCATGTCTGTTCTTTTCATGAACCACACCCAGTGTCATTGCATGTGTTTTCCTCTAGACAAACCACATAAGGATCCACCGATGTCAGTGCATGTCTGTTCTTTTCATGAACCACACATGGATCCACCGGTGTGATTGCATGTCTGTTCTTTTCATGAACCACACCTAGTGTCATTGCATGTCAGTTCTTTTCATGAACCACAACCAGTGTCATTGCATGTCAGTTCTTTTCATGAACCACATAAGGATCCACCAGTGTCATTGCATGTCTGTTCTTCTCACAAACCACATAAGGATCCACCAGTGTCATTGCATGTCTGTTCTTTTCATGAACCACACCCAGTGTCATTGCATGTGTTTTCCTCTAGACAAACCACATAAGGATCCACCGATGTCAGTGCATGTCTGTTCTTTTCATGAACCACACATGGATCCACCGGTGTCATTGCATGTCTGTTCTTTTCATGAACCACACCTAGTGTCATTGCATGTCAGTTCTTTTCATGAACCACATAAGGATCCACCAGAGTCATTGCATGTTTGTTCTTCTCACAAACCACATATGGATCCACCTAGTGTGATTGCATGTCTGTTCTTTTCATGAACCGCATCCGGTGTCATTGCATGTGTGTATCTCTAGACAGACCATATAAGGATCCACCGATGTCAATGCATGTCTGTTCTTTTCATGAACCACATAAGGATCCACCGGTGTCATTGGATGTGTGTTCCTCTCATGAACCACACATGGATCCACAGGTGTCATTGCATGTATGTTCCTCTAAACAAACCACATAAGGATCCACCAGTGTCATTGCATGTCTGTTCTTTTCATGAACCACACCCAGTGTCATTGCATTTGTGTTCTTCTAAACAAACCACATAAGTCATTGCATGTCTGTTCTTTTCATGAACCACACCCGGTGTCATTGCACTTGTGTTCCACTAGACATACCACATAAGGATCCACCGGTGTCACTGCATGTCTGTTCTTTTCATGAACCACATAAGGATCCACCAGTGTCATTGGATGTGTGTTCTTCTCATGAACCACACATGGATCCACCAGTGTCATTGCATGTATGTTTCTCTAAACAAACCACATAAGGATCCACCAGTGTCATTGCATGTCTGTTCTTTTCATGAACCACACCCAGTGTCATTGCATGTGTGTTCTTCTAAACAAACCACATAAGGATCCACCAGTGTCATTGCATGTCTGTTCTTTTCATGAACTACACCCGGTGTCATTGCATGTCTGTTATTTTCATTAACCACAACTAGAGTCATTGCATGTCTGTTCTTTTCATGAACCACACATGGATCCACCGGTGTCATCGCATGTCTGTTCTTTTCATTAACCACACCCAGTGTCATTGCATGTCTGTTCTTTTCATGAACCACACCCAGTCTCATTGCATGTCAGTTCTTTTCATGAACCACATAAGGATCCACCAGTGTCATTGCATGTCTGTTCTTCTCACAAACCACATAAGGATCCACCAGTGTCATTGCATGTGTGTTCTTTTCATGAACCACACCCAGTGTCATTGCATGTGTGTTTCTCTAGACAAACCACATAAGGATCTACCGGTGTCACTGCATGTCTATTCTTTTCATGAACCACACATGGATCCACCAGTGTCATTGCATGTCTGTACTTTCCATGAACCACACCTAGTGTCATTGCATCTCAGTTCTTTTCATGAACCACATAACGATCCACCAGTGTCATTGCATGTCTATTCTTCTCAGAAACCACATATGGATCCACCTTGTGTGATTGCATGTCTGTTCTTTAATGAACCACACCCTGTGTCATTGCATGTGTGTTCCTCTAGACAGACCACATAAGGATCCACCGGTGTCATTGCATGTCTGTTGTTTTCATAAACAACATAAGGATCCACCGGTGTCATTGGATGTGTGTTCTTCTCATGAACCACACATGGATCCACCGGTGTCATTGCATGTCTGTTCCTCTAAACAAACCACATAAGGATCCACCAGTGTAATTGCATGTCTATTCTTTTCATGAACCACACCTAGTGTCATTGCATGTGTGTTCTTGTAAACAAACCACATAAGTCATTACATGTTTGTTCTTTTCATGAACCACACCCGGTGGCATTGCATGTGTGTTCCTCTAGACAGACCACATAAGGATCCACCGGTGTCACTGCATGTCTGTTCTTTTCATGAACCACATAAGGATCCACTAGTGTCATTGGATGCGTGTTCTTCTCATGAACCACACATGGATCCACCGGACTCATTGCATGTATGTTCCTCTAAACAAACCACATAAGGATCCACCAGTGTCATTGCATGTCTGTTCTTTTCATGAACCACACCCAGTGTCATTGCACCTGTGTTCTTCTAAACCACATAAGGATCCACCAGTGTCATTGCATGTCTGTTCTTTTCATGAACCACACCCGGTGTCATTGAATGTGTGTTCTTTTCATGAACCACAGCTAGAGTCATTGCATGTATGTTACATCCATAAACCACACATGGGTCCACCGGTGTCATTGCATATCTGTTCTTTTCATGAACCACACCCAGTGTCATTGCATGTCAGTTCTTTTCATTAACCACACCCAGTGTCATTGCATGTCAGTTGTTTTCAGGAACCACATAAGGATCCACCAGTGTCATTTCATGTATGTTCTTCTCATAAACCACATAAGGATCCACCAGTTTCATTACATGTCTGTTCTTTTCATGAACCACACCCAGTGTCATTGCATGTGTGTTCCTCTAGACAAACCACGTAAGGATCCACCGGTGTCACTGCATGTCTGTTATTTTCATGAACCACACATGGATCCACCGGTGTCATTGCATGTCTGTTCTTTTAATGAACCACACCCAGTGTCATTACATGTCAGTTCTTTTCATGAACCACACCCAGTGTCATTGCATGTCAGTTCTTTTCATGAACCACATAAGGATCCACCAGTGTCATTGCATGTATGTTCTTCTCACAAAACCACATACGGATCCACCCGTGTCATTGCATTTCTGTTCTTTTCATGAACCACACCTAGTGTCATTGCATGTGTGTTCCTCTAGACAAACCACATAAGGATCCACCGGTGTACTGCATGTCTGTTATTTTCATGAACCACACATGGATCCACCGGTGTCATTGCATGTCTGTTCTTTTGATGAACCACACCCAGTGTCATTGCATGTCAGTTCTTTTCATGAACCACATCTAGTGTCATTGCATGTCAGTTCTTTTCATGAACCACATAAGGATCCGCCAGTGTCATTGCATGTATGTTCTTCTCACAAAACCACATACGGATCCCCAGTGTCATTGCATGTCTGTTCTTTTCATGAACCACACCCAGTGTCATTGCATGTGTGTTCCTCTAGACAAAACACATAAGGATCCACCGGTGTCACTGCATGTCTGTTCTTTTCATGAACCACACATGGATCCACCGGTGTCATTGCATGTCTGTTCTTTTCATGAACCACACCTAGTGTCATTGCATGTCAGTTCTTTTCATGAACCACATAAGGATCCACCAGTGTCATTGCATGTCTAATCTTCTCACAAACCACATATGGATCCACCTAGTGTGATTGCATGTCTGTTCTTTTCATGAACCACATAAGGATCCACCGGTGTCATTGGATTTGTGTTCTTCTCATGAACCACACATGCATCCACCGGTGTCATTGCATGTTTGTTCCTCTAAACAAACCACATAAGGATCTGCCAGTGTCATTGCATGTATGTTCTTTTCATGAACCATACCTAGTGTCATTGCATGTGTGTTATTCTAAACAAACCACATAACTCATTGCATGTCTGTTCTTTTCATGAACCACACCCGGTGTCATTGCATGTGTGTTCCTATAGACAGACCACATAAGGATCCACCGGTGTCACTGCATGTCTGTTCTTTTCATGAACCACATAAGGATCCACCAGTGTCATTGGATGTGTGTTCTTCTCATGAACCACGCATGGATCCACCGGTGTCATTGCATATCTGTTCCTCTGAAGAAACCACATAAGGATCCACTAGTGTCATTGCATGTCTGTTCTTTTCATGAACCACACCTAATGGCATTTTATGTGTGTTCTTCTAAACAAACCACATAAGTCATTTCATCTCTGTTATTTTCGTGAACCACACCCGATGTCATTGCATGTGTGTTCCTCTAGACACACCACATAAGGATCCACCGGTGTCACTGCATGTCTGTTTTTTTCATGAACCACATAAGGATCCACCAGTGTCATTGGATGTTTGTTCTTCTCATGAACCACACATGGATCCACCGGTGTCATTGCATGTCTGTTCCTCTAAACAAACCACATAAGGATCCACCAGTGTCATTGCATGTCTATTCTTATCATGAACAACACCCAGTGTCATTGCATGTGTGTTCTTCTAAACAAACCACATAAGGATCCACCAGTGCCATTGCATGTCTGTTCTTTTCATGAACCACACCCAGTGTCATAGCATGTGTGTTCCTCTAGACAAACCACATAAGGATCCACCAGTGTCATTGCTTGTCTGTTCTTTTCATGAACCACACCCAGTGTGATTGCTTGTGTGTTCCTCTAGACAAACCACATAAGGATCCACCGATGTCACTGCATGTCTGTTCTTTGCATGAACCACACATGGATCCACGGGTGTCATTGCATGTCTGTTCTTTTCATGAACCACATAAGGATCCACCAGTGGCATTGTAGGTCTGTTCTTATCACAAACCACATATGGATCCACCTAGTGTGATTGCATGTTTGTTCTTTTCATGAACAACACCCGGTGTCATTGCATGTGTGTATCTCTAGACAGACCATATAAGGATCCACCGGTGTCACTGCATGTCTGTTCTTTTCATGAACCACATAACGATCCACCGGTGTCATTGGATGTGTATTCTTCTCATGAACCACACATGGATCGACCGGTGTCATTGCATGTATGTTCCTCTAAACAAACGACATAAGGATCCACCAGTGCCATTGCATGTCTGTTCTTTTCAAGAACCACACCCAGTGCCATTGCACGTGTGTTCTTCTAAACCACATAAGGATCCACTAGTGTCATTGCATGTCTGTTCTTTTCATGAACCACACCCGGTGTCATTGCATGTGTGTTCTTTTCATGAACCACAGCTAGAGTCATTGCATGTATGTTACATCCATAAACCACACATGTATCCACTGGTGTCATTGCATGTCTGTTGTTTTCATGAACCACACCCAGTGTCATTGCATGTCAGTTCTTTTCATGAACTACACCCACTGTCATTGCATGTCAGTTCTTTTCAGGAACCACATAAGGATCCACCGTTGTCATTTCATGTCAGTTCTTCTCACAAACCACATAAGGATCAACCAGTGTCATTACATGTTTGTTCTTTTCATGAACCACACCTAGTGTCATTGCATGTGTGTTCCTCTAGACAAACCATGTAAGGATCCACCGGTGTCACTGCATGTCTTTTATTTTCATGAACCACACATGGATCCACCGGTGTCATTGCATGTCTGTTCTTTTCATGAACCACACCCAGTGTCATTACATGTCAGTTCTTTTCATGAACCACACCCATTGTCATTGCATGTCAGTGAAGGGTTCGTAGCATGGAAAACAAAAAAATTCTACCGGAAGAACGAACAAAACCCAGATCTAATCTAGAAAAAAGCCAAGATCTAATCTATTAGACATGAGCAACGAGATAGATTGGTACTAACCCTCGTTGAACCGAAAGCGTTACGAGATTAGATCTCGTGGATGATGTAGTCGATCACCTTCCGATCTCAAGATCGTGTGGACGATCCTTCCGGCGCCGTGTTCCGGCAGCGCTTCATGAGACGGTCATGCGTCTTGGTCGGCAGACCTTCCTCTCCCGTTCCGGACGTGAGGTAGTAGATCTTCTACACGGAATCCCAGCAGCACGACGGCGTGGTGGTGGTGGTGGAGATGAGAATTCTGCAGGGCTTCGCCTATGCCTGTGCAGAAGAAAGGTGGATGAGAGAGGCGGCTGAGATTGGTTGTTATGAGAGGAGGGGCAAGAGGGGGCGCCCCCTCCCTTCTATTTAAAGGAGGGAGGCGCGCCTTGGGAGGGGGAGTCCTAGTAGGATTCCCCTCCTCCTTGGGCCGGTGGGTTGGGGGGAGGAGTCCTCCTCCCCCACGAATCCGTGTATTGCCCCACTTGGACTCCCTTGATCCCTTTCTTGGTTTTCAAGTAAACTCCAAGAAATCCTCTAGAACCTTCCAGAACATTCCGAAACCTTCTAGAATCTCCATACAAACAATCTGGAATATTTCCCAACTAAGAAAATGATCCCCAATATATGAATCTTATTCTCCGGACCATTCCGGATCTCCTCGTGATGTTCCGGATCCATTCTGAGACTCCGAAAAACATTCGGACTCCAACGCAAATTCCATATCTACTTAAAACAACTTCGAACCTTAAGTGTGTCACCCTACGGTTCGTGAATATGCATACATGATGAAGACACCTCTCCGATCAATAACCATCAGCAGGATCTAGAGATCCGTAACGGCTCCCACATACTCAACGATTACTTCGTGATCGATTGAACCATTTAACATACGAAACCAATTCCCTTTGTCACACGATATTCTACTTATTTGAGGTTTGATCGTCGGTATCTCCATACCTAGTTCTTCCTCGTTACTGATAAGTACTCTTTACTCGTTCCATGTTATGTCATGCCTTGTGACCCAGTCACATGCTTGCAAGCTATCTAGATGACATTCCACCGAGAGGGCCTAGAGTATATCTATCAATCATATGGATGGACAAATCCTAATCTTGGTCTATGCGCTTCAACACATACTTTCAGAATCCCAATGACACCTTTATAACGCCCGATTCTGAGCGTTTGATGTCATCAAAGTACCCATCCGGTGATGGTGATTAACATAACCTCATGGTCGAAGGATTAGGTTACTATGTATTTCAAAGCTTACAACAATACAAACTTAATGACTTGATCTTATGCTACGCTTACTATGAGTGTGTGTCCATCACATCATTCTCCTAATGATATAACCTTGTTATTAATCACATCCAATGTCCATGATCAGGAAACCATGATCATCAATCAATCAACAAGCTAGTTCAACAAGAGGCTTACTAGGGACTCTTTTATGTTTACAAAACACACAAGTATTAGTGTTTCCTAATAATAAAATTATAGCATGGGATGTAAATTTTCATCATAAACACAAAGATATAATAATAACCACTTTTATTATTGCCTCTTGGGCATATCTCCAACAGTCTCCCACTTGCACTAGAGTCAATAATCTAGATTACATGGTAATATACCTAACACCCATGGCGTTCTGGTGTTGGTCATGCTTTGCTCTAGGGAGAGGTTTAGTCAACGGATCTGCTACATTCAGATTAGTGTGTACTTTGCAAATCTTTATGTCACCATCTTGGACATACTCGTGAATAGCATGGAACCGTAGCTTGATGTGCTTCAGCTTGCTATGTGACCTTGGCTCCTGTGCATTAGCTATGGCACCTGTGTTGTCACAGTAGATGGCCATCGGGTCCAACGCACTGGGAACCACGCCAAGTTTAGCAATGAACTCCTTCATCCATATGGATTCTTGTGCAGCCTCCGAAGCAGCTATGTATTCCGATTCAGTTGAAGATTTCGCCACAACGCTCTGCTTGGCACTTCTCCAGCTCACTGCAGCACTATTCAAAATAAATCATTATCGGTGTGACTTCGAGTCATCTGGATCTGTGTTCCAACTAGCATCAGTGTAACCATTTACAACAAGCTGTTCATCACCTCCATAAGAAAGAACCATATCCTTAGTCCTATTCAGGTACTTTAGGAATTCTTGACCGCTGTCCAGTGTTCCATTCCAGGATCACTTTGATATCTACTAGTCAAACTAACAGCATGTGCTATATCCGGTCTTGTACACAGCATGGCATACATGATAGAACCTATGGCCGAGGCATAGGGAATTTTATTCATCTTTTCTCTATCTTCTGCCGTAGCCGGACTTTGAGTTTTACTCAAGGTCTTACCTGACAACATGGGCACGAACCCTTTCTTGCTCTCTTCCATTCTAAACTTCTTTAGAACTTTGTCTAAGTATGTACTTTGTGAAAGCGCTATTAGTTCTCTTGATCTATCTCTATAAATCTTGATGCCTAGAATATATGCCGCTTCGCCAAGATCCTTCATCGAAAAACTATTATTCAAATAGGTTTTGACGCTATTAAGAAGTTCTATATCATTCTCAATCAACAATATGTCATCTACATATAGTACTAGGAATGCTACAGAGCTTCCACTCACTTTCTTGTAAATACAAGCTTCTCCATAAGTTTGTATAAATCCAAAGTTTTTGATTACTTTATCAAATCGTTTATTCAAACTCGGGATGCTTGCTTCAGTCCATAAATGGGCTGAAGTTTGCATACCTTGTCGACATCTCTAGGATCGACAAAACCCTTGGGTTGTACCATATACAACTCTTCCTCAATGTCACCATTAAGGAGCGTTTTGACATCCATCGCCAAATTTCATAATCGAAATATGCAGCGATTGCTAACATAATCCTCACAGACTTTAGCTTCTCTTGGTGAGAAAGTCTCATCGTAGTCAACTCCTTGAATTTGTCGGAACCCTTCGCGACAAGTCGAGCTTTATAAACGGTAACATTACCATCAATCTGTTTTTCTTTTGAAAATCCATTTGTTCTCGACAGCCTTACGGCCATCGGTAAGTCCACCAAAGTCCATACTTGGTTTTCGTACATGGATCCCATTTGGATTTCATGGCTTCTAGCCATTTAGCCGAATCTGGGCTCACCATAGCTTCTTCATACGTCGCAGGTCATCGGTGTTGTCCACTAACATGACGTTCAAGCGAGTCATACCACTTTCGGGAGTACGGACCCTCGTTGACTGCGAGGTTCGATAGTAATTCGTTCAAGTTTCATGATCATCATCATTAGCTTCCTCTCCGGTTGGTGCGGCGACGCGAAACATCTTCCTGTGCTGCGCTACTCTCAACTCCGAAAGAAGGTTCAATAGCCTCGTCGAGTTCTACTTTCCTTCCAGTCACTTCTTTCGAGAGAAATTCCTTCTCCAGAAAGGATCCATTCTTAGCAACGAAAACTTTGCCTTCGGATCTATGATAGAAGGTGTACCCAATTGTTTCTTTAGGGTATCCTATGAAGACGCATTTCTCCACTTTGGGTTCAAGCTTATCAGGCTGTAACTTATTTACATATGCTTCGCAACCCCAAACTTTAAGGAACGACAACTTAGGTTTCTTTCCAAACCACAATTCGTACGGTGTCGTTTCAACGGTTTTAGATGGTGCCCTATTTAAAGTGAATGCGGCTGTCTCTAATGCATAGCCCCAAAATGATAACGGTAAATCTGTAAGAGACATCATAGACCGAACCATATCTAAGAGAGTTCGATTACGACGTTCGGACACACCATTCTGTTGTGGTGTTCCGGTGTCAAGCAGAAAGTATTCCACAGTTCTTTAAATGCATGCCAAACTCATAATTCAGATATTCACCTCCGCGGTCATAACTCAGAAACTTAATCTTCTTGTTATGATAATTTTCCACTTCACTTTGAAATTCCTTAAACTTCTCGAAAGTTTCGGATTTATGTTTCATAAAGTAGACATACCCATATCTACTCAAGTCATCCGTGAAAGTGAGAACATAACGGTATCCACCACACGATGCTACACTCATTGGACCGCACACATCGGTATGTATTATTTCCAATAAGTCTGTAGCTCGCTCCATTATACCAGAGAATGGAGTCTTAGTCATTTTTCCCATTAGACATGCTTCGCATCTTTCAAGTGATTCAAAATCAAGTGATTCAAGAAGTCCATCAGAATGGAGTTTCTTCATACGCTTCACTCCAATGTGACCAAGGCAGCGATTGCCACATGTATGTAGAATTATCATTCAATTTTATTCGTTTAGCATCTATGTTGTGAACATGTGTATCACTACTATCGAGATTCAATAAGAATAAACCATTCATCTCAGGTGCATAACCATAAAAGATATTACTCATATAAATCTAACAACCTTTATTCTCAGACTTAAAAGAGTACCCGTCTCGCAAGATCCAGATATAATGTTCATGCTTAACGCAGGCACCAAATAACAATTATTTAAATTTAAAACTAATCCCGATGGTAGATGCAGAGGGAGCGTGCCGACGGCGATCACATCAACCTTGGAGCCATTTCCAATGCGCATCGTCACCTCGTCTCTCGCCGGTCTTCGTTTATTCCAGCTCTGTTTGAGTTACAAATATGAGCAACCGAACTAGTATCAAATACCCAGGCACTACTACGATTACTAGTAAGATACACATCTATAACATGTATATCGAATATACCTTTCTTTTTGATGTTTCCGTTCTTCAGATCCTCCAGGTATTTGGGCGATTCGCTTCGGTGACCAGCACCCTTGCAATGAAGCACTTTCGATTTCAGGTTTAGGACCAGCCTTGGGCTTCTTAGCAGTGGCGACTTTCTTGCCGTCCTTCTTGAAGTTGCCCTTGTTCTTAGGCTTGCCCCGTTTCTTGAAATTGGTGGTCTTATTGACCATCAACACTTGGTGCTCCTTCATGATCTCCACTTCAGCAGTTTTCAGCATGGACGATAGTTCAGCAGCGTCTTGTTCATGCGGTGCATATTGTAGTTCATCACAAAGTTCTTGTAACTTGGTGGCGTGATTGGAGGACACGGTGAATCCCCAATTCATTAGGAATCGGTATCCCCAACTCTCGGAGTTTGTTTGCGTGCCCGGACATGGTGAGCGTGCTGCTAACGGAGCTACCCTCTTCCATCTTGCAGGTAAAGAACTTCTTGGAAGCTTCATAGCTTTCCATGGCCGCACGAGTCTCAAAAATGAGTTTGAGCTCCTTAATGATCTCAAACGGGTCATGCTACTCAAAACGCTTTTGAAGCTCCGATTCTAAACCGTATGAGGATGGCACAACTGCTGTGGAGTAGTGATGTTTCCGAGTGGCATAAATATTCTTTACGTCATCGGTGGCATCTTACGCAGGTGGGTCACCTAGCGGTGCTTGAGCACATAGGTCAATGACTAGCCACGAGGGCGATCTTGATCCACGGAACCAGTCGTGAAATTGCTTCCATTGTTCTTAAGCTTTTCTTTCTCTAGGAGCATTGAAATTGATGGAAGCGTTATATAATCTACAACAATTTTGCAAGTAGTTTAGACTAAGTTTATGATAAATAGTGTTCAAATTTAATTCTTAAATCAACTAGGTGAACTCCCACTCAAAACAACATCCCTCGAGTTGTTTTAGTGATTACACGAACCAAATCCACTACACCAAGTCCGATCATCACGTGAGATGATGTAGCTTCATCGGCGAACAATCTTCATGTTCATCATATCAATCATATGACTCATGTTCTACCTTTCAGTATTCCGTATTCCGATACCATGTCTGTACATGCTAGGCTCGTCAAGATTAACCTTAGTTTCCGCATGTGCAAATCTGGCTTGCACCCGTTGTATGCACACGTAGAGTCTATCACACCCGATCATCACGAGATGCTTCGAAACGACGAGTCTTAGCAACGGTGCCAACTAAGGACGAAGACTTTATTACTTGATATTTAGTGAGAGGGATCATCTTATAATGCTACCGTCGCGATCTAAGCAATACAAGATGCATAAAGGATTAATATCACAGGCAATTCATAATTAGTGTGATATGATATGGCCCTTTCTTCTTATGCCTTCGATCTCCATCTCCAAAGCACGGACATGATTTCCATCATCACCAGCATTGCGTCAAGGACCGTGGAGCCGCTTCATGGTTGTCCATCATCACTAGCAACTATTACAACTACTTGGAACAAAGCTATTACAAGATGAATAGACACGCAGATCTTAACAGAATTAAAGACAACCATTAGGCTCCTGCTGGTTGCCATATTAC
Organism: Avena insularis; assembly: GCA_023614405.1. Taxonomy (NCBI): domain Eukaryota; kingdom Viridiplantae; phylum Streptophyta; class Magnoliopsida; order Poales; family Poaceae; genus Avena; species Avena insularis. Next base: position 403,796,096 of record CM042696.1, read on the forward strand.
AACAAGGATCATTGCATACATCAAATACAATCACAATCACATGTAGGCCATATCACATCACAAAACCCCTGCAAAAACAAGTTAGACGCCTCGAATTTTCTTTGCAAGTTTTACGTGGCTTGGGGCTTTCGACTAAGAACGCATCTTACCTACGAAACTGAACCACAACGTTGATACAATTGCTATCAAGTGCAAAGTGTAGATTTGATCTATACTATGATGGGAGAGCAGACACCATAAAGCCACTTGTGCGAAAGCAGGTTGCCGTCAAGCGTGGAGCAAGTCTCATGTACGATGACATGTAATGTTAGCGAGCCGCTTCATCCCACCATACCGCAAGATGCAAAGTACACACATATCAAAAAGGCGACACGAGCACCAACGCCCACAACCTCATTGTGTTCTACTCGTGCAACAGATCTACGCATAGACAAGGCTCGATACCCTGAAGGGTTGTAGCATGGAAAACAAAAATTTCTACCGCAAGACGAACAAAACCAGATCTAATCTAGACAAAAGCCAAGATCTAATCTATTAGACATGAGCAACGAGATAGATCGGTACTAACCCTCGTAGAACCAAAAGCGTTACGAGATTAGATCTCGTGGATGATGTAGTCGATCACTTGCCGATCTCAAGATCGTGTGGGCGATCCTTCGGCGCCAGCGTTCGGTGGCGCTTCCATGAGCGGTCACGTCTTGGTCGGCAGACCTTCCTCTCCCGTTCTAGCGAGCGGAAGGTAGTAGATCTTCTCCACGGAATCCCAGCAGCCTGACGGCGTGGTGGTGTTGGTGGAGTTGAGAATTCTAGAGGGCTGTGCCTAGGGCTATGCAGATGAATGGTGTAGGAGAGAGGCAGCTGAGATTGGTGGTTATGAGAGAGGGGCAGAGAGGCGCGCCTCCCTTCTATTTAAAGGAGGAGGCGCTGGGAGGAGTCCTAGTAGGACTCCCCTCCTCCTTGGGCCGGCGGGTTGGGGGCAGGAGTCCTCCTCCCCCACGAATCCGTGTATTACCCCACTTGGACTCCCTTGATCCCTTTCTTGGTTTTCAAGTAAACTCCAAGAAATCCTCTAGAACCTTCCAGAACATTCCGAAACTTTCTAGAATATCCATACAAACACTCCGGAATATTTCCCAACTAAGAAAATGATCCCCAATATATGAATCTTATTCTCCGGACCATTCCGGATCTCCTCGTGATGTCCCGGATCCATTCCGAGACTCCGAACAACATTCGGTCTCCACCGCAAATTCCATATCTACTTAAAACAACTTCGAACCTTAAGTGTGTCACCCTATGGTTCGTGAATATGCAGACATGATGAAGACACCTCTCCGATCAATAACCATCAGCGGGATCTGGAGATCCCTAACGGCTCCCACATACTCAACGATTACTTCGTGATCGATTAAACAATTTAACATACGAAACCAATACCCTTTGTCACACGATATTCTACTTATCCGAGGTTTAATCGTTGGTATCTCCATACCTAGTTCTTCCTCGTTACTGATAAGTACTCTTTACTCGTTCCATGTTATGTCATCCCTTGTGACCCAGTCACATGCTTGCAAGCTATCTAGATGACATTCCACCGAGAGGGCCTAGAGTATATCTATCCGTCATATGGATGGAGAAATCCCAATCTTGGTCTATGCGCTTCAACACATACTTTCAGAATACCCAATGACACCTTTATAACCGCCCAGTTACGAAGCGGCGTTTGATGTCATCAAAGTACCCATCTGGTGATGGTGATTAACATAACCTCATGGTCGAAGGATTAGGTTACTATGTATTTCAAAGCTTACAGCAATACGAACTTAATGACTTGATCTTATGCTATGCTTACTATGGGTGTGTGTCCATCACATCATTATCCTAATGATATAACCTTGTTATTAATCACATCCAATGTCCATGATCAGGAAACCATGATCATCAATCAATCAACAAGCTAGTTCAACAAGAGGCTTACTAGGGACTCTTTTATGTTTACAAAACACACAAGTATTAGTGTTTCCTAATAATACAATTATAGCATGGGATGTAAACTTTCATCATAAACACAAAGATATAATAATAACCACTTTTATTATTGCCTCTTGGGCATATCTCCCACAGTCAGTTCTTTTCATGAACCACATAAGGATCCACAAGTGTCATTGCATGTCTGTTCTTCTCACAAAACCACATACGGATCCACCAGTGTCATTGCATGTCTGTTCTTTTCATGAACCACACCCAGTGTCATTGCATGTGTGTTCCTCTAGACAAACCACATAAGGATCCACCGGTGTCACTGCATGTCTGTTCTTTTCATTAACCACACATGGATCCACCGGTGTCATTGCATGTCTGTTCTTTTCATGAACCACACCCAGTGTCATTGCATGTCAGTTCTTTTCATGAACCACATAAGGATCCACCAGTGTCATTGCATGTCTGTTCTTCTCACAAACCACATATGGATCCACCTAGTGTGATTGCATGTCTGTTCTTTTCATGAACCACACCCCGTGTCATTGCATGTGTATCTCTAGACAGACCACATAAGGATCCACCGGTGTCACTGCATGTCATTCTTTTCATGAACCACATAAGGATCCACCGGTGTCATTGGATGTGTGTTCTTCTCATGAACCACACATGGATCTACCGGTGTCATTGCATGTCTGTTCCTCTAAACAAACCACACAAGGATCCACCAGTGTCATTGCATGTATGTTCTTTTCATGAACCACACCCAGTGTCATTGCATGTGTGTTCTTCTAAACAAACCACATAACGATCCACCAGTGTCATTGCATGTCTGTTCTTTTCATGAACCACACCCAGTGTCATTGCATGTGTGTTCTTCTAAACAAACCACATAAGGATCCACCAATGTCATTGCATGTCTGTTCTTTTCATGAACCACACCCGGTGTCATTGCATGTTTGTTCTTTTCATGAACCACAGCTAGAGTCATTGCATGTATTTTACTTCCATAAACCACACATGGATCCACCGGTGTCATTGCATGTCTGTTCTTTTCATGAACCACACCCTTGTCATTGCATGTCAATTCTTTTCATGAACCACACCCAGTGTCATTGCATGTCAGTTCTTTTCATGAACCACATAAGGATACACCAGTGTCATTGCATGTCTGTTCTTCTCATAAACCACATAAGGACCCACCAGTGTCATGGCATGTCTGTTATTTTCATGAACCACACCTAGTGTCATTGCATGTATGTTCCTCTAGACAAACCACATAAGGATCCACCGGTGTCACTGCATTGTCTGTTCTTTTCATGAACCACTAATGGATCCACTGGTATCATTGCATGTCAGTTCTTTTCATGAACCACACCCAGTGTCATTGCATGTCATTTCTTTTCATGAACCACATAAGGATCCACCAGTGTCATTGCATGTCTGTTCTTCTCACAAACCACATAAGGATCCACCTGTGTCATTGCATGTCTGTTCTTTTCATGAACCACACCTAGTGTCATTGCATGTGTGTTCCTCTAGACAAACCACATAAGGATCCACCGGTGTCACTGCATGTCTGTTCTTTTCATGAACAACACATGGATCCACCAGTGTCATTGCATGTATGTTCTTTTCATGAACCACACCCAGTGTCATTGCATGTGTGTTCCTCTAGACAAACCACATAAGGATCCACCGGTGTCACTTCATGTCTGTTCTTTTCATGAACCACACATGGATCCACCGGTGTCATTGCATGTCTGTTCTTTTCATGAACCACACCCAGTGTCATTGCATGTCAGTTCTTTTCATGAACCACACCAAGTGTCATTGCATGTCAGTTCTTTTCATGAACCACATAAGGATCCACCAGTGTCATTGCATGTCTGTTCTTCTCAAAAACCACATGAGGATCCACCAGTGTCATTGCATGTCTGTTCTTTTCATGAACCACACCCAGTGTCATTGCATGTGTGTTCCTCTAGACAAACCACATAAGGATCCACCGGTGTCACTGCATGTCTATTCTTTTCATGAACCACACATGGATCCACCGGTGTCATTGCATGTCTGTTCTTTTCATGAACCACACCCATTGTCATTTCATGTCAGTTCTTTTCATGAACCACATAAGGATCCACTAGTGTCATTGCATGTCTGTTCTTCTCACAAACCACATATGGATCCACCTAGTGCGATTGCATTTCTGTTCTTTTCATGAACCACACCCGGTGTCATTGCATGTGTGTTCCTCTAGACAGACCACATAAGGATCCACCGATGTCACTGCATGTCTGTTCTTTTCATGAACCACATAAGGATCCACTGGTGTCATTGGATGTGTGTTCTTTTCATGAAACACACATGGATCCACCGGTGTCATTGCATGTTTGTTACTCTAAACAAACCACATAAGGATCCACTAGTGTCATTGCATGTCTGTTCTTTTCATGAACCACACCTAGTGAAATTTCATTTGTGTTCTTTTAAACAAACCACATAAGTCATTGCATGTTTGTTCTTTTCATGAACCACACCCAGTATCATTGCATGTGTGTTCCTCTAGGCAGACCACATAAGGATCCACCGGTGTCACTGCATGTCTATTATTTTCATGAACCACATAAGGATCCACCAGTGTCATTGGATGTGTGTTCTTCTCATGAACCACACATGGATCCACCGGTGTCATTGCATGTTTGTTCCTCTAAACAAACCACATAAGGATCCACCAGTGTCATTGCATGTCTGTTCTTTTCATGAACCACACCCAGTGTCATTGCATGTGTGTTCTTCTAAACAAACCACATAAGGATCCACCAGTGTCATTGCATGTCTGTTCTTTTCATGAACCACACCCGGTGTCATTGCATGTCTGTTCTTTTCATGAACCACAGCTAGAGTCATTGCATGTCTGTTACTTACATAAACCACACATGGATCCACCGGTGTCATTCCATGGCTGTTCTTTTCATGAACCACACCCAGTGTCATTGCATGTCAGTTCTTTTCATGAACCACACCCAGTGTCATTCCATCTCAGTTCTTTTCATGAACCACATAAGGATCCACCAGTGTCATTGCATGTCTGTTCTTCTCACAAACCACATAAGGATCCACCAGTGTCATTGCATGTCTGTTCTTTTCATGAACCACACCCAGTGTCATTGCATGTGTGTTCCTCTAGACAAACCACATAAGGATCCACCGGTGTCATTGCATGTCAGTTCTTTTCATGAACCACATAAGGATCCACCAGTGTTATTGCATGTCTGTTCTTCTCACAAACCACATAAGGATCCACCAGTGTCAATGCATGTCTGTTCTTTTCATGAACCACACCCAGTGTCATTGCATGTGTGTTCCTCTAGACAAACCACATAAGGATCCACTGGTGTCACTGCATGTCTGTTCTTTTCATGAACCACACACGGATCCACCGGTGTCATTGCATGTCTGTTCTTTTCATGAACCACACCCAGTGTCATTGCATGTGTGTTCCTCTAGAAAAACCACATAAGGATCTACTGGTGTCACTGCATGTCTGTTCTTTTCATGAACCACACATGGATCCACCGGTGTCATTGCATGTCTGTTCTTTTCATGAACCACACCCAGTGTCATTGCATGTCAGTTCCATTCATGAACCACATAAGGATCCACCAGTGTCATTGTATGTCTGTTCTTCTCACAAACCACATAAGGATCCACCAGTGTCATTGCATGTGTGTTCTTTTCACGAACCACACCCAGTGTCATTGCATGTGTGTTCCTCTAGACAAACCACATAAGGATCCACGGTGTCCTTTGCATGTCTGTTCTTTTCATGAACCACACATGGATCCACCGGTGTCATTGCATGTCTGTTCTTTTCATGAACCACACCTAGTGTCATTGCATGTCAGTTCTTTTCATGAACCACATAAGGATCCACCAGTGTCACGTCCCCATTACTTCTCTTCCTCCCCGTACTTCTCTTCCTTACCCTCAAAGCCACTTTCCCCACTTCACTCCCATCCAGCCATAGCCGCAAGCCGACGGCGCCTCCATCCCAATCCGCTCTCCGGCAGCCACCCCCCTCCCCTCTCGCCATGGGTTCAAGGGGAGACAGCGAGGAAACGCGTCGTGATGACGGGGATGGTGATTTGGATGTGAGTCGTCTCATCTCTATTTCTATCATCTATGGCCAGTTATCTATTTTTTGAGCTAGATCTAATCTGTTTACTCATGCGAGTATGATGTGTTAGGCCAACCAGACGATGTATGACTCCGACTATCATGGTTTAGCGGATGAAGAAAGTCCTCTGGTATGTAAACATGGATATGTGCCCGCTAAATTTGTAGCGTTCAAAGGACGAAACGCAGGCAAGAGGTTTCTACGTGTTCAAGGACATCGTGCAATGATGCAAGGCGTAAGTTGCGGTGTTGTCAAATGGGTAGATCCAGAGTGGCCCAAACCGATGCAAAAAACGCTGGACAAACTATGGGAAATGACTGTCAAGTTGAAAGAATCTGTATTCAGCTCACTTATTGACAGTGTTGAGATGAAGCTATTGGAACCAGTTGACACGACCAAGCATAAGCGAGATCTCAGGTGGGTGCAAGACAAGGTTAGCAAAGTCGAGAAGGAGAGGGACGCGGCGTTGGCCCTGAAGGCTAAAGCAGAGAAAGAACTGACTCAAGCAAGGAATGATCTCCACTAGGCCAAAGTCCTGCAGTTCACAACTACGAGTATTGACAAGTGCATGAGGAAAATGCAGAGAAACAATTGAAGCTGTGCAAGGAAGATGCTAAAAGGAAGGAGTAGACGATTCGATCCTTGCTCTCGCAGGAAGATGCGCATCGGGCTAAGATTAGGAAGATCAAGGAGATGTGTGATAACTAGTTCTATTTATCTTAAGCTCCATGCCTTTTTTAGTTGTAATAGTTGTACTTGTTGACCTAGCGGTCTGAACTATTGGTCCCGGATTCCAGGGAGGAAAAAATTTGCTCTAACCCCGCATTACTTCTTTTGTCTGACACCGCATTACTTCTTTTGTCTGACCAATGCCCCTTGGATATTCCGCCCGTCGCTTCGTCGTCCTCGTGTAAAAATAGGAGGCGCCACAGCGCGTCGCTTCGTCGTCCATCCCCTCGTCCTCTCCAATCTCCACCGCATCGTTGCTTCGTCGTCCATCCCCTCGCTCCCTCTCCAACCTCCACCGCGCCGCCATGGAGATGCCCGATCTGAACTTCTATGAGGCGGTGATGTTCGCGAACTTTGACATCCTCGCGCCACCAGCCGCGACGGTGCCCCACGGATTGCACATCATCTCTGCGGGGATGCCGGTGGCTCTGCTCCCTGGCCGAGCCGAGATGGAGAGCGAAATTGCGGCGCACCGCTGCCATATGCACCTATGGAAGAGGGCGCTGCCCCGGTACGCGGCGGCCAGCCCGTACTGGCCGGCGCTGTTCAAGAAGGAGCGGAAGGCCAAGATTGGCAACCGCATCGTTGACGGGCGCGTGGTGTACCGGGATCTCTGCACGAGAAGGGCGGGAGAGGTTCTGGTCTGTCCCTGGATGGACCAAGTACACCGTCATCGCCACCGCTCGACGCGAAGAGGTGCTCCGTCTCGCGAACAATGCGAACATCGTGGAGGTTCCGTCCGACAGCGACGAGGAAGCCGGCGGCTCAGAGGATAGTGGCAGCGGAAGTGAAATTGTTGACTAGTGGTTGAATTAATGTAGGATGTGAAATCGCACCTTTGTTTAGAAGAATTTGTGGTTGAAGTAATGAAATGCCTCGATTTAGATCTCTGTCTCGATTAATTTGTGGAAGAATTTGTGATTTAGATCAATTTCTGCCTCAATTTAGATCTCTGTCCCGGATTGGGAACGTGACCGTGGACCAAAGACACATTTTCTACTAGTGTATTCTGACATTGGTGGTTAGTTTGAACGTAATCTACGTGGATTGTGCCGCATGCAAATGGCACAACCACAATTTATAAAGTGGAAGCACGTATACTCGGTTACTAGAGATCCGGGAGCTTCGCCAGATGCAGGAGCAGAGAGGCAGTGAGATTGACGGGCTCAAGATTAGGCCAGAAAGTGGTACCGATTTCCTCCTCATCTGGGCATTATCGGTGAGAACATTGATGTTTATGTTGGCACGTCGTTGTGCAGCATCTGAAATAAGTTACTGCTTCGTGGAGTGTGGCAGCTTAAATAATTTATTTCTGCGCCACTTACATTCCGTCGTATTTGGAGACCTCCTGCCCCTCAGCAATCGTGGAACCGGTGGATCCTTGTTTTCAGATAGAAGTGGCACAATCACAATTTCGGATTCAACTACTGACTCGGGCATTTCCAAACCCTAAGTCGTGGTACATTTTACTCAGAGAATGTTGGTAGATTGTTTTGTCCAGCAACGTGCCACACACAGAGCGATCCGAATTTAACATAATTATATATATAGGTTCAAGTTCAACACATTACTATGCATCTTCATTGTCAGCAGCCTTCTTCCGCAGCCTGGGTGCCAAGCCTTCACGTCCACTGGCTTCTTCATTTCCTGCCTTCTTCCTCTTCCTTGGTGCCAATTTTCTTAGCTTCACGTACTCTGCATCACCGGGACAATGGGCACCAGAATCGTGTCCAGCATCATCTTTCAATTCGTTTTTAATTTTTTCGGGCAGCAAAATGACATCTTTCCACTCGTTTTTAATTTCTTTGGGCAGCAAAATAACTGACCCGGCAGTCATGTTTCTAACCTTGCGGCACTTCCTATCAAAGAAACAAGACTATTGCATAACTGCCCAATATCTATAGAGTAAATAAAACAAAAATTACAATTCAACACAAAAACATGCGAACCCAAAGAAACCTTTGCTTACCAGGAGCTAATTGGGTTCGAGCAACCACCCTGTCCAAGAATAGAAGGGCGACTCCCAGTTGCAGCAGCTTCCACATCCAGTACATCACATTTCAGCTCAAACATGGCAGCCGAAGCATACGTTTTCATCAACCCAATTAGCTGACTGTCACGCGTTATTAGAACCATGATGCCACGTTCATCCATGAAGCTAAACTTTACAGTCTGCTTCGGCCATAATTCAACATGATTACGCAGAGCAGCAACCATACCAGATATAGTGTAGATCTGCGCAGGCGCTTCTTCCATCGTGAAACAATGGTGTCCATACCTCTTGCCCTTAGAGTCGTACCTGTAGAGGACTACTGTAACTAGGTAAGGGGGGTCCGCGCAGATCCCACTTGACAGAAAACTGTGGACAAAATATGTTTGTCAGTGTTGGGCTAACAAACAATTTGAGGTTTAGTAGCCAGCTAGCAGTAGTAATTAGTGGGAATAGCAAAGAGAAGGGTAGCTCACCCGCTTGTAGATAGAACTTCTTCCTTCTTGATAGTAGGATCTGCCATCCTCCGAGCTGCTCCTGGCTTCGTGGGTGGCGCGAATATGAAACCTCATAGCGGCGGCTACGTCATGCGCCATTGGAGCTCGGGATCAGCGACTGGGCGCAGCAACTAGGCACAACAACTTGGCGCCAGAAGTCAAATTTCCGAAGGGATCATCCTGCCTGGAGGGTGGATTCCGACGCCGCCGGTGCTAGGGGAAAGCTGGGAATGGATTTGTGAAATTGGTCAACACATCCAATCAACTTAGCTACTCGATTTGCCTAAGAGATTGCCGCGTTGGTGCTCGCGTCACGGACAGATGACCGACATGAGGGTCCCGACCGTCTACTTCACGGGGCAGTTTAACGGAATGTTTGAATTTGGTAGGGATGAGATGAGTTTGCCTCGAAATGTCCCCTCTCAGTAGTGGAGACCCAACTTTTCAAAACGCGGTAATTTCAGGCAATTTAGGTACCGCCATGCGCTGGCCTGCAAACTTTGGTACTGCAGACAAACAGGCCCGCTCTTGCATCTCCTGCTAGATAGTGCGTAGCAAACAGAACTTGCTCATTTACATCAACTCCTGCGACTTCCAAGTTATTCTCCATGGTCTGTAACCAATCATCAGCATCTAGCGGGTCTTCAGACTTGCTAAAGATAGGGGGATTGGTATTCTGGAAGTTTTTGAGTTTGGATCCATGATGATCCTGATTTCCATGGCCTTGATTATTATGGGCGATCTGAGCGATATGTTGCAGGGTGGCTAGATTGTCTTGGCGCTCTGCTCTACCAGCTTCACGGTCGGAAACTAGCATCTGAAGAATCTGCAACATCGGGTCCTGTGATGAGCTGCTTCCTCTGGGGTTTCCACGAGTCATCTGAAGATTGAGATAGATAAAGGGGTAAGAGGGAAAGTTCTAAGGTTCATGGTTTTGTTTTCGAAAGTTTTTAGACTTTGAGTTTGACTCAGGTTTGGCAAACTAACAACTCATTCATTCCAGCAAAGCACACGATACAAACACACACACACCACAACAAAAGGAAAACAGATGGTTTTAAGAACCATTCTGTAAGCTAAGATACAATGGGACCAATACTTCTCCTTCCTACGATAGTGATCTAGTGCGTCTACTCATCATCGATGAAGTCGGAGTCATCATTGTCGGTGTACAAGTCCATGGCATCATCCTCCAGGTAATCATCATCATTGCTGAGGTATGAGTGAATATCCCCTAGATGTCTTCACCTTCTTCCTCTTCTTCTTCTTTTGCTGCAAGCTGAGCTTCTTGCTCCTTGAGGGTCTTCTCGAGGTTGGCCACCTTCTTGCAAAGACGGGCGATGGTGCGATCCTTATTTGCATGTTGATGACGAAGTGATTGACGATCCTTGACGAGCAGGGAGAAAGTCTGGGCCTTCTAGGCGGCAATGGCAAGGTTGTGGTTGGCGTACTCTCGAGCATTGTCCAATTCCTTCTGCCTATCATACAGTAGGAAGTCAAGGTTCTCCACTTGGCGTCTCATCTACGGGTGACTTGGCATCTCCAACAGCATTCCCATTGAATCACGCCTTGCATAGTGAGCAAAGCAACTTCCCTGTATCAAGTTGATGTTCTGTCTGCAAAGATGGGCGAGAGCTTCATGCATTTCCCTAGCTAAACCATCTAGCCAGTTGTTCTCTCTCACGGTGAATTGAATCTTCTCAGAAAGGGGTGCTTCCATCTTTCCTCGAAGATCAGCAACTATCAGCCATTGTAAATCTCCTCCTGGGTGATCATTGAGATGAGCTCCGAAGAATTCCGGATGCGGGTGTTCCAAGTACTCAGACAGTGCATCAAGATCCCTCTCAAAGATCAGTTGGCCTCCGTTTCCCAACTGGTAGAACTTGCAGTACTCAAATTCCATCTATAAGAATTTAGGATGAGTAAGTTAGTGAAGTGATCAAGTGTGTCAAATTTTATGTAGTAATGTAAGAATTTTTGAGGAACATGATTTTTTTGAAAGAATCTGAAAGGTAAGAGTGGGAATAGGTTTTTCATAAATACTCACTTCATTTGTTTTTGAAACTAAATTTTTGTTTGGACGTCCGTTCTAACTAGGGTCTCCTATGGTCAAGATGGCTCTGATGCCAACTTGTCAACACCCGGCTTTTTAATCCCAGATGCCTGTTATGCCATACATCGCAATCCCAGGATTACCATTTTTGCGAGACATCACAAATTGGATATCACAGTACATCATCCATTACAAACCATAATAAGGTCTTACACAAATAAAGGATCTCATGATCCAATCTTAATACAAACAAGAAGCAGAAATAATAAGCGTAGCGGTGGGCTCCATCTTCAGTGTCACAGGCAATGCTAACGATGGGAGATAATCCTAGTTGTCGTAGCCGTCCTGTTGTCCTTCCTCTTGATAGTCCTGTTCATAGTCTGGCCGTGGGAATAGCCAGGGACAAAGCCATGAGTACTCTTTAAGTACTCGCAAACTATCACTAACAAGTAAGGTAGGTCTAGTAGGAATGCTAAACTCTAAGTTTATTTGCAAGGTTAAGTTTGAAACCTAAGCTGAGTTTAAAAGTAAAGAAAGATAAAATAAAGTTCTAAATCACCTAAGTGGGAACTTAGTATTCATAGTCACAACCCTGTTGTGGTCAAGTCAACGTCACCATTCATTTCATAAGTCATTTTGAAAACATCTGACAATGGAACAGTATGGCCACTCCAACTGTCCATGACCGCGGACGCGGCTATTCGAATAGTTTGACACTCTGAAGAGGTGGTACACTTTCACCACAAAATTCGATACATCCGTCAGGGATAACCCTGAATCATCATACTTAGTATGCGGATAATCAATCATAACCTTTCAATTACACACCCTAGTATAAGCACCTCTCCTATGAGCTTGGCCTCCCAGCCATGGCCATCTACCATCCTGGGCGCTGCATAGGTGGACAACATTGAGAGGTAGCCTCGGCTCAAACCTCTCCCGCGAGGGAACTCATACTAATGCATATAAACTTCCGGCTAAGCCTTACCCAATTCAAGTATTGTGGTTGTACAGTAAATTTGGAATGGTATCGCATCCGAACCCAACCATTAGTTTTTATAAAGGGCTAAGGCTCATGCCTCAACATTTTCATCATCATAAACTATTGGTGTTTCTCAACACATGTCAAAACATCTCAATAGAATGACTCATCATTCCAAGGTTTTCATAATCATTTTCACCAAGTATTCCCATCTTAAGTGATCAAGTTTTATGCTAAACACTACTAACTAATCTTAAGAGTGTTCACTAATGAGGGATGCTAATATCAATATCATGCCATAGAATGACATCTAAGTCTAACTAGATAGGTCAAGTTTTATACTCTTTATGCTATCTATAAATAAAGTAAAGAACTTTAGTAAAGCCAAAAAAAGAGTAAAGCTTGCAATGGTGAGCTTGCATTGTTAAAGGTGTCTTGCAAGTAAGAACTTCCAGGGTTAACTTGTATAATGCTAGCTTTCTAACAATAGCTTGCTCAGTTTACTTGAAGTGCTAGGCTTTCCTTGAGTAGTGCAGTGGTTGAAATCCTCCTCGTCTTCTTCGGGGTAGAACTCCTCCTACTCGTAGACATGGTCGGTACTATCGTCTATAAATACATATGGGATACACAATCACCAAACAATACTTAACTAGTCTATTTAGCACACTAAGGCACACACTTGATGATCTAGTATCATCACATTCATCACAAGATTTAATAAACTAGTTTCATTTATTTTATTTGAGAAAAGTAATTTCTACTCATTGAAATTAATTAAGATTTAATATTCTCCAATTAAAATATGGGATCATGTATACACATGTCATCACTACATATTCTAATACATGGGAATGTGATTTAAATGTTTGATCATATTTTAATAAGTTTAAGTTTATCATTTTAATGATTTAAAGTGACTAGAAATGCCTATATATCATTATTTTGGTACTAGTCCAAAGTCACTGCATGCAAACCTAAATATTATTATATATTCAGATATGCATTGTCAAATGTGATTTTGGAGAGTTGGAATCAACTCAAAAGCTATTATGGTTGATTTTTGAAAAATGTTTGAATATGGAAAAGTCTTTGTCTTATTATTTTTTCTAGGTGAGATATCTAACTTCAATTGATTTAAATCCAACGGTCTTGGAAAAATCTTTCTAACAAAATTTGAATCATTCATTTTGGTTAAGTACATCTTTCTGAATTGATTTTCAAACTAGTGGAAAGAATCTAGTTTAATTCTAAATAGAAAAATCTTTATTTGAATTCTAGGGCCAACGCGGGAAACTAAATGGGTCGGCCCAGTGGTGCTCCGCGGCGCCGAGGGCAACTGACAAGGGCTTCCACATGTCAGCGACACAACTCAACGCAAAGCAGTACAGGGCGATGTGGACCATGCGATTAGAACTACGATTGACGGTGGTGGTTCATCGTCGACGATGAACAGGTCACCGACAAGAATGAACCCTAGCGGCTCGGTGGGGGTCGATTGGGGGCTTACCAGGGCTCCAGCTAACGTGGCGATGGGGGCGATCGAACTGGTGGTCGACGGCGGACTCAGGCGTGGTCGTGACGGCTCCTGGGGTGGTTGCAATCGACGGCCCCCTTTCATCTCTAATTTGGCAAGCTCCGGCACAATTCTGGTGACTGAGGGCTCGAGCGGCTCCGGGGATGGTGTGGGGTGGTTCTAAGAGAGAGGGGAGTGAGGTAGTGTGGCAATGGAGGCTGGGGGAGGGCTCCTTTTATAGCTCGACGAGGGGACCGTGAGGTGCGATGGTGAGCTCGTCGGTGATGATGGTACAGAGGGCTAAAGGCATGGGCGAGGTAGGCGGATGGTGCTCTGCCTCCTGGTGGTCAGCTACGGCGTAATGGCATGGCTAGGGCGGTGGCAAACGGTCGGGCGCGTCCGCAGTCTGGGCGGAGGCAGTGGGTGTTTGATGCGGCGTGAGGTGGCTGCGGGTCAATCGGCGGTGAACGGGGATGTCTGGGGGCGTGTTGGGTTAAGGCGGAGCAGCGTGTGCAAGCGGAGGTCAAGGCACGGCGTGTGCTGGCCTGTCGGGGACGACGCTCTGGCGTGCTCCATGCATGGCGTAGAGGCACGGTGCGCGGCTATTCTGAGGTGATCCAGGGGCTGGCAGTGCTCGGGAAAGGGACCGTGGGCGGCGGTGTGATCACGCCTAACTCCCTGGTGCGGCGGAAGAGGGCGGAGCATGCTCCTGCAATGTGGGCATGGTCGGCAGGCGATCATGGCGTCGGGGTGGCGCGGCACTGCTGCTGGAGGCTAAATGGTATCTTGGTTAAGGCATGGTTGGAGCTAGAGGAGACTAGTGGACAAGATTGAGCAGAATGGCTCAACAAAGGATTGATCAAAAATAGTGTTAGTTAGGCAGATTTATCTGTGATCATAAGGTGTTCGACACAATGGCTGCAAGAAACTTTTATTTGAATTTTGAAAAGATTTTTGGTGGGTGTGTTAGTCATATGCTTGAGCATCTGTGGTTTCTTGGGATTGTCAAGGTGAACTCATTTGAGTGGTTTTTGAAAAAGTGGGATCTATGCATATGAAATAGATTCCATTTTCAAATGCCATTTAAAAATAGTGTTTAAAAGTTTTTTAAGATTTCAAAGTGGGCCTTGGTACATCTTTACTTCTACTAGCAAGGGGTGCCAAGAGTTAGAATTATTTCTGTTAAGAATTGACTTCTAGGAACACCTATAGTGGCCTAGTGGATTAAAATGGCCAAAGTGACCATTTGCATTTATTAATCTTATTTGATTTCTTTTTCTTTGGATTTTGTTTTTAAATGATCTAAATGATGTGGCATTCACCTTTCAATCATTTTACAACCATTAGAACAATCAAACATGGCATTTTGAAACAATTCCATATTAATGCAACTCACATGCATCCATAATTGTTTTTAATGATACAAAGTTTTTGTTAACCCTAAGTTAGGTGATTTGGATCTTGATAACCTTGATTAAAGATTTGGGATGTTACATGCACGAGCGGCACCTTGCAGCTGTAGCTGTAGGCATTGCATTGTCGTGCTCGTGGTTCCGCCGTGTAGCTTGACGGAGGAAATGTGATCCTCCAGCCAGATCTTCGGGTCCTGCAGGCCGTCGAATTTCGAGTTCTCTGATGGGAGCTTGAACCCCTTTGGCATTCGCTTCTGACAGATGGCTCTGTTGAAGCAGCTAGCCCCACAAAGCTCTATCCCATCGTACTTCGAGTCAATCGAATGGGCACGCCTCGCACGCATCTTGTCGACCTTGCACTGCGTGATATCGTTGCATGCATCATAGTCGTAGTCGTGCCGCTGTGAACAGCACCATCGCGACAAGTCGTGGCTGTCATCACTGGAGGAGGGTGAAGAGTAGCGTTTGGCCGGAGCCTTGTTTTTCTTCGGCTCCGACGCTGGATCCTTGATGAAGACAACTTCAACTAGCCCTAGGCCCGCGATCGTAGATCAGTGCATGCTTAGCCCAAAATATATCGAGCCCGTTGGGGAACCCCAAGAGGAAGGTATGATGAGCACAACAGCAAGTTTTCCCTCAGTTATGAAACCAAGGTTATCAATCTAGTAGGAGCAAGGAAACACCTCAAAGGTGTTGCTAGCTGGACTTTGGCAGGGCGCACTACTGGCGTCAGCAGCAACGTGGAGACCTGCACAACACAACCACAGAACTTTGCCCCAACTTGCGATGAGGTTGTCAATCTCACCGGTTTTTCTCAAAACAAAGGATTAAACATATCGAGCGGAAGAAAGTAATAGTTTGTAGAAAGTAAACACAAAACAATAAATAGTTGATTGTAGATTGATGGTAAAAGAAAGGACCGGGGTCCATAGTTCACTAGTGGTGGCTCTCCTTAAGATAGATAACATGTTGGGTGAACAAATTATAGCGGGGCAATTGACAATCATTGAGAAAGCAATCATGCATATACTACTCATCTTGACTCCTTTGAGACTTGATTGGGCATTACAACATTATACATAGACCGCCATCCAACTACATCTATGACTAATAATCCACCTTCAGGTTATCATCCGAAGCCCCTCCAGTATTAAGTTGCAAGCAACGGATAACTGCATTACACATTGCGTGTAAAGTGAACAATACGATTGTTCTATGAACAAAGGATTGTTGTTTTCTCCCTAGTAGCAATAACACATCTAGTACCTTAGAGATTTCTGTCACTTCCCTAGATTACTAGAGGCATGAACCCACTATCGAGCATAAATACTAACTCTTGGAGTTGCTAGCATCTACTTGGTCAAGATAGCTACTAACAACGGAAAGCATGCAAGATCATAAATAACAAAGACATGATAGAATCAATAATCAATCTGAAATAGCATCTCAATATCCATCGGATCCCCGCAAACACAACATGTACAATTACAAATAGATGGTCTTGATCATGAACGGAGCTCACAAGATCTAAACATGATTGCACAAAGGAGGAGAACCCGCCATCTAGCTTCTACATGGACCAGTAGTCCAGAGATGAACTACTCACGCATCACACCGGAGGCTTCCATAATGATGAAGAAGGCCTCCAGGGTGAATTCCCCTCTCCGGAAGGGTGCCGGGAAGAGCTTCAGATCCCTCCCGATCTAGGGATGGAAATGACGATGGCTATAGACTCTTTCGTGGAATTTTGATCGGGTACCAAGGGTTTCTGTATCGGAGGCATCTTATAGGTGAAAGGGGAGGCCGAGGGGATGCCGGAGGCGGCCAGACCACCCCTGGTGCAGGCCAGGCTGGGCCGCGCGGCCAAGTGGTGTGGCGCCCCCCTGGCCCCTCTCCGTCTCGTATTCTAGCTCCTTGTGTCCCTCGGTGAAAAACTGACTTTGGCTTTTGTCCCGTACAATTCAGAGAATATTCATTTTCTGACTTTCCTGGAACCAAAAACAACAGAAAACAGGCAGCTCGCACTGTGGCTCTTGTTAATAGGTTAGTCCAAAAAGTGTATAGAAAGTACTCCAAAGTGTGGACAAAACATAAGAAAGTAGATAAAACCAAGCATGGAACATCAAAAATTATGGATACGTTAGCAACGTATCAACATCCCCAAGCTTAACTCCTGCTCGTCCTCGAGTCGGTAAGTGATAAAAAGAAAGAATAATTTTTGAGGTGACATGCACCATCATAAACTTGATAAAAGTATTTGTAAAACAATGATAGCTGGGATCATAGTACTTCAACATAGTATGAAAGATAAAGTTCTAGCAATAAGACAAAGCAACTATGTTGCAACATGAAAAGGCACAAACAAAAGATTCATGAATAACAATGCTTTGCAAGACGTTTGTTTGTTTCACATAAAGAAAACATAGCATAGTGGCATTCATCTTGTCCCTCATAGAGTAGCAAACATAAATGCATAGGACACCTTCAAAGTTTATAAGAGTGACTACATACAAATAGTTTAAAACAAGCAA
Organism: Avena insularis; assembly: GCA_023614405.1. Lineage (NCBI taxonomy): Eukaryota > Viridiplantae > Streptophyta > Magnoliopsida > Poales > Poaceae > Avena > Avena insularis. The sequence goes on from CM042696.1 coordinate 403,813,963, forward strand.
TATCAAAGTTATGCATCAATCAACAAGTCTTGGGACAATGCACATAGAACTAAGAATGGCCACTATGCTCTCAAAGTAGGTGCATAAAGATAGAAGGTGGAGACTCAACATAAAAGTAAAAGAAAGGCCTTCATAGAAGGAAGTAGGGATTCAAGTTTTATAAAGAGCTTCCAAAAATTATGGTACTTGTTAGCTTTTAGATCTCATTGCCCCTATCATAAGCATCTTGAAGTGATTAAGGTTAAAGTGAACAAACTATGGAGTATATGCTTGACGAAGAATAAGTTGGAAATCTCATGTCCCTTGAATATGAGGGTCGCTCCTCATGCTACTCAAGTTTAGTTACCGGTAAGTTCTTGTCATAGTAAGTACATGTGTATCATAGAGAACCTCCAACGGGGTACCCCTTGCCCGATGATACGGAAGAATCCCCATATCAAAATGACAAGGCAAGCAGACAATGAGCATCTCAGCAGTCTTCTTATTTACCATGGGAAAATGGTGCTTTTTTCTCTCTTTCCTCTTTTCTCATATCTTTTTTTCTTTTTCTCTTTTTTTCTCAATATCTGACTCTTTTTTATAAGAAGAATGCTTCATAGACAGCTCATTATGGTTACGCTGCTGGTTTCCACCATGACAGCATGGATTAGACCAGCGGCCCAGGCGTTTCTCTAACACATATACATAACTCCATGGACTTACAAGCTCCCCTTTCATTTCACAGCGACAACATCCATAGACAAAAGTGCATGATATCAACTAGGTACAAAGTACATGTGTAATGTTGAAAGCGTTCTCCATGACAACATGGTTCTGCTAATCCCCAACATATAAGTGCAAGAATATACAACATAGACGACACAATGGTTCAAGTTTATTAAGGGAAAGAAAAGTAAAGTGTGCCATCAAGTTCGTGAGACCTTTAATCACTAGTTTTCTCATAACAAGTTTAAGTCGGAAGGTAGACAAAAACATGAATATACTTGGAATAGCAAATGATAATAGGTAGGTATGGTGGACTCTTTGGAATAACTTGGTTTTAGGTGTTGGATGCATGAGTGGAACTCATACTTGGTTATGGAGGCTAGCAAAAGACTGGGAACGACCAACTAAGAGAGCAATAATGGCCATAATCATGCAGAGCGACAAAACATCATTAATCAAAGCATAAAGTGATACTACAAGTTGAAAACTAAAGGATCATAAAGGCTTATGGTGACTTGGGATACTCATAACATGGTATGAGCATGTGCCAAGTCAACCCAAATAAAGCATCAAAGGAGAATACCACAATACTATGCTTTAATATGCTAAAACAACGCATGATTCTTCAAAGGCACATTAAGAAATCTCAATTGTTTATAACATGTCATGCTATAGCAAAGAATACTAAGCATAAAGCCAAAACAATATCAAGCATGGCATGACAAAGCATATGCCACAATCAAAAACAAGCTCTCTTTACCACTTAAGCATGAACTTTCCTACTCTTTTCCAATCCAAACCAAACTATTTGAAAATCAATGTATGAAAGAGGGGGTCCAACCAATTTATTCAGAAAACTAAGAAAACCAAGCAAACAAAAACGAAAAAGAAGACGCTCCAAGAACAACACAACTCTGCATGTAACAATAAAAATGAAGTGTTTGGAAGAAACCTGAGATTTTTATTGATGAAGAAGGGGATGCCTTGGGCATCCCCAAGCTCTAACGCTTGTACTTCTTATATATTTCTTGGGGTGACACGCGTGGCATCCCCAAGCTTGAGCTTTAGTCCATTCTTCATCTCATTACTCACTCCTTCCATACACCTGAAATTTTTTCTTCATACAAAACTTCACACAATCTTTATTAGCAACATTAGTGCACTCAAAATAATAAGTCTTTAGGTTCAGTTTCAACACCAATAAAAACTTCCATTAAAACATAAGATACTGTATCACTTCCCTCAAAAAGCTCAATTTCCCAAAAGAACTCAAAAAGGAACCAACAAGAAGCAAATGCAAATAATGGCAGAAATCTGTCAAAACAGACCAGCAGGTAAAGACGAATTTGTTTGAAGACCTTCTGTTGCTCAAATCAAAAAGTGTTGATCTAACGAAAGTTAGATAACAACCTGGGGTAGAAGCACAAAAATTCACGCCTCAAAAGGACGTACAGAGATTTTACATGAATTTTTATGGTGAAGTATAGAAATCTGTTTCGCGAGAGCAACTTTCCCAATCATTACTTCTCTCTCATTAGAGGTTATTATAGAAGTAATGACTTCCAAGACTCATCTAAAACTTTTGGGTTATCTCCCAATAAGTACTTTTCTTTAACGCCTTTAAGTTAGGCATAAGAAGCAAGAAAAAGAATCAAGTGTTCTCAAATGAAGAAGCATTAAGAGCAAATTTTGTTTTCATAGGAGAGGCAAAAGAAATCTTCTCTCTCTTCTTAGGAAAGTGTTCTATACCTTTCTTGAGTGGGAGTTGATATTTAATGGTGCCTTCTTTCATATCAATAACGGCACCAACAGTTCTAAGAAAAGGTCTTCCCAAAGTAATAGGACAAGAAGCATTGCATTCAACATCCAAAACATAGAAATCAACGGGGACATAGGCATTGTTAACCATAATAAGTACATCATTAATACTCCCCATGAGTTTCTGTTTAGCATTATCATCAAGTGGGACATTCAAATAACAATCTTCCAATGGTGGAAAATCAAGCATATCATAAATCCTTCTAGGCATAAAAGAAACACTACTATCAAGATCACATAAAGCTTTGAAATCAAAATCATTAACTTTTATATTAATGATGGGTTCCCAACCATCTTCTTGTTTAATAGGAATAGAAGCTTTATGTTTCATCTTTTCTTCTTTAATTTTTATGAGAGCATCGGTAATGTGTTTTGTAAAGGCCATATTCATAGCACTAGCATTAGGACTCTTAGCAAGCTTTTGTAGGAACTTAATTACTACAGAGATGTTGCAACCATCAAGATCAAAATCAGAATTATCATCTAAAGTAGTAGAGCTATTACTAGCCTCAACACTAGTGGTAGTGATAGTAGAAACACTAATGTTTCTAGCAATTTCATCTTCTCTCTCCCACTTAGCATGCAATTCAGCTAAAAGTCTAACATTTTCATCAATTCTAACTTGTATGGCATTAGTAGCTGCAAAGGGATTCTCATTAGTTTCAGGTTTAGCAGTCATTTTATTCAAAGAAGATTGAGCTTCAGCCAATGATGCTATATTTCTTTCAGCATTAGAGAGTTTCTCCTCAATAATTTTATTGAAAGCAGTTTGTTTACTAATAAAATCTTTAAGCATAACTTCAAGTTCAGAGGGTGCACTCCTATTATTGTTGTAGGAATTTCCATCAACATTACCATTGTTGGGAGGATATGGCCTATAATTGTTGTTACCAAAATTATTCATGTAGGCATGTTATTTCTTATAAAGTTCACATCAACTTTCTCTTCTTGAGCAACCAAAGAGGCTAAGGGAACATTATTTGGATCAATATGGGCTTTCCCATTAACAAGCATAGACATAATAACATCAATAGTAACGGAGTGTGACCAATGTCCTCCAGCGATGCGTTGACCTGAGAGAAGGGCTTGCCATCCTTCGAGATATACATCAAGGGGAGTGCGGGCATCATGCCTCGTCCCGAGCCTTGGTGGCAAAAGCTTTCCGACATGGATTCTACAGGCCAAGTGCCTTAGAACAAGAAGAAGATCTGGTGAGAAAATGCAATGGTTGTCAGAGGTATGCTACCAAGACACATATGCCAATGTCAGAACTCAAGACCATACCAATCGTTAAACCAATGTCGGAACAAGCAGAAGATCTGGTGAGAAAATGCAATGGTTGAGCTAAGCCTGAAGTTTCCAAGTCTTGTTAAAACAATTTTTGAAGCTCGGATTCGTAAGTCGTAAAACCAAATCGAGGTAGACACGAACCAAGCCCAAAGATTGGACGAAAAAGAAAGTGAAACTCGGGGACTGCGCCCAAGTTAATCTGGCATTAGAAACTTAGTAGCAAAATATCACATGTGTACGGGATACAATTCCACCCGGCATACCGAGGATCTGATAAATTTTAAAGTGTTTTCACTCAAGGAGCAGCAGGAGGAGGAAGTTCGGCGTCATCTTCGCCTTCTTTGATATCCGAGGCATCATCCTCTTCACCCTCGTCCAAGCCATGTTCCACGTTCTCAGCATTTTCGTCACCAGCGGCTTCCAGGAAGCTCGGACCCTCAGTCCATTCATGAATGGGAGCATATTCGATGAGGCTATGGGCGCAAGCCTGGCGCCGAGCTACCCACTCCGGGTCATTGGTCCATTTGGATCCGGTGGGAAGGCGCGTCAGGAGGTTGAGATCGATCTTCTCGTACCACGTGAGTATGTGGTGAAGAACGGTGTCAGCTGTAGCACGTCCAGCGGACTCCCTCCAGAGGTCGAGCTGGGTCTCGATTTCCATCAACTTTTCAGCAAGAACTGCGGTTCCCTCCGGAGTGTCTTCGGCATGCCAAAACGTGTTGAAGACTCGGACTGCAACGTTAAAGAGATCCTTGCCATAGTTCTTGATAATTTCCACGCGAGATGACAGGCTGACCAGCAGGTCCTCCATGTCATAGGGAATGTCTTCACCGTCAGGAGCAACGGGAGTACCCCTATCTCGGCGGAAATTGGCAACGGCGGCGCTCGCAATGGGAGTACCCTCTGGAAATTTGCCTAAAAACAGGACAAGATAAGCAAGTAATGAGAAGACATGTGAGGTAACCCAGAGAAATATGCCGGATAAGGAAAAGCAACTTACGTAAAATATGGCTGTGGATCCGGGTCAATTCCTTGGTACAATCATCACGTCTTTTGCGGAGCTACACCAGTTCAGCGTTCGCTGACTCAAACTTGACGTCGGCCTCCTGGAGAAGTTCTCGATCCTTGGCAATTTGAAGATTGAAGCACTCGTGCTCTTCGGTGTAGTCCTGGCCAGCCTTTTCAAGCTCGGTTTGGTGCTACGCTTTCATTTTCTTCATTTCTGCCTTTAACTTGGCAATATCGTCGTCCTTGGTTCGGAGGAGGGCAAGCTCATCGTCTTTCTTCTTGAGCTCTGCCTGATGCTGCCCTGCTTGTTCGAGAAAACGCAGCATCATATCAAGCACGGGCACACTATCTTCCAGCGATACTGAAATAGTTTGTTAACCCGGGAAAGCCGAGGTATGAATGTTCGCCGAGCCAAGGAGAAAAGGAGATAGAAAGCAAAGCAAGGTCGGACAAAAGTAGCTTACCCTTAATCTGATCCAGATTCTTCCTCATAAGCTTGTTCTCAGCCTCCACCCCAGCTGCGGAAACCGAATGACGGATTAGTTCGGCAGAAAAAGATGAAGGAATACAGAAAAATGTGAAGAAGAGAACGTACCCCTTTTCTCGTGCTCAGCAAGATGTGCATTGTGCTTTGCGAGCAGCATTTTGTGAGTGTCCAGGAGACGCTGGAACTCAACGCTCCGGTGGTTGGTGGTCACCGAAAAAGAGTACAAAAATTTAGCTTAAGCCTTGTGCATATTCGAAGTGTACAAGATCCGGGCCACGTGGAACTTAACCCGGCTCTAGGTGTGTGCATATTCGAAGTGTATAAGATGCGGTACATGTGGAACTTAACCCGGCTCTAGGTGTGTGCATATTCGAAGTGTACAAGATCCGGGCCAAGTGGAACTTACCCTGGCTCTAGGTGTGTGCAAGATCCGGGCCAAGCGGAACTTAACCCGGCTCTAGGTGTGTGCATATTCGAAGTGTACAAGATCCGGGCCAAGTGGAACTTAACCCGGCTCTAGGTGTGTGCATATTCGAAGTGTGCAAGATCCGGGCCAAGCGGAACTTAACCCGGGTCTAGGTGTGTGCATATTCGAAGTGTGCAAGATCCGGGCCAAGTGGAACTTAACCCGGCTCTAGGTGTGTGCATATTCGAAGTGTGCAAGATCCGGGCCAAGTGGAACTTAACCCGGCTCTAGGTGTGTGCATATTCAAAGTGTGCAAGATCCGGGCCAATTGGAACTTAACCCGGCTCTAGGTGTGTGCATATTCGAAGTGTACAAGATCCGGGCCAAGTGGAACTTAACCTGGCTCTAGGTGTGTGCATATTTGAAGTTGTCAAGGAGCTACGTAAGTTTTCTAAGGAGCATCCGGCCGAGTAACAAGTTACTCCCCCGGAGGCTCGGGGACTAATGGTTATATCACTAATATCTACAGCATGCTAAGGAAAAGGTGAAGTAACGTACCTCCATCATCCGACCCGCGAGGTTAATCGCCTTAGCGGCTGTGTTCATCTGAGCAGAGAACTCGGCGGGACCAAACTTCTCCGGGAGATCGTCGTTGTAGACGAACTCCGCCTTGTTCCAGTTGTTCATAAACTCGATCAAGGTCAGAGGATATCGCTCACCGCTGAGCATGTGGGGTGCCACCAAGCCCTTGGCATGCGCTTCCCTCCTCTCAACCTGAGCAAGGGCCGGGCTGGTGTGCAGAACAAGTTGCTGCGCATTAGCTGGCTCGGCAGGGGCGTCCTTCAGTGCTGGAGGCTTCTTGGCAAGCATGGATGCGAGGGTGCGCTGTCCAGACTCGACGGACGCTGCCCTGGTGGCGTCAGGGGCTTTCTTGCCTTTGAGCTGCTAAGAGGAGGAAGTGGTTGCAGCAGATTTTCCCTTAGGAGCTGCCTGGGTACTTCCTCGCCGAGACTGAGAAAACTCGGACGAGGCGGAGGAGCTTGGTGCTGGTGCTCTTGTTGCTGGACTTGGTGCTGCTGCTGATGTTCTCGCTGCCGGAGTTGGTGCTGGTGCTGGAATGGTTGCTGGTGCTGGTGTTGGAGCTGGTGCTGGTGCTGAGGTAGTCTCGGTAGTTGCTGGTTGCAGCAAAGCCGAAGTTGTGGATGTCGCCGCCTCGGCTGGGTCGGTCTCCCCCGCTCCAAGGTTACCCCCTCTTGACAAGGTGGAATAGAACCCGGAGCAGCCACAGAACCCTCTGGAATAGGGCTCAGCGAGCACGACTGATCGTCACGAGGGGGAGAAGGGTTAAGTCGGAGCGGCGAAGAGATGCTAGATCCACTCTGGGGGACCTCCACCGCAACACTGCCAAATCAAATAATGTCAAAAGAGAAACTAAAACAATGCAAGGAAGAATAAGTTGCAGAGGGAAAAGAGGCTTACGCATCCGAGGTCAGGGGATCCTTGGGTTTCCGAGCCCTTCGTGCTGGGGCCTTGCCTGCTGCCTTGGAGGCGGTTTTGTCTCCAGACTTCTTTCGCCTTTTGGCGGGCTGAGAAGGTCCGGAGGAGGAACTTGATGCAGCTCCACGCCTCTTCTTCGGCGCTATCAGAACAGGTTCACCCATAGAAAGGGGAGGGTCCTCGTGGATCTGCCCACCGGGGTTAGCTGATGCCAGAAAAGCATAACAAAGGGGGACACCGTCAACAGCTTCCATCACCTCGATATCTGAGTCATCTTCATCATCGGGCCAATCTCTAATAGAAGAGAGTTTATCGGTGGGTCGCTTAGTCGCGTCGTCCATTGGGAGGAACATCTCCTGGTCCGGTTCTTCCTCGTCCGAGCTTTCCCGGTCAGGCGCACATTTGAGGGTGGGATCGGTACCATCCTCGATAGTTTGCTGAAGGAATTGCTAAGGGAGAAAAAAGACAACAGAGTTAAAAATACAACGGCAACCGACATAAGGTTTAAGTTGGAGAAAGTTGGTGGCACGAAGCTTACCATGGGAGGAAGCCTATCCCGGCAATAATGCTCAATTCCCCACGTCCACTTAGAGGAGAAGTCCTTGTGGGTGGTGAAGAGCGCCTTGACCCGGCGGTAGATTTCTGTGTTGCTAAGCTCGAAGGACGAGGTCCGTTTGGGGTCGCGGCCCCAGCTCATGTGGCACACCATGTGAGTGCGCTTCTGGAGAGGGGAGATCCGGTTGCGGACGAATGTGATCATGGCGTCCTTGTTGCGGAACCCGAGCTCCTTCAGCTCCTTGAACCTTTTATTGACCTGGTTGGCCAAGACTGGGGGCTTCTTGGGGACAACGTCCCATAACTCCGAGTTAGGAGGACCCGGAGCATAGGGGCAAAGCCGGATCAAATCTTCAGTGCCTTCATTCTGAACATATAAGAAGGTCCGGGCCCATCCTTTGCAGGAATCCAGCCCGGTAACCCGGGGAAAGACAGAGAACCTCCGGGGTGAGATGGACGCTCCGAATTGAGTGAGCTGCTTCTCCTCCGGATCAAGTTGAATGTTCGGAATGACATTATGACAAAGGCCAAAAAACCAGATCCATAGCTCCTTCGTGGGCCATAGTCAGGCATAGCCTTCGATCGTGGAGACGAAAGCAGAAAGAGAAGTAATTGCGTTGGCAGGAATGTGGTGCGGCTGGAGTTCATAGGTATTCAACCAATCGTGGAAAAAGTCGCTAAGCGTAAGCGAACCCCTATGGAAGTGTGACAAGAACACCACAAACTCACCCGGATTGGGTGAGGGGGCGAGTTTGGCAGAGGCAAGGTGTGCAGTGACTCCGGCGGGGATGCGCCTAGTGCGGTAGAGCCAGTCCAGGTCGTCCTGGCAGACCTAGAGCAGCCACGCACATGATCCCGTCGCGGTGTCCTCCTCCATCTCCTGCTCAGCAATGACGAGCTCCTCTTCTGTCATCTCCAGTTCGTTGCCCTCACTACCGCTAGCAGCGGTGGGAGGCAGCGGCCTAGATTGACAGCGACCCGTGGCGGAGGAGGTGCGCAACGACGACGGCAAAGCAGAGGCGTGGGGAAGCAGTGCGGCGGCGGCGCTGTCGTGGGGAACACGAAGAAGAAGAAGAGCTAGAGGTAGAGGGGCGCGGAAGGGGGAAAAGACCTAAGGGGTGTGCCCCTCCCCTATTTAACCACTCCCTTGAGGGGGAAGTGGGATCGTGTCATGTGGGTACGCCACACGGTGTGGCCGTGTCTAGCCTGCATCGACCAATCGGCAGCGAGCCACACGGAAGGCCACAGGGTGTAGCTGATCCCATGACATGACGCATTGATGCGGTAAACGAGGAGGCAGGCGTGACGTGACCCGCGCGCAGTGATAACTAACAATTACTGTGGCGGTTACTGTGGCTGGCCCTTAAAATGAGGCAACCTGATGATTAGCCTCCACGTGGGTTAGCATACAAGAGAAGGAAAGAAGACCCGGATGAGACCACGGTAACCCAGCCAGCAAGTGAAAACTTGGAATGTGCCAAGGGAAAGTAAACCCATGGGATCCGAGATAAGGTGGTAACCCGGCCAGCGAGAGAAAACTTGGAATGTGCCAAGGGAAAGTAAATCCAAAGAATCCAAGATAAGGAGGAAACTCGGAGAAGGAGCACAAAGCTCGGTGGAATTCAACATGCTGTGGCCTTAGCGGCTAAGGCAACTAAGACCGCACCAGCTTCGGGGACTAATGTTAGGGGGATACCCCGGGTAGAATACGCCGGTATAAAGGTCGAGTTAGCCGAGGTACGGCAAGGTCAAAGCGAATGCTGGCCGAGTTACCTCAAGGCAGACCGAATCTCGGGGTAACCCGGACCAGGGGGTGTCCACCTAACCGAGTCTCATCCGACTTAAGCAGTGAGCCGGATAAATAAATCTAACTAGTATGCAGGAACATGTCTGACCGGATCGACTACGATCCGGGTCATGGCAAGCTTCTAGGAGAAGGAAGGAATCTCGCTGGTCAAAAGAAGCCCCTGTACGCACTGCATGAGCGAAGCGAACAAGGACAGGACCACTGAGGCGTGGCCGGCCAGAGGTGGCACGCCGTGTCGGTGGCCGCCTTGAGGCTCACAAAGCCTCTGCATGGGTGATGCGGGGGAAAAGCACCCCGGTTGTTTTGCTATTTTGGGAGGAGGCATATTCCCTAGAATATGCCTCCATGTATGCCCTAAGGGGAGACCTAGCCACCCCTATATAAGGAGGGATAGGGCCTCTGTAGAAGGGGTTGGGCTATTCTGATTGGTTTTAGGTTCTAAGGGTTGATCTCTAGTTGGTCTCGTACGGGTTAACTATGGGTGAGAGTAAGAGAGTTCCTTCTTCCTCCTCTCGCCAATACAGCTCTAGGAGCACTTGTAACCTTGGAAGTGAATCGAATACGAACATTCTGTGTGGGGAATCACCTCACTATCCCTCCCTGGATTCCCCTAGTGCTATTAGTCCCCACCTTTAGCCTATCCATGGCATCTGCTGTGACACCACCACGACAGTTTCCTCATCAGAATTTACCTTCTTACCTTGTGGAGCTCTTTCAGTATGCCATTCAGAATAGTTAATCATCATATTATCCAGAAGCTTTGTTGCAGCACCCAAAGTAATGGTCATAAAGGTACCTCCAGCAGCAGAATCCAATAGATTTCTTGAAGAATAGTTCAATCCTGCATAAAAGGTTTGGATGATCATCCAAGCAGTCAGTCCATGAGTGGGACAATTCTTTACCAAAGATTTCATTCTTTCCCAAGATTGAGCAACATGTTCATTATCAGATTGTTTAAACTTCATTATTTCACTTCTCATAGATATAATCTTAGCAGGAGGTTAGTATTTTCCAATGAAAGCATCCTTGCATTTAGTCCAAGAATCAATACTATTCCTAGTTAAGGAATTCAACCATTCTTTAGATTTTCCTCTCAAAGAGAAAGGAAACAATTTAAGCTTAATGATATCTCCATCTATATCCTTATGGTTTTGCATCTCACAAAGTTCAACAAAGTTATTTAGATGAGCAACAGCTTCTTCATTACCAATACCAGAAAATTGTTCTCTCATAACAAGATTGAGTAAAGCAGGTTTTATTTCAAAGAAAGTAGCTTCAGGAACAGGTGGAGCAATAGGTGTGCTCATGAAATCATTGTTGTTAGTGCTAGTAAAGTCACACAACTTAGTATTTTCAAGAGTAGTCATTTTTTGTGTTTTTAATAAAGAAAGCAAACTAGTAAAACTAATATTTTTTGTGTTTTTGATAAAGAAACAAGCAAACAAAGCAGAAATAAACTAAGCAAAACAAAAACAACAAAGTAAAGAGATTTGTTATGAGGGACTCCCCTTGTGAAGATGTCCTTGACTCCCCAGCAACGGCGCCAGAAAATTAGTTGCTTAGCCCAAAATATATCGAGCCCGTTGGGGAACCCCAAGAGGAAGGTATGATGAGTACAGCAGCAAGTTTTCCCTCAGTTATGAAACCAAGGTTATCAATCCAGTAGGAGCAAGGAAACACCTCAAATGGTGTTGCTAGCTGGACTTTGGCAGGGCGCACTACCGGCGCCAACAGCAACGTGGAGACCTGCACAACAGAACCACAGAATTTTGCCCCAACTTGCGATGAGGTTGTCAATCTCACCAGTTTTGCTGAAAACAAGGGATTAAACGTATCGAGTGGAACAAAGTAATAGTTTGCAGAAAGTAAACACAAAACAGTAAACAGTTGATTGTAGATTGATGGTAAAAGAAAGGACCGGGGTCCATAGTTCACTAGTGGTGGCTCTCCTTGAGATAGATAACATATTGGGTGAACAAATTACAGCGGGGCAATTGACAAACATTGAGAAAGCAATCATGCATATACTACTCATCTTGACTCCTTTGAGACTTGATTGGGCATTACAACATTATACATAGACCGCCATCCAACTTCATCTATGACTGATAATCCACCTTCAGGTTATCATCTGAACCCCCTCCAGTATTAAGTTGTAGGCAACGGATAATTGCATTACGCACTGCGTGTAAAGAAAACAATACTATTGTTCTATGAACAAAGGATTGTTGTTTTCTCCCTAGTAGCAACAGCACATCTAGTACCTTAGAGATTTTTGTCACTTCCCCAGATTACTAGAGGCATGAACCCACTATCGAGCATAAATACTCACTCTTGGAGTTGCTAGCATATACTTGGCCAAGATATCTACTAACAACAGAAAGCATGCAAGATCATAAATAACAAAGACATGATAGAATCAATAATCAATCTGAAATAGAATCTCAATATCCATCGGATCCCCGCAAACACAACATGTAGAATTACAAATAGATGATATTGATCATGAACGGAGCTCACAAGATCTAAACATGATAGCACAAAGGAGGAGAACCAGCCATCTAGCTACTACATGGACCAGTAGTCCAGAGATGAACTACTCACGCATCACACCGGAGGCTTGCATGATGATGAAGAAGGCCTCCAGGGTGAATTACCCTCTCTGGTAGGGTGTCGGGAAGTGCTTCAAATCCCTCCCGATCTAGGGATGCAGATGATGGCGGCTACAGACTCTTTCGTGGAATTTTGATCGGGTACCTAGGGTTTCTGTATCGGAGGAATCTTATAGGCGAAAGGGGAGGCCGAGGGGGTGCCGGAGGCGGCCAGACCACCCCCTGGCACGAGCCAGGCTGGGCCACGCGGCCAGGTGGTGTGGCGGCCCGCGGCCCCTCTCCGTCTCATATTCTGGCTCCTTGTGTCCCTCGGTGAAAAACTGACTTTGTCTTTTGTCCCGTCCAATTCCGAGAATATTCATTTTCTGACTTTCCTAGAACCAAAAACAGCAGAAAACAGGCTGCTGGCACTGTGGCTCTTGTTAATAGGTTAGTCCAAGAAATCATATGAAAAGTACTCCAAAGTGTGGACAAAACACAAGAAAGGAGATAAAACCAAGCATGGAACATCAAAATTTATAGATACATTTCCAATGTATCAACATCCCCAAGCTTAACTCCTGCTCGTCCTCGAGTAGGTAAGTGATAAAAAGAAAGAATAATTTTTGAGGTGACATGCACCATCAAATACTTGATCAAAGTATTTGTAATACATTCAAAGCTGGGATCATAGTACTTCAGTCATAACATGAAAGACAAAGTTCTAGCAATAAGACAAAGAAACTATGATGCAACATGAAAAGGCACAAACAAAAGATTCATGAATAACAATGCCTTGCAAGACGTTTGTTTGTTTCACATAAAGAAAACATAGCATAGTGGCACTCAGCTTGTCCCTCATAGAGTAGCAAACATAAATGCATAGGACACCTTCAAAGTTTACAAGAGTGACTAGATACAAATAGTTTAAAATAAGCAATATCAAGGTATGCATCAATCAACAAGTCTTGGGATAATGCACATAGAACTAAGAATGGCCACTATGCTGTCAAGAAAGTGCTCATAGAATGTGTGGAGACTCAACAAGGAAATGAAAAGGTTTTGAAAAGTTTGAAAGGCTTCCAAATGCTGAAAGTATGATACTCGTTAGCTTTGAGCTCTCATTGCCCCTATCATAAGCATCTTTAAGTGGTTAAGGTTAAAGTGACACAACTAAGAGGATATGCTTGACAAGTTATAAATCGAAGTCTCATGCCCCTTACTTACGAAGACCGATCCTCGTGCTACTCAACTTCAGTCACAAGTAAGATCTTGTCATTGTAAGTATATACGTATCATAGATGTCAAGCCCTGGTAAGGTTCTTCGCTTTGCATCGAATTAAACCACATGCTCCACCGCTTGTGCGGGCCCCCGTCAATTCCTTTGAGTTTCATTCTTGCGAACATACTCAAACCGCCAACGTGGTACCCCTTGCACATGACACAGGAGTTATCCCATAATCAAAATGACAAGGCAAGCAGACACTGAGCATCTCAGCGATCTTTTTATTTACTATGTGCATAGATTTTTATTGAGGATGCTTCATAGAATGCTCATTATGGTTATGCTGCAAGTTTCCACCATGATTAGGCATGGCTTAGGCTAGCGGCCTAGGTGTTTCTCTAACATACATACAAACTCCATGATCTTACAAGTTCCACTTTTATTTCACACCGCCGGGATCCATAAGCAAAAGAACATGATATCAACGAGGTACTAAGTACCAATGCAATGCTGAAAGCGTTCCCCATGATACATGGTTCTGCTAAATTCAACTTATAAAGCGCAAGCATATACGCAACAAAGAAGGACGCAATGGTTCAGGTTTATTAAATGCAACAAAATAAAGTGTGCCATCCAGTTTGTGAGTGCTTTACTAACTAACTTTCTCATAACAAGCAAACATTTTATTCGGAAGAAAACAAGGCATATTGAATATGCACGGAAGTAGCAAATGATGCTAATAGGTAGGTATGGTGGACACTTTGGAAATATTCGGTTTAGGGAGGTAGAAACTTGAGTAAAACATACTTAGTGTAGGTGAAGGCTAGCAATAGTAAGGGAGCGACAAACAAGAGAGCAATAATGGCCATAATCATGCAAAGCGACAAAACTTCATTGATCAAAGCATAAAGTGATACTACAAGTTGAAAACTAAAGGATCATAAAGGCTTATGATGACTTGGGATAGTCATAACATGGTGTGAGCATGTGCCAAGTCAACCCACATAAAGCATCAAAGGAGAATACCACAATACTATGCTTTAATATGCTAAAACAACGCATGATTCATCCAAGGCACATTAAGCAATCTCAATTGTTTATAACAAGTCATACTACAGCAAAGAATACTAAGCATAAAGCCAAAACAATATCAAGCATGGGATGACAAAGCATAGGCCACAGTCAAAAACAAGCTCTCTTTACCACTTAAGCATGAGCTTTCCTACTCTTTTCCAATCCAAACCAGACTATTTGAACACCAATGTATGAAAGAGGAGGTCCAACCAATTTATTCAGAAAACTAAGAAAACTAGGCAAACTAAAAACCAAAACGAAAACGAAAAAGAAGATGCTCCAAGAACAACACAAGTATGCATGAAACAATAAAAATGAAGTGTTTGGAAGAAACCTGGGATTTTTATTGATGAAGAGGGGGATGCCTTGGGAATCCCCAAGCTTTTACGCTTGTACTTCTTGGATATTTCTTGGGGTGACACGCGTGGCATCCCCAAGCTTGAGCTTTAGTCCATCCTTCATCTCATTACTCATTCCTTCCATACACCTGAAATTTTTCCTTCATACAAAACTTCACACAATCTTTATTAGCAACATTAGTGCACTCAAGATAAATAAGTCTTAAGGTTCAGTTCTAACACCAAATAAACTTCCATTAGAACACTAGCTACTGTAGCACTTCCCTCAAAAAGCTCAATTCCCCAAAAGAACTCAAAAAGGAACCAACAAGAAGCAAATGCAGAAAATGGCAGAAATCTGTCAAAACAGACCAGCAGGTAAAGACGAATTTTTTCGAAGACCTTCTGTTGCTCAAATCAAAAAGTGTTGAACTAACAAAAGTTAGATAACAACCTGGGGTAGAAGCACAAAAAGTACAGCTCAATCCGACATACAGAGCTCTGTCACGAATTTTTACGGTGAAGCATAGAAATCTGTTTCGGGACAGCAACTTTCTCAATCATTACTTCTCTCTCATTAGAGGTTACTCTTAGCACAAAAATAAAATAAAAAGGATAAGGATCGGTTATTACTGAAGTAATAACTTCCAAGACTCAACTAAAACTGTTGGGTTATCTCCCAATAAGTACTTTTTTTTGATGCCTTTAAGTTAGGCATAAGCAAAAACTAAAAATGGATAGAATAGAAGTAAGCGGAGATAATCATGGTGAAAACATTGTTTTGTTCAATGAAATCCTTTTGTTAACAAGGTTGATCAGGTATTGTTACCAAAACAATTTCATATGAGACAAAACTTTGTATTCCACTAATGATTATGTTACCTCAACCTTGATAGTAATGGTCCCAATCATAATAGTTTCAAATTTTTCTCTTGGTATGGGACAATATATTTCTCCAACTTGAATGCCCTCAACATGTTCAACTAAATTAAAACCATAAGTCCTTTCAATCTTCTTGGGGAAATAGATAGTATGTTCCTTGTCATTGACATTGAAGGTCACCTTCCCTTGATTACAATTAATAATAGCTCCTGCAGTATTTAAGAAAAGGTCTCCCAAGAATAGTAGACATATTATCATCTTTAGGCATAAAAGTTTGAGAGGATGCTCTCATAGGAAATATGAGTTGAAGTAAAAGAGAGCATTAAGAAGCAAATTCAAAACACATTTAATTCTAACCCACTTCCTATGCATAGGAATCGTGTATGCAAATAAATTCACAAAGAACAAAGAGACAAGCATAGGAAGATAAAACAAGAGTAACTTCAAGACTTTCAGCACATAGAGAGGTGTTTCAATACCATGAAAACTTCTACAACCATATTTTCCTCTCTCATAATAATTTTCAGTAGCCTCATGAATAAACTCAATAATATAACTATCACATAAAGCATGCTCTTCATGATCTACAAGCACCAGAGCTTTATTCTAAACATTTTCAAAAGAATCCTCAGGAACATAACATTCATCCTCCTTTAGTAAGCATGGAGGACAATCAAATAATGTAAGGGATAAAGAGTTACTCTCATTAGAAGGTAGGCATGGGTAGCTAATCCATTCTTCCTCCTTTTGTTCATCACTCTCCTCCTCTTTTTCATCTAGTGAGATTTCAGGTTCATCAATTTCTTCTTCCATAGGATCCTGCAAGGCATTAGTCTCTTCCATTTGTGGAAAGCATCTATTAAAATATTCAAGAATATAGCCATTTTCATCCTTGTAATTATCAAAGCAAAATTTAAGTATACCATAAACCTCATACTTATAAGGTGAATCATCAATATTTTCAAGCAAACTAGCAAGTTCAAAAGCACCCTTCCAAGCAATAAATTCTTCAATTTGTTCCGCATCATAAAAGTCATAAATTCCTTTAGCATAGGAAGATATGGTATCAATATCATTATACTAACATTTAAAAGGGAGGTGTTTATACCTCTTTCTGCAACGAGATTCATCACAGCAATAAGTAACATTATAAGTAGAGCACACGTTTCTAGCAATGGTATACAATCTATCAATTTGTTCCCATAAGTGTTTCCCTTTTTGTGACAAGCGGTGTTCCTTATAATAATATTTTTGATCTTCCGTGAACCCACCTCATCACCATCTCATCGCCACCTCATCGCCACCCCATCGCCTACACTCCCACCCCATCGCCACCTCACCCCGGCCACTCCTAGCCCGCCACCTCACCCCGCCAGGCCCCACCTCTTTTTCTTTTCCACTTTGCCCTTTTGCTCCTGCTCTCCCCTGGCCACCTGGCCTCGTTGCCACCGCCCACCGCACACACCCTGCGTCGATCCCACCACCTGGACCGCTCCTCACATCCCCACCTACCTCTACCCAAGGCACACAACCAGCACGGTGCAGACCACTGCTTACGCGCCTTTGCACGTGGTCGTCGACCAGTCCACCCCACATCGCAACACAAACACATACCAACGCGCACACCGCTCGGCCTGCCCTCCTGTGGCCTCCTCCATCGTGGCAGATGCGCCCTCAACCTCAATCCCACCCCCACCTTCCTCTGCTCGCTTGAGCCCTCCGCCGAAGCTGACTTCGCTTGCGAGTCTGCATTGCTCCCTCTCCGTTCCGCCGCCAGGGCCGCCCCTCCTCCGCGGCCACCGAGCTCCTCCTCGTCTAACCGCCTTGTGTCCGCAACCTGCACCGACCGTCGCCTGCTGGTCCGCCTCCTTCCCCATCCCCGCCCCGGTGCCTCCTTCCGCCGCGGTGCAGAGTCGCCACCGCCAACCGCGCGGTCTGCATCGTTGCCTCCCTATCATGCGGCCCGAGATCGCCGACACCGTAGGCCCCTGCAAGCTCATCCTTGTCTTGCCGCTCCTCCGGCCGCCAGTAGCCGCCTCTCGCCTCCGCAGAAGGCGTCGGCCATTTCGCCGACCCGCTCTGCCGACCCCGTCCACGAAGAGCCCTTCGCCTCCTCGTCTCTCTGGCGCCCCTGCTACCTCTTTGTCCGGCGACGCCGCCCCTCTGTGCGAGCGCCATCCAGCGCCTCCCGCCAGTACCCGGCCCTCCTCCCGCTGCCTCGTGCCGTACCCGTTGTCTCGTGGGATCCCAACGTCGCCCCTGCTCCGACCCGACCGTCTCCGTGCCATGTTCAGGTTGTCCGATGTTCGGGCATGTCCGCATGTTCGTGGCTGCTCTATCTCCTGTTTTGTCTATGTGAGAGCTACAGTATCATTGCTCTAGTGGTTATCTGCGTTTTTGTATCTACCTCTATCTGGGGCTCCAACTGTTCTTTTCCTGCTAGATCCCTGGGGCTGCCTTACCCGTATCAAGGCGTTAGTTGTGGTGAAGTGTATGTGGCGACTGTGAAACCCAGCGGCGATGCCATAGGGATGTTGTTCCTCTACAAAGCCTTCGACAAGGTCGACCCAACCTGCTCACCGTCAAGACCAAGCACGAGGTAACGAACCTTGGCCAAGATCTCTGATTCCAAGTCCACCGGATGCCAAGATCTTCCGGCGCCGAGACCCGAGACCGACGCCGACAATCGAAACCGCGGAACCGACAAGTTCGCCTACATGGAACGCCGAGTTCTCCACCTTGGACGCCATGACCGTCTACACGGAACCAAAGACCACGGATGCGACAAGATCTACTCTGTTGTCCGAGAACATTCCCGCTAAGACCGATCACCGTCGAACCCTGTCGAACCCCGAACCCCTGGAACCAAGATCTTCCGAACCCAGATGTGTGACCCTAAGCCTCTATTTTTATAATATGACATATACCTGTCGCATCTTTAAATCATCATGCTTGCATACAACTCATCATGTGGGTTTGGGGCATTCAGTCGATTCACCTCAAAAATAAATATGGAGATCATATGCGAGCTTTTCTAGTCTCATATTGACTCTATTTAAATTTGTGTAGCAAACCGATACCATGTTTTGCCTTGTTAAGACAACATTTAATTTGCAGGGTACCTAAATAACTTGAACCATATAATTAATTGTCGGGAACCAGGTTCTGCTTAATATTGTCTAGTTGCACATATACAACATACATGCCATGCATCATATCATAAGCATGCTGGATCTTCTGCCGTAGTATTAAATATTGCATCCGGTGTTTCTTCTAGTGTTTGCTTCTTCGCGGATTAGGCCGATGAGTTGATGCGAGTATCGACAAGTTCTCCGGATATGAACCTTTGACAGTGTTTCCTAGGCGAGCATTCTCCCCCTTTCTACCTATTTTGCATTTATAGTCTTTACTTCCTCCTGTTGATCTATTGCTATCTGTATTGCGATGCTTTAGTTTCCGTGCACCATTTATATCCCTTGCAGCCTCTATATTGCCTTGGACATATCCTATTGCCTGTTGTTTGATAGATAGTCGGCCTTGCGAGTCGTAATCGCTTGCTCAGGTGCTGCTTCATGTCATTGTTGTTCCACCGTTATTGGAAGGTTGGCACATGCTTAACGGTGGAGATGATCATGACTTTAAATACAACTATTAAATTGCTGAGAATAGATATAACTAATGCAGAGGCATCGGTGGGCAATAGATGTTATTTGGTTCTTCCACGCTCACTTGTCTCCCGTAGGACCCCGAGTACTTGATACTTGTTCCTTGACTATCGCACTATCCGCATATGGGACCATGAATCCCGTTAGCCAGAGCTTGATTCATTCTTATTTCTTGGGGCCACAAAGTAGTTTGGGGCTTTATTACTATCCTGTTCTTATGCCATGCTTTACAGCTTAATTTAAGATTGTGCGCGGAGCACCTGTACTGTTTAGGAATTGCGGAGTGTTTTCGCGGTATCGACAAGCCCAGTCACACTTTCGGGTTCCCAGTCGTTTACAGCCATTGGCGCAAACCTTGGTCCATCTCGGAGCCGGCCAACTTCATTGCGGGTAGCTTAATGGGGTGGCCCCCTAAAATAATTTATGAATCCTGTGATGGCTTTGTCGTGAAAGCCTCGTTGGGTTTTGAGTTGGTTTTTCCGAGGTTGATCGTGTGTGTGTTGCTATTTGTGCACCCCTGCAGGGTAAATCTTTCTGAAAGCCGTGTCCGCGGTTATGGACGACTTGGAGCACAGTATCTCGATCATAGACAAGCATAACTAAAGTAGTGCTATAAACTTGACTTAATATATGACTAGTAATCAAATTCAACTATCACGGAATGGATATTAAAATGCCAACAACTGGTGGATCTGGGGTTGTTTTGTGACATGCTGTACCTGCCTAGTAAGTATTGCAACTCCAATGGAATGTGATAAAAGTGCCAACAATTGCGGGGTTTTGGGATTCCTCAGGACTATTATATCTGACTAGTCAATGTTCCAACTATAACAGAATGGTGATTAAAACTACCCACTACTTATGTTTCAGGATGACTCATGCTATCTATATCAGATTAGTAAGAGCTTTAACTAAAATGGAATGAATAAAACTGCCAACTGTGTGAGTTCCTCGGTTGACTTCCTCGTTTGGTCTCGAGGGGGAATACCAGGATGGGTATGATTGGTGTTAGTATCAGGTTGGTCCCGAATAGGTCTTTCTTACCCCTCTCTAATAGCCGACAGTTCTATCGAGTCTCTATAGGTTGGTTAGTGCATGCTTTGCTGCCGCTTCAGTCCACCATACCTATGTAGGCGAGAGCCGCCGAATTCTAGCCTCGCCGTGTACTGGCCTTAGTACTGACGCTCCTCTTTTTACTTTGCCCTTTGTCGACGCCCCTTTTGTTTTAGCAGGTTTGAGATCGACGTCGTTAGCAGGGTTACCCTTCTGGCTTGGCTTAGGCAGGGTTTTGGATGCCATTGGTTATTCTTCAGGGCTCTTAGCCCCATTTGCATCTTGTCTGTACTCGGATGTTGTAATGATTTGGATCTTTGTATTGTATATCTGTATTCTTGACTCGTTGAGTCACTTTTGTATATATATCTGTTCTGTGGGTCCCATCGAGGACTGATGTGTAATGGTATTACTTCGTTTTCCACCCGCACGAAAGTGCCTGGTGGGCGTCCTTGAATCGTTTCTATGCGGGTTTGGCGGAAAGGGCTAAAACTTGCATAGGGCCGATTCGAGGGTGTTACAAAGTGGTATCAGAGCCTAGCAGTTGCGATACCCCACTGGTCCAGCCTGTAGGATAACCTAGCTAACGGTCGATGTAGAGTGTCGAAACTATTTTTGCAAAATCGGTTGGATAGATCTGATGAGGTCTGCTTTTACTCCTTACCCCTCTACTATTCTCCTCTTACCTCTGCGTGTTTTAAATCTGCTCTCTTACCTTTCTTCAAGTCGAGGATTTCTCGTGGTTGGGTTTCTGTCGTACCTTTAGGGTTTCGCTTCCTCTTTGGGTAACGGTGCTTCTACATCCGGTCTTCATGCTATCTGAGGAATCCTTCATCTGTGGACTTCTCTTTGTTTCTTTTTGTGCATTGCAGTGTTTTACAGCGCGATGACATCATCTACGCCAGATCCGATGAAGAGCCTGCATCATTCCTTTGTTCTTCGGACATCGCTTATCGAGATCTTCAATCTGAATTTCGAGAGTTGGTTGCACGATTCTTTTGTTCATGTACAGAGTAATGCTTTGAGTGTGGGATGGAGTAGCTACCATACCACTACTCTTATCATTCGCTTTTGTACATCGAATGGGGGCATCAATGCGATTTACTCCTTCTACGGAAGTTAAAGGTGACCTTATATTTTGATACCTTTATCTTCGTCCTTTGTTATCCAGGGTGTTCTCTCGATGGACGTGAGCAACAACCCCTTGTTGGTGGTGTCGCCGATTTCAAGATGGACCAAGAATCTTTGTTAGTGGTGTCGCGAGGACTTACACGAAGTGAGAAGATTCAGATCGTCGGCCTTCTCCTCGGTACCATGAGGCGGATCTCGAGGGCGAGATCCATTGTTAGTGGTGTCTAATTGTGGCATCCCGCTAAAACCACTACTAGAAAATCGCTGTGTTTTTGTGCATCGCATCATCGTGACCGCATGCTCATGTCATCATGCTACATTGCATTTGAGCATCGTCATCAACATGCATTTGTTTGACTAAAATTATTTTCGAAAAGCCTATATTTGTTTTCTAAATATCCCCTGTCTTTATTTCAAATTAAAACCCCGGTCTCTTCCGGATATTTTATTTGTTTAAAAACAGATTACAAAAGTCTTTTAAATAAATAAATAAAACTTGTATTATTTTTGGGAGGCAGCCAGCTAGGCCCAAAAGCCCAGCCGGCCACCTCCAGATAAAAATCTAGTTCTAACCCTACCTACCCCTAATCCTACCCAGCTCCCTCCCAGCCGCCACCTCACCTGATCCACTCCTGGCTCGCCACCTCATCCCACCTGCCCACACTCCCACCCCATCGCCACCTCACCCCGCCCACTCCCAGCCCGCCACCTCACCCCGCCAGGCCCCACCTCTTTTTCTTTTCCCGCGTGCCGCACGCCGCTCCCGCTCTCCCCTGGCCACCTGGCCTCGTTGCCACCGCCCACCGCACGCACCCTGCGTCGATCCCACCACCTGGACCGCTCCTCACATCCCCACCTACCGCTACCCGACCCACACAACCAGCGCGCGCAGCAGCCACACAACGCGCCCGCCTGCACGTGGTCGTCTGACCCGGTCCACCCCACATCGCACAGCACACAAACATGCAACGCGCACACCCGCCTCGTCCTGATCCCGAGCACGGGCCCACCCTCCGACCGTTGCGGCAGACGCGCCCTCAACCTTGATCCCACCCCCACCTTCCTCTGCTCGCTCGAGCTCTCCGCCGAAGCTAACTTCGCTCGCGACTCCGCCTTGCTCCCTCTCCGTTCCACCGCCAGGGCCGCCCCTCCTCCACGGCCGTCGAGCTCCTCCTCGTCTAACCGCCTCGCGTCCGTGCCCTGCACCGACCGTCGCCCGCCGGTCCGCCTCCTTCCCCATCCCCGTGTCGATGCCTCCTTCCGCCGCGGTGCAGAGTCGCCGCCGCCAACCGCGCGGTCTGCATCGTCGCCTCCCTGTCGTGCAGCCCGAGCTCGCCGACCCCGCAGGCCCCTGCAAGCTCGTCCTTGTCTCGCTGCTACTCCGGCTGCCAGCAGCCGCCTCTCGCCTCCACAGAAGGCGTCGGCCACGTCGTCGACCCGCTCTGCCGACCCCGTCCACGGCGAGCCCTTCGCCTCCTCGTCTCTCCGTCGCCCCTGCTACCTCTCTGTCCGGTGACGCCGCCCCTCTGTGTGAGTGCCATCTGGCGCCTCCCGCCAGTACCCGGCCCTCCTCCCACTGCCTCGTGCCGTACCCGCTGTCTCGTGGTACCCCAACATCACCCCTGCTCCGACCCGACCATCTCCGTGCCGTGTTTAGGTTGTCCGATGTTCGGGCATGTCCGCATGTTCGTGGCTGCTCTGTCTCCTATTTTGTCTATGTGAGAGCTACAGTATCATTGCTCTAGTGGTTATCTGCGTTGTTGTATCTACCTCTATCTGGGGGCTCCAACTGTTCTTTTCCTGCTAGATCCCTGGTGCTTCCTTACCCGTATCAAGGCGTTAGTTGTGGTGCAGTGTATGTGGCGACTGTGAAACCCGACGGCGATGCCATAAGGATGCTGATGTTGTTTCCTCTACAAAGCCTTCGACAAGGTCGACCCAACCTGCTCACCTTCAAGACCAAGCACGAGGAACCAAACCTTGGCCAAGATCTCTGACTCCAAGTCCATCGGACGCCAAGATCTTCTGGCGCCGAGACCCGAGACCGACGCCGACAATCGAAACCGCGGAACCGACAAGTTCGCCTACATGGAACGCCGAGTTCTCCACCTTGGACGCCATGACCGTCTACACGGAACCGAAGACCACGGATGCGACAAGATCTACTCTGTTGTCCGAGAACGTTCCCGCTAAGACCGATCCCCGTCGAACCCTGTCGAACCCCGAACCCCTAGAACCAAGATCTTCCGAACCCAGATGTGTGACCCTAAGCCTCTATTTTTATAATATGACATATACCTGTCGCATCTTTAAATCATCATGCTTGCATACAACTCATCATGTGGGTTTGGGGCATTTAGTCGATTGACCTCAAAAATAAATATGGAGATCATATGCGTGCTTTTCTAGTCTCATATTGACTCTATTTAAATTTGTGTAGCAAACCGATACCATGTTTTGCCTTGTTAAGACAACATTTAAATTGCCGGGTACCTAAATAACTTGAACCATATAATTAATTGTCGGGAACCAGGTTCCGCTTAATATTGTCTAGTTGCACCGCATCTGTGCCATGCCATGCATCATATCATAAGCATGCTGGATCTTCTGCCGTAGTATTAAATATTGCATCCGGTGTTTCTTGTAGTGTTTGTTTCTTCGCGGATTAGGCTGATGAGTTGATGCGAGTATCGACAAGTTCTCCGGATATGAACCTTCGACAGTGTTTCCCAGGCGAGCATTCTCCCCCTTTCTACCTATTTTGCATTTATAGTCTTTATTTCCTCCTGTTGATCTATTGCTATCTGTATTGCGATGCTTTAGTTTCCGTGCACCATTTATATCCCTTGCAGCCTCTATATTGCCTTGGGCACATCCTATTGCATGTTGTTTGATAGATAGTCAGCCTTGCGAGTCGTAGTCGCTTGCTCAGGTGCTGCTTCGTGTTATTGTTGTCCCACCGTTATTGGAAGGTTGGCACATGCTTAACGGTGGAGATGATCATGACTTTAAATACAACTATTAAATTGCTAAGAATAGATATAACTAATGCAGAGGCATCGGTGGGCAATAGATGTTATTTGGTTATTCCACGCACACTTGTCTCCCGTAGGACCCCGAGTACTTGATACTTGTTCCTTGACTATCGCACTATCCGCATATGGGACCATGAATCCCCTTAGCCAGAGCTTGATTCATTCTTATTTCTTGGGGCCACAAAGTAGTTTGGGGCTTTATTACTATCTTGTACTTATGCCATGCTTTACAGATTTATTTAAGATTGTCTTGAGCACCTTTTGTCTTTAGGAATTATGAGTGTTTTCGCGGTATCGACAAGCCCAGTCACACTTTCGGGTTCCCAGTCGTTTACAGCCATTGGCGCAAACCTTGGGTCCGTCTTGGAGCCGGCCAACTTCGTTGCGGGTAGCTTAATGGGGTGGGCCCCTGAAATAATTTATGAATCCTATGATTGCTTTGTCGTAAAAGCCTCGTTGGGTTTTTAGTTGGTTTTTCCGAGGTTGATCGTGTGTGTGTTGCTATTTGTGCACCCCTGCAGGGTAAATCTTTCTGAAAACCGTGTCCGTGGTTATGGACGACTTGGAGCATAGTATCTCGATCATAGACAAGCATAACTAAAGTAGTGCTATAAACTTGACTTAATATATGACTAGTAATCAGATTCAACTATCACGAAATGGATATTAAAATGCCAACAACTGGTGGATCTGGGGTTGTTTTGTAACATGCTGTACCTGCCTAGTAAGTATTGCAACTCCAATGGAATGTGATAAAAGTGCCAACAATTGCGGGGTTTTGGGATTCCTCAGGACTATTATATCTGATTAGTAAATGTTCCAACTATAACGAAATGGTGATTAAAACTGCCCACTACTTATGTTTCAGGATGACTCATGCTATCTATATCAGATTAGTAAGAGCTTCAACTAAAATGGAATGAATAAAACTGCCAACTGTGTGAGTTCCTCGGTTGACTTGCTCGTTTGGTCTCAAGGGGGAATACCAGGATGGGTATGATTGGTGTTAGTATCAGGTTGGTCCCGAATAGGTCTTTCTTACCCCTCTCTAATAGCCGACAGTTCTATCGAGTCTCTATAGGTTGGTTAGTGCATGCTTCGCTGCCGCTTCAGTCCACCATACCTATGTAGGCGAGAGCCGCCGAATTCTAGCCTTGCTGTCTTGGCCTCGATCTTGATGCTCCTCTTTTTCCTTTTCCCTTTGTCGGCGCCCCTTTTGTTTTAGCAAGTTTGAGATCGACGTCGTTAGCAGGGTTACCCTTCTGGCTTGGCCTGGGCAGGGTTATGGACGCCATTGGTTATTCTTCAGGGCTCTTAGCCCCATTTGCATCTTTTCCGTACTCGGATGTTGTAACGATTTCAAGGTGATTGGGATCTTTGTATTGTATATCTGTATTCTTGACTCGTTGAGTCGTTGTTTTATATATATATCTGTTCTGTGGGTCCCATCGAGGACTGATGTATAATGGTATTACTTCGTTTTCCACACGCACGAAAGTGCCTGGTGGGCGTCCTTGAATCGTTTCTATGCGGGTTTAGCGGAAAGGGATAAAACTTGCATAGGCCGATTCGAGGGTGTTACAGGGAGCCAAAGAATATTTATCAGCCTTAACAACTGAATTTTCAATTCAGCTGCACCTGGAAACAATCTTGCTCACAGCAGTTTATCAGTAGCAATAGTTTTGTAGTTGGAATAGTAAAGTCACAGCAGTAGGAAAGCAAAGACAGTAGTAACAAAAGTAGTAACAGTGGGATTCGAGTGTGGTAGGCATAGGGATGGATGGACGGGCGTTGCATGGACAAGACAATTCACATAACAATCAGAACATAGGGCAATTGCAGATAAATAAGATAAAGCATCCAAGTACTAGACAATCCTAGGCATGTGTTCCATAAATAGTCATACGTGCTCGCAATGAGAACTTGCACAACATCTTTTGTTCTGCCAGCCCGTTTGCAGCGGGGCCACTAGGGAACTACTGGCAATTAAGGTGCTCCTTTTAATAGAGCACCGGAGAAAAGCATTAACACTCCGTGAACACATGTGATCCTCACATCAAATCTATTCCCTTTCGGTTATCCCGATTTCTGTCACTTCGGGGCCATAGGTTCCAGACAACGTGTGTATACAACTTGTAGATAAGACCAGAAACAATACTATCATAATGAATCAATAACATGTTCAGATCTGAAATAATGGCACTCGGCCCTAGTGACAAGCATTAAGCACAACAAGACGCAACAAAGTCATAAAGCACTAATAAAAGATACTAGGCACCATGCCCTAACAATCTGATGCCATTACATGAACAATCTCATCCAATCCCTACCATCCCCATAGCCTACAGCGGGGGATTACTCATAGATGGGGGAAACATGGATGGTCGATGGAGATGATGGTGGAGATCTATGGAGATGGCTCCGGGGGCACTTCCCCGTCACGGCAGGGTGCCAGAACAGAGACTTTCTGTCCCCCGAATCTCCCCTTCGGTGGTGGCAGCGCTGCGGAACTTCTTCTGGAAAAACGTCGAACCCCCCAAAGTTTTTAGGTCAGAAGGCTTCTTATAGGCGAAGAGGGAGACCGAGGGGGTGCCTGGGGCCACCACACCATGCCCTGGCGCGGCCAGGCCCAGCCCGCGCCTGGGGGGTGTGGCCAGCCCCTGGCCCTCCTCTGTCTCGTATTCTGGCTCCCGAGTCTTACGAAAAATAGGCAGTTTGGCTTTTGTCCCGTCCAATTCCGAGAATATTCATTTTCTGACTTTCCTGGAACCAAAAACAGCAGAAAACAGGCAGCTGGCACTTTGGCTGTTGTTAATAGGTTAGTCCAAGAAATCATATGAAAAGTACTCCAAAGTGTGGACAAAACACAGGAAAGGAGATAAAACCAAGCATGGAACATCAAAAATTATAGATAAATTTCCAATGTATCAGCGCCCCGTTTCGCAGTGGCCGCGCCGCTAGGAGCTCCACCGGCCCCGCGCAAGTCCCACCGTCTGCCTCCCCGCACTGAGCCGCGGCCGTTTTCCTCCCTCAGGCACCGCCATCGCCGCCACTCCCAGCACCGCGCGTGGCCGCACCCGCTGGCGACCTCGCCGTCTCCCACCACCTCGACCTTGACACGGGCGCCGCTCCTCTCCTTAGGCTCCATCCTCGACCCTGCCTCCTTTGCTCACACCAAATCGACCTCCACAGTGTGCAGGCGTCCAACCCTGAGCATGAACACCCTCACTAGCGTTCACCGTCATCCACGCGTCCTCGTGCTGTAGCTTGCGGTCCCACACGAGACATCTCCTACCGTCCTTGCAGCACCTCGGGATTCCCTAGCCTCTGCCCGGTCGTGTTGTGTTCGACTCCTGTAGTAAAGTGTGGTCATGTTGTTGTTGTGGAGAAGTTGAAACCGACGCAATCTGGTGTCGTGTCTGTGCTGAAGCACCGGGTGGTTCATCAAGAACAGTCGAACCTCAAGACCTTCCATGCCGATGTGTTTTGTCAAGACCTTTTCTCTAGTGTCATGATCCCGTAGCCACCAAATTCTGCTCTGCATGCCAAGACCAACATCGAACCGGGCGAATTCGATGAACCCTCGGCTCCGTCAAGCGAGTTGTCGATGCTTGTGAAGGCGGATCCCGAAGACCTCCATCATGGACACCAAGTTCTCCTTCCCAGATCCGAAGATCTGAAGACCGATCCCGGAGTCCAAAGCCGAACCTGTTGAACCCCAAACCCCTCCGAGACCCAAGATCGTTGATCTGACACGTGTGAACCTTCCTGAGCCTCTATTTTTATAAATTGCCATATATCTTGTTGCACATGAATTTAACATGCTTGCATACATATTGCGGTTTGGGGGTATTTTGCGACTCATCTAGTAACTAAATATGGAGACCATATGCGGGCTATTTTAGGCTTATATTGGCTCCATTTAAATTTATGTAGCGAACCGATGCCATGTTTTGCCTTGTTAATACAACATTTAATTTGCGGGTTAGTTAAACAACATGAACCTTATATTTATTGTCGAGACCCTGGTTCCGCTTAATATTGCCTAATTGCATTGCACCATTGCCATGTCATACATCATACATGCATCATGCCCGATCTTCTTTCATAGTATTAAATAGTGCATCCGGTATTTCTTCTAGTGCTTTGGTTCTTCGCGGATTAGGCCGTTGAGTTGATGCGAGTATAGACAAGTTCTTCGGATAATGTATCTTCGACAGTGTTTCCCAGGCGAGCATTCTTCCCCTTTCTACCTATTTTGCATTTATAGTCTTTATTTCCTCCTATTGATCTATTGTTATCCGTGTCGCGATGCTTTAGTGTTCCGTACTAGATATATTCCGTGCAGCCTTTATATTGCCTTGGACACCTCCTATTACCTGTTGTTTGGTAGATAGATGGTCTTGCGAGTCGTAATCGCTTGCTCAGGTGCGATCCTGTGTCGTGAAGTACCACACAGTTGTGGGAATGTTGTCATATGCTTTACGGTGGAGAGGATCATGACTTTAAATACAACTATTAAATTGCTGTGAATAGATATAACTAATGCAGAGGCATCGGTGGGCAATAGATGTTATTTGGTTCTTCCACGCTCACTTGTGTCCCGTAGGACCCCAAGTACTTGATACCTGTTCCTTCACTATCGCACTATCCGCATGTGGGACCATGAATCCCCTTAGCCAGAGCTTGATTCATTTCTTATTTCTTGGGGCCACAAACTAGTTTGGGGCTTTATTACTATCATGTACCTATGTCATGCTTTAATGTTTTATTTATGATTGTGCGTGGAGCACCTGTACTGTTTTGGATTGTGACACGTTTTCGCTGTATCGACAAGCCCAGTCACACTTTCGGGTTCCCAGTCGTTTACCGCCGTCTACAGAAACCCTCGGTCCGTCTCAGAGCCGGCCAACTTCGTTGCGGGTAGCTTAGTGGGGTGGCCCCTGAAATATTTTATGAATCTTGTGATTGCTTTGTCATGAAAGCCTCGTTGGGTTTTGATTTGGTTTTTCCGAGGTTGATCGTGCGTGTGTTGCTATTTGTGCACCCCTGCAGGGTAAATCTTTCTGAAAGCCGTGTCCGCGGTTATGGACGACTTGGAGCATAGTATCTCGATCATAGACAAGCATAACTAAAGTAGTGCTATAAATTTGACTAGTAATCAGCTTCACTACAATGGAATGGATAATAAAGGTGCCAACAACTGGTGGAACTAGGGTGTATCGTGTCATGTTATATCTGCCTAGTAATTATCGCAACTCCAATGGAATGAAATAGAAGTGCCAACAACTGCTGGGTTTGGGATGTCACCTGCTAATTGTATCTGACTAGTAAGTACTACAACTACAACTGAATGGTTAACCAAAACTGCCCACTACTTATGCTATCAGGATGATCCATGCTATCTATATCTGACTAATAAGTGCTGCAACTATAATAGAATGAATAAAACTGCCAACCGTGTGAGTTCCTTGGTTTGACTTCCTCGTTTGGTCTCGAGGGGGAAATACCAGTAGCTGACAGTTTATTGATTCTCTATAGGTTGTTTATTGCATGCTTCGCTGCTGCTTCAGTCCACCATACCTATGTAGGCGAGAGCCGCCGAATTCTAGCCTCAGTACTGACGCTCCTCTTTTTTCCTTTGCCCTTTATCGGCACCCCTTTTGTTTTAGCAGGTTTGAGATCGATGTCGTTAGCAGGGTTACCCTTCCGGCTTGGCCTTGGCAGGGTTATGGACGCCATTGGTTATTATTCAGGGCTCTTAGCTCAATTTTCTTCTTATCTGTACTCGGATGTTGTATCGCTTTCAAGGTGATTTGGATCTTTGTACTATACATCTGTATTCTTGACTCAGTGATTCGTTGTTGTATATATATATATTTGTTCTGTGGGTTCCATCGTGGACTAATGTGTAATGGTATTACTTCGTTTTCCACCCGCACGCAAGTGCTTGGTGGGCATCCTTGAATCGTTTCTATGCGGGTTT
This sequence comes from Avena insularis, assembly GCA_023614405.1. Lineage (NCBI taxonomy): Eukaryota > Viridiplantae > Streptophyta > Magnoliopsida > Poales > Poaceae > Avena > Avena insularis. The sequence continues at coordinate 403,844,516 of CM042696.1, forward strand.
TGCGGGAATCGCTGAAATCTGCATAGGGCCGATCCGAGGGTGTTACAATTTTTGGTGAAAAACAAGAGATTAAGGATCTAGGGTAAGATTGTTTTTATACCAATAAAACCTTGTTGGATCTTGGAGCTCAGAACTCCCCTTGGGGAATGGAAGATATGGATGGATAGACCAAGTGATGTAGATCACAATGGTGTAGAGTTTTGAGCTTGATCTTGCTTGAGGGTTCCAAGAATTGATTTCAAACTTTGAATAAAATAAGCCAGCCAAAGCAGATTATCAACTAGCCTTCAAAACCTTGTGGGTTTAAGAAGTACCAAGATCCAATTGGAACAAGTGAAGTAGGTAGTGATATACCTATATGAGTAGATCACAACCATGCAAAGAGTTGTTACAAAGAAGGTAGAAGTAGGATGAAGGTGTGAGCTTCTGACCAAGTAGACTAGTTGATATGATTTGCAGAAAATGTTATTTTCTTGCATGCAAAACCATCAAGAACAAGTGGGTTAAAAGGTGATATATCCAAGGGAAAGAGTGGGCCTTGGTAGTCTTTATGATGGTCTACAAGATGGTTCAAGTGCATTACCAAAAGGGCACGAGGGTTGGGAAAGAGAGGCATTCAAAAAGGTGATGATGAAGCAGATTCCAGACTTAGCCAAATTTGGCAGGTTTAGGGTTTTTGACTAGATTATGAGAGGGGATGTTTTTGATGGGTTGCAAGGTACCAAAGCATCATAAAGTGGATGATGTTGAAGTGTATATTGAGTAGAAGGGGTCCATGCTTGATATTGGTCTTCATGGACTTCGAAGCTTCTAGAATGGATCACTGCAGAATTGATATGGTTAAGAGTTTTAGAGGATCACCTGGTGGCTAGAGATTAGGTCCAGATTGTATTATTGCTTAGGGTTTGGTGATTTTAAGTATCTTTATCCTAGTGGGTGAGCTCCTAGAGTGGCTCACCTAGCTCCTAGGAAAACAAGTCAAACAGCAGATCAAAGCAATTCATCAGACAACAGATCAAGGCACCTCATCTTACAAACCAAACAAACCTACTACTAGGGTTACCATCAAGCCTAGCTCGAGGTAAGGATGGTTATTTTGAAAAGATTGGAGTTTGAGTAAGATGAGAGTCCTTGGTATCTCTACCAAAGTAGAGGTCAAAAGCTTAATAAAAAGGTTTTGGGAAACCTAGAGATCAGAGTAGTTAAAGGTTCTGTATTGAAAACACAAGGAGATTGTAGCTCTCCATAGTTTTTGTCAATAGAAGCTACTAATATAGTTTTGGTTACATAAGCATCTTGGCTCATGTTTTGAAATGCCAGATCATTTGAGAATATGTAAAATGAGCCAGGATAGTTTTGTTAAATAGCTTTTGACACTAATGTTGAGGTAAGGAGTATATCATAAGCTATACCATCAGAAGCATAAGCACAGACAACAACAAACAAGAACTGCACACTTAATAGTAAAAAAATTTGTTTCCCCTGATTTTTGCATTCTGGACAACTAGACAGGGTTACTGAAATTGGGATGTTATAGACCTTTCCCCCTTAAAAGAATCTCGTCCCTAGATTCAGGAGATTAGAGTTAGGGGATTTTGTATCGGAGTTAGTGTCATGTGTTTCCCACGTACTGACTTGTCGGCTTTGTCTTTGAACAGGGTCACTGTGACGGTAGAGCTGATCTTCCATTTTCTTGACTGCCAAGAGGGTTGAGCAGGTTCTAGTCTGGATTGTGACAGATGATCTTCTTTTCCCTTCGGGTTCAAGGTCCTGAGGGGTTTAGGCTGGGTGAACTATCTCAAAAAGAAGCTTCGCGAAGGGTATAGTCTACAACTCGATGTCTTTTTCGATAAAGATCCACGATTCTTTCCTTAGGGGCTTATTGTATCCTATTTAACGACTTAGGTTCAAACTCTTGAGGTTGCTTCTGACGGATGGTTAGTCTATTATTGTGGGAAAGACGCAGTCTTTTCCCCTTAGGGTTAAGCTAGGGTAGTTCGGGGATACGTCAGTATTTCCACCTTAGAGCTTCACTAAGGTCCTTCGAGGGTGGTGCATATCTTATATCTTGAAGTGCTAGCGTGGTGATAAAGAAGGTTGTATCTCCTAGGGTCTTGAGTTGAGTTCCTCGAGTGTCATTCTATTGCGGGAACCTTGTCGGTGTGGTTTTCTTGTGAAGCCTTAAGGAGTTAGCTTAGGGAAAATTAGTTGTTAACGACTCTTCTTACTAGTCTTCCGTCAGGGTAGAGGCCTCCAGCTTCAGAGGAGACGTCTTCACTGGAATCCCTAATGTTGCTTCTCCTCGATGGCGGAGTAGACTCGTTGTCTTCATGTAGTCTTGTCTTTAGGATTTCGGACTATTCTATCTTTCTGGTGAGGAACTTATCATTGGTTGGGCAGGGTTGACTAGAATAGTTAGTCTTTTAGTGGCTGTCAAAAGTCCTAATATCCCAAAGGTTAGTGGATCTAGGTCTTCACTTCTTGTCTAGGTTAGCAGGTCTTATGGTTTCTTGTGGATAGCGAGGATCCTTCAGTGGTAGACCTCCGGCTTCGCGGGATTCTTACTATTATCTGCAGGTGAGTACTTCGCGTGCAGGGGTGGTGACGAGTCTTGAGAGTTGAGATTTACGAAGTAAGCCATCCTGCTGAGGAGACATCTTCTAGTTGCTCTGACTTGATGAGGTCGGGCTTCTGTTTCTAGAGATTCTTCGCCTCTCATAAACTCCCGAGGTTAATCTAGGTTCTCATTGGGGATAACTAACCGAGGGTTCTTCCTGAGTTACTAGGTGGGTTATCGATCCTCGAGTCACGTTTGACTAAGGTCAAAACAGGCCAGAACACACATACACGGTGAACATAGCAAGGGGGTCGCAATGTCCTTCGCAAACAACACACATCAAGCAACACGTTAAGCACTTAGGCAAGCAAACATGGCCAATTATAGGGACCAAGGAGTTAACTACTCGTGTTATGGGGGAATCCTATCTTAGGACATCCTAAATATCATTGTTTTCTTGAGGTCTGGATCATTATCTTGTAAATGAAGCCTCCGTCGGGTCATCGGACGCTTCTTGATAGTGTAGTACTTGATTTCTTATGATTAGGAGGATTTCGCTGGTAGGGCGATCCTTTAGTCTCCTTTTGTTTGCTGGTAGTTGCTTCTCTTCATCTCGTCCTCAACGTCTTCACCGGGTTCTAGGTCCTAATTATTTGAAATCCCTAGGTTTGAAGTTTCGATGAGGGATAGAGGAAGTCATTTTCAAAATCATTTAAATTAGAATGAGACAAGGAGTAGAATCTTTCGAAAGGCTTTTAGATAATCGTTTTCAAAAGCCGATGTTTCCAAAATAGTTTTCCTATCTAACGACCATGCTAACTAAGGTTTTCCTACAGTCAGGATGGCTCTGATACCAAGTCTGTGGGACCCCCAGATTAATCTTCTGAGACTCCCTGTTATGCATACACCATGATCGAATGATCAGTCTGTCGTGGTACATAACTGACAAGTATCAAAGTAGACATCCAATACTTAAGCGAATACATGTCATACCTTACATGCCATTATGGCTACATCAATAATCATCAGCAGAACTTCATCAAGCGTAGATCCCGAGCCATGCCTTAACCTACATGCAACTAACTCGGGAAAACATCCTAGCTCGCATAGTCATCAACTCCTCCTTCTTCTTGAAATCTAACCAAGTTAATAGCCAGGGACAATGCCAGTGAGTACTTGGAATGTACTCACAAACCACCTTAAGAAAATAAAAATAACAACAGGATATGCAATATAGTCGTGGTAGTAGGAGGGCTCCAAGAGAGGTTCTTTTCTCAATTAGTTTCTCTTATAGATATAGCATCTACGCATCTTTGTTGAAAACCTCTGTGAACATTTTGCAAAACCTTTTTGAAAAGTTTTGGGAAAACATTGGGACTAGGTCACCCATTTGTTCCTTCCTTTCGATCATCCCATGACCAAACTCCTTTCATTCCTTTATGACCATCCCATGGTCAAAATAGGTATCCTTTCCGACCATCCCATGGTCAAAACATTTCCAAGGCCATTGCTTTTCAGAAATCCTTTTTGAAAGAAAAACCAGCACCACTCTACAGAAGTTTGTCCAACCCGTCCATAACCGCGGACACGGCTATTCGAATAGATTTACACTCTGCAGAGGTTGTACACTTTACCCACACCATCCGGGTACCCTGCCCTGATCTACACCGATCGTGGGTCGAGTATCCGATCAAGACTCTCCGAATGCCACTCCAGTATAAGTGCCTACCCTATGAGTGTTGTTCCCCTCAACACCGGGACGCCCTATATAGTACTCAAGCCAACCGAGCGCTTTTTCCACTTCCCAAGTGTGCGCTTTCAATGAGAGGCTCATAGTAACGCGTGGAGGCCCGGAGACCCTTCGTTCCTTCTCCCGGTCGATGTTTTACATGGACTCGGCCAGAGAAGGCCCACCCTCCAGGGATTTTTATCCCCTGTAGTCATAGCGAGGCAGCTTATACCAGAATAGACAAACATCAAAGCCATCCCTGTCCCATTCTAGAGTAATGTGGTTGCACGAATTAAGTTGTTATAGCTAAACTGCAAAGAACCGGGTGCGTTTTTGTAAACCTTTTTCCTCCAGCTTTCCTTCAGCATTTTGTAAAACAAAACCTTTTTCGTTCTCAACATCTCTTGGGAGGTCCCACCTCACCAAGGTTTTATCATAAAACATTTGGTAAAACTTTTCCGGGGTCTTCCCATCCTATAGCTTTGCTTTGGCTAAAACAGGGTCTCCAACGGGTTATGGTGATATGCACCATCTATTCTACTAGGGGCTAGTAGGTGTCATCAAGGGGGTTTGTACTTAATAGTACAAAAGTGTAATATTTAGGAGGATCCAAACCACTACCATATATACATCAACATATAGTAAAACAGTGCAGTTTCTTAAACAGTAGATAAAACATGCATAAGTAAAACAATAGGACAAGTCTTATGAGCAGGAAGGTGGCTTGCCTGTGATCAGAAGTATGGCATATATGTCCCTGGAATTCCTCTTAGAATACCATAATAATCAATAATAATAACCAACTTCTTCTGGTCTCCGATATAATCACGTCTATCGTCGATATGGATCACATGCAAGCAAACAAATGACACAATCAACACCAGGCATACAAACATCAATACATACAGCAAGTAATGAACAATACAAGTTTACAAATCAATAGGTCTTAGGAAGAATGGATTTCATAAGATTGGCCTTGTCTTGGAAACATGGAAGAAAATCCCTTAGGATTTAAAATCTAGAAACTACCTAAGAGATGGGTTTTGACCAAGACCATATCGTGTATGATCTCATTGTATAAAAATGGTACCACCAAATAGGTATTGATAAAATGAAGCCAGCAAAAGTGGTTTCACTATTTTATCAATCTCCCTTGATTTATAAACCATTTTCTAGCGATTAAAACTCTAGTTTAAGGAAATAATTCACCAGAAATTTTCTGTCTATCCAAAAATTATTTCCTTGGATGGTTATGTAGAGTTTGATGTACTGATTCACTTAGAGTTGGAATCATATCAAAATATTTACCGGAATGCCCTCTGGAATTTCCCAAAGGTAGTTATGTAAACAAATTATCTTTATCACCAAATTGAATATACAAGGACTTTTGATATGAAGTAAAGGGAAATGGATAGGTATTGAAAATACCTTCCAGTACCAATTGGAAATACTAATTTTGGAGTTGCAGAGCTACTGTAGTGATTTATCTAGTAATAAAGTCACATGTAGAAGTGTTTAATTCACTACAAATCTACAGAAGATCAAAAATTAGTGATCTCCTAGGGTTGGGTAAATATGGATGTAGCTCATCAAGGAGAGTTGAAATTGGATCAATTGGACTCAAGGTTCGGTCTAGGGAATTTTCTAAAGTTAGATTGGTCTTGTTTTGTTATTTTGGCTACAGTAAAGATAATGCTCGACTTGGCATGAGTCCAAAGCCATCAGATAGGTACAGGTAATACCGACCAGAGGCAGTTGGTTTTACTCAAATTGGAGTTGTAAAACTCCCAGAAGGAATTTTATACTAGAATAGGTACATCTGAGTGGTAAATTTATTGTATTTAAACTGGGCAACATTTGAGGAAACTAGGAGTACTGCATGTTTCATAAAACACCTATGAACTTTAATAAATTTAGATCTGGTCAATTTGAGTGGGTTTCCATTTTAAAAATGATTTAAACCAAATAGCTAATTTTATGTGGTGCTGGAAAACAAATAAAACAAAGAGGGGGCTAGGCTAAATGGGCCAGATCGGGAAGGGAGGCAAGGCTGGAGAGGCTGGGCCGGACCACCAGGCGAAGCCACGCGCGGTAGGCCGCAATTTGAAGCTTCCAGGCAGGCCTTGGGTGTCAGCTGCTAAGGACGGCGAAGGGGTATCTAGCAACCTCGGCCGTTGGATTAGGCGGGATCTGACGGTGCCGAAGCCATCTTCCTCCTCTCGCCAGGAACGGGGGAGGAAACCCTAGCGACGGCAGGCTAGGAGTAGGGAGGCTTACCAGGTGCTGGGGAGGCGTCGACGAGGTAGCAGGCGGACAAGGCACATAGCAACAACTCTGGAGAGGTACAACAAGGCGGTTCCCTCTTTAGGAAGGGATCTCGTGCGACGGTGGCCGAGAGGGGATTGTCGGAGCTCGATGGAGAGGCTGCTGCGGTTGCTGCACATCAAAACAAAGACCAGGGTTAGAACCAGAAGGATAAGGGGAGTCAAATAGGGTGACATGAAGAAGGAGAAGGATAGGGAGGAGGGAGCCTTGCTTGAATCTATGGAGGAGGCCGAAGCTTTTCTCCCTCCCTCTCTCGGGCAGGAGAGGGCAGGGGAGGAAGAGGGGATTCTGGTCAGGTGAGTGGAGAGTAGTGGGGGCGAATGAGGGTGAAGGGAGGCGCTGGGGTGGCCTCGGGATATTTATTTAAGGAGGAGAAGGTCCATGGTGGACTATGCTCATTTGGGAAAAGGGGAGGGGTGCTGCTTAGGTATTGGTCGAGGGAGGAGGTGGAGGGGGTGAGGTGGGGCCTGGTACACGACCATAGAGAGAGAGGGGAGTGGTGGTGGCTGTTGCTGCTTTTAATACCAAGATTTTTGCAAGATATGCCATCTCTCTCTCACATGCTTCAAGTGCTAAAGGGCAAGGGGGAGGTCTTGCTACAGTGGTCACCACGACCAAGGGAAGGTGAGGGGAGTGGTGAGGGGTTTGTTTTGGTTTTTGATCAAGCTTTGACAATTTTCTTAATTTCCCATAATGCTCTATTACTACAAGGTTGTCAAAGGTTGATCTTGGAAAGATGGGGAAATGTTGCTGGTGGGTAGAAGAGGTCAAGATACCCTTCTAGGAATTGTTTGATATTTTTCCATGATTTAAGAGTACACTTAAAACCATTTATTCAAAAAGTGCAGAAATGGTTTCTAGAGGCTCATGTGATATTCTTACATTGGGAAAGGTTGGTTTTTGATGTGAGATGGTCCTAAATACCAGATCACATATTGGGGAATTCTCTCAAGATTTATTGGGGCATAAAAGTATTTAACACATTTATTTTATTGTTTCTTCCATTTAGGAAAAAGGGCAAAAAGAATTATTAAAGCTCTTCAAAATATTTATTTTTGAGGTGAGAGGATAGAGTATGATATAAATGCCTCAAATGTTCTTAAAGTTAGGCAAGTGTTTTGGAGAAAAGCAATCTTTCTTTCATAGATTAAGTTTTGGAGGTTTTGTCCATTCAAGAGATTAAATAGGTTTTGCTCCATAATAATTATGGATGATATTTGATAAATATTTATAATCAAGGTAGAGGATGTACACAAGGTGTATAGATCATTTTCAACCTTGGGTATTGAGAATCAAAGTTGATTTTTGGTGAAAAACAAGAGATTAAGGATCTAGGGTAAGATTGTTATTATACCAACAAAACCTTGTTGGATCTTGGAGCTCAGAGCTCCCCTTGGGGAATGGAAGATATGTATGTATAGACCAAGTGATGTAGATCACCATGGTATAGATTTTTGAGCTTGATCTTTCTTGAGGGTTCCAAGAATTGATTTCAAACTTTGAATAAAATAAGCCAGCCAAAGCAGATTATCAACTAGCCTTCAAAACCTTGTGGGTTTAAGAAGTACCATGATCCAATTGGAACAAGTGAAGTAGGTAGTGATAGACCTATATGAGTAGATCACAACCATGCAAAGAGTTGGTCCAAATAAGGTAGGATGAAGGTGTGAGCTTCTGACAAGTAAGCTAGTTGATAAGATTTGCAGAAAATGTTATTTTCTTGCCTGCAAAACCATCAAGAACAAGTGGGTTAAAAGGTGATATATCCAAGGGAAAGAGTGGGACTTGGTAGTCCTTATAATGTTCTACAAGATGGTTCAAGTGCATTACCAAAAGGGCACACGGGTTGGGAAAGAGAGGCATTCAAAAAGGTGATGTTGAAGCAGATTCTAGACTTAGCCAAATTTGGCAGGTTTAGGGTTTTTGACTAGATTATGAGAGGGGATGTTTTTGATGGGTTGCAAGGTACCAAAGCATCATAAAGTGGATGATGTTGAAGTGTATATTGAGTAGAAGGGGTCCATGTTTGATATTGGTCTTCATGGACTTGGAAGCTTCTAGAATGGATCACTTCAGAATTGATATGGTTAAGGGTTTTAGAAGATCACCTGGTGGCTAGAGATTAGATCCAGATTGTATTCTTGCTTAGGGTTTGGTGATTTTAAGTATCTTGATCCTAGTGTGTGAGCTCCTAGAGTGGCTCACCTAGCTCCTAAGCAAACAAGTCAAACAGCAAATCAAAGCAATTCATCAGACAACAGATCAAGGCAACTCATCTTACAAACCAAACAAACCTACTACTAGGGTTACCATGAAGCCTAGCTCGAGGTAAGGATGGTTATTTTGAAAAGATTGGAGTTTGAGTAAGATGATATTCCTTGGTATCTCTACCAAGAGTAGAGGTCAAAAGCTTAATAAAAAGGTTTTGGGAAACCTAGAGATCAGAGTAGTTGAAAGTTCTCTATTGAAAACATAAGGAGATTGTAGCTCTCCATAGTTTTTGTCAATAGAAGCTACTAAGATAGTTTTGGTTACATAAGCATCTTGGCTCATGTTTTGAAATTCCAGATCATTTGAGAATATGTAAAATGAGCCAGGATAGTTTTGTTAAATACCTTTTGACACTGATGTTGAGGTAAGGAGTATACAATAAGCTATACCATAAGAAGCATAAGCACAGACAACAATAAACAAGCACTGCACACTTAACAGGAAAAAGTTTTTGTTCCCCCTGATTTTTGCATTCTGGACAAATAGTCAGGGTTATTGAAATTGGGATGTTACATGCCTCATGTGCTCCCTTCTGCCACGTGGTAGCCAACTGCCCCCCCTCCCCCCCGATGCTTTGGTTGCGGATCCCATGCGCTTACGCAGCAACCACAGAAGATCCCGCATGCGTTACTGCAGGAGGCGAGGGGTGCACATGACTCCCAAGAAACCGCAATGATCAATCATGCACGCAGTTACCCAAAACTGCCACCATAGAGGAAACAGTCAACATGACGCGACGTGCGTCAGAACTGTCAGACGTGGCTGACGTATGCACTAACCTCAGCGACCAGGTGATCCATCTCCCCTCGCCGGGTGCGGCAGCTGTCCGGCACTCACACCTTGTGAGTGGGCCACCGATTCCATAGCTGGTAAACTCCAGCCAGGAAACAACAAGCATCTCGATCTAGTAAACGACAAACACTTCAAGACAAATTGCAACCAAGTTTTTCATCGCTAATCATTTTAGTTCAGTCAATGAGCACTCAAGGACTTCTCCACAAGATGAAGTCCCAACGCGCTCGGGGACTAGTGTCAGGGGGATGACCCCCGGGTAGGCCAAGCTAGGCTCAACTGACCGGCTCCAGAGGTACCTGGTCAGATGGCCACAAGACAAGGAACCACAACCGGGTGGATGCTTAGCCCAAAATATATCGAGCCCCTTGGGGAACCCCAAGAGGAAGGTATGATGAGCACAGCAGCAAGTTTTCCCTCAGTTATGAAACCAAGGTTATCAATCTAGTAGGAGCAAGGAAACACCTCAAAGGTGTTTCTAGCTGGACTTTGGCAGGCGACCATCAAGGCGTCGGCAAGAAGAACGTGGAGACCTGCACAACACAACCACAGAACTTTGCCCCAACTTGCGATGAGGTTGTCAATCTCACCGGTTTTTCTCAAAACAAAGCATTAAACATATCGAGCAGAAGAAAGTAATAGTTTGTAGAAAGTAAACACAAAACAATAAATAGTTGATTGTAGATTGATGATAAAAGAAAGGACCGGGGTCCATAGTTCACTAGTGGTGGCTCTCCTTAAGATAGATGACATGTTGGGTGAACAAATTATAGCGGGGCAATTGACAATCATTGAGAAATCAATCATGCATATACTACTCATCTTGACTCCTTTGAGACTTGATTGGGCATTACAACATTATACATAGACCGCCATCCAACTGCATCTATGACTAATAATCCACCTTCAGGTTATCATCCGAACCCCCTCCAGTATTAAGTTGCAAGCAACGGATAATTGCATTACGCATTGCGTGTAAAGTAAACAATACGATTGTTCTATGAACAAATGATTGTTGTTTTCTCCCTAGTAGCAACAGCACATCTAGTACCTTAGAGATTTCTGTCACTTCCCTAGATTACTAGAGGCATGAACCCACTATCGAGCATAAATACTAACTCTTGGAGTTGCTAGCATCTACTTGGCCAAGATAGCTACTAACAACGGAAATCATGCAAGATCACAAATAACAAAGACATAGAATCAATAATCAATCTGAAATAGCATCCCAATATCCATCGCATCCCCACAAACACAACATGCAGGAATTACAAATAGATGATCTTGATCATGAACGGAGCTCACAAGATCTAAACATGATAGCACAAAGGAGGAGAACCGGTCATCTAGCTACTACATGGACCCGTAGTCTAGAGATGAACTACTCACGCATCACACCGGAGGCTTGCATGATGATGAAGAAGGCCTCCAGGGTGAATTCCCCTCTCCGGCGGGGTGCCGAGAAGAGCTTCAGATCCCTCCCGATCTAGGGATGGAGATGATGGCGGCTACAGACTCTTTCATGACTTTTGATCGGGTACTTAGGGTTTCTGTATCGGAGGCATCTTATAGGCGAAAGGGGAGGCCGAGGGGGTGCCGGAGGCAGCCAGAACACCCCCTGGCGTGGGCCAGGTTGGGCCGCGCTGCCCGGGGGTGTGGCGGCCCCCTGGCCCCGCTCCGTCTCGTATTCTGGCTCCTTGTGTCGCTCGGTGAAAAAATGACTTTAGCTTTTGTCCCGTCCAATTATGAGAATATTCATTTTCTGACTTTCCTGGAACCAAAAACAGCAGAAAACAGGCAGCTGGCACTGTGGCTGACGAGGGTTTAACTCGTCAATGCCCATTGTAATGGACTTGGGTTTTGGAGAAGGAGGGAGCGCTGGAGACATCTATCGGCTAGCAAACAAGCACACAGGGGACAAAGGATTTACCCAGGTTCAGGCCTCGTAGAGGTCCCTACTCCTGCTTGTCTGCTCGTGGAATTATCGAAGGAGTCGAAAGTTACAATGGTGCGCAGATGCAATCTGGCGAGGGTTGTGGAAACTAGGGTTGCGTGTGTCCTTCTCGCCGCCTCCTCCTAGCCTTTATATAGATAGGCTAGGTCTCGGGTAGCAGGTCGAGTCGGTTACAAGTTAGGTTTTTCCCCTTCAAACTTTCTATCTTTAGCTTCTTCTTGTTCTTCAAGCAATCGAGAGTTCGTAGGTTACTCGAGTCCTTTCATCCGGGCTTTGGCGACACCGTGGGCCTGTGCGTATTTGGACCGTATATACCAAGATCGAGTACCTATAGGGTATACCCATGTTAGTATCCCCCGAGTGTCCAGTGGAATCGCAGATTCGATTGGGGACTTTTTGAAGTCTTCGAGTGCCTGAATGAGTACACTTCGACTGCCTTTATTTGTGTCATAGGGATTGTCGATATACGTGCCTGATGTAACCGAAGTATCGGTATCAGTTAACCACCTTAGGGTGAGACAACACAATCTACTCGAACTCGAGTCCCCGGACTCGAATCCGGAAAAGTGCTGGCGTAATTCGACTCAAGCCGTGGAGGTCTTACAGGAGTCGAATTCTAGTTATATGGGTGTGAGCACTCGACGTGTCCATCAAGGCATGTTCATCGTGCCTGTAGGCACGGATATATTTCTGGTAGTGCGTAGCTAGATGCGTTGCCAGGTGTTATTCAGGTCTTACCTTCACGCTCTAAGCGCGGCATCCGAATTTTATCATCGCGGAGACGATTCGGGCGACCCAGGAGATGTAGTCTCTTTGTAGGGAAAAATTATGAGGCGGTGTCGCCATGAGCTGCGAGTGCGGACGTTATCCACACACGCTTTTCAGGTAAATAATCATAGGGTGCGCGACCAGCGCTCCCTATGGGAGTAGCCCCCGAGTGCCTGGTTGAGTCGAAGACTCAGGCAGGGACTAAATAACGTTTGCGACGGCCGTCGTCTTTTGGTTGCTTGTTTCAGTCAAAAAATTTCTAGCGCTCCCTATGGGAGTAACCCATGTCCATAGTCGAATTGTATTTCGAGAGGTTTGGGTTTGCTTTTGATTGTCCTTGTTCCTGCAAAAAGAAAAGAAAATCGTAGGGTGCGCGGCCAGCGCTCCCTATGGGAGTAGCCCCCGTGTACTTGGTGGAGTCGAAGACTCCAGCAAGGACTAAAGTAGTCGAATTTTTCCACTGCGTAGCCTTGATGACGCCAAGATCGACGCCAGGCGACCTCGCTGTTCGCTGAGCGAAGTTTGTCGGGACGTGACGAGCGGTGGCTCCCACTTCCCGACTTTGATTTGACTGGGCGTGTGTAATCTTTATTTTAACTGCGCCTCCTCGGTTTCCGCGCGTAATGGGAGTAGTGGAGGGACGGTTCGCGCTTCCCCTTCTCCACGTGTCCAACACGATGTGTGCCACGCGTATAGTAGGGTTTTTCTGAGCCGTTGGATTGTATCTTCTAGGGGTTAAGTAGCAATGTTACGGCGATAATTTCCCATCTGCGCTCTTTCTTCCTTGCTGCCATCGCCATTACTACTGCTCTGCTGCTTTTTCTTGCTCTCGTTTCCTCCATAACGTTGGACCACCTCCACTCGTTTCCGAGATACTTTCTTCGCTCACATCGCCGCTGTTCAATGGGGAAGAAGAAAGGAGGCGTTGTTGCTGATTCCGCGGCCATCATCGCCGCGGCAAAGAAGAAGGGTGGCTCATTGCTGCGGCACCAAAGGCTGCCGCCACGGCGGGAAGAAGAAGGTCGTGGGCACCCGCGTGACAAATGGTGCATGGCACCCTTCCATTATCAAGGCGTCGGATCTCCGTCTTCTTCGCCAAGACGAATTTATCTCCGCAGCAGTCGCCGATGCGCGCGTCCCTAGCGGTGAGACCATTCCTGCTCCTCCCGCTGGTTTTCGAGTGATGTTTCTTGCATTTGTCATCCGCGGTCTTTCCTTTCCTCTCCACCCCTTTCTTAGGGGTCTTCTTTGTTTCTACGGGCTCCAGCTCCATCAGCTGTCCCCAAATTCGATCCTCCACATCACCTGCTTCATCACTCTTTGTGAGTGCTGGCTCAGAATCGAGCCACATTTTGGTCTTTTCAAGCGCATCTTTAAATTGAATTGTCAGTCCGCATCTGGCTCTTTAGTTTATGACGTAGGTGGTTGTGGAATCCACGTCGACCCATCCGCCACCTACTTCAACATCAAGCTCACCAAGTCCGTCCAGGGATGGAGGGACAAATGGTTCTATGTCCGTGATCAGAAGTCCAAAGATGAGCACTTTGGACTCGCGCCCTTCGATCCCGCGACTCCCTGGAAGAAGATGCGTTCCTAGAAGAACGTAGGTATGCCTGGCGAACTCGCGGAGACAGACGTGCTGTATCAACGTGTCTGCGACCTCGAGAGTCGCATAGGCGCAGAAGAGGGAGGCTGCGCCCTTATCCGAACCTGGCTGCACCGTCGCGTCCAACCCCTTCAAGCCATAGTTCATCCCATGTTTCAATGGGCTGCAATGATGATGCCACTCGCGTGTCTGCCGATGGCATGTCCGCGAGTGAGGTGGATAAGAGGGTTCGACTGGTCACGAAGTACACTGGCAAGGATGTGCTTCCGAATGAATTAGTTGTTCCTCCTTTTGATGCTTCGAATCACCCTCCTGAGGTACAGTTGTGCTACGCAGTAGCTTATTTTCTCGATTGCTTTTATGTTGCTTACTTGTTCTTTTTGCTGATCTTCGCTGTCTGTATGCAGGATTGGTCGGTGTCGCCTTGTATGCCTCCTCTCCCTGAGGGGATTATTCCTCGTGAAGCTTTGGAAGAGGACGAGTCTGAGTCGACTGTCCCTTCTAATGTGGAAGAGGAAGCCCCCGAGTCCGAGATCCCGGATACTCGCAAGCGTTCGCGTAGCAAGGATTCCGACGCATCGTCTCCTTCGACTCCGGAAGGCACGGCTGTTGGTGCGGAGTCGCCAATTCCCGCCGTTTCTATGAGAGCTGTGGCACCATCTTCTCGCAAGAAGATGCAATTGCCTAAGGAGTCTTCGTCGGAGTCGGTGGAGGCCACGTTTGATTTTGACAAGTTTGACTGGTAAATTTTCGAGTTCATTTGTTCTTCTCTGTTTTCTTCTTGTTGGCTTTGCCCTGGAGTTTGCCCTTTCTCAATGTGGATTTTGTCTTGTAGTCAAGAGGCGTCGTCATCTTCTGGCGACATCGAGCTTTTGAAGGAATTAGGAGTCGCGACCTCAAGGGCCAAGGAAGAGGTCGAGCGCGCTCCTTCCCCTCCGGTGACGGCCCACTCCGGGCACAATTCTTCGATCTCTCCTCACGTAGGGGAGCATCGAATGGTTGCTCGGATGACGGTACAGCAAACCTCTTCGGAGTCGCTGGAGGATCATGTAAGTATATCTTTCCTTCTTTTTAGTATGGCAGTCGACGTTATCCGTTGCTTTCACTAATTCCTTGTTTGTGTGATAGCTCCTTGTAAAGGAAGCCACGCAAGTGGCAGAGTAGGTGATGGCGATGGGTCGCCAGCATGCAATGCTGGAGACGCGTCACCGCGTGGTCGAAAGTGAGTGTTCTACACTTTATTCTTTTTCGTCTTCTCCTTTTTTGGTATAATCGACTGATAGTCAACTTTTGATTGCGATGTAGCTGAACATAACGCTTTACTGCGCAACGTCGCCACCTTAGAGAAAACGCTTGCCGCGGCTATGAAGGGTCGCGACGAGGCACTCGCAGCTCGCGACGAGGCACAGAAGCGTGAAGAGGATCTGCATGCCTCCTTTGCGGCCAGGGAAAAGTTGTTTGAAGAACAACTGTTCTCAGTCGCCAAGGCTCTCTCAGGTACCTTTTACTTGTGGATATTGTTGTCCTTCTCTACCCTTAGTGTTTTTTGCTGGTAGCGCTGCAGTTTTTGATCCATGCATGGGTTCATGTGCAGATGTTGGCGATCTGAGCTTTGACCCACAGGCCCTTCGTCGCGACGATGCTCTGGCAGGCGCGGTGTCTGCAGTCGAGGACCATACCACCGTCGTCCAAAATACTCTTTCCAAGGCCAAAGTCGCCTTCAGTCGCCTCCGGGAAGAGTTGATGCCGAAGGCTGAGCTGATCGATAATATGGACGAGCTGGTGGAGTCATTCACCAGTGGTGTGCCTTCCGCCTACAAGAACTCCCTCCGTGCGGCTGGCTCTTCCATGACACTCGTGATGGTACAGGCCCACGGAGCTGATATCGATCCTTCCACGGTGTCGAAGGGGATGCTCATACGGCAGATGGTCGCCAGTAGTCTTCGCCCTTTGCATCGCTGTGCTAAATATGGCCATCACTTGATAAATATTGTTGTGAAGTATTTGGAGGATCTCCAACATGCTAAGAAGGCGGCGAAAGCCTCGGCCTCAGGGGCCGGCGGAAAGTCAGTGGCGTCTAAAAATTCCACGGACTTGATGAAGCCCCCGAAGCCATCGAAGTCGAAGAAGCCAGCTGCTCCGTAGTTATCTTCTGTAATAGTTGATTGATTGTTCTTTTGGTTTTAAGAACATGCCTGCTGGCGAGTGTGTCTGTGAATACTTATGCCGATTCTGAATGCATCTGTTCCTTTTGCCTTTGTGTTAATTTGGTTGCCTTATTTGCCTCTGTCTTGACTTGTGGTAGGGTATGTCAAGTGATCCCGTGGGGAGAACCCAGGACACGCCATCTCTTGATGATACAGTGGCACCACCGCGCTCCAGGGTAGAGGAGCTATCCTTGCTTTCGCGACTTCATGACCGTGTGAAGCAGTTGGAGCACGAGTTGCCCATGATCCGCGGTAGCGCAGACGTGTGGAAGTCGAAGGCGGAAAAAGCCGCCACCCGCGAGCAATATCTGCTTGGCGAGGTGACGCAGCTAGGCGACCAGTTTAAGTGTTAGTTTGCTTATTCTCATCTTTTCCTTTGTAGTTACTCGCAGCGGTACGTTGTACTCATGCTATTGATGCTGCTTCGTGTAGTTGTTAGCGCGCGCCATCCGCAGGAGAAGGACAGAATTGCCATTCGCCTTCATGATCTCACCCAGGAGCAACTTCAAGAGAGGGGATACTTCTAGGTAGATCATGATCGCGGCGATCACATGCACTCGCAGGATCGCCAAGATCGCGAGTGCTGCTGTTCCTAAAGAAGTCGCAGTCGTGCTTGAAGAACATTTATCGGGCAATGTTCCCGCTGGATGACACTCCATCAAGCCTGCTGGCTCTTCTTACCAAATTCCAAGACCTGTCCGTGGTTCGCGAGTGCGTGAGGCAGCAGTTGGTGGCTGGTGCCAAGGCTGCCCTTTCGATGGTGCGATTGCACAGGCCTGACGTGGATGTTGCCGCCATTGCCTCTGGGCCGCCAGCGCCACCAGCAGGATCTGCCTGGGATATGGTACCGCACTATCAGGCGGTGGACCGTCCAGCAGAGGAGATCGTCGACTTCTTCGAGGAACAAACCAACTTTCTTCTGTTGCAAGAGTAGCCAAATTTGTATCCTGCACATAAGTGTACTTGTGTTGTAAAGTTCGTATAGATGTTGTAAATTTATTGTCGAATGTGTATAAAGAGCTTTGTGAGCGTGAGGTGTGTTGCACTATGCGAGTCCTTTTGGTTTAGCCTGTCCATCTTTTATCTCAGTCCCTTGTCAACCTGTCAGGTGCGTTGCAGCTGGGTTGAGTTTGTGTTAAGGGGTTCGATTGATGTGCCAGCTACTCAGGATATCGTGTTTTTGGTTCGAATAACAGATGTATGTAGGGTGGCTCAGCCCTCGAGTATAAAAATTGACAAAGTAAAGGAGAACACAGAGTTTTGGGGCACTTAGCTTTTATTTATTCGAAGAACAGTGTGAGGTACAATGTGTGGCTAAGTAGCTTTGGCTGAATAGCCTTATTTGCGATGTAAAGTAAAAAACGACTAGGGGTAGAAGCGTCGTAGTTGTGCGACATTCTAAGGGTTGGAGTATGTGACTCCTGTCTCTAAATCTTGAAGGCGATAGGCGCCACCTGGGATTACTTCTGTAATCACGTACGGTCCTTCCCAGGGGGACTCGAGCTTGAGATGCCTTCGACGACCAGGTCACCTTCGACGAAGGATCTGGGGCGAAGCCTTCTACTGTGGTAATTGCGCAGGTTCTGCTGGTAGATCGTGGATCTTTCTGTGGCGATTTCTCTTGATTCGTCAAGGAGGTCGACGGAGTCTTCGAGTGCAAGGGATGACTCTTGTTCGCTGTAAGCAACCACGCGCGGCGCCTTGTACCGTACTTTGGCGGGTAGTACTATTTCTGCTCCATGCACCATAAAGAACGGCGTGTAGCCCGTGCCGCTGTTTGGAGTTGTACGTAGGCTCCAGAGTACGGATTGCAGCTCGTCTGGCCAGCAACCCGCGGCTTGTTCGAGTGGTCGGAGGAGTCGCTTCTTGATGCCGCTGCAGACGAGCCCGTTTGCTTTTTCCATCTGACCGTTGGTTTGTGGATGCGCCATCGAGGCGAAATGATGTTGATCCCCGTTTTCGCAGAATTCTTGGAACTCCTTGGATGTGAAGTTCGGCCCCATTGTCGGTGATGATGTTGTGCGGCACGCCAAGCGATGAGACAATGGACTCAAGAACTTGATCAAGGCCTGATTGGTTGGTCACCGGCATGGCCTCGATCCACTTTGTGAATTTGTCGACTGCAACCAGGAGGTAGACGTAAACTCCACGCGAGGACCTTGGAATCTTGCCAACCATGTCAAGCCCCCAATGTGCGAAGGGCCAGGCCAATGGAATAGGTCGTAGCTCTGCGCCTGGTGTGTGTGGCTTGTCCGCGAATCGCTGGCAAGCATTGCATTTTTGGACTATGTCCTTGGCGTCGCGCATGGCCGTGGGCCAGTAAAATCTAGCTCGTAGAGCTTTGGCAACGAGGGCACGACTGCCGGCGTGGTGCCCGCAGGTCCCTTCATGGATGTCAAGGAGAACTGCTCTTCCATCGGCCATGGAGACGCATTGTTGTAGCACTCCTATGATGCTGCATTTATACAGTTCGCCGTTGATAACGGCGAATGCCTTGGAGCGCCGCGCGATGTGCCATGCATCTGTCGGGTCGTCCGGTAGTCTCTTGCTGAGGAGGTACGTAATGTACGGCTGCGTCCAAGATTGATCGATCATCATGACGCTCATTGGTCCCTCGAGTCCTGTGTCCAGCTCCAAGTCACCGAGTGCCATTGGCTCATTGGGTGGCATAGCCCCCGAGTCCGTTGTTGTACCTGTTTTCTTCTCTGCGGCCTTTGGCTTGATGGAGCGTTCGCATATGCGCTCGAGAAATACCCCAGGTGGTATGGGGGCGCAGGTAGAGCCTATGTTGGCGAGTGCGTCCGCCTCATCGTTGCTTTCGCGACCTACGTGTGGCAACTCGCAGCCGTGGAAGTCTCCTTCGAGTGTATCGTAGAGGTCACGGTACACGATCATGTTGTCGTTAAGTGCGTCACACTCGTGCATTATTTGGTTGACGATCAACTTGGAGTCGCCATATATGATGAGCCTCTTGGCGCCACAAGATTTTGCCATCCTCATCCCGTGCAACAGGGCCTCGTATTCAGCCTGGTTGTTTGAGGCTGTGAACTGCATTCGCAAGATATACTTTAGCTTGTCCCCTTGAGGTGATGTCGATGACACCGCCGCTCCGTCTTTCCGCTTGGACCCATCGAAGTGCATTGTCCACAGGTAGGACATATCTGACTTGTCCGGGAGCTGGTTCTCCATCCAGTGCACGAGAAAGTCAGGGAGCACTTGCGACTTGATTGCGTCACGTTTTTCGTATGTGATGTCTCATGGAGACAACTCTATTCCCCAAAGCACGACTCGCCCCGTGGCGTCGGGGTTATTGAGGATATGTACCAACGGGGCGTCGTTGACTACCACGATTGGGTGTTCTTGGAAGTAGTGGCGCAGTCGCCGGGCGGTCATAAAGATGCCGTACGCCAGCTTCTGGTAGTGCGGGTACCGCTGTTTTGTTGGTGTGAGGACCTCGCTGAGGTAGTATACCGGGCGTTGTACGTCATGAACCTTGTTTTCCTCAGCTCGATGGACGACGAGCACTGTGCTGACCACCTAGTTGGTGGTGGAGATCTACAGCAACAGTGGTTCCCTTTCTCGTGGAGTCACAAGTACTGGCAAAGTGGATAGCAGGCGCTTGAGATCTTCGAATGCTTCTTGCGCTTCATTGGTCCACTCGAATTTTTTAGCTTTGCGGAGGAGCTGGTAGAAGGGCAGTGCCTTTTCACCCATTCGACTGATAAATCGACTGAGAGCCGCGATTCGTCCGGCCAGTTGCTGGATGCCTCTTATGTTCTTCGGCTTCTTCATGGCCAGTATGGCTTTTATCTTTTTTGGGTTTGCCTCGATTCCTCTCGCAGAGATGAGATACCCAAGTAGCTGCCCGGATGGTACGCCGAAGGCGCATTTGTCCGGATTGAGCTTGATCCGGTAGCGATCGAGGTTGGCAAAGGTTTCGCGCAAATCGTCGATTAGAGAGGCTTCCTCCTTGGTCTTGATTACTATGTCGTCGACATAGACTTGGATGTTGCGACCCAGTTGTTCCTTGAGGCAAGCCTGCATGCACCGCTGGTAGGTGGCTCCCGCGTTTTTAGCCCGAAGGGCATTGTGTTGTAGCAGAACACACCAAAGGGCGTTGTAACGTTGTTTTCTCCTGGTCTTCCTCCTTCATTCGAATTTGATTATATCCTGAGTAGGCGTCGAGGAAGTACAGGCGCTCGTTTAAAGAAGTGAAGTCCACGCACATCCGTAGGATATCCGTGTCCTTTTTTGGTACCAGCACCGTATTGGCGAGCCAAGTGCTTTCCTTGATCTCGCGTATGAACTTGGCCTCGAGGAGTCTGTTGATCTCCATTCCATCGCTGGCGCCGTGGCTCGCATACGCCTGATTTTTTGCTTGACTGGCCTTGCGTCAGGGTTGACGTTGAGTGTGTGCTCGGCGAATTCCCTGGGAACTCCTGGCATGTCCGCAGGACACCAGGCAAAAATTTCCCAGTGCTCACGGAGGAATTCGACGAGCGCGAGTTCCTATGCGGGACTCAAGTTTTTGGCGATGAGGGCCGTCTTGGCGGGATCCGATGGATGGACCTGCACCTTCTTTTTGTGCACAGATGAGTCGAAGGAGAGGTCAGGTGAGCTTGGCCTACTCAGGGGAGGCAGACTATTGTCTGTCGTCTCTTTCAGTCTTGCGAGTTCCTCCTGCATGCCGAAGGACTGGGAGATTCTGTTGAATTCCCTATCGCAACTGTCAGATTGCTCAAAGCTCCCGTTGATCATTATGACGTCGTTGGGACCTGGCATTTTCATCTACAGGTAGGCGTAGTGGGGTACTGCCATGAACCTAGCGAATGCGACGCGCCCAAGGATGCAATGGTATTGTGAGGGCCAGTCGACGACCTCAAAATCGATGCGCTCGCACCGGAAGTTCTTCGGCGTGCCGAAGATGACGTCGAGGTTGATTTTGCCCGGGGGTATACGCCTTTCTCTGGGACCATGTCGTGGAACGTTGTGTCTGATGCCTCCAGGCAGGTTAGAGGGATCCTCATTACTCGCAAGGTACTCGCGAATATGAGGTTGATGCCGCTTCCACCATCCATGAAGACGCGACTCATGTCGAAACCTCCAATTTGCGCCTCGAGTACAAGGGGGCAATGACCTGGGCGAGGTATCTGAGGCGGGTGGTCGTGTTTGTCGAAGGTGATGCACGACTCGCTGCCACTGAAGGTATCTGCACCCTGTTGGAGGGACGCCCCTTTTGGATCATCATGGTGCCCATGGCCCGTGGGTACGGTTCGCCCCCGTGATGCTGGTCTGGTGGGCTCCGTTCGGGGGTGGCCCAGGTGGTGGTGGTGGTGCGCCATGTGCCACGTCGCCTGGAGCGGCTCCGTAGCCTCTTTCGACTGCATTGCGGTTCATCCGAACCAATCCCTCGTGTAGCTTGAGGAACTCGCGGCAGTCCTTGAGGAGGTGGCTGGACTTTCTCTTGCCATCATGCTTGTCGATGTAGAAGTGTACCGTGCATGGCCCGGACAGTTTGTCCTCGATGGAGGTCGCGGGTGCCTCATCGCGAGTGCGGCGTTGCCACACTTGCGTGGTTTTCCCAAAGTCACGGTATCCGCCGCTATGGTATCCACTGTTGCGGTTATCGTCGCGTCTATCGGCGTAGCCGGCCGCGACCATGTTGACGTTGTCACGGTCATCATAGATGCGCATGTGGCGTTTGCCTCAGCGGTCGCGTCTGCGTTCAAGTTCTGCCTCCTCGTCAGAGTGAGCGCGATTCTTCACCGAATCTTCTCCATCGGCCCACCGATTCATGATCTCCATCAGGTGGTCGATGGTCTGGGGCTTTGAGCGGCCTAGCTCCTCCCTGAGCTCTAGGCGGCAGACACCACCGTTGAATGCATCAATCGTGCGGTCTTCTAAGATGTTTTCCGCGGAATTCTTCATGATGGACCACCTTTGGATGTAGGAGAGTAGCGATTCACCAAATCTTTGCTGGCAGCATCTCAGCACTTCGATTGATGCGGGTCGTTTGTACGTGCCCTTAAAGTTGCGCACGAAGCTGTAAACCAGCTCATCCCAACTGCGAATGGATCCGCGTGGGAGGTTATTGAGCCATGCACGGGCGGCGCCCTGCAGCTGTAGCTGCAAGCATTGCATGGCAGTACTTCGACTGCCTCCGTGGAGCCTGACGGAGGAGATGTGGTCCTCTAGCAAGATCTTGGGGTCCTGCAGACCGTCAAATTTCGGGTTCTCCGATGGGAGTTTAAACCCTTTAGGCATTCGCTTCTGCCTAATGGATCTGCTGAAGCATCGGGCGCCAGCAGAGCTCCCCATCTTCTTCTTCCATGTTAGTCGATTGAGCATGTCGTGCCCTTGATTTGTCGATCTTGCACTGCGTGAGGTCGTCGCGCGCATCGTATTCGCGATCGTGTCGCCGTGAGCGGCGGCGTCGAGACAGGTCGTGACTGTCATTGCTGGATGAGGGCGAGGAGTGGTGCTTTGCTAGCGCTTTGCCCTTTTTTGGGTCTGGTACTGGCTCCTTGTCGAGAGCGGCCTCGATTAACCCCAAACCCGCCATCGTAGATCGGTGCATGGCAGTTCGGGGATCTCCAGCTGGCGGCTGGTTATTGAGGAGGTACATGGTGGCTGCCATCACCACAGCCTACGGCGTCCTGGGAACCACGTTGCCTCTCGTGTCGACTGTCATAGAGCCGAAGTCGAGGACTTTCGCGGCCTCTATGCGCTCTTGTTTGGTGAGGTGAGCCATCCGCGACTGCCTCTTCATGGCGAGGTGTTCGTTGCCTCTTGAGGAGGATCCTCCGTAGGAGGAGAGCCCAGCACGAAGAAGGCTCGATTCGTCCGCTGCCTTTTTACGCGCCTCAAGTTGCGCAATTGTTTGCAGTTGGCGCTTGAATTCTTCCTTCAGGAGCCAGTGATAGCCCATCAGCAGTTCCTGCGGGAACCCAAAGGGTAGAGGTGTGCCCCGTAGGGCTTCGCGGCAGCAATCCCACTCTTGCTCGTTGAGCTTGATTACAACACATTCGCCGGTTTGCTCATTGACTATGCTAGGAGGTTCAACTGCTCCTCCATTGTTGACGGGAGCGCGATTGCCGCCATTACCGCCGTGACCACCGTTTCCCCTGTTGCCGGCGTTGGGTGGATTGGTGCCGTTACCGATGTTACCACCGTTGTCGCGATTGGCGGAGGTGTCGCCTGCGTTGATGACGGTGCACATGAAGTGGTTGGGGAAGCCGTTGCTTCCACAACTTTCAGCTCCGGAACTGTAGGTTCCATCTTCAGTGGCCAGATCGCTCAGATCGGAATCGTGACTGCTGTCGCTAATCGTATTCTCGACTGCCACCGGAGCGTTGAGCTTGCTAAGGGTGCCGATCGATGGAGGGAACCATGATGCCGGGGCAATCGCCGGTGCTGTCGGCTGATCAGGCATGCGAAGCGTGCCCATCTGACCGACTTGGAAGCGGAAGCGGAAGCTCCCAATCGCCAGGCTGATTCCGTCACCCACAGACTCGAAGGCCGGGCGGGTGGCCGGCGTGTGGACGGTGAAGTCGAAGGCGCCGAAGAGTTGGAAAATCTCAGTTGTTGCGGAGTTGTAGATCGTAGTTAATGGGGCCGAAGAAGCCGCAACATCAGCACTCCCAATCCCCACGGACGGCGCCAATTGACGAGGGTTTAACTCGTCAATGCCCATTGTTATGGACTTGGGTTTTGGAGAAGGCGGGAGCGCTAGAGACATCTATCGGCTAGCAAACAAGCACACAGGGGACAAAGGATTTACCCAGGTTCAGGCCTCGTAGAGGTCCCTACTCCTGCTTGTCTGCTCGTGGAATTATTGAAGGAGTCGAAAGTTACAATGGTGCGCAGATGCAATCTGGCGAGGGTTGTGGAAACTAGGGTTGCGTGTGTCCTTCTCGCTGCCCCCTCCTAGCCTTTATATAGATAGGCTAGGTCTCGGGTAGCAGGTCGAGTCGGTTACAAGTTAGGGGTTTCCCCTTCAAACTTTCTATCTTTAGCTTCTTCTTGTTCTTCAAGCAATCTAGAGTCCACAGGTTACTCGAGTCCTTTCATCCGGGCTTTGGCGACACCGTGGGCCTGTGCGTATTTGGACCGTATATACCAAGCTCGAGTACCTGTAGGGTATACCCATGTCAGTGGCTCTTGTTAATAGGTTAGTCCAAGAAAGTGTTTAGAAAGTACTCCAAAGTGTGGACAAAACATAAGAAAGTAGATAAAACCAAGCATGGAACATCAAAAATTATGGATACGTTAGCAACATATCAGTGAACCGCTCCATCCGGTCTACCCTCAAGATTCCTCGGCTGGCCCGTCTAGCCGGATGGCCAGAAGAACGAGCTGGGTGGCTGATTCCACCTCGCCGCCTTGGATTCGGTGGCAAGGTTACAGAGGGGGTGACGCTCTTTACTAAGCGCGCCCCTGACTCATTGCATCATCAAACAGGCTAGAGCGCTGCCCCTGCCGGCGCTACAATACAACTAAGACAAAGTGCCAAAGATGGAAGGTGAGTGAGGCATTGTTGGCTGACCGTTAAAGCACTGGGTGGTCCTAGCCCACCGGCTAGACCCGACCAGCCAGACCACTTTGTAAACCCAAAGCCCAAACAATAAACCCTAGAACCCACATTGTAACCTACCTCTCCCAACCAGTATATAAGGGAGGTTAGAGCTGGGGTTCGAGGTAAGCTCAGGTTGATTCAAGTTCACTCTCATAGTTCATGTTCTTCCTCTAGCTCTCCACAGCATCAAGAGAAACAGCTCAAGGAGCACTTGTACTAGGCATTGACCCCCAATATAGAAGATTCTTGCAGGAGTAGGAGTGTTACCTCGCCAAGAGGGCTCCGAACCTGGGTACATCGCTGTGTCTGCAGTATCTATGCCTAACCCGTTGCGAGTAGCCTCTGATAGCATCATGATTTTCCCCTATCATGCCATCCCCTATGGCATTGCCGTGTTCCACACCATGACAAGTTACGAGGTACCTCAAGGCTAAACCCGAGCCCCCTCTAGCGAAACCGACATAAACTTGTCTAAATTGCAGGCGGTGCACCGCAAGCTTTGAGGTGCATCCAATTGATGAATTGTCCATCAAATGCTCTCTACTATTTTTTTAAAATGGGGTGAAGCATCCTTGCAACACATCCTTGGTAGCTGCTTAAGAAAATACACCCTTTCGAGCAATAGGAAAATGGGAAATGGATTTTCCATGCATAGAAAGTGAAAACTTCCTGAAGCAACATTATTTGCCATCACAAGATACACACGCGTGCAGAATTTGGGCACATTGCAAAAAACCGTGCCATGATTCTAGTCATGACTGTAGCATCCCAATTGTCCAACAGTTGCAATGTTACTTGCCTAGTTTATATATTGCTACTTCTAACATGTCATTTACTGCACCATCATGATCACATGCTCATGTCAACATGCCACATTGCATTTGAGCATCGTCATGTTTGCCTGCATATTGTTTGCTTAAAACTATATTTCCAAAGCCTATATTTATTTTCTAAATATGCCCTATCTTTTATATCAAATCAAAACATGGGCTTGCGTGTAATATTTTATTATCTAAAAACCTATTTCAAAATGTTTTATTTTAAAATTAAATAAATAATTAAAACAAAACCTATTTTTTCAACCTGGGGAGGCCGCCACGGGAAAGGCCTAAAGGCCCAGCTATCTAAACCCACCCACTCTAGAAACCCTAACGCTAAAATACCACCACCTAGTCCTACCCTAGCAGCCGCCGCCGACCACACCTACCTACACGCACCACACAACACACACTTTGATCCACACCTAGACCTAACCCTAGACTCACACCCGACCTTGACTCTAACCCACAACGACCACACCACCTGGAGCGAACTTACCCGACGCGACATAGTGCACGCACGTCGCAGCAGCCCCGCAAGCGCGTGCATCCCGCTGCAAGGAAGCAACCCATAGACCGACCATGCCCCACCCCGCAAGTCACCTGCCCTTCCCACCTACCGCTACCGACAACCACCCCGCATACACGAGCGTGTAGCTCCACCTACCTCCCCGCTCCCGCGATCAACCCCACCCCATCGATCCCGCCTCACGTCACTCCCCTGGCCCCACCCTCCACCTAGCATCTTCTCCCGATCGAACTCCCCCGCACGCCACCGCCCCGCGACCCTCGTCCCGCACGTTGCCTCACCCCGGAAGAGAGTCAGTGCGCCGCCGCCCCTCCTCTCCCGCAACCCTGGCAGCAAGCCGCCACCTTGTCCGCCAGGGGCCCGCCGCTTGAGCCGACCGCCGTTCGACCGCCTCGCCTCGGCCGTCGTTCCGCAGCATCTCTTCCCCCTGCTCCGTTGCCGTCCTCTGGCCCACCAAGCGCCATGGACACCGCCTCGACCTCCCAGCGGCACAACGCCTCGACGCCCTCTCGTCACTATATGCTCCGCCGGCCTCGCCCATCCCCGACCCTGTGCACCACTCCAGCTCTACCTTGAGGTGCCGGCCTCTCCGCGGCCTTCTCCACCGCCCTCCACTCCCTGGCCGTGACGCCCCGCCCCGGGTCAGGTGCCCATCGGCCCGCTCCTGCGACCCCGCCCCTCCGTCGCCATTCCCTGCATCGACCGGCTTCCCTCTTTCACGACCGTGCCCCGGAACCCCGACGTCATCGTCGTCCTCACGCCGGCCACGTCTCCTTGCGTCGTTCCCGCGAGCGCCCTGCTACTTCGGTTTCCCACCTCCTCTATGGCAAGGACATCTCTCTGCCACGGCTCAGATAGATCAAGACATGCACATGACTTGCTTGCTTAAATGCCTAGAAGACCGGTGACCCTCGGTTGTTTGGTTCCTTTGACCGGTGCTCGTGTCGGTGTTGTCGCTTCTCGTGGTGCTGACCTCCTTTGCTTCCCCAGTGCGACTAAGTCCAAGTCGACGAGAGTAGCGTCCTTTCTGACACCAAGATCTTCTCATCGACAAGATCAACTAAAGCCGGTATCCAAGATCTTCAACGAGGAACACCAAGTTCTCGTTCCCGGAATCCGAAGATGATTCCACTCAATCCCTTCTTCACGGATCTGATGGTCGAGACCCCGAAGACCCGATCTTGTTGAGCCCGAACCCCGTTGAACCCTCGGAACCCAAGATCGTCAAGTCCCCCATGTGTGACCCCTTTCCCGAGACCAATATTTTTATAATATATATCTATTGCATATAAATTTCATGTCGCATACATATTATGTGGTTTGGGAGCATTATGCCTATTCACCTCATAATTAAATATGGAGATCATATGCGGGCAAATCTAGGCTTATATTGACCCCCTTTAAATTTGTTAAGCCAACATTTAAATTGTAAGGTACCTAAAGGATTTGAATCTTATAATTGATTTTTGGATCCTAATTCCGCTTAATATTGCCTAGTTGCATCGCATCTTCACCATGTCATGCATCATGTAAATATAATGAATACAATGATGTTTATGGAAGTAAAACATGCATAAATAATTAATTAAAGTGCTCTATTATTGCTCTCACACCTCATCGATGCCATGCTATGTTCTACCATGCAATTGTGCATCATTCCATCATGCCATACCTTGATTGCTTGTCGCATATATTCATATGATTGCGCACTTTATTTATTATGGACCTTGTGTGATTGGTTTTTATCTCGATAGACACTGAGCAAGGAGTATACTAGGATCCTCATGAGTATTATCTAGATCCTTCCTATTCTTCAATTGAACTGCCAAGCAAGCAATTCCACATGCTTGCATACATATAGTACCTATGTTTCTATCTTATTCTTGCATCATTTAGTCACGATTGCATTAAACTGGAATACCAAGTACTGCATAGACTTTACTTTTAAACCCCACAAAAACTTGTTCCTCAATCCTATGAGCCATTACTACAGGAGTTGTTTGAGCCATGCGATTGGTAGAACTGCATGTGTAGGGTAGGTGCGAGTATTTGGATAACGAGGTACCTAAACCACTTAAACTATGTAGTAATGGGATAACTAAAGAAAGAGGCACCAGTGGACAACAACTGTTATTTGGTTCTTCCATGCTCACTTGTGTTCCGTAAGACCTCGAGTACATGATTCATGTTCCTTGACTATTCACACTATCCACATTCGGAAGACTCTATGGATCCCCCTTCGCTTGGGCTTGATTTGCACTTTATTTCATGGGGCCACAAACTAGTTTGGGGATTAATTACTATCTTGTACTTATACCATGGTTTACTACTTTATTTACGATTGCGTGTGGAGCGCCTGTACTGTATAGGAATGTGGAATGTTTTCACGGTATCGACAAGCCCAGTCACACTTTCGGATTCCCAGTTGTTTATAGCCATTGGCACAAACCTTGGGTCCATCTCGGAGCTGTCCAGCTTCGTTGCGGGTAGCTTAATGGGGTGGCCTCCTGAAATATTTTTTCAATCCCGTGAATGCATTTTTGTGAGGCCTCGTTGCGTTTTATTTGGTTCTTCCTGAGGTTGATCGTGTGTGTTGCTATTTATGCACCCCTGCAGGGTAAATCTTGCTTAAAGCTGTGCCTGCAGTTATGGACAACTTGGAGCACAGTTTCTAGATCATAGACAAGAATAACTAAAGTACCGTCTTTAATTTGACAAAGACATGACTAGTAAATAGTGTAATACTCACGGAAAGGTGAATATAATTGCCAGCGGATGGGATGTTCTTCCGCCTTCTCTTCAGTAAGCGAGAAGGAGGGTGAGAGAGGTTTATTTATGTTGCTCACATAACTATTATTATTAATTAACAAGTGTCCGTCCATCTCTTATTGGGTGGATGTGTAGCGTGTCTCTATAGAACTTTGTAGATATTATCTTTCGCTGCAATTGCGTCACCCCAAGTTGTTTCCTTTATATGCATTGAGACTTTCTGGGTATCCCTAGGGTCTCACATGATAAATATTTTGTATAGATGGACATGTATACTCTTAGGAAGGCTATTGGGTCGAAGAGACTGATGATGGTGGCAACAACTGTCAGGTGTAGATATTCTGTGGATAAAGATCCATGAGATCTATGGGCGGGATGTGCTTATTTTTGTGGATCTTATGCCGATTTGCTTCTTAATTCGTACTCGGATTTTGTTTTTCGCTTCCGCTTGATAATCTGATGTGTGATGTATGAGTATATATCCTCAACTATTATCTCTATCTAGGATATTTGGATCTTGCCGCATGGCATTGAATACTTCTGTTTCTATTGTTTTTAGATGGTGTGGCTCTGATGTCTATTGTATGTCGCTGACATACATGCTCATTTGTGTATGTTTTGATCGCTTTACCTATCGACTATGCTGCTCGCTCTTGTCTCGATGTTGTAAAAAGTGGGTGGGATGGTTGGCCGGTACCATGCCCTGCTCCACGAGGTGGGCCTATTTTGTGTGGCTGCGCGACCCCATGGTAGTACGTCCTGTCCACTTTTGGATCATCTAGGCTTGATCTTAGAGCGTAGGGTCCAAGGTATTACAATGACCTAGCTCATTTGCCTTGAAAATCATGACTTAAGTGTTAATTTTTGAATTTTTTAGAAGACATATGTTAGAGAGGGTGTTTTTGCATAACTGTCATCTACAACACCTGCTTGTCCTGCGGCTTAAATTTTTTCTTTCTCTCTCCTTTGTTCCTCTCCTCTATTAGAAACCTAGATCTGCGAAACTACTATTGTAGCACTAGAATAGGGGAGGCCCTCGGCAGTGCCGTAGGAGCGCTGCCGTTTCGCCACCATGTCGACCACAAGTTCATCTCTCTCTATGCTAAGCCTCCCAGGCCCTATGATTCTTCTCATCCTATGCACTGGTTGTGGGCGCGTGGTGAAGAAATATGTGTCTAGGACGGAAGATCACAAAGGATGAGTGTTCTACAAGTGCAAGAGGCATGGGGTACATAATCTTTGTAAATGATGTGTGTTCTAGATTCTTGATTTAACTAATTTTGTTCTCTGTACATTTACATAGTAGCTTAATTCAGATTTGTTCTGTGTAAATGCGTCAGTATGGTTGCAAATTTTGGCACTAGGAACTGGAGTACGTTATCTACTTGGTAAAGCAAAACTTCATCTAAGGCGAAGCTGCTTTTAATGTTGTAGGCTAGGAAGATAAAATAAGGGATGGACTTGAGCTTAAAAAGAGGAGCAAACTCTTACTTTGGTGCAACCACAGGACCAGAACATGATGAAGCTGTTAGATGCAGTTAGGGAAATGCTTATTCGACTGAAGATTGTAGTGGTAGTGCTATGTGTGTTGTGTGCATTGATATGTCGTAAACATATCTATAATTTTTTGATATTCCATGCTTGTTTTATATCTACTTTCTTATGTTTTGTTCACACTTTGAGATATTTTTATACATTTTTTGGAACTAACCAATTAACAAGATGCCACAGTGCCAGTTACCTGTTTTCTGCTGTTTTTGGTTTTAGAAAAGCTAGTAAGGAAATATTCTCGTAATTGGATGGGACAAAATCCAAAGTCAATATTTTACCTGAAGCAACACGGAGTCCGGAGGGGAGACGAAGTGGCGCACCAGGGCGGCCACACCTGGTGGCGGCACGACCAGGCCTAGGTGCGCCACCAGGAGGTGTGGGCCCGTGGTACTCCACCGACCTTGCCACTTCGCCTATAAAAGCCTCCCGGGATGAAAACCCTAAGTACCCGATCAAAAATCCACGAAAGAGTCTATAGCCGCCGCCATCTTCTTCTCTAGATCGGGGGGATCTGAGCTCTTCTCGGCACCCTGCCGAAGGGGAGAGATCACCCTGGAGGCCTTCTTCATCACCATGCCTGCCTCTGGTGTGATGCATGAGTAGTTCATCCTTGGACTATGGGTCCATGTAGTAGCTAGATGGTTGGTTTTCCTCCTTTGTACTATCATGTTTAGATCTTGTGAGCTCCATTCATGATCAAGATCATCTATTTGTAATATTACATGTTGTGTTTGCGGGGATCCGATGGATATTGAGATGCTATTTCAGATTGATTATTGATTCTATCATGTCTATGTTATTTGTGATCTTGCATGCTCTCCGTTGTTAGTAACTATCTTGGACAAGTAGATGCTTGCAACTCCTAGAGGGAGTATTTATGCTCGATAGTGGGTTCATGCCTCTAGTAATGTGGGGAAGTGACAGAAATCTCTAAGGTTGTAGATGTGTTGTTGCTACTAGGGAGAAAACAGCAATCCTTTATCAATGGGGCAATCATATTGTTTACTTTACACACTTTGCTTAATGCAATTATTTGTTGCTTGCAACTTAATACTGGAAGGGGTTCAGATGATAACCTGAAGGTGGATTATTAGTCATAGATGAAGTTGGATTACGGTCTATGTATTATGTTGTAATGCCCAATCAAATCTCATAGAAGTCAAGATGTCTAGTATATGCATTGTTATGCTTTCTCAAATCTGTCAATTGCCCCGCTGTAATTTGTTCAGACAACATGCTATTTATCTTAAGGAGAATCACCTCTAGTGAACTATGGACCCCGGTCCATTCTTTTACCATTGATATACCATCTACTATTTACCGTTTACTATTTACTTTCTGCAAGCAATTACTATCTTCCACACTATATGTTTAATCCTTTGTTTTCAGCAAAACCGGTGAGATTGACAACCTCGCTGTAAGTTGGGGCAAAGTTCTATGGTTGTGTTGTGCAGGATTCCAAGTTGGTAGCAAAACCATGGAGTTGTTTCCTTGCTCCTACTGGTTTGATAAACTTGGTTTCATAACTGAGGGAAACTTGTTGCTGTGCTCATCATACATTCCTCTTGGGGTTCCCAACGAGCTCAACATATCTTGAGCCATCATGCATTGTGTCTTTTAACTGTTCTAAATAAGTGAGGTAATGATGATGTAGTGATGACATAGATGATCTAGTGAAGTAATCTACTGAACATTTAAATGAGTAATGTGTTGTGATATTATTTTAATCTGCATTTGTCAGCCATGATATTATAGGATGCATTTATCACAAACTACATCCTTATAACTGAAGAACATTGTAAATTCAGATGATTTAACCTTTCCTGAATAAGATAACAACAATATCCGATACCGTGTGGGACCCACTCGTCATTCTTCTGCTCGCTTAACCCTCCCTAATCCCCACCTCTTCGCACACATTGGCTCTAGCCCGCAACCCAAATCCCCGCCCCTCCCTGGTGACCACCAAATCCCCTCCCCTCCCCGACGATGACGGCAGCAGTAGCGGCTATAGGCTCATGGGTAAGGCTCCTTGACCTATCTCAACGCATCCCTACTATTGTGCATGTGTGCTTGATCTAGGTCACCACGTCGGTATTTTTGTGCTCGATCTAGGTCACCGCATGTGTGCTCTAGGTCACCAGTGACGGGTCTAGGCCCCAGTTAAACACTCAATCTATGTCTAGGCCCTAGGTCAATGCTCGATCTAAGCCCCCATGATTGTTTTAGTCACTTGATGCTTGTGCCTCTAATTTAATTCTTGTATTTACTCTCTGGGTAGGTAGGATGAAATGTGAGGATTATAGGTTCTATGGTATGAAGGCTAGGGAGATACATGCGTAGGTTCTACAATTATTTTTACTAGCACTAACTATCTCAACACATCACCTCCTCGTTCTATCATAGTAATACTCGTCCTCAGATTTCTTATTGATCTTTAGATCGACTACACGGTGTTCAACCCCGAAAATTTGGAAGTCATTGTGCAAAACATCATGGAAATAGTTCCAAGAAATTTCTCCATCCTACTAAGAACATAAAATGTGAGGATTGCAAGTTCTAGCACAAATATGACGATTGCAAGGCTAGCAGCATATAAGAGCAGGTTCTAAGATTGTTGCTACTAGATAGTACTGAAACCTACTATATAGCATCAAAACAAAACATTCTAATTAGTGTAATGTGTATTTTAGGCTAAAAAGCAAGGCTATAATGTTCCATCTTATGACGAGGTGAAGCAACCTGTAGCCAAGAAATCTGAGAAACCGAGGGACCTTACTAGAGGTTAGAGTCATTGACATTGGCTTAAAGTTACAGTTATTCTTATGCCGCTATAGATTACTTTCTAATATATTCTTTCTAGGTCTATGGATGATGGGAGGGGAGGACTTCGACGATTGATGTGTATTTGGACATGGAATTGACTTCAAACCAAGCGACGTATCTCAGTGGAATTTCAGGACACAAGCCACATATACCACACTATATGTGCAAGATGAAAAAGCAAATGTCATTCCTAGGAAGGCCAAGATGGTAAACTTCTGAGATTTAACTCTTTAAGGGCGTATTTGTTTCAAAGGAATAAATCCTAAAAAATCATTTGCATTGCTTTCCTACACTACAATCTTATAGGATTTCTAACAAGAGGTGAGACCTAAGAGACCCTGCCATTCAAATCGAGCTGACAGGTGGGGTGCAGGCACAGATAGCCTGGTCGTTAAAAAAACACATTCATCCAATGGCCCTTGACAAATTCTGTGACGATTTTCTACGTGAAAAAATGCCGAACTGGGCTTCATGGCCTCGGACGAAATCCGTGACGAATTTTCGTCGATGAAAACCTAGAACATCATGGATAACCGGGCTGGAGGTCCTTCGAGTGTGTATGGCAGAGATTAAAGAAGATGATGTATGCCTAGCTCAATGAGAATTGTTATTCCCAAGTCTATGAGCTTATCGACGTACGTACACATCTTGAGTACGTGCTCGCTCACGGAGTTATTCTTGTCCATCATGCAGCTAAAGAACTTTTCAAAAGCTTCATAACTCTCCATAGCAGCATGTGTAGCTAAATCATTTTCCACTCACCAATGGTATCAAAAGCATTGCCATTGTCAAAATGTTTTTGAAGTTCTAGCTCTATCCCATACAGTATGCGCCAATGAACTATATTGTGGTCCTCCTGACAACTTAAGTAATCATTCTTTACATTGTCGGAAGCAACACCAAGTGGTGGGAACCCTAGCAGTGCTTCTAGCACATATTGATTTTGTGTAGTAGTGACGAGTACCCTCGGGTTAAGGGCCCAGTTGGTAAAGTTTCTACCATTCATTGCAAGTTTCTCTTTCTCCATGAACACATTGAAACTAAAACCAGGTGGTGCCATCTACAACAGAATTTGTAAAGTTTATTTAGACTAATTTTATGATAGATTGAGTTCAATCTAATATAAATTACCAACTGAACTCCCACTCAAAAATAACATCCCTCGAGTCATTTTGGTGATTACATAACCAAATTCACTACACCAAGACCGATCATCATGTGAATTGATGTAGCTACAAAGGCGAGCACCTATATGGTCATCATATCAACTATATGACTCATGCTTTACCATTCGGTTCGAGTTATGAGGCCATGTCTATACATGCTAGGCTCACCAAGTAAGAACCTTAGTACATGTGTGTGTAAATCTGTCTTGCACTCGTTGTATGCGAAAGTAGAGTCTATCACACCCGATCATCACGTGGTGTGTCGAAACAGAAAACTCTCTTAACAATGCATACTAAAAGAAGAACACATTTTTATCTTGATATTTAAATGAGGGATCATCTAATAATTGTACTAAGCATTATCCAAGCAAAATAAGATGCAATCAAACATCACATGCAAAAAGTGATATGATATAGTTCTTGCACTTGATCACTATCTTGTGCATCATGGTATGATCTCGATCATTCCATTCATGTAAGGTCCTATGGTTCTTCCACTTTGGTTTGTTACAATTTTCCAAGAGTATCAAACCATACTTAAAATTATAACATTTACCATATCATAACACATGCCCATCAAAATAAAACTAGACGCTTCTAATTTATATTTGCATATTTTTACGTGGCTTAGGGATTTCGGAGATAGAACCGTTCTTACCTACAAAAATGGAACCACACGATGATAATAAAATTGTTATCAACCCGTTGTAACATATCAACTATAGTGGGAGAGACATAACCACTAGCCACTTATGCAAAACTAGTTACATGTCAAGCGTGGAACAAGTCACATGTGCAAAGACATGTAAAGTTAGTCCGGGCCACTTCATCCCACTATGCATCTACTCCCTCCGTCCCAAAATATAAGGCGCCTAAGCTTTAGTCAAAAGTCAACATATTTTAAGTTTGACTAAATTTATACATAAAAATATAAACATTCACAATACCAAATCAATATCAATAGATTCACCAGAAAGTATAGTTTCTCAAATTTTAAATTTGATATTGTAGATATTCATATTTTTTCATATAAACTTGGTCAAACTTATAAGATGTTGACTTTTGGCTAAAGCTTAGGCGCCTTACATTTTGGGACGGAGGGAGTATTATTCAAAATACATAATAGGATGCAATAACAAGATCATTAGCTCCCACATACTCATATGTGTTCTACCCATACAAAACATCTACGCATAGATCCGTCTTTGATACCACTGTTGGGTTAGCAACATAGAAAACAAAAAATCCTATGATATGAACAACTAAGCACCAAGGTCTATATACTAGATGCAAGCAACTGGTGGATATATATCCATAGATAACTTACCATCGAAAACCGAAAAGCTTTAGGATAACTAATATCATGGATGAAGTAGACGAAAACATGCCGGTCTCAAGATCAAGTAGAAGAATGACACAAACCAGAAACGTATTCATGATCGGGCACACATCCGACTTCCAGACAACCTCCACACCATCACTCCAGCAGAGGAGTGCAAGTAGTAGATCCCAGTAGAGAAACTACTAGAATATGTGCATCACTAGTTCGAAGAATGTAGGAACTCCTAGAGGGAGAGAGAGAGAAATCCTTCACAATTATGGTGTGTGATGAGAGGAGGTCATCGCCTCTTTTTACAGGGGAGGGTCAGCCCCCAAAGCCATCGCCAGCGGCTATGTTGGGTGCCCCCACCTATCCCTCATTCATGTGGCTGGAGTCTCCACACATCCCACTCACATGAATTTTCACTCCACTCACATGCATTAAATTCACACTTGATTTGAATGCATTGTCTCATTAAATAAAACCAATTTTTATTTATTTATATAAACATTTTTTCATTACATTAATTAGCAAACATTTACATAAACCCCCTTGCATCATCTTGATACTTCAAATGAAACCAATTTTAGCGATTTTGACCCGAAATAATTCTGGTGATCATCGAAACAATTCTAGCACTTTCAAATCCTTTCTATGATATAATATACCTACCCATTTAGTACCTTAAGTATGTCACTCTATGGTTCAAGAATAATGCAGACATGATCGAGACACCTAATCAATAGTCAGAAGTGGACCTAGAGATCGGTACTAACTCCCACACATTCAAAGATGACTCTTGTGATCATGAGAACCATTGACGTTGTAACCAAATCTCTTTGTCTTGCAATATATTACTTGTCTAAGATTCGATCATTGGTATCTCCATACCTAGTTTGATCTTGTTACCGACAAGTATTCTTTTCTAGTTCCTGTGATATGTGATCTAGTCACGTGCTTGGAAGCTATGTCAATGTGATATCGTCGAGAGGGCCCAGATTATATCTCTCTATCATCTTGATGTAAAAATTCCACTATTGATCCATGAGCCTCAATGTAACACTTTCAGAGTACCTGAACCCACCTTTATAGCCACCATGTTATGGTGTGATGTTTGATGTTATCAAGGTATCTTTCAATGTTAGTGATTAACATGATCTCATGTTCTAAGAATTATGGTTACTACGAATGAGATGGTTTAGCAATGTAAACATAATAACTTTTATCGTATTGCTATACTTTGGGTGCATGTACATCACATCATTCCTCTAATGTTGTGACCCTATTATTAACAACATCGAATGTTCATGATCAGGAAACCTTGAATATCTATTAATCAACGAGCTAGTTAAATGAGATGCATAACAAGGAACCCTTATTTGTTTATTAAACACACATGTATTAACGTTTCCAATTAACACAATGATAGTATGAAAAATAAACCTATATCATAAACATGGAATAATATGATAACCACTTTATTATTGCCTCTCGGGCATATTCCCTTCACTATCTACCAAAACAAGGGGCAATAGGAAGTAACCAAGGAAATATAGGCTGCAAGGAATAATAATGGTATGAAACTAAAGCATCGCAACAAGGATAGCAATAGAGAGAGAAGCAAAGCCATAACATAAAATAGGTAGCATACGATGAGTGCTTAGCTGGGAAACATTGCTGAAGATACATCCAAAAGACCATCTAGACAAGCCTAGTCACAATTTCGGGTTCCCACTCTTTACCAGCCATTGGTGCAAACCTCCGGGTCCGTTCTGGGGCCCGGCTGACTTCGTTGCGGGTAGCTTAGTGGGTGACCCCTAAAATAACCTTTGGTTTCTATGATTGCTCTGTCGTGATACCTCTTTTCTTTTATTTGGTTTTTCCCTGAGGTTGAGCATGCGTGTGTTGCTATTTGTGCACCCCTACAGGGTAAATAATTTCAAAGATATGTGTCCGCGGTTATGGACTACTTGGGGCACAGTTTCTTGATCATAGACAACTCGAACTAAAGTAGTACTTTTAATTTTACTAAGCATGTCTAGTAAATAGTGCAAGTCTCATGTAATGGTTAATAAATTGTCAACGGGGTTGGATATTCTTCTGTCTTGTCTTTTGGTAGGTGAGAAGGTGGAAGAGATATGCTTTACTTTATGTTATCTCTATCAAT
Organism: Avena insularis; assembly: GCA_023614405.1. Classification (NCBI taxonomy): domain Eukaryota; kingdom Viridiplantae; phylum Streptophyta; class Magnoliopsida; order Poales; family Poaceae; genus Avena; species Avena insularis. The sequence continues at coordinate 403,882,447 of CM042696.1, forward strand.
TAGGTCCGAAAATAGTGCTCTTGTCTTTATCTGGCTAGACAAGTGCTATAGTGTGTCTCTATAGAACTGTATAGATGTTTATTTTTCGCTGAATTGCATCAAACCTTGATCATCCCTTTAGATGCACAAATACTTGTTGAGTACCTTAGGTCTCGCATCTATAATTTGTCTCTATAGATCTATGGATTGGAATTTTCTTTGTTCTAGGTGTCTTATGCCTTATTTGGATCTTAATACATACTCGGATCTATGTTTCTTCTTCCGCTTGATGAATGATGATTGATGTATGAGGATATATTACTATATAATATTATTAATATATGACATGTATTTGGATCTTATCATAATGATGTTGCAAATATATTTCTATTACTTTTAGATGATTGTCTCTGATGTACTCTTGTATAGTCGTACCTCATAGGGGCTGATTTGTGTATGAGGAATGCATACCCTACCTGGCATGTTCTTGCTATAGAAGCTATAACTTTGGGTGTGGATGCAAGTGCGTATGGTACCATGATTGCCGCTACCCTAGAGGCCTATTGTGGATTAGTGACCCTCAGGTCCCACAATAGTACTTTGTATCCGTATCTAGGTTATACCAGCTAGCGAGTAAGAACATGTAGTTTGGTGGATTACAATTAGTGTCAAGCCTTTTGCCCGTCAGGGTCCCTTCCGAGATGGCTTCGTCAGGTCTAGAAATATTTTTGGTAGCTATATACTAGGGACAAATTAAAACATGAGAGTAGGACTTCTTCGAGTTTTGTTCTTTCCCCACGGACCCACCCTATTCTGGTAAGGAAGTGAAACGTTTGTTTCTATTCTCTTCTAATTTTTTTAATTAGGGTTTCACGTGTTTTAGGTATCTATAGCATCACAGATTTGTAATCCTTTGTTGATTTGTTGCATCCAATCCTTTGTTTTGAGATCTGCTTGTTGATCATCTGTTGTTGGTGCATTCAATACTGACAAACTTTTGTTTGTTAATCCGGTGTGAATGTCCGACTCTTTTGTTAACCAATGCAATCTTGTTAAGGGTGTTCTTTATTTGAATGATTTCACAGAATGTGGAGTTGCTAATATCTATCTTAAGTTATTTTTTTGCATCTAATTGGTATTTTAATGCTAAAAATGCGATTTTTCTTTTATACATCTATGTTCGACACACATTTTCAGTCGTGTGTTATATGCTTGGTATCTTTTAGGTGCTTTGAAGTTTTCTTGATATTTTAATATCATTTGAGTTGTTTGTATCCTTAATCATGGCTTATTACATTTAAGTACTATTTTGGACTATTAGTTAGTTATCCACTTTGGTTCTAACATAAGTTCTCCATCAATAATAGGATGGTGCCATGATGGACTGATGAAGAGGCTTCAGGTCTTCTAGAACTCGGCGCAGCTCTTTCCAGTATTGCCAACATAGTGGGAGTTAGACAACAAAGTCAGCAAAGGTTTGAGGAAAGTGTCTAATGTAATGATTTCGTACCAGTCTACCTGCGTCAGCATCGAACAATGAAGGATTTCTAGCACCTCAACCCATGCTACTTCGAGGCCACACCTAAGCCACTAGATGAGGATGACTGGCTTTGTGAGACTACTTGTCTCCTGAACACTATTGATGTTGCCTAGTGTGACAATCAAGTTTGCCGCTCACTTGTTCCAAGTAGAGACAACTCTATGGCGGGAGAACTTTTTTGAGACAAACCCATCAGGTTTCTAGCCTACCTGGGAGAAGTTCGTGAATACCTTCAAGGAGCAATACCTTCCATAGATTTTCATGGAAAGAATGAAGGAGACATTCCTGAACCTCAAGTATGGAATGATTCTATGCACGCCTACATCAAAAACTTCTACAACTTGTCTCGCTATGGTGGTGATGAGGCTTCTATTGATGCGAAAAAGCAAATGATGTTTCGCCAAGGTTTAAACTCCTCAATAAAGTATGGGGTCACTCATGTCACTCCAACTTCCTTCCTAAAGCTCTAGCAAGCTATGTGACATGAGGAAGCTAGCAAGAAAGTGTTGGATGACTCTTGCAACCACAGCCATGAAGCTGGTGGTTCTTCTACTTGACTTCAGCTCTGAAGCGTCGAGTGTGGGTACCTCACACTACACCCCTGCTTCCTTCTCAGCTGAACCAACCAAGAACTTCAGGCTATGCTCCAGGGACACCGAACCGCTTCAACTTTGCTCTGAGGGGATAATAACTCTCGAGCATCGTACGGTGTACCATAGCCCGGACACTCTGGCTCTAATCCGTCTGGTGGATGCTACATGTGTGGGGATCCTGGACATATTTAGTTCTATTGTCCGAAGAACAAAGCTCTTCCTCTACCACCGCCAAGACCTCATGCGACAACATCTTTGGTTCACACACTAGCACCTTAAGCATTCAACACCAAAAACATGTGAGGTTCTTCGGCTGCGCGGGTTAACAACATCAACCTCCTAAAATATGAGCATGTGCCTAGAGTTATGCTGGGTAGCTTCCTTTTAACTCGGTTTCTGGATGATACTCTTTGATACTAGGGCTTCGCATTTGTTTTTATCATCAAGATTTGATGATGAGAATGGGATATCTATGGATCCTCTCCCCAAAAATTGGATGGTTCTTTCTCCTGGGGCAAGGATGTTAACCTCCAAGATTAGTCGCCGCAACCATATTCAGATCAGTGGTGCTTACTTTCTGGCTTCTTTGATCATTCTTGGCAACTCAGATATTGATGTTATCTTGGGAATTAATTGGTTGAATGCCAGTAATGCTATGATTTTTTGTGCTCAACAATATGTCACTTCGAAGATTCTCGAAGGCCATATATTCTATTCTCCGGGACAAACTCATTATATACAACTTTATTCCATAAGTGCATTAATCGATAATGGAATGTCTTCTATTAAAAGTGTACCAGTGGTCAACGACTTTCTGGATGTCTTTCCTAAAGATATTCTAGTTATAGAACCAGATCGAGAGGTTGAGTTTGTTATTGAGCTTGAACCTGGAACCGCTCCTATCACCAAGTGTCCTTACAAGATTAGTCCTGTTGAGTGAGCCGAGCTAAAAAGGCAACTTGATGAAATGGAAGGACTTGGCTTCATCCAACATAGTGCTTCTTCTTGGGGCAGTCCGGCAACCTTTGTCAAGAAGCGAGACAAAACTATTCGACTTTGTGTTGATTATTGAGGTCTCAATTCTAAAACCATCAAGAACAAGTATCCCCTTCCTCAAATCAATGACATCTTCGATCAAATTTCTGGTGATGTTGTATTCTCCAAGATTAAATTGATAAAAGGTTATCACAAAATCAAAATCTACAAGGAAGATGTCCCAAAAAGGCATGCATAACTCGTTATGGCTTGTATGAGTATACAATAATGTCCTTTTGTCTCACAAATTCTCCTCCTACATTCTCTCAGCTCATGAACTAGGTCTTCATGGATTACCTCGACGAGTTTGCTGGGTATATCTTGATGATATTCCTATCTACTCCAAAACCGAAGAGGAGCATGGTAAACATCTCTATCTTGTCCTCACTAAACTTCATGACCATCACCTCTATGCCAAATTTTCGAAGTGCAAATTCTGGCTTCCTCAAGTCACGTATCTCGGCCACGTGATATCTGTGCAAAGCATTCCTATCAACCCGGAGACCGTTCTATCAATTGTGGATTGGTTTCCTCCCAAAAATGTCAAAGAAGTCTGGAGTTTCCTCGGTTTAGCTAGCTACTGCCGCTGATTCTTGAAAAACTTCTCCAAGCTCTCCAAGCCTCTCACCATTCTCCTCGATCAAAGCAAGAAGTTCCTTTGGTCCCCAGAGTTCCAATCAACCAACCTTCAAAGAAAAACTCACTTCCACTCCTATCTTGATTCCTCTAGATACTTCAAAGCCTTTCTAGATCTTCGTTGATGCCTCTCTCCAAGGACTAGGCGCAGTCCTGGTGCAAGACAACTAAGTTGTTGCTTATGCTTCTCGTCAATTGGAAACTCGTGATGTCAACTACTCGACTCATGATCTTGAACTTGTAGTTGTTTTCTTTGCTTTGAATGTAAGGCGATACTAATTGCTCGACAACCGTTGTGAGATCTTCTATGGTCATAAGAGCCTCAAATACATCTTCACGCAACATGATCCCAACCTTCGTAAAAAAGATTGATTCAAACCATCAATGACTTCGATCTTTTGATCAACTACACTCTAGGAAAAGCTAATGTAATGACCAATGCCGCCAGTCGCAAGGAATATGTAAATAACCTCATGGTGCAATAACTTCAACCTCTCTTGTTCGAAGAATTCTGGCAACTCAACCTCAAACTTGTTTCCCAAGGCCATCTTGTCAACTGGGTAGCTACTCCTATCCTTGAAGAAAATATTCACTCCATCCAATTCCATGATCCCTACACCAAACAAATCGTCTCCAAGGTTTAGACTCCTAATTATGAATCTTTCCACCACGATGATCAAGGCATTATGATCTCTGAACACCGGATGTTTGCTCCAAAATATCCGGTCATGAGAGAAGAAGTTTTCAAAGAAGCACATGATTCTCTTATTGTTGGGTCCGCAGCATAGAAAACAAAAAATTTCCTACGATGAGAACTATACGCCAAGATATATCTACTAGATACAGAGCAACGGGTGGACATACATCCATGGAGAACTTACCCTCGAAGACAATGAGTTTTGTTAACGAGTAGGAACTCGTGGTTGATGTAGTCGTACGCTTGCCGATCTCAAGATCGTGTGGAAGTCCGAGCGCCGCAAATCAGCAGCGCATCCGTCCTCGCACACACGTTCAAGCCACCGGACAACCTCCACCTCCTCGCTCTAGCAAATCAGCGGAAGCAGCAACTCCTTCCAGACGCAAGGCCACCGGGAACATGTATCTCGCTAATCCAAGACCATGGGGGAATATCTAGAGGGGGAGAGAGATCCTTCACGAGGAGGTGTGGTTTGTGAGAGGGGAGAGGAGGGCTTTATATAGGAGGGAGGGAGACCCCTCCCATAGCCGGCGCATGAGGGGGGGGACTCCTCCCCTCCTTCATTCATGTGGTGAACCTCCACTTACATAAACATGGCCTCCACCCAAAATCCCACTCACATGTATTTAATTTCCACCAAATTAAATGCAACTCTCAATTAATAAAACTCTTTTATTTATTTTATTCAAATTTTTGTTAATTACTTTAATTAACAAACATTCACATAAAACCCCTTGCAACATTTCAATATCACATGCAGAACCACTTTCTGCAATTTCACCCGAAACAATTCCGGTTTCTATCGAAACAATTCCTGTTTCTATCGAAACATTTCCTGCGCTTTGCAAACCTTTTGTCTGGAACATATGTGCTCCTAAATGGTGTCCGGCAACCCTTAAGTGTGTCACCCTACGGTTCGCGAATAATGCAGACATGATTGAGACTCCTCTCAGATCAATAATCAAGGGACCTAGAGATCCATACTGACTCCTGCATATTCAATGATGACTTCTGTGATCGTGAGAACCTTTAACGTCAGCAATTTAATCCCTTTGTCTCATGATATAATACATGTCCGAGATTTGATCATCGGTATCCAAATACCTAGTTTGATCTCGTTACCGACATGCACTCTTTTCTCGTTCCCGTGACATAACATTCTAGTGATCACATCACTTGCTTGCAAGCTATCTTAATGTGATATCACCGAGAGGGCCCAGAGTATATCTATCTGTCATCGGGATTGACAAATTCCACTTTGATCCATGAGCCTCAACATAAAACCTTCATAACACTGAACCCGCCTTTATGGTCACCCTGTTACGGTGTGACGTTTGATGTTATCAAGATACTCTTCCGGTGTTAGCAATTAACATGATCTCATGGTCTAAGGACTAAGACTACTTTGTGTGATGTTATAGCAATATAAACATAATGACTTGATCGTAATGCTATACTTCGGATGAATGTTCATCACATCATTTCACAAATGTTGTGACCTTGTTATTAACAACATCCAATGTCCATGATCAGGAAACCTTGATCATCTTGTTAATCAACAAGCTAGTCTATAAGAGAGGCATAACTAGGAACCCTTTTTGTTTATGAAACACACATGTATTGATGTTTCCTATCAATATAATTATAGCATGCAAAATAAACATCTATCATATACAAGGAATACATAATAACAACTTTATTATTGCCTCTCAGGGCATATTTCCTTCACTTATTTATATCCACCCTGGTAACACTAGGATGTGCATGGATATTAAAACACAATATTGGTGGCCTGGTTTGACATGGGATTGTGCTAAGTATGTCCAGGAGTGTGATGTCTGGCACATAGTCAAAGTTGTTCATCAAAGACCATCTGGTATTCTCCAACCATTGAAACCTCTAGAATGGAAATGGGAGAAAGTGGAAATGGAATTTATAATAGGATTTCCAAGGTTTTAGAAAGGCAACAATGCAATCTTTTATGTCATTGATAAGCTCTCTAAAGTTGCTCACTTATTACCTATCAAGGAACTAATCTCTACAAGTCAGTTGGTTGAACTCTATAGCAACATAATTGTGTCTCTATATGGTGTTCCTCTTGAAATCAACTCGGATCGTGGAAGTATCTCCACCTCCATGTTCTGGGATAGTTTCCAAATGGCTATGGGAACCAAGCTGAATTTCATCACATCATACCATCCATAGTCGCAAGGTCAAGTGGAAGGAATCAATAAAATTCTAGAAGATATGATTCGTTCATGTGTGATCTCCTTTGGCATGAAGTGGGAAGAATGCCTTCCTTGATGGGGATATGCCAATCGGGGTATGCCCGGGAGGGAGATTTGACTAGGCCAGGTCGATGGAGAGTGGGCCTGCTGATACGGAGACCAGAAGGAGACTTCGAATAAATCCCAGCGACTAGAGGTTGAAGGCCCAAGACCCTAGCTAGGCCCGGTCGGATTAGGTCAAACCCTCCAAAACCTAAACTCATTTGGTTGTAATCTTGTAAACCCTAGCTAGGTGACCCTATATAAGCCTCCCTAGGGTACTCGTTATACCTATCTGCTATTAGCTATCCCATCCAGGCGGCTCACTGCCTAGCCGCCAAGCTCGCCGATCTTGTAATCCACTCGCCATCAATATAATCTAGAAGGAAGTATGTCTTTAACCTACGAGGGGACAAACCTGGGTAAATCCTTGTGACTTCCCTCAATATAGATCCGCGGATGGCGAATCGCTCTTGCCCCCAATTGACTCAATCACTACCCTTGGTAGCGATTGTTGTGGCCTTTCCCACGATAGTGGCACCCACCATGGGGCTTGGCCAGTCAAGCCTGAGATCTGCGGCAAGACCGTGCACTCCTGTCGATCGGTCGATCACCACCGGTCGCATGGTCGCTAGCGGCGGATTCCTCCAGATCCTGCCGAGCAATTACATACCCGTGTCGCGCCCGGTCACCCACGCCACAGTAATGCAGTTGACACCATCAACCTCTTCGTCAGGTTCATGGACTCCATTGACCCAGCGGAAACGGCGAGAATTGGCACCGCCAACTGATCGCCTTCACGTGATCTGCTCTCGGAGGAGATGGTCCGCACACTCATCCTCCTCACCTCCGAGTATGCTGCGACCGGTAGCGATGTGGCTGGGAGCGACACGGCTCTCCGCGATGATGCCGAGTCGGTGACCCTGCTTCAGTCGCCGGATCCATCACCGTTGCGTCACACGTGGACTCCATCCCATGAGTCTCCAATACTGCTGATGTCAAGGATCCATCCATCCTTGAGATCTTTGACTCCGGCTCTAGATCGGAGTCCCCCGACGAGGCCCGTGCCAGATCCAATCGCTACAACACCATCTATATGGCGGGTAGCAGTGCGCCTCTAGATCTCTTCACCACGCCCCTTCCACCGACAGCAACGAAGACAGAAGTCGAGGAGTACTGCCTACAGCTAGAGGCGGCGAAGGCCAGGGAGCAGGCCAAGCGCATTTTTTGGCCTCGAGCAGCACACACGTCGGAGCTATCTCTCTACCACAAGAGCCGCATCAGGAGCCGCATGAACCCCATCATTCAGGCTGCGCTCTGAACTTTGACAACGAGCGCGACCCTGCATGCGGAGCTGAGCTGGAGCACTGCCGAAACGCACCACTAGGTGGTACTCGCCCGACAGTTGGGGCACCCGCGCATGGAGCTACACCACCACCCCACTGCTCGCCTCCTACTGAGCAACCATGGATCCTGATCGCGACAAAGGAGCTCGAGGCCAAAGGGATTCCACTCTACTCCACCCCGATGGACAATCATTGCGGGATGGGCCGTAGTCACCAACCTCAACCTCACGGGAGAGGGTTCGTCGTAGGTCAAATACGCCTAGGCCTACTCGCTAGAACAGTTGAGCAGCAAGCTACATGAATAGACCCGTGAGTACGGATGTACTCCCGCTCGACTGGCAGTGGCACGGCTTCAAGTGATCGCCCCAATGAAAGGATGGTCACCAACGTCGCTACCAGCCCACTACCCGAGCCACAACAGCTCCAACTGCGGGTAGCAAACCTCGCAAACTCCAACATTGAGCCACGTCCGGTGCACAACATGGTCACCGCCAACGGTCAGCTAATCGACATGTGGACCCATGTTGTCAAACACCAAGCTTGACGATCTCGCCAGTAGTACAACCTACGACACACCCTCGGCTACGGCGAGCCCGAGCCGAGAGGTTCCCTTAGTCGAATGAGCCCACAATTCTTAAGACCAATGATCTGGGGAAAGAGATATCCCTCCAGCTTCAAGGGGCCTAAAGAGATCGGGAAGTACGATCCCACACTCGACCCAACAGTGTGGATCAAAATTTACCTCATAGCGATTGGGATCGCCGGCCACACAGATCTACTTATCGCCCGCTACTCCCCCTGATGATGGATGGGGCGACTCGCCAATGGATCAACACTCTCCCCGAGAATAGCGTCGACTCATCGGAAGAAATTAGGGACGCCATAATCAAACACTTTGAGGGATCCTACACTCGTGCAACAACCATCGAGGACCTAGAGTGCTGCATCCAGGCACCGAGCGAGTCGACTCGCCACTGGGTCCAACGATGGCAGGACCTATGGACCAACGCTTCTAGCATCCACCCGGACACTGCGATATGAACCTCTGGTCGCCAAGATCAGGAGTTTCCATCAGACGCTCGAGAACATCCCTAGCCTCCTGGAGATCACCAAGCGCTACGCGAATGAAGATCCGAACTAGGACTCGGATAGCAAGTCAGGTGGAAGATACCGCACAAGCAGCCACGACAACGGAAGACACCACGAGTTGCGCTATGACAACACCCTCCACACTGGCAAGCAACGCGGTGATGGCACAATCGACTCTGTCGCCAACGCCAACTACATTCGGCGCGACTCCAGCAACTTCCGCTGTGACGGAGGCAATTGCCGCACCAACAACGCCCAGAGGCTCAAATTCAACTACCGCCAACTTCCCATGTGTATATCACAGTAGGGAAGGGAATCCCGCAACCCAAACTACCGCCAACTGCCACTCTCTCAAAGAGATCGAGAAGGCAAGGCGAGCTAGGGAATACCCCAACCATGACCTGCCAAGGGACAATGGCAACGCTTGCGGGTTTGTCCACGCGGCTAGCTCGCTGCACACATTCACCAAACTCAGAACGAAACAGGAGAAGAAGGTGCTTCCCTGTGTAGTCGCCGTTAATGCGGTGACCTAAGTGGACATCCCGCGCTGGCTCAATTGGTTAGTGCAAAGCATCACTTGGAGTCATGAGGATCACATGCCCAGGATCGAGTACCCAGCGCGAGTCTCCCTGGTGGTCAAGCCAAAAGTGGCTGACTCCTGGCTCCCCAAGACACTGATGGATGGCGAAAGCTCCATCAATATAATGTACCTGAACAGCTTCAGGAGGCTGTAGCTCCCGTAGTCGACGGTCGAATCGGCCCACTGCACCTTCCATGACATTGTCTCGGGTCGGAATGCATACTCGATCGGCAAGTTGACGCTACCTGTCACCTTCAGCACCCCCGTCAACTACCTCACCAAGTGAATCGCCTTCGGGCTAGTGAACATCCGAAGCCTATAGCATTACATGTTGGGGCGGTAGGCTTTCGCCAAGTTCATGGCGCCCCCCACTACTCATACAACATGATGAATCTCCTGGGTCCAAGCGGCATCATCACCATCCATGGTGACCCCGATATGGCCACGGAGTGCGAGGACAAGGGCGCGCAACTCGCTGATGCTGTTATGGCGAAAGAAATGAATCACAATGACGAGCTCGCGAAATAATCGAGTGGCATCAACAAGGACGACCCGACGATCCTGAACAAGCCCACCTCAGCAAGATCTATGCTAGCAACCTTTGAGGCCTCCACGCACACTCGCACCGTCGAGCTCGTCCTAGGGGAATCAAGCGAGAAGATCACCGTGGGGACTAACATGAGCCCCGCATAGGAAAGCACGCTCATCGAATTTCTCCATGAGAATCGCGACATCTTCGCATGGAAGCCATCTGACATGCCTCGTGTCCCGAGGGAACTAGCTGAGCACGAGCTAAACATCGATCGCAAGGCACTACCTGTCAAGCAACCACTACAGCCCTTCAATGAAGAGTGTCTCCGCGCAATCGCTGAAGAGGTGCAGCGGCTACTCACCGTAGGGTTCATTCCACCCATCAACTATTCCAAATGGCTGGCCAACCTTGTGCTGGTTCTGAAGAAGAACAAAACCTGGAGTATGTGTATCAACTGCACCAACCTCAACAACACCTGCCCAAAAGAGGAATTTGTACTCCCATGAATCGACCAAATCATCGACTTGACTGCAGGATCCGAGTCACCGTGCTTCCTCGACGTGTACTCCGGATACAATCAGATAAAAATGGCCATCGAGGATAAAGAGAAAAAGGCTTTCATCACGCCATTCGGAGCCTTCTCCTACACCGCAATGACATTCAACCTCCAGGACGTCGGGGCAACCTACCAGCAATGCATGCAGGAGTGCCTAGCAAGCGAAATTCCGCAACATCCATGTCTACATCGATGACGTGGTGGTGAAATCGACTCGCTAGAGTGACCTACTTGGTGACCTGGCTGAAACTTTCACGAATCTGCGGAAGTACAATATCAAGCTCCGCCCGGAGAAGTGCATGTCCAGCGTACCCCCGGCCAGCGGCTGGGTTACGTGGTCTTCAAGCGAGGCATCAAAGCAAACCCCTCCAAGATCAACACCATCGCACGAATCGGGAAACCCGAGTGCCTGCGCGACTTCTAGAAGCTGGCAGGGCGAGTCGTGGCTCTCAGTCGCGTCATCCCTGAACTCAGCAAAAAGGCAATGCCTCTCTATCACCTAATGTGCAAGAACCCCACATTCGAGTGGGACAGCGAGGCCGAGAATGCTCTCAACCCACTAAAGGAAGTGTTACTCACGGCACTGATGCTCGTCCGCCTCTTAACAAGGAGCCAATGCTCCTCTATGTTGCGGCTTCCAACCGAGTCGTCGGTGCCGTGATGCTCCTCGAGCGACCCAAAGAGGGAAAGGAGTGACCCGTATAGCTCCCGGTGTACTACCTAAGCGAGGTCCTCACCCGCAGTAGCAGAAACTGGTCTACGCGATCTTCCTAGCCAAACGATGGCTCCCTCACTACTTCTAGAAACACCCTATTACGGTTGTATCCTTCACCTAGTTGCAGGACATTATTCACAATCGCGACGTGACGGGGCGAGTCTCTAAGTGGGCCATCAAAATCGGCATCCACGACACCAAGTACGTGCTGCACAAGGGCATTAAGTCACAATCTCTAGCCGACTTCCTCACCGACTGGGAAGAAGCGTAGCAGCCCGACACGCTGCCCTATCTCCACTACTGGTCCCTCCACTTTGTCTGATCCAAGAACTCGAACAGCACCGGGGCTAGAATAACCCTCATCTCCCCCAAAGGTGACAAGCTCTGATAGATGATGCACCTCAAATTCACCCCCTACACCAACAACATGGCCGAGTATGAGGCCTTCCTCCACAGCATGCGAGCTGCCAAGGAGATGAACATCAATCGCCTCAAGTGCTACGTCGAATCTGACCTCGTCGCCGCACAAGTCGCCGGCACCTTCCATGTTGTCGCCCCCAACATGATAGCATACCACCAAGCAACGGACCAGTTGGGTGGCTATTTCCCTAGATACTCCATCGAGTGGATCGATCGATGGAAGAATGAGGAAACCGATGCGCTCTCCCGCATCGGGTCGGCTCGCAAACACCACCACCAGGCGTCTTCCTTGGCATCATAGACAAACATTTGGTCTCTCCTCCGAAGGAGATCAACATTAGGATTCCACTACAACCCGACTCTTCTTTGGTCGCGCTAGTCACAGAACCCAACGACTAGACGGAGCCCTACATCGCCTACCTCAAGCACAAAATTCTGCCCAAGCACGAGGCTGAGGCAAGCATGATCGTGCGCCGCTTCAGATCATTCATCATCAACGGCGAGCTCCACAAACGCAGCATAACAGGTGTGTATCAACACTGCATCCAGCCAGAAGAGGGTCGCAAGATCATGTAGGACATCCATGCTGGCGACTGCAGCCACCACGCTAGTGCAAGGTCGCTAGTTGCCAAGGTCATGTGCCATAGCTTCTACTCGCTAACTGCACACGCCGACACCATCGACATAATCCAGCGCTGCATCGGGTGTCAGAAATACGCCAACTACACGCACATCCCTAGTTAGGCCCTCAAGACTATCTCCTTACATGGCCATTCGCCGTCTGGGGCATCGACATGGTGGGTCGATTCAAAACTGCACCATCGGGCTACACCCACCTCCTAGTCACAGTCGACAACTTCATGAAGTGGGTTGAAGCAAAGTCCATCAAGAAGCACGATGGCAAGACCACCACCAAGTTCCTCCATGAACTCGTCTACTGGTACGGCTACCAGCACAACATCATCACCAACAACGGCACCAATTTTGCCAAGGGCACCATGGCTGAGTTCTGCGAGGAGCAAGTCATTCTACTCGACCTCGCCTCAGTCACCCACCTAGAGTCGAACAGCCAATATGAGCGCTCCAATCAGAGCGTCCTCCACGGCCTCAAGACATAGCTGCAAGTCCCCCTCAAGCGGATGCTAGGATGCTGGGTCGAGGAGCTCCCCTCCAATCGCACCTCTGTCAACCGATCAGCAGGGTTCACCTCCTTCTTCATGGTGTACGGTGCTGAAGCCATCATGGCAACCGACCTCGAGCATGACTCGCCTCGAGTCATCCACTATGTAGAGGAAGATAACGAAGCCTCCCGTCAGAACAGGACCGATTTACTCGATGAAGCGCGTGATCTGGCTCGCTCTCACACCGCCATCTACCAGCAAGGCCTCCACCGCTAACACAGCTGCCGAGTACGGACTCACACTTTCCAGGAAGGCGACCTCATCCTACAACTCATCCAAGACAAGAGGGGCATGCACAAGTTCTCTCTTCCATTGGAGGGGCCATTCTCCATAGGGAGAGTCCTCGGCAACGACGCCTAATACCTGGTCGACGTCCCAGGTGACGGCAAGCTTGACATCGAGCGACCATGGAACGTTAACCTTCTTCGCAAGTTCTACACATAGAACTCAAACTTGTACACCTCTATACCCATGCTGAATAAAACTTATGTGACCACAAATTGTGTCTACTCACCACCTCTTGTGCCAATCGCACTAGTAAAATGCAACAAATACGCTTACCATGCTAGTCAACCCTTGGTAGTGCGACCCGGCATGGGCAAGTAGTGTGGTTCAAGGGCACCAAAAATCAATCAGGTCTTGCACCGTCCACGAAAAATGCCAACACGGGAGACACCATCAGAGTCGCTTCGCTTGACTGGCTCCCCAAGCCAAGAAGACCGACCGTACTTCCCATAACATCCCGCCCTCCTCATCCTTGGATGCAGCGACTCGAACGGTTAAGTACCACACTCGGGGACGCGTTCAACAACGAACTCGCACACAACCCGGGAAAACACCAAGTATGAGAGTGTGGCTTAGAGTCACCAAGAAAATTGCTCTCTGAGGCATGATGAGAGAGACGCGACATGACAGACGGCATACCACGTCCTTCCCTACCTTGGGATTACGACTTGAACAGTTAAGTACCATGCTCGGGGACTCACCAACTCAAACCCGCACCGTCTAGGGAAACCAGCAAGTATAGAGTACCCCTTAGGGTCGCCATGCGACTAGCTCCACGAGCCATGGGAAGTCGACCTAAGATACTTTGAACAGCTTCAAAAACACATCGCCCCCGCTAAACACGCACGCACGACCCCACCCCCACATCAAATATGGCCGGGGACTCGCACAATACAAACAACTGCGTAACGCATGACAAAATAAATAGTGACCACATCAGAGAATCAATACGAGTCTACTAGAATTATAGCAAAACTCTTGCATTACGAATAAATCACCAAAGTATCTTACAAATACTTTGATCTTGGCTGCACCTGCCCATTACAAAAATTGCTTTACATCATGTAGATCAAACATACTATTCTTCTATCGGCGAAGAAGAGGCCCCTTCTGTTCCCTTGGCCCTGACGAAAGTCTTCCAGCGGTTGATGGGGTAGGTCGTAAACAACTTCCAGATCACCGACTGGAATGGACTCTATGACGCCAAATCACGGTGCTCCGGCAGCTTGTCTCCAGGGTGACCCGACTCTCTTTGTTGGGGAGGAGGTCACTCATCACCAAGATGCGCTCCACATAAGGGACGGCCTTTGCATTTAGCACCAACACATCAGTGATCTGGAAGACTGCGGTTGAGGAAGGGTCCCTCTAGTAACATCGTCGAGCTCGATGTCCTCGGGGAAGTGCGTGAGACCAAGGCTTATTGCAGCAGTCGCTCCATGACGAAACACAGAGCGCATCATCCACCTGACGACGGTGGGAACCTCCTTCAAGTACTTCCACACCTCGGCAAAGCCCTCGTGAATCACCTCGATGGGCTAGATTTTCTAAAGGATAGACTGCATGCACATTGTTGACGCTGAGGCATTCTCAGGCACCGCTTTGATGCAGTCCTTGGACCCGTACCCGATGCATTGCTGGATCCCTTGGACCTACGTTATCTGAAAAGTGTTAGCACACTCGATCGACTCAGAGATTCATTCACTCGAGGACTCGACCAAAACTAAATAGGAAAAGGTACTCACGAAGGAGACGCCGACACTTCTCAATGACGATTTTTTCCAGGTAGGAGAATTTCGCCTACAATTCCACAATAATGGAGCCGGAGGCCTTCCGGTCCTTCTTCGACTCTGCCAGCATGGATCTAGCCTTCTCTGCCTCTGCCAGCGCCACCTTGGCCTTCTCCTCTACCGTGGCAGTGGTCGCCTTCGCGGCTTCTAGCTTAGACACTAGCACGCATCCCTCGAGGTCCTCAGATAGCATGGAGGCATGATTACCTACACATAGAAGAAAACAGTCAATTCGATGTCGAATTTAAAATCAAACTCGATATACAATGAATGAAAGGCAACATACTCGCAGAAGCCTGAAGCTAGCTAATCGCCTAGGTAGCCACCTAGTGGTCATGCTGAAGTCGCTCGAACTCCACACGCTGGTCGTCCAACTCCTGCTGCAATACTAGAATATGATTAACACAATATACAAGACTTGATTCGCTACTGACCAGCGACCCGACCGTCGGGGAATGCGGAACCGCGAAAATTACAAGTGTCGACTCGTCGCTAACTAGCGATCTAACCCTCGGTACTGGACACTCGAAAATAAGCCTCCGGTCGCTATTATTTAGCAACCTAAACCCTGGGGACTGGACATACCTGGAGAGACTGGTCGAGCAAGCGGTGGAGCTCATTCGCCCCCATAGATGTCATTGGATATGATACTCCCTGGGATCTTTGCGCCATTAACCCGATATTACCATCAATGACTTCAGCCATTGCTGGCGACTGCACTTGCACGGCCACGGAGGCCCCGTTCTCAAGGAACCATGGAAACGTCGCAGCCTTGGTCGTTGCTGACGGGAAACTACCGTCATCTCCTTGGTTGCAGCAACGTTCTTTGCTTTAAACTCCTAGGCCGCAAAACCTTCCTTGTGCATGATGATGTCGGCCGTGGTACCCTTTACTGCCACATTGCCTGCCGGGTCGAGGTCGGCCTTCTTCTGCTTCTTAGTGGCGAGGTCGGGCGCCTCGTCATAGTCTCCCCTCCTCTTCTTGTAGGCATATTCTCCATCCTCGACCCAGCTCGAGGGGATTTTTCGACATAGTCGCCTGTGTTATTATCTTCTCCTAGCCGCTATGAAATTCAGAACAATCATTGATTCAGAAATTCTGACGAGTGCAGCCTTCACACAATTCAGCTAAATAGAATACTTACTGGCGACTAGAATAACATGTAGACATGTGCTAATATGCGCGAGCTTCACCACCTCGGGGCCAAGCGAACACATCAACCCAACTCCAACAGGCTCGCTTGATGCCACGGCTTGGGTGGCGCCACCGGCTTCTTCACCGACGCGGCCTTTCCTATTAGGGTCTTCGACCACTTCACCATAGCTAGGGCCTCCGACTTATTCGTTACTATCGGGGCTTCCGTCCTGGTAACCGATGCCGGTTCTTCCGACCCCTTCACCATGTCTAGATCCGCCGCTACCTCTTTGGCTTTGTCCTCCGATTCGAACACTGCCTCTGGGTTGACCACTGGCTTCGTCGGTATTTTCATCTTCAGAGCAGGCTTGGTCAGAGTGGGCACTCGCCTAGAGCTTTGATCGTCAATAATCTCCATGACACTATCGAGCTCTTCGAAGCTGTGGCAGGTCTTGACCTCATGGCGCTTCTAGCCATGAGTCTTCCGAGGCGCAGAGGTATGCTCTTGTTCCTCCGTGACCTCCTCCTCTCTCTTGGAGTCGTCCCCTTCGTCCTTGTTCCAAAGCTCGTCAGGTACCTCCTCATCGAGCGAAGGAAGCCAGTTCTCTAGAACCTGGAAGAGCTGAAACCAATGTGCACGGGTCAATATCTCGACTCAGGCAAGCAAATGAAAGGGCCAACTGTAGGCATAGAAGACTTACTGGGGGCGGACACTTTTCAGATATGTATGGGCGAAGCCCTGCCGAGGATTCGGTGTACTTCGCGTCGGTGATCTTCTTTAGAGCCGCGACGTAATATTCCACGGCCCACCCTTCTGTGCTCGACCTTGTCTGGCCCGATGACCCGGTGTACCAGTACATCCGGTGGGCTCGGGTAGCCAGTGGAACCAGTCGCCGCCCGAGCCAAAAGTTGTAGAAGATGATAGTTTCCAATCCCTCAGCTCCCAGCTCCGTGATCTGAGAGCACATCCCCTCCACGGCCATCTTATGATCCCCAGGGAGCTTCTTCATCGATAACATTTTGGGCTCGCTTCGCTTCGCGGTGTATGCCGGGATTGCCACCTTGCCGTCAAGGGTGGAATCCTTCATGTGAAACCAAAACTTCTTCCACTCTTTCGTCGCCTTCTTTAGCAACATCAGCTTTAGAAATTTGGCATTGGGCTTTAGTTGGAATGTTACGCCACTCGTAGCCCAGATGGGGTCATCCTTCCCCTCGCGACTGACTCATCCATGGAACAATTCCAGCCAAAGGGGGAAGTATGGCCGACACCCCAAGTAGCACTCACAGAACACAACGAAAATGGCGAGCTTCTCGATGCTATGGGGCCCTAGATCAAAGGGCTTGAACTTGTAGTACGCGAAGAACCGCTGAAAGAAGATCGAGGTGGGAAACCCCAGACCTCGCTCTAGGTGGCTAAGTAAACAGATGAATTCCCCGACTGCGGCTTATGCTTGGTCTTGCTGGCCACGGGGATTCTCTAGTTCCCCTTGATGATGGTCCCGACATCTTGGAACGACTGCAGCACGGCTGTGGTGCATTTGGACTTCCCCTAGAGATCCTTGGTAGACGCCATCAGAAAGGGGGTCACTTGATCTGGAAATCTAGGTCAGACGCAGCTCAGGAAGAAGAAGAAAGAGTGGAGGAATGCAAAGGAGTATCCGTACTATGTATCTCCATTCCCCCTTTATAAGGAGGTACAAGTAAAACGGCCCGAGCTAGCCATTACTTCGCGGTAATTTAGCTGTGGTTGCTATAAGGAATTACCTAACGGCGAGTTTGACTAAAACTAATGGTCCAACTTCGATCAAATTGATCACTCAACTCGATCACTTCACTTGCTCACGCTAGTCGCTTGAGCAAAACGGCTCGAGCACTCGCCGACTCGCCTAGCTGGGACTAAGAACATACTCTTCCCTTCATTGGACGATTTCACCACCGATTTGACTGGCCATCCACTCGTACTCGCCTACTATGGCTGCCAAGATGACACCTCCGCCGAACACCTGATGCACTCGAGGACTACTGATGGGGATATGCCTACGGGGTATACCCAGGAGGGAGATTCAACTGGACCAGGTCCATAGCGAGTGGGCCTAATGGTATGGAGACTGGAAGGAGACTTCGAATGAAGGCCGTCGACTTGAAGCTAAAGGCCCAAGACCCTAGCTAGGCCTAGTTGGATTAGGTCAAACCCTCCGAAACCTAAACTGATTAGGTTGTAATCTTACAAACCCTAGAAAGGTGACCCTATATAAGCCTCCCTAATGTATTCATTATACTTACGTGCTATTAGCTACCCCAGCCAGGCGACTCACTGCCTAGCTGCCGAGATCGCCGATCTTGTAATCCACTCGCCATCAATATAATCTACTAGGAAGTAGGTATCTACTCTACGAGGAACCGAACCTGGGTAAAACCTTTTGTCTGCCCTCAATCTCAACCCGCATATGGCGACTCGCTCTTGCCCCCAATCGACTCAATCTCTACCCCTGGTAGCTACTACCATGTCCATTCCCACAACATTCATTATGTTGAGTTCTCCTACAACAAGAGGACCTAGAAGAGTCGCAAAATGGCTCCTTTGAGGTACTCTATGGTCGTATGTGCCAGACTCTGGTGGGTTGGCCAAGGGAAGGTGAAAGAACTTACTTTGGTCCCCACATTATCACTCAAGCTGAGGAAAAGGTTCTCATCATTCTCGAGAACTTGAAGATTGCTAATCACTACCAGAGAAATCACAAGGATATGAATATCAACCTGGTGATCTTGTTTATCTTTGAGTCAGTGTGATGAGAGGCACACATTGCTTTGGTATCAAAGGAAAGCTTTTGCCTAGCTACATTGGTCCCTTCAAAGTTCGAGGAGGAAGAGACAAAGTTTCTTATATGCTCCAACTTCCTAAAAAAACTCTCCAAAGTGCACGATGTCTTCCATGTGTATAAGTGCTTCAAAGATCCTGTGTAACAGCCCTAGTTGGTAATATATATAAATAGTACTTAAGCATTGCATGCATCTGCTTAAATCAATAAAATATATGCATGTGACCAAGTGTGTGAACCTTTTCCTTAAAATATGTGCAAATGTATTCAAATATGCACCCAAATCCAAGTTTGGTAATATTCTGGTATTTACAAAAGTGCCCTTGCCTTTTCCCTACTTAAAATGGTTTAAAAATCAAATAAATTGAGCTATTTATAATAAAAACAAAGGTTTTAATAAAACCCAGGGGTTTCCCTGCAAGTTTCAGCCCCTGGATCACTGATCTGGACTGCGGGTTGATCTCTAGTTTTTGCCCGGGGGTTTTCGCAAAAGTTCTGTCGTCTTCTCCAGCTGGAAGCTGCTCCGTGTTCTGCGCACCGCCGTTGATCCGCGCCGCTCGGCCGCCGCTCGGCCGCGGCCGTCCATCGCATTCCGGGCGAGGATAAGGTCGCTGAGACGTGCTATGCCTTCTCCCCATCCTCTCACTCGCCCTTAAACCCTCTCTCTCTCTCCCTTGCGTCTCGCTGCAAGATCCCGAAACCCTAACCGCCATGGCCGCCGGCTAGACGCCGTTGCTGCCCTCCCCGAGTCCCGCTAAGATTTCTAGAAGCTTCGCCATGCCACGTGGAATCTCCTCGCCGAAGGAATCGAGCCCGGGCACTCACAATTGCCTGCATCGGCCGCTTCTTCCCCGACCCTGACATGCTCCGCCGCGGCTATTGCCCCGCTTCGCCATCTCCACCAACCGCTCCAGGGTAAGTCGCTAGTCCTCCTGGACCTCTTCGTTCTTTCCCTCTCGCTTTGCTTCGGTCCCGCATCATGTACCGTCGCTCGCCGCCGTTGGGCACCGTCGCAACCACGTCTCCGTCGACTTTAACCAGAGGAGCCACCACTCTCAGGTTTGCCTCGATGAGCCGCGTTGAACGCACCCCTCCGTGCTAGCCCGCGTGTCCCCTAGCACCGCTAACCGCCGCCGGCCGATGTGCCCTCCAGCGAGCCCATGTGGCACCGAGGTGGCGCCCACGTGGCCCTGACGTGGGTGTCGACCAAGGTTTTCCATGGTGGCAACCTCTATGACCCTAAGCCCACAGGTTAGCCTCTGTGGCTATGCCTTGTCCTGGTAGAAAATATCCCCACCCCTGTGCTGACGTCATAATGACGCAGTAATTGTGTTAAATTGTTTTAATAATTCCAGAAATTGTTATAAACTTGTAAAATTCATAACTAATTCATATGTAATCAGAAAAATATGAATAATATATCAAAATGTTCAGAAAAATGATATCTACACTTTAAAAATACAATCATGCATTGTTGATCAATCTAAACCCTGGATAGTAACAGGAACATCGGAAGCCCCCCTAATTGCATATAGGATCAATGGAATGCCAACCCCTCGGCACTCCCAACCCATTTAAATCGATGCTAATCCTAGGTTTGCCATGATAACTTTAATATGCCATATCATTAATGTGCTTGTGCATTGCATGGTTTTATATATTGATTGTTGCATTTCTTTCTGGTATTGCTTCTTCGCGGTAGCATCCGAGCACGAGACCGAAGTCAACGACACCGAAGATCCATATTTTTCTACTGAAGGACAAGGCAAGCGTAGCCTCTCATTCTGAACCTATGTTTTACAAAGTATCTAATTTCTCACTATGTTGCACACGATTGCAATGTGGTCTTTTGTCAGTAGCTAGAGTTACCTATTTGCTGCATAGTTTCCCTGTTGTAGCCTTATACACCTGATCCACAGCTCCTAGCATACCTAGGTCTGCATGTGAGCGTTCCTAGAGCTTCTTCGATGGTCAAGCTTAGCCATGCTTAGTAGTTACGCCTGAACCATCTCGATGATGATGACTCGGATATGCCAAAGAATCTAGAAATGAAGGAGATGGAGACATGATCGAAGGTGACCGATAAATATGCTAAGGCTTGCATGGGAGGCCACGTTGGGTGTGGTTTTCGTAGTCCTATGCTCGCCACCACTAGGAATCGAGTTCTTGCCTTTGGAACCGAGATGAGCGTACAGCCACATGGGGCTTGGGACCCCTCGACTAACTAACTTGCCTAGTAGATTCCATGAGACACATAGTTTGGGCTTTCCATTTGGCATACACATCGAAAATGTTTTCGAAAGAGGAGTTCAAGGAGGTGCATCATAACAGGTAGGTAAGCATGGCCGAGGTTGCTTGGGGTGGATGGAGCCCCTGGTAATCCAACCTCGCCTCACATCTCTAGGGACCGGCTTCGGGATTTGCCCCGTTACGGTGGAATCCTCCTTAGGGCGTGACTCATGGTCTCGGCGATAGCAAGGTAAAGGTCGTGGTCAACCACCCTCTGTCGGCCTTCCCAGGAAGAGGGCTAATAATTTGGCATTAAGAGTCGGTTGGTATGTGTGGGTAAAGTTGTACATCCCTGCAAGGTTAAATCTTTTTGAAAAGTCATGTTCACGGTTATGAACGCTTGGTGACCGAATTCTAAGATCATAGATAACGTTAACTATAAGTAAAACTTGTTGATCCACGTGTGCTTAAGGATGCTTCCTTGGGGGTTCGAGGGGGTGATCCTAGATGAGGAGTTCAGATGTTCAAGATGGAGTCGTCGCTCTCTTATCCCATTTTGAAAGTATTCTATGTAGACGAGCCTCTACTCTCTCTTGATTAAAACAAAGTTGGCTTTACGCAAAGAAAATCCAGAGAAAGCTTTTCTAGCCAGAGCATGTAGATACTAGGTTATCTAAGTCTTGCGGAGTACAATCTCATACTCAGCCTTGTGCTATTGTTGTTTTCTCTAGTTGATCTAGTCGCAACTAAAGGTGGATTCTATGTTGGCATCGACGAGTAGTTGGGGGTCCCAGGTAGCAGCCTGAGAACTATGGGTTGGACGTCGCTTATGTTTACGGCCTCTTAGGCCCTTCGTTAAGTTTGTTGTGTAGAACAACATAATTTGCTTTCGTTGTTTGGTGTAGTGATGGGTCTGTGACCCTTGGTTTGTAATAATCTGATATCATACTCTATTAAGAGTTTAAACTTATGATGTTGAATCCATGTGTTTTGTAATGCTACCCAATCATATATTGTGAGTCTCTGAGGTTGGAGTTAAGTTTACCTTGGAGGATAATCCGAGGTTTGCTTAGCCCTAACCCCGGGGGTGCTACAGGTTTTGGTATCAGAGCAGGACTGCCTGTAGTAAATCCTAGTATTGGTCGATATTGAGTCTAGAAGTTGACAAAACTACTTAAAGGTTGAAAACTATTTGCAAAAACTTTGACTAGGACTCTTTTTACTCCTTCCCTGGTGTGAATCTAATGCTGGAGTTTTCTTATCCTATTTGGTTTGAAAACGTTTTCATTCCTTACCCTAACCTCAAACGTTTAGGATCGTGTCTTCGTGGTTGTTTTTCTAAGTACTCCGTAATTGGTTGCTACTCTCAGAGTTATAAAGATGTATCAATTCTACTTGATGCATAACATCTTAGCGCTCCATTGTTATGGTTTGTAAGTTAGCTAGTCAGTGTATACGTTAGTATGCTTTGATACTACCATGCTTGATGAGATGACATGTTTTACATCCAGTGTATTTTGTCTTTGAAACCCTTGGCTAACGCCTTCTGTTATTACGGGATGGGTGACACTTCTCGAGCTCGCACCCGTGCTCAAGCTCATGGGTCTAGGAATGAGGATGATCCTTCTAATTTTCCTCCACCACCATCAATGGTTCAACTCATGGCTATGTATGAGACCAACCGTGCTGACAACATGAGGCTCCTTGAAAGGATTGAGCGCAACACCCAGCTCCCAAACAACCAAGTCGGTATCAAGGATTTCATACGTCTCACTCCGCCAGTCTGCAGCTATTCCACTGAGCCACTTGATGCAGACTACTGGCTTCACACCATGGAGCGCAAACTTCCGGTTGTTCATGTTCCTGAAGCTGATTGGGTAACCTTTGCCGCCTATCATCTGGAGGGAGCAGCTAACTCCTGGTGGAAAAATTTCTTGGCTCTGCAAGCTGCTCAGCATGTCGTTACTTGACAAGAGTTCACTGAAGGATTCCGAGCCTATCATATTCCGGAGGGTCTAATGGATGAAAAGAGGGAGGAGTTTCTTAAGTTGAAACAAGGAACTGGTTCTGTGTATGATTACCAGGGCAGCTTCAATCGTCTTGCATGCTATGCTCCTGAAGAAGTTTCCACTGATGCTAAGAAGCAAGCTCTGTTCCGCAAGGGACTAGACCCGGATGTTCATCGTGATCTTCATCTGATGGATTTTGGGAATCTGCAAACTCTTGTGAACAAGGCAATGAAAGCAGAGCGCGGAAAAGTGGAGTATGAGGAAACGCGTAAGCGTTCTTATGAAGGATCCAACAAACCTGGTTCAAGAAACAAGAAGCGTTGTGTCTTTGTGCCTTATAGTGTTGTGCCACGTTCTCCTTACACCCCAAGGTCTTCTGGATATGCTCCTCGCCCGAATGCTACCTCAAGCAATGCTGGTAGGAAAAACTATCCTACTGCTGGTACCACATCAGGTCTTACCTATTTTAACTGCCGCCAGCCTAGTCACTATGCAAGGGAGTGTCCACAAAAGAGTGCTACCGAGGGAGCACCACCAAAGAAGTATACCAAGCCTCAAGGTGCTGGAAGTTGTCGTCTGACCCATATCTCTGCTGAAGAAGCTCGGGAAGATCCAAGCATCGTTATGGGTATGCTTCGTATCAATCACATTCCAGCTAAAGTTTTGTTTGATTCTGAAGCATCGCATTCATTCATGTCGCAAGCTTTTGCTGAGTTGCATGGGATAAGTTTTGAGGGGTTAGATAAACCTTTGTTGGTTCAATCTCCTGGTTCTAGTTGGCATACCACCATGGTTAGTCATGGGAACTTAATCAATGTTGCCTCCCAGTTGTTCCCCACTTCTCTTATTACCCTCAAGTCAACTGATATTGACGTCATTCTGGGCATGGGCTGGTTGTCCCAATATCAAGCGGTCATTGACTATGCAACCAAGTTCGTGACTCTGACTAGTCCTACTGGCATAACAGTCACTTATTGGAACGTAGGGTCACTATCTCCTTCAGTTGTTTCCATTCCTCAAGCGGAGTTGTATGCTCTTGAAGTTCAACCTCCGTTAGAGATTCAAGATGTTTCCGTGGTATGTGAATTCCCACATGTCTTTCCTGAAGAGTTGCCTGGCATGCCACCTGATCGAAGTGTGGAGTTTGTCATAGAGTTGGTCCCTAGAACTGCACTTGTTTCCAAGAGACCCTATCGTATGCCCCCTCATGAGTTAGTGGAGTTGAAGAAGCAATTAGAGTAGTTGGAGATAAAAGGACACATCTAGCCTAGCACATCTTCTTGGGGATGTCCTACAATATTTTTTAAGAAGTGGGATACCAATATACCGCGACTAGTTGTGGATTATCGCCCGCTCAACGCTGTGACTATCAAGGACAAGTATCCTCTCCCTAGGATCAATGATCTTTTTGATCAGTTAAGAGGTGCCACCGTCTTTTCCAAAATGGATTTGAGGTCAGGGTATCACCAAATCAAGATCCGAAAGGAAGACATTCCAAAGACCGCTTTCACTACTCGTTATGGTCTTTACGAATACACCGTTATGTCCTTTGGTCTTACCAATGCTCTAGCCACTTTTATGCGGCTTATGAACTCTGTCTTCATGGAGTATCTCAACAAGTTTGGTGTGGTCTACATCAATGATATCCTGGTCTATTCCAAGACTGAAGAAGAACATGCTGAACATCTGTGTTTGGTGTTGACAAAGCTTCAAGAACATCGTCTCTACGCCAAGTTCTCCAAATGTGAGTTTTGGTTACAATAACTCATATTCCTTGGTCATGTTGTTTCTGCCGAAGGAGTTGCTGTTATTCCGGACAAGATTCAATCCATTCTTGACTGGGAATCTGGTACATTGCAAATGTATCTATAATTTTTGATGTTCGATGCTTGGTTTTATCTACTTTCTTGTGTTTTGTTCCAACTTTGTAGTACTTTTCATATGATTTCTTGGACTAACATATTCACAAGAGCCACAGTGCCAGTTGCCTGTTTTCTGCTGTTTTTGGTTTCAGAAAGTCAGAAAATGAATATTCTCGGAATTGGACAGAACAAAAGCCAAAGTTACTATTTTCCTGGAAGACTCACGGAGCCAGAAGGAGAGTCGGAGAGGGGCCACAGGGTGGCCACACCCCCCAGGCGCGGGTACCCCAGGCCGTGCCAAGGCATGGTGTGGGCCCCCTGGCTGGCCACCGACCTTGCCTCCTTCACCTATATATTCCTCTCGAGGCAAAAACCCTAGATCGTCAATCAGAAATCCACGAAAAGTTCCACAGCGCCGCCGCCACCGAAGGGGAGATTCGGGGGACAGAAAGTCTCTGTTCCGGCACCGCACGGACGGGAAGTGCCTTGAGCCATCTCCATCGATCTCCACCACCATCTCCATCACCATTGCTGATTCCCATGATGAGGAGGGAGTATTTCTCTCTCGAGGCTAAGGGTTCTACCGGTAGCTATGTGTTCATCTCTCTCTCTATGCATGATCTTATTGAGATCATGAGCTTTGCAATCTAGTAGATCTACCTAGCTAATCAAGTGCTTTAATAGATCTCTGCTCTCCCCATGTGTGTGAAAGTGACAGCGTGCACACCATGGTGGCACTTAGGCTAGAGATTACAAATACTTGTTATGAGTTATATTTGGAGCTGGATGTCTTTATGAAATTGTGGTGTTTGTTGGAACCATCTAGTGCTCAAGGTGATAGTGTGGGGTTTTCTAGATGGGAAAGGCTTACTTTGAGGTGTGCTGTTATATCCCTACCATGGATTAGAGTGTTCAACCGGAGAGTAGTTAAGAGTAGTATCATGAAGATAATATATTTATATGAGAGTGTTCACTAGTGAAAATATGATCCCTAGGCCTTGTTTCTAAACATTGAAACACCGTTTGCAATTAGATCTGTTACATGTTTGCTTGCTTCCTTCTTTATTTCAGTTTGCCTTTAGTCTTTTACCACGTCAACCACACGCCAGCAAGCTATTTTTTGGCACCGTTACCACTTATAATTATCCATACCACTTGTATTTCACTATCTCTTCGCTGAACTAGTGCACCTATACACCTGACAAGTGTATTGGGTGTGTTGGGGACACAAGAGACTTCTTGTATCTTGATTGCAGGGTTGCTTGAGAGGGGATACCTTTGACCACTTCCTCCCTGAGTTCGATAAACCTTGGGTGATCCACTTAAGGGAAAACTTGCTGCTGTTCTACAAACCTCTGCACTTGGAGGCCCAACAACTGTCTACAAGAATAGAAGTGCGTAGACATCAGAATCCCCTAAGTCCGTTAAGGAGGTTCGAAGTTTCCTTGGGTTGGCGGGATACTACCGTCGATTCATCGAAAACTTTTCCAAGATTGCCAAGCCAATGAATAATCTTCTTAAGAAGGATAAGAAGTTTGAATGGTCTGATAAGGCTGAAGAAAGCTTTCAGGTTTTGAAAACCAAGCTAACAACTACTCTAGTGCTAGTTCTTCTAGACACCAGTAAAGACTTTGTTATCTTCTGTGATGCCTCACCCCAAGGTCTCGGGTGTGTGTTGATGCAAGATGGTCATGTGGTGGCTTATGCCTCCCGACAGCTGAAACCACACGAGAACAACTATCCAACTCATGATCTCGAGCTTGTAGCTGTTGTTCATGCTCTTAAGCAATGGCGACATTACCTCATCGGTAGTCGTTGTGAGTTATACTCAGATCATCTAAGTCTGAAGTACCTTTTCACACAACCTGATCTGAATCTCAGGCAAAGAAGATGGTTGGAACTCATCAAAGATTATGATTTGGGTCTCAACTATCAACCCGGCAAAGCCAATGTCGTTGCTGATGCGCTAAGTCAGAAATCCTACTTCAACAATTTGTTGATCAAACAAGCGCAACCTTCTCTCCATGAGGAATTTTCTTGACTAAATTTTGAATTTGTTCCTCGTGGATTCCTTTCTACTCTCGAGGTGAAGTATTCTTTAGAGGATGAGATCAAAGTTTCTCAGAAGCAAGATCCTGAAATTGACACAATCAATGAGAGCATCACTAGTGGAATAGCTAAATATTTCTCCGTCAATGAACAAGGCGTCCTCTATTTTGGTACATGCTTAGTAGTGCCAAATGGGAAGGACTTGAAGCGGATAATTCTTAAAGAGGCTCATGAATCACCTCTCTCCATTCACCCTGGAGGTATTAAGTGTTGGGTCCGCAGCATAGAAAACAAAAAATTTCCTACGGTGTGAACTACACGCCAAGATCTATCTACTAGGTACAAAGCAAATGGGTGGACATACATCCATGGAGAACTTACCCTCGAAGACAACGAGTTTTGTTAACGAGTAGGAACTTGTGGTTGATGTAGTCGTACACTTGCCGATCTCAAGATCATGAGGAAGTCCGAGCGCCGCAACTCAGCAGCGCATCCACACTCGCACACACGTTCAAGCCACCGGACAACCTCCACCTCCTCGCTCCAGCGATCCAACGGAAGCAGCAACTCCTTCCAGACGAAATGCACCAGGAACATGTATCTCGCTAATCCGAGACCATGGGGGAATAATTCTAGAGGGGGAGAGAGATCCTTCACAAGGAGGTGTGAGGATGAAGGAGGGAATGGGTGGCCTTTTATAGGAGGAGGGGGGTGCCCCCTCTCTCCATGGCCGGCGCATGGGGGGGTGACCCCTCACATCCCCCATTCATGTGGTGGTAACTCCTCCACATTAAAATGCCTCTTCACATTCCCTTTTAAAGTCTCCACTTTAAATGCATTATGTTTCTCCAAATTTAATGCTCTCTCATTTAATAAAACTCTTTTATTAAATTTATTCAGAATTTTGTTAATTACTTTAATTAACAAACATTCACATATAGCCCCTTGCAATATTTCAATATCACATGCAGAACCACTTTCTGCAATTTCACCCGAAATAATTTCCGGTTTCTATTGAAACAATTCCTGCGCTTTGCAATTCTTTCGTCTGAAACATATGTGCTCCAAAATGGTGTCCGGTAACTCTTAAGTGTGCCACCCTACAGTTCGCGAATAATGCAGACATGATCGAGACCCTTCTCCGATCAATAATCAGCAGCAGGACCTGGAGATCCGTACTGACTCTTACACATTCAACGATGACTCCTGTGATCGTGAGAACCTTTAACGCTTGTAACTAAATCCCTTTGTCTCTCAATATATTACATGTCCGAGATTCTATCATCGGTATATCCATACCAAGTTTGATCTCGTTACCGACATGCACTCTTTTCTCGTTCCCGTGATATAACATTCTAGTGATCACATCACTTGCTTGCAAGCTATCCTCATGTGATATCACCGAGAGGGCCCAGAGTATATCTATCCGTCATCTGGATTAACAAATTCCACTCTTGATCCATGAGCCTCAACATAACACCTTCAGTAATCGAACCCATCTTTATAGTCACCCTGTTACGGTGTGACGTTTGATGTTATCAAGATACTCTTCCGGTGTTAGCAATTAACATGATCTCATGGTCTAAGGATAAAGATTACTACGTATGATGTTATAGAAATATAAACACAATGACTTGATCGTAATGCTATACTTCGGATGAATGTTCATCACATCATTCCACCAATGGTGTGCCTTGTTATTAACAACATCCAATGTCCATGATCAGGAAACCTTGATCATCTTGTTAATCAACAAGCTAGTCTATAAGAGAGGCATGACTAGGAACCCTTTTTGTTTATTAAACACACATGTATTGATGTTTCCTATCAATACAATTATAGCATGTTAAATAAACATCTATCATATACAAGGAATACATAATAACAACTTTATTATTGCCTCTCAGGGCATATTTCCTTCAGTCTCCCACTTGCACTAGAGACAACAATCTAGTTCACATAGTGATAAATCTAACACCCATGGAGTTCTGGTGTTGATCATGTTTTGCCCTAGGGAGTACTTTAGTCAACGGATCTGCTACATTCAGGTCCGTGTGCACTTTACAAATCTTTATATCTCCATCCTTGACATGCTCGCGGATGGAGTGAAACCGGCGCTTAATATGTTTGGAATTCTTGTGAGACCTTGGTTCCTTGGCGTTGGCTATGGCTCCATTGTTGTCACAATAGATCACCATCGGGTCCAACGCACTGGGAACCACACCCAGTTTCGTTATGAACTCCTTCATCCAAACCGCTTCCTGTCGCTCAAGCGAGAACATATTTTGCCTCCGTTGTTGATCCAGCCACCACAGGTTGTTTGAGCTCCTCCAACTAACTGCTGTCGTTCAAGAGAAATACGTATCCGGATTGAGACTTAGAGTCATCCGGATCAGTGTCAAAGCTAGCATCGACATAACACTTAGCGACTAGCTCTTCTTCACCTTCGTATACAAGAAACATATCCTTAGTTCTTCTCAAGTACTTAAGGATATTCTTGACCGCTATCAAGTGTTCCGAACCTGGATCAGATTGGTACCTACTAGTCAAACTAATAGCATGTGCCACATCCGGTCTTGTACATAGCATGGCATACATTATAGAGCCTATGGCCGAGGCATAGGGGATCTTATCCATCATCTCTTTCTTCCGCCAGTGGTCGGACTTTGAGTCTTACTCAATGTCTTGCCTTGCAACATAGGTAAGAACCCCTTCTTACTTCCGTCCATATTAAACTTCTTTAATATCTTATCAAGGTATGTACTCTGCGATAGCCTAATTAGGCGTCTTGATCTATCTCTATAGATTTTAATGCCTAATATATATGAAGCTTCACCAAGGTCCTTCATCGAAAATTTGCTGTTTAGATAACTTTTAACACTGTTTAAAAGATCTAAATCATTTCCAATCAATAATATGTCATCCACATATAATATCAGAAATGCCACATTGCTCCCACTCACTTTCTTGTAAATACAAGCCTCTCCATAAGTTTGGACAAATCCAAACTCTTTGATCACCTCATCAAAGCGGAGATTCCAACTTCGTGATGCTTGCTTTAGTCCATAGATGGATCGCTGAAGTTTGCACACCTTATTAGCATCCTTAGGATCAACAAAACCCTTAGGTTGTATCATATACAACTCTTCTTCAATCTTACCGTTGAGGAACGCAGTTTTGACATTCATCTGCCATATTTCATCAATAAAAATATGCAGCAATTGCTAACATAATCCTAACCGACTTAAGCATCGCTACATGAGAGAATGTCTCATCGTAGTCAACTCTTTGAATTTGTCGAAACCCCTTTGCGACAAGTCGAGCCTTATAGATGGTCACATTACCATCAGCATCAGTTTTCCTTTTGAAAATCCATTTATTCTCAACGGCCTTTCGGTCATGAGGTAAGTCCACCAAGTTCCAAACTTGGTTCTCGTACATGGATTCCATCTCGGATTTCATGGCTTCAAGCCATTTGTTGGAATCCGGGCTCATCATCGCTTCCTCATACATCGCAGGGTCATCCATTTCATCAACCATGAAATTCACAACAGGATTGCCGTACAGTTCAGGAGCTGCACGTGTCCTGCTTGACCTGCAAGGTTCGGTAGTGTCCTCTTTCGGAGTTTCATGATCATTATCATTAGCTCTCTCTTCATTAGGTGAAGTCAACTCCGAAACAACTTCTGGAGCTGCGCTACTCGCCATTTCATGAAGAGAAGGTTCAATAACCTCTTCGAGTTCTACCTTCCGACTACTCACACCTTTCGCGAGAAACTCCTTCTCAAGAAAGGATCCATTCTTGGCAACAAAGACCTTGCCCTCGGATCTGTGATAGAAGGTATACCCAATCGTTTCCTTAGGGTATCCTATGAAGACGCATTTTTCCGCTTTGGGTCCGAGTTTATCCGGTTGAAGTTTCTTCACATAAACATCGCATCCCCAAACTTTAAGAAATGACAGCTTAGGTTTGTTTCCAAACCATAATTCATACGGTGTCTTTTCAACGGATTTAGATGGTGCCCTATTTAAAGTGAATGTAGCGATTTCCAGTGCATAACCCCAAAATGACAGTGGCAAGTCAGTCAGAGACATCATAGATTGAACCATATCCAATAAAGTACGATTACGACGTTCTAACACAC
The DNA here is from genome assembly GCA_023614405.1 of Avena insularis. NCBI lineage: Eukaryota > Viridiplantae > Streptophyta > Magnoliopsida > Poales > Poaceae > Avena > Avena insularis. The sequence goes on from CM042696.1 coordinate 403,913,932, forward strand.
CATTACGTTGTGGTGTTCCGGCAGGCGTGAGTTGTGAAACTATTCCACAGTCTTTCATATGTGTGCTAAACTTGTAACTAAGATACTCTCCTCCATGGTCGAACCGTAGAAATTTGATCTTTCTGTTATGATGATTTTCCACTTCATTATGAAATTCTTTGAACTTTTCAAAAGTTTCAGACTTGTGTTTCATCAAATAGATATACCCATATCTACTCAAATCATCCGTGAAAGTAACAAAATAACGATATCCACCTCGCGCCGACACACTCATTGGTCCACACACATCAGTATGTATGATTTCAAATAGATCTGTCGCCCATTCCATTGAACCGGAAAACGGCGTTCTAGTCATCTTGCCCATAAGGCATGGCTCACATGTATCAAATGATTCAAAATCAAGTGATTCCAAAAGTCCATCAGAATGGAGTTTCTTCATGCGTTTAACGCCAATATGACCTAGACGGCAGTGCCACATATATGTAGATATATCATTATCAAGTTTAATCCTTTTAGCATCAACATTATGAATATGCGTAATACTACTATCGAGATCCAAATGTAAATAAACCATTCAACATAGGTGCATGACCATAAAAGATATTATTCATATAAATTGAACAACCATTGTTTTCAGACTTAAATGAATAACCACTTTGCATCAAACACGATCCGGATACAATGTTCATGCTCAGTGCAGGCACCAAATAACAATTATTTAGGTTTATAACTAATCCCGATGGCATATGGAGAGGCAGCGTTCTGACGGCGATCACATCAACTCTTGATCCATTGCCGATTCAAGATCGAGACCTCATCCCTTGCTAGTTGTCGCTTGTTCGCAGCCCTGAACCGTGTTACATATATTAGCAACCGATCCCGTATCAAATACCCAGTGCATGCAGTACTAGTCAAGTACACATCAATAACATGTATATCACATATACCTTTGTTTGCCTTGCAGGACTTCTTGTCCGCCAAATACTTGGGGCAGTTACGCTTCCAATGGCCAGTCCCCTTCCAATAGTAGCACTCGGTTTCAGACTTAGGGCCAGCTCGAGGTTTCTTTTCAGGCGTGGCAACAGACTTGCCACCCTTCTTTCCCTTGTGCTTGCCTTTCTTGTCCTTCTTGAAACCGGTGGTCCTATTGATCATCAACACTTGATGTTCTTTCCTAATCTCCACTTCTGTAGTCTTAAGCATTGACAGAAGCTCGGGAAGAGACTTCTTCATGCCCTGCATATTATAGTTCATCACGAAGCTCTTGTAGCTAGGTGGCAGAGATTGGAGAACATGATGTATGCCTAAGTCAATGGGAATCGTTATTCCCAAGGACACAAGCTTATCAGCGTACCTAGACATTTTGAGTACGTGCTCAGTAACGGAGCTGTTTTCCTCCATCATGCAGCTAAAGAACTTTTCTGTAGCATTATAACTCTCTACGGCAGCATGGGTATCGAAAATCATTTTCAATTCTCCCATGGTATCAAAGCCATTGCCATTTTCGAAACGCTTTCAAAGTTCTAGGTCTAGCCCATACAGTACGCCGCAATGAACAATATGTGGTCCTCCTGACGAGTTATATAGACGTTCTTTTCCTTGTCAGGGGCATCAGGAGCTGGTGGGGGCCTAGCGGCGCATCTAGCACATATTGCTTTTGTGCAGCAGTGAGGAGAATCCTCAAATTCATAGCCCAGTTGGTGAAGTTGCTACCATTCGCAGCAAGTTTCTCTTTCTCCATGAACACATTGAAATTAAAAGCAGGTGGTGCCATCTACAACAAAATTTGTAAAGTATATTTAGACTAAGTTTATGATAGATTGAGTTCAACTAATCCAAATTACTAATGAACTCCCACTCAAAAACAACATCCCTCGTGTCCTTTTGGTGATTACATGAACCAAATCCACTACACCAAGTCCGATCATCACGTGAGTCGGTGTAGCTTCAAAGGCAAGCATCTATATGGGCATCATATCAACTATATGACTCATGCTTAACCTTTCGGTCCATGTTCTGAGGCCATGTCTGTACATGCTAGGCTCGTCAAGTAAGAACCTTAGTATTTGCGTGTGTAAAACTGTCTTACACCCGTTCCTATGAAAGCGTAGAGTTGAAAACACCCGATCATCACGTGATGCCTCAAAACACGATCCACAAAACGGTGCATACTTAAGGAAGAACACATTTTATCTTGATATCTAAATGAGGGATCATCTTATAATGCTACCAAACGCGCCAAACTAGCAATATAAGATGCTAACATCTAATGTGTGAAGTGAGGTGATATGGTCCATGCATTTGATCTCTATCATTTGCATCGTGGTATGATCTCTATCATTCCTTTGTGTGTAAGGCCAAGGTCTATGGAACTTACACGTTAAGTGAGTTGTAAGAGTATCTATTATACATCTACTTACAACAATACCATATCAAAACACTAGCCCAGCAACGATCTAAACTAGACGCCTCTAATTTATCAATTGCAAGTTTTACGTGGCTTAGGGCTTTCGGAGATAGAACCTGTCTGACCTACGAACATGAACCACAACAAGGATAACCAAGTTATTAGCAACTTGTTGTAAATCAGATATTGACTATAGTAGGAGAGACAGACACCCGCCAGCCACTTATGCAAAACAAGTTGCATGTCAGTCGTGGAACCGGTCTCATGTACGATGACATGTAAGGTTGGTCCGGGCTGCTTCATCTCACCATGCCACCAATATCCAAAGTACATAGAAGATGCAATAACATGATCATCATCGCCCACGTATAAACATATGTGTACTACCCGTGCAAAGCACCTACGCATAGATCAGGCTCTGATACCACTGTTGGGTCCGCAGCATAGAAAACAAAAAATTTCCTACGGTGTGAACTACACGCCAAGATCTATCTACTAGGTACAAAGCAAACGGGTGGACATACATACATGGAGAACTTACCCTCGAAGACAACGAGTTTTGCTAATGAGTAGGAACTCGTGGTTGATGTAGTCGTACACTTGCCGATCTCAAGATCGTGAGGAAGTCCGAGCGCCGCAACTCAGCAACGCATCCGCACTCGCACACACGTTCAAGCCACCGGACAACCTCCACCTCCTCGCTCCAGCGATCCAGCGGAAGCAGCAACTCCTTCCAGACGAAATGCCACCGGGAACATGTATCTCGCTAATCCGAGACCATGGGGGAATAATTCTAGAGGGGGAGAGAGATCCTTCACAAAGAGGTGTGTGGATGAAGGAGGAATGGGTGGTTTTTATAGGAGGAGGGTGCCCCCTCTCTCCATGGCCGGCGCATGGGGGGGTGACCCCTCACCTCCCCCATTCATGTGGTGGTAACTCCTCCACATTAAAATGTCTCTTCACATTCCCTTTTAAAGTCTCCACTTTAAATGCATTATGTTTCTCCAAATTTAATGCTCTCTCATTTAATAAAACTCTTTTATTAAATTTATTCAGAATTTTGTGAATTACTTTAATTAACAAACATTCACATATAGCCCCTTGCAATATTTCAATATCACATGCAGAACCACTTTCTGCAATTTCACCCGAAACAATTTCCGGTTTCTATTGAAACAATTCCTGCGCTTTGCAATTCTTTCGTCTGAAACATATGTGCTCCAAAATGGTGTCCGGTAACTCTTAAGTGTGCCACCCACGGTTCATGAATAATGCGACATGATCGAGACCCTTCTCCGATCAATAATCAGCCGGGACACGAGATCCGTACTGACTCCTACACATTCAACGATGACTCCTGTGATCATGAGAACCTTTAACGCTTGTAACTAAATCCCTTTGTCTCTCGATATATTACATGTACGAGATTCGATCATCGGTATCTCCATACCTAGTTTGATCTCGGTACCGACATGCACTCTTTTCTCGCTCCCGTGATATAACATTCTAGTGATCACATCACTTGCTTGCAAGCTATCCTAATGTGATATCACCGAGAGGGCCTAGAGTATATCTATCCGTCATCTGGATTGACAAATTCCACTCTTGATCCATGAGCCTCAACATAACACCTTCGTAGCACTGAACCCATCTTTATAGTCACCCTGTTACGATGTGACGTTTGATGTTATCAAGATACTCTTCTGGTGTTAGCAATTAACATGATCTCATGGTCTAAGGATAAAGATTACTTCGTATGATGTTATAGCAATATAAACACAATGACTTGATCGTAATGCTATACTTCGGATGAATGTTCATCACATCATTCCACCAATGGTGTGACCTTGTTATTAACAACATCCAATGTCCATGATCAGGAAACCTTGATCATCTTGTTAATCAACAAGCTAGTCTATAAGAGAGGCATGACTAGGAACCCTTTTTGTTTATTAAACACACATGTATTGATGTTTCCTATCAATACAATTATAGCATATAAAATAAACATCTATCATATACAAGGAATACATAATAACAACTTTATTAAGTCCTCTCAGGGCATATTTCCTTCACTAAGATGTATCGGGATCTCCGTCAAAGATTTTGGTGGTCTGGTATGAAGAAAGATATCGCTCATTTTGTTGTTGAATATGACGTTTGTCGTCGCGTCAAGGCTGAACACCAAAGACCTGCTGGTCTCCTACAACCGCACCATATTCCTGAGTGGAAATGGGATGAAGTTGGTATGGATTTCATCACTGCTCTTCCCAAGACTCAAAAGGGAAATGACGCCATCTGGGTAATTTTTGATTTTTTGTCCAAGGTTACTCACTTCCTACCTGTCCGTGAGAGCATTACTGCTAATAAGTTGGCTGGATTATACATCTCTCAGATAGTGGTCCTTCATGGAGTTCCGAAGAAAATTGTCTCCGATCGAGGGAGTTTGTTCACTTCAAGGTTTTGGTCAAGTTTCCAACAAGCTATGGGAACTCACTTATCTTTCAGCACACCTTATCATCCTAGTAGTGGTGGTTAAACCGAAAGGGTGAATCAAATTCTTGAAGACATGCTTAGAGCATGTGTCATATCTTTTGGTAAGAACTGGGAGAAATGCCTACCTTTTGCTGAGTTCTCCTACAACAACGATTATCAATCCAGTATAGACATGGCACCTTTCCAGTTCTTATACGGAAGAACATGTCGTACTCCTCTAAATTGAAAGAAAGTTCTTTGGACTAGATATGATCAAAGAAGCAGAAGATCAAGTTCGTATTATACAAGATTGTTTGAAAACTGCTCAGTCTCGTCAGAAGAGCTATTATGATCGTCACCATCAACATGTTGAATATGAAGTTGGTGATCAAGATTATCTCCGAGTCACTCCGTTAAAGGGTGTCCATCGTTTCGGTATCAAGGGAAAACTGGCTCCTCGTTAAGTTGGCCCTTTCCGTGTCCTTTCCAAGTGTGGTAAGCTTGCATATCAATTGGAGTTGCCTACAAATTTCCCTGAGGTGCATGATGTTTTTCATGTGTCTCAACTCAAGCGTTGCTTCAAAGATCCTATCCATGGTGTTGATCACCAAACGCTTGACCTTCAAGAGGATCTGACTTATCGAGAGTATTCTGTTCGTATCCTTGATGAAGTCGAGCACAAGACTCATCGTCAAAGCATCAAGTTTCTGAAAGTTCAGTGGTCTCATCATTCTGAGGATGAAGAAACCTGGGAACGAGAAGATCCTCTTTGATCTGAGTACCCTTCCTTCTTTTCTAAAACTTAGGAATCTCGGGATGAGATTCTTGTAAGGGGGGTAGAGCTGTAACAGCCCAAGTTGGTAATATATATAAATAGTACTTAAGCATTGCATGCATCTACTTAAATAAATAAAATATATGCATGTGACCAAGTGTGTGAACCAAAACACAAGTACAAAACCCTAAAATATGTGCAAATGGATTCAAATATGCACCAAAATCCAAGTTTGGTAATATTCTGGCATTTACAAAAGTGCCCTTGCCTTTTCCCTACTTAAAATGGTTTAAAAATCAAATAAATTGAGCTATTTATAATAAAAACAAAGGTTTTAATAAAACCTAGGGGTTTCCCTATAAGTTTCAGCCCTTGGATCGCTGATCTAGACTGCGGGTTGATCTCTAGTTTTTGCCAGGGGGTTTTCACAAAAGTTCCGTCATCTTCTCCAACTGGAAGCTGCTCCGTGTTCTGCGCACCGTCGTTGATCCGCGCCTCTCGGCCGCTGCCGTCCATCGCGTTCCGAGCAAGGATAAGGTCGCTGAGACGTGCTATGCCTTCTCCCTATCCTCTCACTCGCCCCCGAGCCCTCTCTCTCTCCCTTGCGTCTCGCAGCAACATCCCGAAACCCTAACCGCCATGGCTGCCAGCTAGCCACCGTTGCTGCCCTCCCCGAGCCCCACTGAGCTTTCTAGAAGCTTCGCCACACCGCGTGGAACCTCCTCGCCAAAGGAATCGAGCCCGGGTGCTCACAGTTGCCTGCATCGGACGCTTCTTCCCCAGCCCCGACGTGCTCCGCCGCGGCTATTTCCGTCACTCTAGTCATCGCCCCGCTTCGCCATCACCACCAACCGCTCCAGGGTGAGCCGCTGGTCCTCCTAGACCTCTTCGTTCTTTCCCTCTCGCTTTGCTTCGGTCCCGCATCATGTACCGCCGCTCGCCGCCGTCTGGCACCGTCGCAACCGCATCTCCGGTGACCTTTAACCAGCGGAGCCGCCACTCTCAGGTTTGCCTCGATGAGCCGCGTTGAACGCACCCCTCCGTGCTAGCCTGCGTGTCCCCTAGCACCGCCAACCGATGCCGGCCGACGTGTCCTCCGGCGAGCCCATGTGGCGCCGAGGTGGCGATGAGGTGGCGCCCATGTGGCCTTGACGTGGGTGTCGACCAAGGTTTGCCACGGTGGTAACCTCTGTGACCATTGGCCCACAGTTTAGCCTCTGTGGCTAGGCCTAGTCCCGGTAGAAAATATCCCCACCCCTGTGCTGACGTCATAATGACATAGTAATTGTGTTAAATTGTTTTAATAATTCCAAAAATTGTTATAAACTTGTAAAATTCATAACTAATTCATATTTAATCAGAAAAATATGAATAATATATCAAAATGTTCAGAAAAATGAGATCTACACTTTAAAAATACAATCATGCATTATTGATCAACCTAAACCCTAGATATTTAGAGGAGCATCGAAATCCCCCCTAATTGCATATGGGATCGATGGAATGCCAACCCCTCGCCACTCCAAACCCATTTAAGTCAATGCTAATCCTAGGGTTGCCATGATAACTTTAATATGCCATATCATTCATGTTCTTGCGCATTGCATGGTTCGATATATTGATTGTTGCATTTCTTTCCGGTATTGCTTCTTCGCGGTAGCATCCGAGCACGAGACCGAAGTCAACGACACCGAAGATCCATATATGTCTACTGAAGGTCAAGGCAAGCGTAGCCTCTCATTCAAAACCTATGTTTTACAAAGTATCTACTTTCTCGCTATGTGGCACATGATTCCAATGTGGTCTTTTGTCAGTAGCTAGAGTTACCTATCTGTTACATAGTTTCCCTGTTGTAGCCTTATACACCTGATTCACAGCTCCTAGCATACCTAGGTCTGCATGTGAGCATTGCTAGAGCTTCTTTGATGGTCAAGCTTAGCCATGCTTAGTGGTTACACCTAAACCATCTCGATGATGATGATTCAGAGATGCCACAGAATCTAGAAAGGTAGGAGATGGATACATGATCGAAGGTGACAGATAAATATGCTAAGGCTTGCATGGGAGGCCATATTGGGTGTGGTTTTCATAGTCCTATGCTCGCCACCACTAGGAACCGAGTTATTGCCTTTAGAACCGAGATGAGCGTACAACCACATGGGGCTTGGGAACCCCTCGACTAACTAACTTGCCTAGTAGATTCCATGAGTCACATAGTTTGGGCTTTCCATTTGGCATACGCATCGAAAATGTTTTCGAAAGAGGAGGTGAAGGAGGTCCATCATAACAGGTAGGTAAGCATGGCCGATGTTGCTTGGGGTGGATGGAGACCCTGGTAAACCAACCTCGCCTGACATCTCTATGGACCGGCTTCAGGATTTGACCCGTTACGGCAGAACCCTCCTTAGGGCGTGACTCATGGTGTCGGCGACAGCAAGGTAAAGGTCGTGGTCAACCACCCTCTGTCGGCCTTCCCAGGAAGAGGGCTAATAATTTGGCATTAAGAGTCGGTTGGTATGTGTGGGTAAAGTTGTACATCCCTGCAGGGTTAAATCTTTTTGAAAAGCTGTGTTCACAGTTATGAACTCTTGGTGACCGAATTCTAAGATCATAGATAACGTTAAATATAAGTAAAACTTGTCGATCCACGTGTGCTTAAGGATGCTTCCTCGGGGGTGATCCTAGATGAGGAGTTCAGATGTACTTGGTTAACAAGTTCAGATGTTCAAGATGGAGTCGTCACTCTCTTATCCCGTTTTGAAAGTATTCTATATAGACGAGCCTCTACTCTCTCTTGATTACAAACAAAGTTGGCTTTACGCAAAGAAAATCCAGAGAAAGCTTTTCTAGCCAGAGCATGTAGATACTAGGTTATCTAAGTCTTGCGGAGTACAATCTCGTACTCAGCATTGTGCTATTGTTGTTTTCTCTAGATGATCTAGTCGCAACTGAAGGTGGCTTCTACGTTGACATCGACGAATAGATGGGGTCCCAGGTAGCAGCCTGAGGACTATGGGTTGGACGTCGCTTATTTTTACGGCCTCTTACGCCCTTCGTTAAGTTTGTTTTGTAGAACAACATAATTTGCTTTCGCTGTTTGGTGTAATGATGGGTTCGTGACCCTTGGTTTGTAATAATCTGATATCGTACTCTATTAAGAGTTTAAACTTATGATGTTGAATCCCTGTGTTCTGTAATGCTACCGAATCATATATTGTGAGTCTCTGAGGTTGGAGTTAAGTTTATCTCGGAGGATAATCTAAGGTTTGCTTAGCCCTAACCCCGGGGGTGTTACATCCTGGTCGCATAGTCGATCATGAACTCATCAACCTTCAAAAGGATCTTTCTTATAAGGAGCACCCTATCAAAATTCTGGAAGAGGCAGAATGAAAGACTTGCAACAAGTCTATCAAGGTTTGCAAGGTGCATTAGTAGCACCAGTTCATCAAAGAATCCACTTGGGAACACGACTATCACCTCCATACCGAGTATCCGACACTCTTTGTGTCTTCTTCTTATTCCTAGGAATCTCAAGGCAAGATTCTTGTTTAGTAAGGGAGATCTATAGCGTCCTAAGGTTATAAACTCTTGTAATGATACATGTTTACCTAGTATGCTACATAATTAATGTGCATTGCATAATATAAATTCTCATGTCATCATGCCACATTGCATTTGAGCATCATAATTAAATCTTTTGCATTGTATTATTGTGTTTTATTTTGTTCTTATAGTTTATACATTCCTATTGTTATATTATACTTGACTCTTATTAATTGTATTTGCTTATTGATATCATGTATTTGCCACCCTATATTTCCTCCTACCTAATATCATTCTTGTTGGTACCACACTTTGTGGAACCATGATGTCTAATTTTTCATATACTCGAGTCTTGGCATTTGATTAATGATATAATGCTCAAGTTGAGTTGAGGACATGTCTCTTTAATTCATTCTACCAATAATCTTGCTATGGTCCCTTGTGGTGATATATTTCTCAATAATTCTACCATGCATATATATATATATGTGTGGATTCCACTTGCTCTACTTGTATTTAATTCATTGCCCATATACTATGTGTGGAATTCTTGCTACCTTTGTCCATGTATACCTTGTCTGCATGATCGTGTGGGCATTCCACCATTTAAGTGCCATGTGAGCTCCTTTTATTTTAATTTGGTTTTAATCAAGCTCATGTGCTATTTAGATGGATCCATATAGAATAATACATGTCCATGTGGTTGTGGCATGGTTTGATACAAGATATGATTCCATATGGTTATATATGTTTATTCCTTTTGTTTTATGTAATGATCCATTTTTAAATAGGCATAAAATCATGTATACATGCTCCCATACATGGTTCTACTTTGTTTTCACAATGTGGGTATGGTAGCATGCATGGCCATCTTGCATGGCCATGAGAATGGAAGAAATTATCTTTCTCATTTTATATGGTTTACTTGAATTTATGGATTTTCTTGAATATATATTTGGCCATGTGGATTTAATATTGGGACACACACACTATATTGGCCATGGTCATATTCATGCATGATGTGTGGATGCAAGAACTATTCAAAGCCTGGGAAATAGTGTATTTCAAGGCTAGTGACACTACTTTTTATCAAATTGCAATAAAATGAGGCTTGTCAGCAGGTCAGAAGCCTGGGAATGTGTCTAGACTTAGGGACGGTTGGGTCCACCGATGCATGCATGCCCATAAATTTTTTAGGCCATATGAGAGGACTAAGTGCTCTTTTTCTTATGTATGGCTTTATTCAAAATTTGAATGCTTGCTTGGATTTAGATGACCATGCATGGAACCTAAATTGTTTTAATATTGTAGCGGAGGCATTCATTGCACATGCATGGCACATGCAAGAATGACATCTTCTTATTCTTCCATCTCATTCTATTTGAACTTTGCATGTTTTTAGTGGTTTTTGAATCAAATAAATATGAAAAAATAAAAGAAACTAAACCTATACTACATCTACACCTACATACAAGCTTACCACCTCATGCCATTCTATGTAAACTACAAAATCCCTAAAACCTAATCCAACCCGAATGGCATCTTGCCATATGTACATGAGCATATTCCCATCCTCCCACATGCTCACCTCCCTCTAATGTTTAGATCTAATCAAAGGAAAGAGGATGGCATCTAACCTCCCCTCCCCTCTTTAAACCCTAGATTCAACCCGAGGCCTACCCCATGTGGCATGGCCATTGCACCCTTGGATAGAAATGCTCCACGCCACCCCATTACCTCACCTCTCACTTCTTGATGTCAAAGAAGAACCTAAACCTTACCATCATCACTCCCCTGCCCCACCTACCTAACTAATCTAGAGAGAGGGAAGAGAGCTCCCCATTTAACCTAATCGAGCATTGTTTTTGGGTAAACCCTAACCCGGTGAGTGGATAGGACCCCTCCTTCTTTAACCTATCCTCGAGCTTGCCCTCCTGCTCAGAACCATCTAGGGAAGAGCTCAATCCTTCTCCTTCCGCATTCTGCCTTGCTAGCCACCCAAAGAAACGACCATGTCTACCATCGAGCCAAGCCCAGCATCCTACTGATCTTGGTGTTGGAGTGATGGAGGCGTGATGTGAAGGTGACGGGGAAGATTGTCGTGGACTTTTGTGTTGGCCTATTCACGGAGAAGGCAAGGATAAGCTACCATAGTAGAGGAACCCGCCAGAGACCGAGGAAAAGCCACCAAGCCACAGCACTAGCCTCACCAGAGATTTCCTGCTTCTTAGCATGATCCAGTCCCACAGAGGGGGTAGCCCTGGCGAACCTCCTAGACATGCTCGATGCGATGTTCGCATATTTACCGCTATAGCAATCCCTCGAGCAGCCTGCACGAGTGTTGCCGCCAAACCACCCCGAGCACGTGTGCATCGCTACCGTCCGCCTCCCGCCTGTTTGTCTGTCGGTTGAGCTGCGCCTCCTCGAGCCACCTCCAGCGCACCAAGTTATGAGCCTGAAGACCACCGTGGCACCATCATCGCTAGCTGCTGCCGCTGCCATGTGCATCTACTGGCGCCGCCGGTTCTTGGTCATCAAAGACCCACCCGTATAGCTTACCCTCACCCGCAACCCAAACCTTGCACCAGCTGAGCATCACCGCAGTGGCTGCGCACCCTAGCCGAGAGCGTCGCGTCTTTAGATTGAGTCCCTGATGCGTAGAATTATTTTTGTCTGTCACCTACACTGTCACCTACACGTGAAACCCTGACAAAATTGAACTGGCAGTAGAAGAACAATAGCGCGTTTAGCATTTATACAATACCCCCGGTATCTATAAATGTTAAACCTCTGGTCCTTTTAACCATGCCTTTACACGATAACCCACTAGGTTTTTCACAGAGTGAACCCGCGGATCTTTTGGTGTGCAAAAATCCATGCAGAATACCTTTTAGAAAACCTAAGCCCCTGGACTTTGCTTTCAGCTTGTATAACATGTTTAAATTCAATTCAAATTCAAATTTTAAAAGTTAAAATTCATTCATACTTGATCTATTAGGAATTTGAAAAAGTTTTTAAACACCAAACTTGAATGTTTTTGAATTCTCTACATGAATCTACACTATGTTTGAGTTGGATAATGTTGGAAAATAATAAAAGTTTTAGGGTTCAATTAAATGGTTTAAATCCCCATTAATTCATATATTTTTATTGCTTAATACAAATAAGACAAATTAAATATATTTTTGGAGAAGAAAAATGCAAGGATTAATAATATGACCTTGAAAAAAAAATTGGGCAATTAAAATTTCAAAATTGTTTTAATCCAATAAAATGCCTTTTCTTAATTAAACCATAACTTTAACTCAGTAAATCGGAATTCAACAAATAATATGTCTAAACCGATTAGCGAGACAAGACCTTTGCAACTCTGCATTCCATACTTGAAATTGCATCATGCATCATGGAGCACTTGAATAACGAGAAATGTTTATGGAAGGAAAACATGACAAATAAAATTGGATTTTTATTTATTTCTTGTTGATAATGCCTCACCCATGTAATATCTTGCCATGCTATACTTCTAATATAATATCAGCATAGCATACCATGTTTTTCTTTTTGCATATGTTTCATATTATTGGGCAATTTATTTGTTGGGCCCTTGTGTGTTTGTTTTTATCGAGATAAACCCCAAGTAAGGAGGTTACGGAAAGACTATTCAGTACTAACCAGACCCTAGTTACCACACCCGAGAGTTTCTCGACAAGCATTCCTCTACTTGCATTTACATTGATAACACATATGCCTTTATCTTTATTCTTGCATTATGAGCCACATTTCTGTATCGAGTTGCGATCCTATATACTGCAAAACTTTTAATTTTCAACCCCATTATAAATCGTGTTTCCTCTATCCCATCAGACACTACTACATGAGTTGATTGAGCCATGCAAGTCATAGAACTACATGTGTAGGGATTATGTGGAGTCTGAAGTGGATAATGAGATACCCTAAATAAATAAATTACATAGTAATGGGATAACAAAAGAAAGAGGCATTAGTGGGCGATATCTAAGATTTGTCTTTTATATACACATGTGTGTCCCGTAGGACCCGAGTACTAGATGCATGTTCCTTGACTATCGTACTATCCACATTGCAGATACTTTCTAGGATCCCCTCGGTATGGTCTTAATTGACAAGCTTGTTTTGGGGCCACAATTAGTTTGGGCTTTATTACTATCATGTACTTATGACATGCTTTACTGATTTATTTACTATTGTTTTTTGAGGAGCGTTTACTACTATACTATTTTGGAATACGGAATGTTTACGCTTTCTAGACAAACCCAGTCACACTTTCAGGTTCCCACTATTTTTCAGCCATTAGCGCCAACCTCTAGGTCTGCTCTATAGCCTGGCCGACTTTGTTTCGTGTAGCCTAGTATGGTGTCCCCTGAAACAACCTTTGGGTTCTGTGATTGCGTTGTTGTAATGCCTCTTTGGTTTCATTTGTTTTTTATCTAAGGTTGAGGATGCGTGTGTTGCTATTTGTGCACCTCTATAGGGTAAATAATTTCTAAAAGTTGTGTCCACAGTTATGGACTACTTGGAGCATAGTTTCTCGATCATAGACAAGTCGAACTAAAGTAGTAGTTTTACTTTGACTAAACATGTCTAGTAAATAGTGCAAGTCTCATTAAATGGTTATAAAAAAGCCAACAAGTTCAATATTGTAAGCGCTCTCATGTCTTTACTTTATGTTATCTATATTCATTGGTTTCGAAAAGTGCTCTCACATATATATCTGGTTAGACAAGTGTTATAGCGTGTCTCCAAAAAATTATCTAGATGTTTATCTATCGCTGCAATTGCGTCAACCCCTGGTCATCCCTTGAGATGCATAAAGACTTGTTCGGTACCTTAAGGTCTCAGATCCAGAATTTGTCAGAATCCAGGCTTATCCATAGTGTGGCTTCTACGTTGATGAAGCTAACGATGGAGGCGTCGAACCCCACTAGTAGAGATTACAGGGCTCGCGATAATGAGATCTTTTGTTATGACCTTGGATCGTTAAAGATCCTAAGTCCCTATGATTAATATGCTAGTCCTTGGATCAATATCTAGCACATCACAGTCGATGAATATCATGTAAAAAAAGTCATTATTACACGAATAATCTAGAGTATATTTATTACAACTTGCATAGTTTATAGATAGCTCAAATAAAACAGCGGAAACTAATAAAACCTATGTCCATCAACAACCCAGGCTAGTTGCGTGAACACCCACGATCCACCTTTCAATCTTCGAATTCTGCATATAAAACGTGCAGCCAACAAGTTGGGTCAATACTTTGAATGTATTGGCAAATTACACCAAGGAAGGAATAAGGCTAACTCTACATGCAAGGCTAGGAGTAGGCTTTGGGGTTCATTTGTATTAAGCCAATTTTCTCTAAGTAAGAAGAAAAGAGGGAGAGTTTTACCCTACTTTGTAAACAATGTTTAAGTAGTATAGGGTCGAATGCAACACGAGGATATTACGCACCAAGTGTTCAATCAACCTAGAACTTGGATATTACGCACCAAGTCGCTAAAATCCCACCCATTGGCGATATTACGCATGCCCTGGGTTTTAGAAAACTTTAAGTTTGGAAAGAGAGAGGAAGATCCTTCAGAGGCTCCATCCTTCAGATGCTCAAAGTGTTCTTTTTCGTGAACTCGGCTGATTGATCAGGTTGTAATACTCTCAAGAGTTTGTGCACTTTACCCACAATCCATAATCAATCCCTTTTACAGACAAGACCGTGGCGAGGCTTTTGCTCAGTAGCCCCTCTACCAGTTGGATCCAACCGTGCTAAGAACCTCCAAATGGTTGTACCCCGATGAGGTTTCCCACTAAGTACTAGGCCAAGACAGAGCCCATATATATTGTGGTTGCACTGGAAGCTTCTGAATTCTGTAACATGGCAGACTTCTTTGATTCCTAGGCGGCCGTCCTCCACCAAATTCCACTCGTTGACCCAACAACCATTCCACCCAGAAGAAAACTTAGTTTTATTTTGAAGGAGGTTTTGAGAGGAAAAGGTTCGCTCGAGAGAGCTTTTATACTTAGAAAATTTTGAGTCTTTCGAACCCCCCAATGTTACTTTATATATATAGCATAGCAAGCAAAACTTAGCAAAAACAGGATAACCTATTAGGATGGGAAAAAATCTTAAGTATAGAGCTACTCATGGCATACTATAAACCGCAACTTGCAAAATAATACTAAGAAATTCTACCCAAATCCTACACATGCATACTATAGAATTTGAAAATCAAAACATGCATAGTCAAAACTAGGACATAAATATGAACAAGTGGTGTAACTTGCCTTGATCCGAGCAACACTCTATGCAACAGTACTCCTCGGCGCACTCCGAACAATCTAACGAATCACAAACATAGATCCAATCACAACTTGCACAAAACATTATCACAAAAGTAATTATGCATGCATGCAACATGGTAATATGCAAGGATAGGTTCAAATTCGATCAATAAAATTATTCAGTGGTGGTATTGTGTTGGGGATGTCATTAGTATCGATTTTCCCCAGATTTTAAGTGTTTTGGATTATTACTCAATTAAATATGCCCATAAATAGATCTACCCTTCAAATCTACCACGAAACAGATCCATACACCCTAAGCAAGATTTACCAATTTTAGACAGTAGATATCGTAGATACAAAGCCAACACAACAGGAATCAATTAAAACAAAGTTACGGTTATTTTCCTAGAATTAAAATACTCCAATCTATAATTTAAATCCTACCACAAAACCAGTACAGTAACCTAGCAATATTATTGCAGATATGTGTTCTACAGAATTTTGTGAATCCAACGGTATAATATACGCAATTTTTGGCCAAGTAATCGAATTATTAGGAATTTTACAAGATTAAAGTATTTCTGCATATTTAATACTATTTCCAGTTAGCACGACCACGCGGGCGACAAGTGGCAGCTTCAGATTAGCCCAGTTAGGCGACGCGGTGCTGTCGCGGCGCGCTAACGCGGGCGTGCCACGCGGCGCAACGTGATAGGGCGGTACCCCTTCGGCTAGGCGATCTAATCTAGGGCGTTGGATCATGATCGGACGGAGGGGAAGCGGTAGCGACTTACAGGTGGCTGCGACGATGGCGTTGACGGCGGTGAACGGCGGCGAGGCGGTCGGTGGTGTTCGATGTTGATGCTACGGTGCTCCTCCTGCTTGGGGAAAAAGATGACGATGACCGTCTCCTCCTCCTAATCTCCTTGGCATGGACGGAGTCGGACTTAGCTTCCTCGGCTCGCAGTGGTGCTCCGCTGATTCCCTCCGTCTCCGGCGGAGCTCCGGCGTGCAATCGGGGGCAGAAGGGGCTTTGTTCGAAGGGGAAAGAGGTGAGAAACGATGAAGGACAGCGAGAAGAAAGTGAGAGAGGAAGAAGTATGGGAAGAGGGGCATCGGAACCTTGCTGTCGAGCTCGATGGCGGAGTACTCCGGCGAGATCGGAATGATCTCGCGCGTGGCAGCCCAGTGGCGGTGTAGAAAAACAAATTTAGGGTTTCGATGCGACGGTGTGCGGGGGATTATATGGAGGGGATAACATGGAGCGAGGGGCACGAAATCCACTCCGATTCGGCCAGGGAGTTTGTTTTGCGACGCGGCGACACTGTTCGTGCTTGTCCCGGTCTCTGTGGGAGAGACGACGGGGTGGGGGCCCCCGGTAAGCGGCTGTGGGGCTGCGTCGGGCTGAGCGAAACCTTTGGGCCGGCCCACGGTGCTGTGCGCCGCTCTCTTGCCAGGTAGCTGCGGTAGTTAGTTCGCGGGCTGGTCTAGCTGGCCCGCTTAGGTTAGTTCCTCTCTTTTTTTAATATACATTCTTTCATTATTTTCTGTTTTACAATTCTTTTAATAACTTTTGCATACTTTACTCAAATTTAATGAAACTGGTCTCTAAAAATTTGTAAAAAGGAGGAGAACAACATAGGATCATAAAATAACCCTTTTGTAAGGATTTAGAAGGTTAGTTTTAATATAATCCCTTCCTGTCTTTAATAGACTATGGGAATAAATAAGGGTTTTGATGCACTTTTATTGTATGATGCCATGATGCATATGATATAACGCATGCTTCTAGTAATATCTGGAATAGCAAAATTTAGTATGTTACAAACCTACCCCCCTTAAGAAGAATCTCATCCTCGAGATTCAGGTTGGCTAGCAAATCAGTGTGGGTGTTCTGTCTTCAGATCATCTTCACATTCCCACATGGCCACTTCCTCGGAATGGTGATTCCATTGAACTTTGCAAAACCTGATGGTCTTGGTAAGAGTAATCCTCTCGGCTGTTTCCAAGATCCTGATAGATTTTTCCTCATAAGTGAGATCGTTTTCCAACTGAACCTCATCTAGGGGGACTGTATCCCTTGGCGGTGTATCAGCCATCTTCGGGTGACACTTGTTTAGTTGTGACACATGGAATACATCATGAACCGTCAGTACTTTAGGCATCTCCAACTGATATGCAACCTCCCCTCTACGAGCCAAAATCTTATAGGGCCCTATGAATCGAGGTGCCAACTTACCCTTGATTCCAAATCTCTTAACTCCTCGTAGTGGTGAAACTCAGAGATATGCATGGTCTCCTACTTCATAAGTTACATCCCTGCGCTTGGAATCAGCATAACTCTTTTGCCTATATTGGGCTACCTTTAACCTGTCTTGAATCTGCCTTACCTTTTCTTCAGCATCCTTGATCAGCTCAGGTCCAAACAAACTATGTTCTCAAACTCCATTCCTTAGCAGCGGAGTTCTACACTTCCTGTCTTATAGAACTTCAAATGGAGCCATCTTGATACTAGTTTGATAACTATTATTGTACGAGAACTCCGCATATGGAAAGTTGTCAACCCAACTAAACCCATAGTCTAGGGCACAAGCTCTCAACATGTCCTCCAGGATCTAGTTAACTCTTTCTGTTTGACCATCTATTTGTGGGCGGAAAGTAGTACTAAACTCCAGTCGTGTCCCTAGAGATTCGTGTAACTGTCGCCAAAACTTCGAGGTGAACTGGGTACCCCTGTCAGAGACAATTCCCTTAGGAACACCATGCAGACTTACAATCCTTCGCATATAAATCTCTGCAAGTTTGGCACTCGTATAGGTGGTCTTTACGAGAATGAAGTGAGCCACCTTGGTGAAATGATCAACTACCACCCAGATAGAGTCATACCCAGAACGAGTCCGGGGTAGTCCCGTGATAAAGTCCATGCCAGCCTTCTCCCACTTCTAGTCGGGCACAGGTAATGGTTGAAGCAACCCTGCTGGTTTCTGATGTTCGGCCTTGACTCTATTGCATACATCACACAAAGAGATGTACTCGGAAATTTCTCTTTTCAAATTATTCCACCAGAATCTATCCTTCACATCCATGTACATCTTTGTATTACCGGGGTGAATTGAGTAAGGCGAATTGTGAGCATCATGAAGAATTAACTTCCTGATATTGGGGTCATCGGGAACACACAAATGCTTCTCATACCAAAGTGTTCCTTGTTCATCCATATGGAACCCTTTTGCTTTAACCTTGCTTATTTTAACTTTTATTTCTTCCAACTCTTTGTCCCCCTTTTGATCTTCTTTGATTTGGTCCAGAAGAGTTGGCACTATCTCCATAGTCGCTAAGTATCCTTCTGGAAGTATTTCTAGCCTGAGATCCTTGAACTATTCGCACAATTCCTTTGGGAGTTCTCCCATGGTAAGTCCATTTACATAGACTTTTCGTCTTAAAGCATTAGCTACAACATTGGCTTTTCCAGGATGGTACTGCAGGTCCAGGTCATAGTCCTTGATGAGTTCAAGCCATCTCCTTTCCTTCATATTTAACTCCTTTTGGGTGAAGATATATTTTAGACTCTTGTGATCTGTGAACACATCACAATGTTTGCCCATGAGGTAATGTCTCCATACCTTGAGCGCATGCACAACTGATGCTAGTTCCAAATCGTGTGGGGGGTAGTTATTCTCATGGTTTTTAAGTTGCTGAGAGGGGTATGACACTACCTTCCCATCTTGCACCAGTACACTACCAAGTCCTCGTCGAGAAGCGTCACAATAGACTTGGAAGTCCTTCTGGATATCAGGCAGAAACAAAACTGGTGCTATTACAAGGCGCTTCTTCAATTCCTAAAAACTTGCTTCACATGCTTCGGTCCATTGGAACTTCATTTCTTTCTTCAAAAATTCAGTCATAGGTTTTGCTATCTTGGAAAAGTTTTCAGTGAACCTTCGGTAATACCTTGCAAGGCCCAAGAAACTCCTGATATCTCCCACATTCTTAGGCGACTCCCATTCTGTCACGGAAGCTACCTTACTTGGGTCCACGACAACTCCTTTTTCTGACACAATATGACCAAGGAATCACACTTCATTTAACAAGAACTCGCATTTGCTGAACTTGGCATGCAACTTGTGTTCCCTTAACTTTTCCATAATTAGGCGCAGATGCCTCTCATGTTCCTTCTCATCCTTGGAGTATATGAGTATGTCATCAATGAACACCACAATAAACTTATCCAAGTACTCCATGAACACCTTTTTCATCATAGTTATGAAGTATGCCGGGGCATTGGTTAGACCAAAAGATATCACGGTATACTCATACAACCCATATCTCGTGGAGAAGGCAGTCTTGGGAACATCCTGTTCTCGGATCTTTAACTGGAAGTAACCTGATCGGCGATCAATCTTAGAGAACACACTAGCTCCCTTTAATTGATCAAACAGGTCTTTGATATTGGGTAGAGGGTACTTGTTCTTGATTGTCACTTCATTCAACGACCGGTAGTCCATGACTAGTCTCTTGGTTTTATCCTTCTTGTCCACAAATAAGACAGGCACTCCCCAAGATGACACACTTGGTTGAATGAAGCCTTTGTCTAATTGCTCTCTAAGTTGTTTCTTAAGTTCCTTCAACTCATCGACATCCATCTTGTACGGTCTATTGGCTATCGGTCCAGTCCCAGGCATCAAGTCAATGAGAAACTTGATATCTCGGTCAGGAGGCATCCCTGGTAATTCTTCCGGAAAGACATCTGGATACTCCTTCACAACTAGTACATCCTCCAAGCTAACCCCCTTAAGAGAGTTCACCATACTCCCCTTGAGTGCAAAAGCTGACTTAAAGCAGATTCTTCTCTTTTATAGAGTTGTGAGTGCGATGGTCCTTTTGGCACAATCTATGACTCCCGCATATTCAGTCATCCAATTCATGCCCAAAATTATGTCTAAGCCTTGTGACTCCAAAACGACTAGACTTTTGGAAAAGACGTGTGTCCCAATCCTTAGTTCTAACCCACGGCATCCAGAGTTTTCCACTATATCTCCTCCAGGAGAACTTACCCTTAGAGGAGTACTAATAGTCTCCGTAGGTATCTTGCCTCTATCCACAAATAACCTTGATATGAATGAATGTGATGCACTAGTGTAACACCCCTAGTTTTAATGAATCTCTAATTAGGGTTTGAGTGTGCATAGCATAAGAATCATACCTTAAAATGCACGCAAACAAAAAATAATCACAAATAAAACCCTAGACTTTTCCCTCTCTTTGAATCTATTCAAAATGTTTCGAATTTTGAAAAATACAAAAAGCTTGGAGCCCAAATTGAATAAGAGGGCCCCTGAGTGTTTTTGTTGCATTTTACAAACCTCTGGTATTTTCAAAATGTTAAAAACAGAAAAGGGTTTGAAAATACAAATAGAAAAGAGAGAAAAAACTAAATAGAAAAAGATTTCTGAAATAAAAACTACTCCTAGCCTAACTGGGCCGAGCCCATCTTCTCTTCTCCTCCTCTCTACCGCCCACGCGCAGCGTCCAGCAGTCTCCGCACAACCTTTCCGCAACCCAACCTGGCCCAAGCGCAGCCCGCAGCCGGCCCATACCCCTTCACTCGTCCCAGTGTCGTCTTTCTCCTTGTCGGTCGATCGACGAAGCTGCTCGCTGTCGAGCTCCGCCGCGTTGTTGTGCGCCAAGATGCATCCCGCCCCCAGTCGTCTATAAGCCGCCTCTGGTGCTTCCAGGGAACCCTCGCACGTCACTCTCCCCCTCTCCCTTATCCTCTCATGCCCTAGATGATGAACCCTAGCCCTCAGTCGCCATCGTCCCCGCCATCTCCGGCCGCCCCAGGCTCCATTGAGGCCACCGCTGGGACCGCCATCGTCTCCTCATTCCTCCCTGCCAAGATTTGCAAGCCATCACGCTCCCAATCGCCTGAATCGAGACCTCCAGCCGCCGCCAGTCACTGCTGCTCATCGCCAAACCGTGCTCCGCCTCGCCTCGCCACCGGCCTCTACACTCTCCTGGTGAGCTCCTGCGTCACTTGGACCCCTCAGATCCGCTGTGCGCTTGATGTATCGTCGCCGCCGCGAGCAACTGCAAGCTCCACCGCCACTCGCTGTCGTAGAGGTCACTCCGGTGACCAATCCGGGGCGACGTCGCCACGTTTGGCTTGCCTTGATCTGGAGCGTCGAACGTGCCCCCTCCCGCAGCCCCGCATCTCCTATAGCGTCGTACCCGAGCTCGATCTAGGAGCAATGGCTCAGATGACGTTAGCATGACGTCATGCTAACGCCATAAAGCCATTTCTTTTATTTAAAATGTTTTCTGTAATCGATTTAATAAATGAAAATGCTGACATGTGGGCCAAGTCTATCAGGTTTTTAATATTTTTGGAAATATTTTCTGAAATGATTAAATATCTGACATGTGGGGCCAGATGGAAAATAATTTTAATAATTCCAAAAATGTTGAATTATTTAAAAATGGATTAAAAATGAGAAAAATCATAACTAATTCATTTTAAGTCAGAAAAATATGTATAATATAACAAAATGTTCAAAAATATGAGATCTACAAAATAGACTCATAATCATGCATTGTTAAGCAACTTACATGACAAGTTAAATAAAAAGAACAAAAGAACCCCTCTCATATGCATCCGAGGTTTCTCTGAATTAGGGTTTGCACCCCTTGGACCCTATTTAATCTAGGAAAGGATGTAATAGGGTTGATTTCAATACAATTTAACTTGTCATATCATCATCCTTGCTTGAGCATTGCACAAATGCCATGTGTCGATTGTTGCTTTCCTTTCCGACGTTTCTGCTTCTTCTCGGTAGACCTCGGAGTTGATGTGAGCAATGAGATCGAGTCCAACATTGAAGACCGAGATCAACACCATCGAAGGTTATCGATGAATGATGCCAAGCAGATGAACCTAAAGTTCTCTATCTGGGTATCAAAAGGCAAAGGCAAGCATAGCCCGACACATGACAAAATCCTATGCTTTCAAAGTATTTCATTCTTGCCATGCGCATACGATTCCAAAGTCTTCTATCGATAGATACAGTAATCCTATCTGATGCATGTTCCCCTTTGTAGCCTATATTCCCTGATCGTCCTAGCATAACTAGGGTTTGGCGTATGAGCTTCGCTAGAGCTGTTATATCCGTTGTGCTTATCCATGCTTAACTATTACCGCTGGTCCATCCGGTTGATGAATCAGAGCTACGAATGAACCTAGTATGATAGGATGACGTGGTATGATCAGAGATGAAAGTTAAACATGCTAAGGCTTGTATGGGAGGCCATGTCGGGTTGTGGTTTTTGCAGTCCCATACTTGCCACTACTAGGACCTGATTTCTTGCCTCTTGAACCATGACGAGTGTACAGCTACACGGGGGCCTGGAAACCCCCTCGACCAACTAACTTGCCTAGTAGATTCCATGAGTGACATAGTTCGGGCGTTCCATTCGACATATGCATTCTGGTCGTTCTTGAAGGAGGTGGAGGAGGTGCATTCATATAGGTAGGTAAGCGTGGCCGGGAACAAGAGATGCACGTCCTCCGTAATCTTGAACCCTGCGCACATCTCTAGGGACCGACTTTGGGACTTGACCCGTTACGGCGGCATCTCCTTAGGGCGTGACTCATGGTCTCGCTGAAAGCAAGGTAAAGGTAGTGTCTAACCGCTCTCTTGCGGCCTTCGAAGGAAGAGGGCTAACAATATCTGGCATTAAGATGAGGTTGGTACGTGTGGGTAAAGTTGTGCACCTCTGTAGGGTAATAATCTTTTCGAAAAGCCATGTCCACGGTTATGGATGACTTGGGAACGGATTCTAAGATCATAGAGAAGAATAACCTAACCGTAAAACTTGACAAGAGATGTGAGGTGTGCTCAAGGATGCTTCCTCAAGGATCGAGGGGTGATCCTAGTTGGTAGATTTAGCTGATAAAGATTCGGTGGATATCAAAAGAAGATCAAAGCTAGTGATATCGTTTTCTTTTACCCCTTTTTAAAAGGTTCTTTTAGTTGAGCTTCTTCTCCCTATTTTACAAAGAAAGTTAGCTTTATGCAAAATAACCCCACCAGACATAAGTCTTGCGGAGTACACCCTGTACTCAGCCTTGCTTTGTTGATACTTTTGCAGTAGGTAAGTGTTACCACAGAAGGTGAGTTTGTTACAACATCGACATTGACAAGTATCTTAGGGTTCCCGGTCGGCAGCGTGGAATCTATGGATTGGGATGTCACCGTTATCCTTCAGGCCTCTTAGGCCATTTATTAAGTTTGCTATACTTAATAGCATAATTTGCCTTCTGTTGTTTGATGTTTGTAGTCAGTGACCTCTGCTTGTAATATTTTGGATCTTTGCTCAGTTATGAGCTTGCTGTAATAACTTTTGTGTCGTAGGCTCATTGTAAAGTTACAGATTCTTTCTCTGTATGCCTCCGAGATTTAGGCTAGGCTTATATCAGACAGGGGTCTGGGATTTGTCTAGCCCTAATCCCAGGGTGTCATAGGTTTTGGTATCATAGTAGTACCGACTATAGGAAAACCTTTCTACTGGTCGATGTTGAGTCTAGTGTTTGTGAAAACTATTTCAAAGATGAAAAGTATTTGTGAAAACTCTAGTATGCTTAGTTTCTCCTTATCCAGTTTCGCTCTAACCCTCGGTTATCTCATCTTGTGTTGACTTTGAAAAGTTTTGCTATCTCGTTTCGTCATTCAAAATTTAGGTGCCTTTTTGGCATGTTGTTTCTTAACTAGTTGACCTAGTATTGAGTTCTCCATAGTCAGTGTGTGTGTTCTTTGTTTCCTTTGCTCTACCTCAGTTGAGAGATTCCTTTCCATGATGATATATCTATCTTATGGACCCACAACATCATGTTGATGGCTCCACAATGATATGTTCCAGGCCTCGAAGTTTACTTTTGCCTCGTGTGCCTCCTTTTCATTTGTTTGGGTACTTCAGAAGTTATTTCTTTCTCCTGGAAGCTACCTCGTGGTTACTACCTTGTAGTACCCTCTGTATTACTAAGATAGTAGTTACTCCTTTCTTGGGTTTTAACCCACGAACTTGGGCCGAAGATCCCTGATTATGCTAGATTCTGGTGTTGTGAATCATGCACATGAAGATGATCTTTAACCCAAGATCCATTATGTTGATCCCTGTTGTTAATGTTCAAACATTACCTCTGGGTGGCTAGTACCTTCTAGTATAGCCTTCAAGCTTGTGGTTTTTGTGGTGATTATATTACGACAAACAAAGGACTTTCCCTACCACATGCTATGGCAGATGTTCTTTAATGGAACCAAATAGATCATGACAAGAGTACTCCTTGTGGGTCTTACTTATACCCTCGTGACTCTGCTACCCCTCCCTTGTTGGCATCGGTCCTCGAAAGATTGTTGACTTATGCATACATCTCGGGATTCTATCCTAAGCATGTTCCTTTTCCCTTGTTCTTTCCGACCTTTGTCTACCAGTTGGTAGCCAAGTAGTAAATGTGCATCGATGTATTTCTATGCAAGATACTCTTGTGGTTCATAAGACAAACCATCTCGGGATGTCAGGAGAAACAAACTCTAGTACCTCGTCATTTATAGGACTAGGACAATGTTGTAATCTGCAGATCAATAAGCATTGAATAGCTTCTAATATGTTCCACCTTAAGGTATCACACCCTTTTATACTAAGAGGTCGTGTTGAGTTTCATGAAACCTTAATGAAGTGATGCTCTTATACATCTTTACCCACCCTTCCTCGGAGCTTTCGTGCTCGTGAATGATGCGTGTGCGTAATAATGTGGCCATCTGAGATTCTTAGCAATCATTATTGCTTTGGACTTCAACAAGGACATTTCTGTCATTCTTAGCTTGATAGTTAATCCTATCACTAAGCCAGGGATGATTGTGCTACCAAGTCCATTATTCAGGTATACTCTCTTCGGTCAAAGAGTTAGGCTCGTGCCAAAACTCTGAGACTATGTATTCTTGCCTTACCAAGCAAGTTTCCTCTCGAACTAAGTGACATATCGGTGGTTTGTAATACTCTAGATGTCTTCTAGAAGTATTGCCATGTTGCCACATGACCGGCATATCAAGTTCTTGAGCAAGTAGGTTCTCTGAACTACTCCCTTCTCCAAGGATCTGTACTAGATACCCCTGAACTAGTTGGTTGAGCTTAAACAACAACTTGGAGAGTTGTAAGACAAAAGTTCTATCCGACTTAGTTCATCCTGAAAGGGATATCTAGTTTTTTCGTGCTGAAGAAGGATAGTGTTTCCTTCATGGAAATGTTATCTTCCCCACCTTTGGTTTGATTTGGGTTATCGTCAAATCAAACTCAGTCCTAAGGACTATCCTGATGGTGAATCTATTCGTGATGTTTCACCTGGGTACATCTTCATGTTCTTTGGTCTAACCAATATCTATGTCATGTTCATATAGTATATGAGACCATCTTTCGGGAGTACCTTGATAAGTTTGTTATTGAGCCCATCAATGACATCCTTATCTTCTCCATGTTAGACTAGATTCATACGGAACAGTTGGCATTAATGTTGGAAACTTTTGAGAACCTTCTTCGAGTTATCTCAAAGTATATGTTCTGGATGTTAGAAGTAACCTTCTCCGGTTCACATGCAAAAGTTGAAAGTTGTCGTAGTGGATTCGAGAAGAGTTATGTTTGTTTCCTCGGGAATCATTTCAAGTTAGTCAAGCATGTGCGAAGTATTCTTGATATGGTAGGTCAATACCTTCCCATCTCGAGAACATCATCTAAGCATGTAAAGCCACTTGCTGATTTGTCATGGAAGAGAAGAAGTTCTACAAACTTCAGTACCCTCCTAAATGTCTCCCAACAATAAGGACGCATTGTGTTTCTTTGCAACCAATTCATGTAGGGGTGATTATCCCTTGATTACTTGCTAATACATGAGTTTTGCAACCTAGCTCATTAATTTGGAGCCTCACAATGTAATCCATGACTTGAGAATCCAGTAACTTTATCCTTGTGGTAAATGTTGCAAACTTTCTATTCAGACATGTTGAGTCTGAAGTATCATTCCACCGAATCAAATCTGAATCTCAAGAAGATATGATGGTTGGTGTTCTTCAAGGAATTGACATAGGTTTCTTTGTAAACCTGGCAAGATTCATGTAGTGGTTGACACAATCAGTCGGAAGACCTCTTGTCACATTCTCTCGATTCAGCAATAACAACCACTCTTCATAAGGCTTCTTGTATGATTTGTTATAGTAGTTGTGCTTATGGTTTCCTTTGTATCCTAAGTCCAACCTTTTACTTGATGGCCGCCTTCTCGAACATCAAGGAGAACATTTAAAGTATTGTAGCTAAATGTCTCTCGGTCGATCCTCCAGACCTTTTTGTGTTGGTAAGCATCTTGTTGGGCCAAGTAATTGAAGTGTGAGAATGAAGTTCTTTTTCCTCGTGTTATCAGGAATCTTCTTATATATATACATCTTAGTGGTGTAAAGTGATATCACGATCTTTGGCAAAGATTTTGATAGACCTAGATGAATAAAGAGTTTGCTTCGATCCCTCTAACATGTTCGAAGAGCTACTATGGTTTTGATAAACAGAAGTTACTCTTGTTACATGTTCCTTGTGACTCTTATGAGTCCTCTCCACAAAACAACCTTTTTGTCTCGGCCATCTGTTGAACCAAAGAGTGATCCTTCTTTATCAAAAGTAGTTCAACAGCTTGGTTATCCGTACCTCTGTATCCCTGAAGCTCTACTTAAGCCGTCTAGTAGAGATTCATCTCGTGAAGTATGTGGTCGTGTTCTTTCCGTTGTATGCTCTCCTCTTTAGAAGCTTAAACTCTTCTGAAGTTCCATGGTCTTAATCCTTATGAACACAAGCTATCTAACAACTTGAAACTATCTCCTTTTGTTCCCTCTGTTACCTTGATGTATTTCATGCTCGTTGGCTCTAGAGATGTTAAGAAACATCTATCCACGAGTTAACTATGAGATACTTTGTTTGTGGTTCTGTGTCATTCCCTCTCCTATTTAGTGTGTGCAGCTACCTTGAAGAAATGAAGCGCTTCATTCATTCAATAATGGTGGCATGGATCAACCCCTTCAAGAAGATAGTCGAAGTTTAGTGTAACCCTGTCTCTTCTATCTTCCTACCTAAGAATCTCGGGACGAGATTCTGTTAAGGGGGATAGAACTCTAACACCCCTAGTTTTAATGACTGTCTAATTAGGGTTTGAGCGTGCATAGCATAAGCATCATATCTTAAAATGCATGCAAATAAGAAATAATCACAAATAAAACACTAGACTTTGCCCTCTCTTTGAATCTATTCAAAATGTTTCAAATTTTGAAAAATACCAAAAGCTTGGAGCACAAATTGAATAAGAGGGCCCCTGAGTGTTTTTGTTTCATTTTACAAACCTCAGGTATTTTCAAAATGTTCAAAATAGATAAGGGTTTGAAAATACAAAGAGAAAAGAGAGAGAAAAATAAATAGAAAAAGATTTCTGAAATAAAAACTAATCCTAGCCTAACTGGGTCGAGCCTAGTTTATCTTCTCCTCTTCTCTACCGCCCACGTGCAGCGTCCAGCGGTCTCCGCACAACCTTTCCGCGGCCCAGCCTGGCCCAAGCGCAGCCCGCAACCGGCCTATACCCCTTCACTCGTCCCAACGTCATCTTTCTCCTTGCAGGTCGATCGACGAAGCTGCTCGATGTCGATCTCCGCCACGTCGCCGTGCGCCAAGATGCGTGCCGCCGCCCCCGGTCATCTATAAGCCGCCTCTGCCGCTGCCTGGGAACCATCGCACGTCACTCTCCCCCTCTCCCTTATCCTCTCCCGCCCTGGCCGAGGAACCCTAGCCCTCGGTCGCCATCGTCCCTGCCGTCTCCAGCCGCCCCAGGCTCCACTGATGTAACATCCCAATTTCAGCAACCCTGATTAGTTGTCCCGAATGCAAATATCTGGGGGAACAAAAACTTTTTCTTGTTCATTGATGTAGTGTTTGCTTGTTGTTTGTTTGTACTTGTGCATGTGAGTGTATACCATATGATACTCCTTACCTCAACCTCAGTTGACAAAAGCTATTTAACAAAACTATCCTGGCTCATTTTGCATATTCTCACATGTTCTGGCATTTCAAAACCTGAGCCAAGATGCTTGTATAACCAAAACTGATTTAGTAGCTTCCCTTAACAAAATTATGGAGAGCTACAACCTCCTTATGTTTTCAAGACAGAACCTTCAACTATCCCCACCTCTAGGATCCCCAAAACCTTTTATTAAGCCTTTGAATCCTACTCTTGGTAGAGGTACCAAGGACTCTCATCTTATTCAAAATCTAACCTCTTGAAAATGCCCCAACCTTACCTCAAGCTAGGCTTGATGGTAACCCCGAGTAGTGGATTTGCTTAGTTTATAAGATGAGTTGCCTTGATCTGCTGTCTGATGAGTTGCCTTGATCTACTGTTTGACTTGTTTGCTTAGAAGTAGTATGAGCTACCCTAGGACCTCATCCTCTAGGATCAAGAAACCTTAAAATCCCCAAACCTAAGCAAGAAAACAAGCTGGATCTGATCTCTAGTTACTAGAGGATCATCTAAAACCCTTAACCAGATCAATTCTGCAGTGATCCATTCTAGAAGCTTCCAAGTCAATGAAGACCAATATCAAGCATGGATCCCTTCTAATCCCTCTACACTTCAATATCATCCACTTGATGATGCTTTGGTACCTTGCAACCCCTCAAAAACACTCCCTCTCATACTCTAGTCAAAATCCTCAAAACTGCCAAATTTGATTAAGTCTGGAATTTGTTACAACATCACCTTTTTGAATGCCTCCCTTTCTCAAACCATGTGCATTTTTGGAAATGCACCTGAACCATATTGCTAACGCCCCTAAGGACTACCAAGGCCCACTATTGCCCTTGGTTAAATAATCCCCCAACCCACTTGTTCTTGATGGTTTTGCAGGCAAGAATATAACTTTTCCTACAAATCTAGCCATCATGCCTACTTAGACAGAAGCTCACACTATCATCCAATCTTCTATGGGCCAACTCATTATATGGCTGTGCTCTACTATTATAGGTATATCAACATATACTTCACTTGTTCCAAGTGGATCTCTGTGCTACTTAAACCCACATGGTTTATAAGGCCTCATGACTCTTCTGGTATGGCAGCCTTATTTTCAACAAAGTTTGCCATCACTTCCAGACCACCTCAAATGTAACCAATCCAAAATCCTTCTGCCATGATCATATATATGACTTTCTCTAACCATCCATCTATCCCTCGCATCAAGGTGAGCTCTGAGCTCCAAGATCTAACAAGGTTTTGGTGGTATAAAAATAACATCACCCTAGATCCACAACTCCTTGTTTTCCATCTAATTCAAGTTGGATTTCCATTTCCCAAGGATAAAAATTCTTGCTAAACCTTGTCTCCATCATCTACCTTGATCACCAAGATTTATCAAGTATTATCCATAATTATTATGGCTCCAAATCTATTTAATTCCTTTATTAGGCAAAATCTACAAAACCCCTTTCCCAATGGAAAGTTTGGTTTTTGTCAAAATACTTCCCCAAATTTTGGCTCATGTGAGCTCTATATATCATACCCTATCTTCCAACTTCAAAAATAAATATTTTTGAAGAGCTCTAATAATTCTTTTTGCCCTTTTTCCCTAAATGGCAGAAACAACAAAATAAATGTTTTAAATACTTTTATGCCCCAATAAATCTTGGGACCATCACATTTGGGACCATCTCACATCAAAAACTCCACATGTCTAATTCAAAAATATCAAATGATCTTCTAGAATCTACTTCTGCACTTTTTGAATAAATGGATTCAAGAGGACAAACACTCCTCATAAAAATCCCAAATAAATCCTAGTAGTGTACCATGACCGTATCCATCTACCAGTACCCTCTCCCCCACTTTCTCCAATATAAATTAGAGAACTCCTTCACAAGCCATCTTTTGATCAAAATTTGCAAAACCATCTAAACCTAAGCTAAATCATCACCCAAGCTCACCATCACTCCTCCACAGCAACATCACTACCTCCTGGTTGTATTCCCCTACAGCAACTTCCCTACCCTTGCCTCCTTAGCTCTTGATCAAGTGAGAGAGAGAGAGATGGACCACCTTGACAAAATATCTTGCAATTAAGAACTGCAGCAGCTACCACCCTACTCTCCACCCAGGGCTCGACCCACAGCCCCACCACTCCCCTCTCCACCGCCCCTGGCAGCCCATGGACTTGCCCTTGCCCACCTTGGACATGGTCCACCCTACACCACTCTCCTTTGGTTTATAAGCCACAGACCACCCCAGCCCTCCTCCTCTGGCTCATTTGCTCCCTCCCACTACCACTCTCCTCCCCCGAGCACCACCTACTTTCCCCTTGCTCTGTATTACCCAGGAGAAGAAGAAGGAGAAGCCTCGGCCTCTCTCAAAAACCGAGCAAGGCTCCCTCCTCCCCCTCTTTTCCCCTCTGCATGTCACTCTCCCGGCGCCTCCTCGCTCTCCTGCATCTAACCCTCCTCTTTTTATCGACATGCAGCAACCCCTGGAGGATCTCCAGCGAGCCCCAGTGAGCTCCGTTCAGTCACCGTCGCACGAGCTGTCTCCTGAAGCCAAACGCCACCGTGCCGCCCATCCCCCTGCTCCCCGCCGTCGACCGGGTGGCCCTGTCGCCTCCACACCTGCCCCCGAGCCCCCAGGTGAGCTCCCCGTCCCGCGCAGCCCTCTTCTAGGGTTTGAGCCCCGTCGCCGCGTCGAGAGCTGGGAGACGATGTTGCCCCGTTGATCTCCCCTCTAATCCGACGGTCATCGTCGCCAGATACCCATTCGCCGCCCTCAGCCGCTGACTGTCGGGCCCCGCTTGCCAGGTTCAAGCGCCGTCTCCCACGCGTCGCCTTGCTGGTTGGGCCGGCCCAGCTCCTCCACCTTGCCTCTGCGCGGCCCAGTTCACCCCTAGATCTAGCCCAATTACCATTTGCCCTCTTTCTTTTTCTTTTAAATTCTAGATCCAGAAATGTACCAGTTAAATTAAATCCGTTTGAAAATATAAATAAGATCCAAATGCCAAGATCTAAATTTCTGATAGTCCTCAGATGTTTTCTTAAACATGCAGAGGTAACACCTGATCAAAAATAATTTCCATTATTTGCGGGAAATTAATCTGCATCAAGGTGTACTTTACACTAAATAAATTCCTCAGTGATCTACACATCAACAAAATAGATGAAACTAAGCTCTATTGAAAGTATATTCATAGGCCTACCATCTAGCATTTATCTCAGGTAAAGGTGAACTAAGGTCACCCGACAGCAAAAATAACAAAAACATCCCTAATCTGAGTTTAGGAATTTCTCTAGGTCAACCCAAATGTGGTATTGACCTGATTTGACCTCCCAGTACATCCTAATAGCAGCATATATCGAACCACAGCATCTCAGATTTTATTGAGCTCTGGTTTGAATTATAGTGAATTAAACTATTCTGTGTACCCTGTTTTTCACTAGATAAACCCCTCCAGTAGTTCTAGATATCCAAAATGAGTAATTCCAATTTCCACATAAAGGTACTTCCAATACCTACCATATAAAATTGGAATCACACTAAAACCTTCTGTAAAAGAAATCTGGTGAAAAAGACAAAAACCATACAGAACTGACTTTGATGATTTATTAAGGGCATTCTGATAATTCTTTCGACAAAATTCCACTTCTATGTGGTTTAGTACATCAAACACTATATAATAACCCAAGGAAATAATTTTTGGGCCTCCAGATAAATTCTGGTGAATTATTTCCTCAAACTAGAATTTATTCCACTATAAAAAGCATAACTAAATCTAGGTAAATGATAATCTAGTGAAACCACTTGTGTTGGTCTTGTTTTTTCAAGACCTATCTAAGGATATCATGGTTGCACATTGACATCCTACAGTCCTTAGATCCCCATCCCAAGTTCTTGGTAAATAACATTGACGACTATCTTGCAAGGGAAAACACCTCAATGACAATCTAGTAATTCCCTTACTAGTACCCAACTTGTCCAAAACCTACCAAATTAAGTTGTATGCCATATGTTTGTTTGCTATATGGTTTGATTCATGTATGCCTTATATTGATTGTGGTATTGTCTGCTTGCATGTATACTCGATGACGGCCATAGTGTGATTATTTGACGACAAGAAGAAAGGGACCTCTTATTATTATTTGTTGGGTATTCTTGGTTATCTAAGGAAGTCCAGGGACTTACGCTGATCACAGGCAAGCCACTATTCCCGAATTCTGATACTTGTCCTACTCTTTTCAGTACCTGTTTTGTACCTCCTCCATAAACTGCATTATTTATCTGCATGTCTTGTTCTATAAATACTGCGCTAATGACTTGGCTCCTCCAAGTTATGACTTGGTGTCCCTCATGGCACCCACCCTGATATAAACCTGCCATTTAATCCCCTTTTGATCAAGGTGACTATGAATAGCATCCTACCTCGTTGGAAACCACGGATTTTTGTTGAATAAATTGTTTTGGGATTTTACCCTACTACAAATGTTTCCAAAACTGCTTTGTAAAACCCTTAGGAAGAGGCATCATTCCAAGCGGATGTTTTAATGAAAGAAGTGGTGATTATGGGAGATGAGAAAATGAACAAGAGAAAGAGAAGGGATGTTCTACGCCTTTACCGGAACAATTTTTATCCGTGCAACCACATTACCCCAGGTGCTAGGGCTTAGCTCGTAGTTTGTCTTCTTTAGCCGAGGCATCTTGTACTATGCTTATTGGGAGAAATCCCTTGAATTCCGGGCAGGCGCTAACAGTTCTATGGATCTGGAGCCTGTAGCTTGCTTTGGCAAGAGTGAGCATGTCTTGGCGGGAGTGCCGGTGCAACAATTGGGTCTCCCGCGAACGGTATGACTTAGGTGGTACGAAAGGAAGTGGTGTCACAAAGTTAAGGTATACGCCAAGCTGCGGTTTGGGTATACGCATGTACGGAAGGCAGGACTATGGCTGGGAGCCACATACTCGTTGCCGGGGAGAACAAACCCAAAAGGAAATGCAGCCTTTGCTAGGGTCGACAAGCGAAAGGTTAGGTTTAATTATCTGAACCCCCATATACCATTTGTAGAGGGCCCTGGTTTTATCCTGGCGGATGTATTGATTCTTGTGGGGAAAGTGCTCAAACTATGTAGAGTATAATCTATTCGAATAGCCGTGTCCATGGTCAAGGACGGTTGGAAAGGTGATGGCTAGGAGTACCCAAATGGTGGTGTTTGGAAAAATGGATGAAAGTATGGAGGTTCTGAGGGAACCTGAGTTTAAAGTTTTGTTTTGACCAGAGGAGGTCAAAGAGGTTTAAAAAGGGTTTTTACTCCAAAACTGTTTTCAAAAGGGTTTTCAACAAGGATATGGGGATAGCTTGGTTCATAAAACGGAGGCATGTTTCAAAACTCTTTTTCAACAAAGATATGGAGATGCCATAACTACAAGAGATAGTCTAGACTCTTCCAAAAACAACCCTAGATAGAGCTATCTCGCCACAGCCAGAATTGCATTTCCTTATTTCACTTATCTTGGTGGTTTGCGAGTACATTCAAAAGTACTCATGGCATTGTCTCTGGCTATTTACTTGGCTAGGCTTTCAGAGGTTCGAACATTGGAAGATTAGGTGATGTCCAGCGAGCTAGGCCGTCTTCCCAGTCAGTCGCCTGTAGGTTGAGGCATGATTGGGCCCTGTGAGTGATGAAGCTCCGCTACTGAAAGTTGTGTAGCCATAATGGAAACTATGTAAGTCTTGTATTCGTTATGTTTCGGATGCTGTAATGATACTTGTCGGTTATGTTCCATGGCTCACTGGTCATGGGAACGTGGATATTTACATAACAGGGATTTCTCGGATGCTTAAATCCAGGGGAGCCCACAACTGAGGCCACCACTAGGACCTCCATCGTCTCCTCGTTCCTCCCTGCCAAGATTCGCAAGCTGTCGCGCTCTCAATCGCCTGAATCGAGGCCTCCGGCCGCCGCCAGTCGCTGCCACTCACTATCGAACCATGCTCCACCTCGCCTTGCCACCGGCCTCTACACATTCCTGGTGAGCTCCTGCGTCGCTTGGACCCCTCAGATCCGCTGTGCGCTTGCTGTATCATCGCCTCCACGAGCAACTGCAAGCTCCGCCGCCACTCGTCGTCGGAGAGGTCACTTCGGTGACCAATCCGGGGTGGCGCCGCCACCGTTTGGATCGCCTCGATCTGGTGCGTCGAATGCGCCCCCTCGCGCAGCCCCGCATCTCCTATAGCGCCGTACCCGAGCTCGATCTGGGAGCAATGGCTCAGCTGACGTCAGCATGACGTCATGCTGACGCCATAAAGCCATTTCTTTTATTTAAAATGTTTTCTATAATTGATTAGATAAATGAAAATGCTGACATGTGGGCCCAGTCTATCAGGTTTTTAATATTTTTGGAAATATTTTCTAAAATGATTAAATATCTGACATGTGGGGCCAGATGGAAAATAATTTTAATTATTCCAAAAATGTTTAATTATTTAAAAGATTTCAAAATGGATTAAAATTGGGAAAATCATAATTAATTCATTTTAAGTCAGAAAAATATGTATAATATATCAAAAATGAGATCTACACAATAGACTCATAATCATGCATTGTTAAGCAAGTTACATGACAAGTTTAATTAGAAGAACAAAATAATCCCTCTCATATGCATCCGGGGTTTCTCCGAATTAGGGTTTGCACCCCTCGGACCCTGTTTAATTTGGGAAAGGATGTAATAGGGTTCATTTCAATACAATTTAACTTGTCATATCATCATCCCTACTTGAGCATTACACAAATGCCATGTGTTGACTGTTGCTTTCCTTTCCGATGTTTCTGCTTCTTCTCGGTAGACCTCGGAGTTGATGTGAGCAACGAGATCGAGTCCAACATTGAAGACCGAGATCAACACCACCGAAGGTTATCGACGAATGACGCCAAGCAGCTGAACTTGTAGTTCTATATTTGGGTATCAAAAGGCAAAGGCAAGCATAGCCCCACACATGATAAAATCCTATGCTTTCAAAGTATTTCATTCTTGCCATGTGCATACGATTCCAAAGTCTTATATCGATAGATACAGTAATCCTATCTGATGCATGTTCCCCATTGTAGCCTATATTCCCTGATTCTCCTAGCATAACTAGGGTTTGGCTTATGAGCTTCGCTAGAGCTGTTATATCCGTTGTGCTTAGCCATGCTTAGCTGTTACCGCCGGTCCATCCGGTTGATGAATTAGAGTTACGAATGAACCTAGTATGATAGGATGGCTTGGAATGATCAGAGATGAAAGTTAAACATGCTAAGGCTTGTATGGGAGGCCACGTCGGGGTGTGGTTTTTGTAGTCTCATACTTGCCACTACTAGGACCTGAGTTCTTTCCTCTTGAACCAAGACAAGCGTATAGCCACACAGGGGCCTGGAAACCCCCTCGACCAATTAACTTGCCTAGTAGATTCCATGAGTCACATAGTTCGGGCGTTCCATTCGACATATGCATTCTGGTCATTCTTGAAGGAGGTGGAGGAGGTGCATTCATATAGGTAGGTAAGTGTGGACGGGAACAAGAGATGCACGGCCTCCGTAATCTTGAACCCTGCGCACATCTCTAGGGACCGACGTCGGGACTTGACCCATTACGGTGGCATCTTTATGGCCCAAGATATCTCGAGCTCATTGGGGAACCCCAAGAGGAAGGTATGATGAGCACATCAGGAAGTTTCCCTCAGTTATGAAACCAAGGTTATCAATCCAGTAGGAGAAAGGAAACACCCCAAAGGTGTTGCTAGCGGAGCCTTGGCAGGGCGCACTACCGGTGCTAGTAGCAACGTGGAATCATGCACAACATAGCCACAGAACTTTGCCCCCAACTTACAGTGAGGTTGTCAATCTCACCAGTTTTTCTGAAAACAAAGGATTAAACGTATCGAATGGAAGAAAGTAATAGTTTGCAGAAAGTAAACACAAAGCAGTAAACATTTGATTGTAGATTGATGATAAAAGAAAGGACCAGGGTCCATAGTTCACTAGTGGTGTCTCTCCTTAAGATAGATAACATGTTGGGTGAACAAATTACATCGAGGGAATTGACAAACATCGAGAAAGCAATACATGCATATACTAATCATCTTGACTCCTTTGAGATTCGATTGGGATTACAACATTATACATAGACCGCCATCCAACTGCATCTATGCCTAATAATCCACCTTCAG
This sequence comes from Avena insularis, assembly GCA_023614405.1. Taxonomy (NCBI): domain Eukaryota; kingdom Viridiplantae; phylum Streptophyta; class Magnoliopsida; order Poales; family Poaceae; genus Avena; species Avena insularis. Next base: position 403,950,755 of record CM042696.1, read on the forward strand.
GTTATCATCCGAACCCCCTCTAGTATTAAGTTGCAAGCAATAGATAATTGCATTACGCATTGCGTGTAAAGTAAACAATACGATTGTTCTATGAACAAATGATTGTTGTTTTCTCCCTAGTAGCAACAACACATCTAGTACCTTAGAGATTTCTATCATTCCCCAGATTACTAGAGGCATGAACCCACTATCGAGCATAAATACTAACTCTTGGAGTTGCTAGCATCTCCTTGGCCAAGATAGCTACTAACAACGAAAAGCATGCAAGATCACAAATAACAAAGACATGATAGAATCAATAATCAATCTGAAATAGCATCTCAATATCCATCGGAACCCCGCAAACACAACATGCAGAATTACAAATAGATGATCTTGATCATGAACGGAGCTCACAAGATCTAAACATGATAGCACAAAGGAGGAGAACCAGCCATCTAGCTACTACATGGACCCATAGTCTAGAGATGAACTACTCACAGATCACACAAGAGGCTTGCATGATGATGAAGAAGGCCTCCATGGTGAATTCCCCTCTCTGGCAGGGTGCCGAGAAGAGCTTCAGATCCCTCCCGATCTAGGGATGGAGATGACGGCGGCTACAGACTCTTTCATGGAATTTTGATCGGGTACCTAGGGTTTATGTATCGGATGCATCTTATAGGCGAAAGGGAGGCCTAGGGGGTGCTTGGGGCGGCCAGACCACCCCCTGGCACGGGCCAGGCTTCGCCGCGCAGCCAGGTGGTGTGGCGGCCCCCTGGCCCCTCTCCGTCTCGTATTCTGGCTCCATGTCCCCCTCGGTGAAAAACTGACTTTGGCTTTTGTCCCGTCCGATTCCGAGAATATTCATTTTCTGACTTTCCTGGAACCAAAAACGGCGGAAAACAGGCAGCTGGCACTGTGGCATCTTGTTAATAGGTTAGTCCAAGAAAGTATATGAAAATACTCCAAAGTTGGAACAAAACATAAGAAAGTAGATAAAAACCAAGCATGGAACATCAAAAATTATGGATACATTAGCAACGTATCACATCTCCTTAGGGCGTGACTCATGGTCTCGGCGAAAGCAAGGTAAAGGTAGTGTCCAACCACTCTCTGTCGTCCTTCCAAGGAAGAGGGCTAACGATATCTGGCATTAAGAGGAGGTTGGTACGTGTGGGTAAAGTTATGCACCCCTGCAGGGTAATAATCTTTTTGAAAAGCCGTGTCCATGGTTATGGAAGACTTGGGAACAGATTCTAAGATCATAGAGAAGAATAACCTAACCGTAAAAATTGACAAGAGATGTGAGGTGTGCTCAAGGATGTTTCCTCAGGGATCAAGGGGTGATCCTAGTTGGTAGGTTTAGCTGATAAAGATTCAGCGGATATCAAAAGAAGATCAAAGCTAGTGATATCGTTTTCTCTTACCCCTTTTTAAAAGGTTCTTTTAGTCGATATTGTCCTACCTCTTTTACAAAGAAAGTTAGCTTTATGGAAAATAACCCCACCAGCCATAAGTCTTGCGGAGTACACCCTGTACTCAGCCTTGCTTTGTTGATACTTTTGCAGCAGGTAAGTGTTACCATAGAAGGTGAGTTTGTTACAACATCTACATTGACGAGTAGCTTGGTGTTCCCGGTCGGCAGCCTGGAATCTATGGATTGGGACGTCATCGTTATGATTCAGGCCTCTTAGGCCATTTGTTAAGTTTGCTATACTTAATAGCATAATTTTCCTTCCGTTTTTTGATATTTGTAGTCAGTGACCTCTGCTTGTAATATTTTGGATCTTTGCTCAGTTATGACCTTGCTGTAATAACTTTTGTGTCATAGGGTTACTGTAATGTTACCGATTCTTTCTCTGTATGCCTCCGAGATTTAGGTTAGGCTTATATCAGACAGAGGTATGGGATTTGTCTAGCCCTAATCCCGGGGTGTCACAACCAGTATCACAGAGAACAACTACGGGGATGGAATTAAGCTTGAACTGACCAATCACGGAGTCTAGTGTCTCACAAGCATCTTCCACAGAGATATGATTCACCGTGGCTTTGACGAATGGATTCGACTTCTTCCCATTCCCATTTCCATGTTTGTGTCTGTTGTTGTTCCCATTGCCATTCCTATTTTCATCCTCTCAGAGCAATTAGTTGCATAATGCCCTGTCCTGTTACACTTGAAGCATGTCACCTCACTCAGATCCTTTCCATTGCCATTTCCATTCCCATTGCGGTGCTTATGGCCATTTTGGTTATGTCCACCATGACGATGACCATTGTGGTTGTGGCCATTGTGGTTGTGGGGTGGTGGTGACAAAGTGCGTTGCTTCTGGTATGGAGCTGAGTTATGCTTGTGTGAGGTGGACTTTCTCTTGCGATTCTCCATACTCCTTTGCTTTGATTCAACAACAACTCCCATGTCCAGAAGCTCCTGATAGTTATCAAACTTCAAAGCCACAAGCTGAATGGATATATCATCATTAAGCCCCCTTAAGAACTCTTACTACCTCTTGGCATTAGTGGAAACATCATCGGGTGCATAGCACGCTAGCTTGTTGAAAAGGTCCCCATACTCGGAGACAGAGCGGTGTAGTTGCTTCAAGTTGCAGAACTCACGTCTCTTCAGTGACATGACACCAGCAGCTACATGATGAGTACGAAAGGCCCCCTCAAACTGGTTCCAGGCAATAGCACCGATATCCGGGTGGGTAACTTGGTAGTTATCCCACCATTCAGCAATAGGTCCTTCGAGTTGGTGAGTGGCAAAGCGCACCCTGTCAGCTCCAACAACTTGGACAGTGTCTAACTTCTTGTTGATTGTGCGGAGCCAGTCATCCACCACAATTGGCTCAGAGCTACTTGAGAAGGTAGGAGGGTTCAACCTCAAAAACCGAGTCAAGCGATCTTGTTGGGGCAGCGGAGGTGGTGGAGGTGGCGGGTTGTTGTTGTTGTTTTGCAGGTTTTGGGTGAGGAGTTGGATCAACTGATTCTGGGAGTTCAGAAGTTGCACAATCTCCGGAGGCAGATTATTGTTCCCATGTCTCGCCATCTATGGGGTTGTAGAAACAAGTTAAGAAATAGATAGAAAGACTAAGCAATAAACTCCTACCCTTATGTAAACACAAGAAAAACACACGAGAAACACAAAAGGCACACATAAGACAAAGTTTAGCACAACTCATCCAAGTTAAACTAAACCAATATTGTTTTGGTTTTTATTACAATCGCGAATAACGTTTAACTATCTACCCTACTCATCATCCACTTCCTCGTCCTCAATAGAGAAGCCTTCATTTTCCAGCATTGACTTTTATAGCTCCATGTCCTTTGTCGTGGCTTTGAGCTTCTCCTGAAGGTCCTTCACCCCATGCAGCTCGTATGTAGCAGCTTCAAGCTTCTCTTGAAGGTACTTTGCCTCATTCAGCTTCGAGCTTCTCTTGAAGTTCCTTCTTCTCCTCTTTCAGCTCCTCAACCAGGTTTGACTCCTTAGTCATAGGCGCAATCTTCTCCTCCAAACTCCTCTTGGTGGCTCGCAGTTCCTTCATCATGCGAGAAAAGTTCTTGAACTCCATCTCGTTTCTCACGAGTAGCTCATTATGTTCCCTAATTCTCTTGTTCTTCGCCTGCACTCGCCTCTCTTGACTGACGAACTTCTTGTCTTGGGTTGTGAGCTTCTCTTCTAGGGACTTGATCATATCTACTAGCTCTTGGATCTTCTCGTCCTTCTCCTTGACTAGAGCGCATAATTCGTCATTCTTTATGATCTCAAAGCACCTTCCCTCCTCAAGGTTGTTGATGTGGCACTCCAAGTCTTGGTATTGGATCCTTTGACGCTTGGCAGTCGCCCTTTCCTCCGAGGTTAACTCAATTGGAACTCCTTTCTCATCACACCTTCCAAAGAGATGGATGTAGTGGCCTTCAACCTCTTCATGGTGGTGCCCACATAGGCGTCCAATGAGCTCATGCATGCAGGTGCTAAGTCCTTTCTCCTTGGAGTCACTGACGATGTTGAGCACAATGGCCTCCGTCTTGGGTTCGGCCTCACTTCGCCCTAGTTGGATGACCTCGTTCTCCGAGCATCCTTCCTTGTGCATCTTCCTCAACACGCTTCCTTTGATCGATGGCATGGGAAGCTCTAGTGTCTTCATGATGTCGAGAAGGCATTCCCCAAAGCACAGGTACTTGATGTCTTTGGCGGTGTCGTAGTGGAAGCTCGTCATCTTTAAGTTAGAAGAATGAAGATTAGATACAAAAGTGATAAAGAAAAGAAATTACTAGAAGAGCATAAATAACTTAGAAGAATATAGAAAGCAAAAGCACACAAAGTTAGAGGTGGTTTCCAATTCTAGGGGTCACGTCCTACAGACAACTTTGTGCTCTGATACCATCTGTTATGACGTTGGATCATTAAAGATCCTAAGTCCCTGTGATTAATATGCTAGTCCATGGATCAATAGCTAGCACATCACAGTCGATGAATATCATGTAAAACACAAGTCATTATTACACGAATAATTCAGAGTATATTTATTACAACTTGCATAGCTTATAGCTCGCTCAAATAAAATAGCGGAAACTAATAAAACTTGAGTCCATCAACGCCCCAGGCTAGTTGCATGAACACCCGTGATCCCTGCGCACCTTTCAATCTTCGGATTCTGCACATAAAACATGCAGCCAACAAGTTGGGTCAATACTTTGAATGTATTAGAAAATTACACCAAGGAAGGAATAAGGCTAACTCTACGTGCAAGGCTAGGAGTAGGCTTTGGGGTTCATTTGCATTAAGCCAATTTTCTCTAAGTAAGAAGGAAAGAGGGAGAGTTTTACCCTACTTTGTAAACATTTTTTAAGTAGTATAGGATCGAATGGAACACGAGGATATTATGCACCAAGTGTCCAATCAACGTAGCACTTGGATATTACGTACCAAGTCCCCAAAATCCCACCCATTGGCGATATTACGCACGCCCTAGGGTTTTAGAAAACTTTAAGTTTGGAAAGAGAGAGGAAGATCCTTCAGAGGCTCCATCCTTCAGATGCTCAAAGTGTTCTTTTCCGTGAACTCGGCTGATCGATCAGGTTGTAATACTCTCGAGAGTTTGTGCACTTTACCCACAATCCACGATCAAGCCCTTTTACAGACAAGACCGTGGCACGGCTTTCCCTTAGTAGCCCCTCTACCAGTTGGATCCAACCGTGCCAAGAACCTCCAAATGTTGGTACCCCCGTGAGGTTTCCCACTAAGTACTAGGCCAACATAGAGCCCATATGTATTATAGCTACACTGGAAGCTTCTAAATTCTGAAACATGGCAGACTTCTTTGATTCCTGGGCGGCCGTCCTCCACCAAATTCCGCTCATTGACCCGACAACCATTCCACCCAGAAGAAAACTTAGTTTTATTTTGAAGGCGGTTTTGAGAGGAAAAGGTTCGCTCGAGAGATATTTTATACTTAGAAAATTTTGAGTCTTTCGAACCCCCCAACGGAACTTTATATATATATATAGCATAGCAAGAAAAACTTAGCAAAACCAGGATAACCTATTAGGATGGGAAAATCCTAAGTATAGAGCTACTCATGGCATACTACAAACCGCACTTGCAAAGTAATACTAAGAAAATCTACCAAAATCCTACATATGCATACTACAGAATTTGAAGATCAAAACATGGATAGTCAAAACTGGGACATAAATATGAATAAGTGGTGTAACTTGCCTTGATCCGAGCAACAATCTACGCTAGAATACTCCTCGGCGCACTCCGAACAATCTAACGAATCACAAACATAGATCCAATCACAACTTGCACAAAACATTGTCACAAAAGTAACTATGCATGCATGCAACATAGTAATATGCAAGGATGGGTTCAAATTTGATCAATAAAATTATTTAGTGGTGGTATTGTGTTGGGGATGTCATTAGTATCGATTTCCCACAGATTTTAAGTGTTTTGGATTATTACTTAATTAAATATGCCCATAAACAGATCTAGCCTTCAAATCTAACACGAAACAGATCCATACACCCTAAGCAAGATTTACCAATTTTAAACAGTAGATCTCGTAGATACAAAGCCAACACAACAAGAATCAAATAAAACGGGTTATTTTCCTAGAATTAAAATACTCCAAACCAATACAGTAACCGAGCAATATTATTGCAGATATGTGTTCTAAAGAATTTTGTGAATCCAACGGTATATTATACACAATTTTTGGCCAAGTAATCAAATTATTACAAATTTTACAAGACTAAAGTATTTTTTCCTATTTAATATTATTTCTAGTCAGCACGACCACGCAGGCGACAAGTGGCGGCTTTGGATTGGCCCAGCTAGGCGACGTGATGCTGCCGTAGCGCGTGACGCGAGCGTGCCACGCGGCACAATGCGATAGGGCGGTACCCCTTAAGCTAGGCGATTTAATCTAGGGCGTTGGATCGTGATCGGACGGAGGGGAAGTGCTGACGACTTACAGGACGATGGCGTTGACGGCAGCGGATGGTAGCGAGGCGGTCGGTCGTGGTCGATGTTGACGCTGCGGTGCTCCTCTGGCTTGGGGAAAACGACGACGATGATCGGCTCCTCCTCCTGAACTCCTTGGCACGAACGGCGTCAGACTTCGCATCCTCGGCTCGCGGTGGCGCTCCGCTGATTCCCTCTGTCTCCGTCGGAGCTCCGACATGCAATCGAGGGCGGAAGGGGCTCTATTTCAAAGGGGAAAGAGGTGAGAAACTATGAAGTGCAGCAAGAGGAAAGCGAGAGAGGAAGAAGGATGGGCATAGGGGCATCGGAACCTTGCTGTCCATCTTGGTGGCGGCGTACTCCGACGAGATCGGAACGATCTCACGAGAGGCGGCCCGGTGGTGGTGTAGCAAAACAAATTTAGGGTTTCGATGCGGCGGTGTGCGGGGGTTTATATGGAGGGGATAATGTGGAGCGGGAGGCACGAAATCCACTCCGATTCGGCCGGGGAGTTTGTTCTCGACACGGCGGCGCTGTTCGTGCTCGTCCGGTTCTCTACGGGAGAGACGACGGGGTACGGCCCCCCCAGTCAGCGGCTACGTGGCTTTGGTACATTGCAAATGTATCTATAATTTTTGATGTTCCATGCTCGGTTTTATCTACTTTCTTGTGTTTTTTCCACATTTTGGAGTAATTTTCATATGATTTCTTGGACTAACCTATTAACAAGAGCCACAGTGCCAGCTGCCTGTTTTCTGCTGTTTTTGGTTCCAGGACCCCAGCACCCCCTCGGCCTCTCCTTCCGCCTGTATATTGCCTTCGGGACCAAAACCCTAAGTACCCGATCAAAAATCCACGAAAGAGTCTGTAGCCGTTGTCATCTCCATCCCTAGATCAGGAGGGATCTGAAACTCTTCCCGGCACCCTGCTGGAGAGGGGAATTCACCCTGGAGGCCTTCTTCATCATCATGCAAGCCTTCGGTGTGATGCGTGAGTAGTTCATCTCTGGACTACGGGTCCATGTAGTAGCTAGATGGCTGGTTCTCCTCCTTTGTGCTTTCATGTTTAGATCTTGTGAGCTCCGTTCATGATCAAGATCATCTATTTATAATTCTGCATGTTGTGTTTGCGGGGATCCGATGGATATTGAGATGGTATTTCAGATTGATTATTGATTCTATCATGTCTTTGTTATTTGTGATCTTGCATGCTTTCCGTTGTTAGTAGCTATCTTGGCCAAGTAGATGCTAGCAACTCCAAGGGTTAGTATTTATGCTCGATAGTGGGTTCATGCCTCTAGTAATCTGGGGAAGTGACAGAAATCTCTAAGATACTAGATGTGATGTTGCTACTAGGGAGAAAACAAAAATCCTTTGTTCATAGAACAATCGTATTGTTTACTTTACATGCAATTCGTAAAGCAATAATCTGTTGCTTGTAACTTAATACTGGAGGGGGTTCGGATGATAACCTGCAGGTGGATTATTAGTCATAGATGCAGTTGGATGGCGGTCTATGTATAATGTTGTGATGCCCAATCAAGTCTCAAAGGAGTCAAGATGATTAGTATATGCTTGTATGCTTTCTTGATGTTTGTCAATTGCCCCGCTGTAATTTGTTCACCCAACATGTTATCTATCTTAAGGAGAGCCACCTCTAGTGAACTATGGATCCCAGTCCTTTTTTTTACATACAATCTATAAACTTTTTACTGCTTTGTGTTTACTTTCTGCAAACTATTACTTCTTTCCATTCGATACGTTTAATTCTTTGTTTTCAGCAAAACCGGTGAGATTGAAAACTTCATCGCAAGTTGGGGACAAAGTTCTGTGGTTGTGTTGTGCAGGTCTCCATGTTGCTACTAGCACCGGTAGTGCGCCCTGCCAAGGCTCAGCTAGCAACACCTTTGGGGTGTTTCCTTGCTCCTACTGGATTGATAACCTTGGTTTCATAACTGAGGGAAACTTACTGCTGTGTTCATCATACCTTCTTCTTGGGGTTCCCCAACGAGCTCGTTAATACACGAGTCAGCAGGCTGCGGCGGGCTGCGTGGAACCTTTGGGCCGGCCCACGGCGATGTGTGTTGCTCGCTTGCCAGGCGATGCGGTACTTAGTTCGCTGGCTGATGTAGCTGGCCCGCTTAGGTTAGTTCCTCTCTTTTTTTAATATATATTCTTTTATTATTTTCTGTTTATAATTCTTTCAATAACTTTTGCATACTTTACTCAAATTTAATGAAATTGGTCTCTAAAAATTTGTAAACAGGAGGATAACAACATAGGATCATAAAATAACCCTTTTGTAAGGATTTGGAAGATTAGTTTTAAAATAATCTCTTCTTGTCTTTAATAGACTATGGGAATAAAATAGGGTTTTGATGCACTTTTATTGTATGATGCCATGATACATATGATATGATGCATGCTTCTAGTAACATCTGGAATATCAAAATTTGGGATGTTACATCTTTGGATTGGGATTTGCTTTGTTCTAGGCATCTTGTGCCATATTTGTATCTTAATATATACTCGAATCTGTGTTTCCACTTCCGCTTGATGAATGATGATTCATGTATGAGGATATATTCCTATATGATATTATTACTATATGACAAGTATTTGGGTCTTGTCGTAATGATGTTGCAATATATTTTTATTTCTTTTAGATGATGTTTTATTGTGTACTCTTGTATGGCCGTACCTCGTACGCACCCATTTGTGTATGAGGGATGCATACTCTACCGAGCATGTTCTCGCGCTTGAAGTTATAACTTTGGGTATGGATGTGAGTTTATACGGTACATGCCTTCCGCTCCCCTACAGGTCTACTGTATCTTAGTGATCACGGGTCCCATAGTAGTACTTCATAGTAGTACTTCATATCTACATCTGGATACCGTCTAGCGAGTTAGAACATGTAGTAGGGGGTTTACGGCTTATCCCATTCTGACTTCTTTTTTTGATAAAGGAAGATTTATTACTTAACATGTTTAAACATTACACCCGACCTCTGCATAACTAGGATGCACAGATCGAAAAAGTCCACCTATCCAAATGAAAACAATAAAAAAATGGTTAATTAGATATCATAGTGCGAAATTGTAAACGACAAAGATGCTGAAGGAGGGCCGATCCGGAGATTATATTGCCATCCTGATTGGTAAATAAATCACGTGTCATATCCTCCACGCGTGTACTCACCTCCGTAAAAAGATTGTGATACTCTGCACGATGTAGGTCTGACCAAGAATGTAGGGTGTTGGTACACCTCTAAATAACCTACAAAAGAGATCAATTTATATTATTAAACACTTAGTTATTTCTACATAGCCATAGCGACCATATATTGGCAATCGCTCCTATCCTAAGTAGTAACTTATAATTGTGATCTATACCATGTAACCAATTTCCAAATGTGTTGGCAATACTACGTGGTGGATATGAGCCTGAAGCTTCTTGGTAACTAACCATATAGACCTAGCGAAGTTGCATTGGAAAAACAGGTGTTCAATTGTCTCATTATGATGACAAAATACACATGTAGGATTCTCATGCAAATTCCACCTAATAAGATTATCTTTAGAAAGGATAACCCCTCGATGAAGATACCAAGCAAAAAAATATTTTCTAGAGATATCTTCATCTTCTAGATCATCCTATTATCAAAAACTGGTATGACTAGCTGGACTAATGCATTGTATAAGGAACTAACAGAGAATTAACAATTCTCACTTAAGTTCCACCAAAATTCATCAGACTCAGGTGGCAGTTGGACATCTGCTAGTCGATGCAGCAGTGCGATCCAATATTCAAGTCTAGTTCTAATCAAATCTCTCCTGAAAGTCACGTTTGGAGGAAATGATTCGAACATGGTGACAATCGTTTCATCCTTATATAGGACAATAGAATACAATGCGGGATATTGTTCATGGAGTGTAGCATTACCAAGCCACTTATCGTCCCAAAACCATATCTGAGACCTATCCATAATAGAAAATGATCCAAAGTGGAAGAAGTTTTTCTTCATTTCCATTAGACCAGGACAAAAGTGAGAGTCGCCAGGTTTCCAAACCACCTGGGACAATGCTTTTGAACCAATGTATTTTATTTTGAGAAGAGTTTGCCATACCCCTTCATCAGTTAGTAACTTGAAGAGCCAGTTACTGAGCAGAGTTGTATTCTTGATCTCAAGATCATGAATACCCAACCCACCTTGTTCTTTGGGTCGAGATAGTACACTCCATTTAGCCAGACGATATTTCTTTTCTTACTATCTCCCTGCCAAAATAATCTTGATCGAAAATAATCCAACCTTTGAAAGACTGCCTTCTGACTTCTTATATAATATCTGAGATGTTTATTTTATCATAGCTTCAACTCCCAGGTCACTTTTGGACCTTTTCACCTTCCAATGTATAATATTGCCTATTAGGGATATCAGGAGTTTGAGATGCTAATCAACAATGTTATTATTTTTTGGAAAATCGTATGTCGACATATCCATGACGTACAAGTTCCTTAGTTGCTATGCTATGCCTTATTATGAATATTAAGCATTGTTCTCAACACCCACAAGTATTTGGATGTTTATGAACATCATGCTGTTATAAGAAACAAAGTCTTGTGTTGGATCTTGCTTTAAGATCGACTGAATACTATAAATTGTCTACATAGAAAGCATTTTTGTCATAGAAGACCATTTGTGTGTCCTCTGTCACTATACTCAAGCATTGTGGAAGTAATTATGCCCTTCATTGCTCATACATGAAGGAAACACTCACTTGTCCAACATACCTATTTTGAAACAACTAAACAAACATTTCTTCATGGAAATGATTATCTTAGGATCTTGGGAAATTTGGCTAACCAATAATGACATGATTATTTAACACACTAGATGATACCCCGCTCATTATGGCATGAATCTACGATGAATAATATGTGTTAATGAGTAACTTAATAGGGATGAGAAAGCTAATAGGATAATCTACGAGAAAAACCTTAAATCATACTTCTCCTCTAATTATAAAGTAAACTTAAAGAATTAGTTGTACATATGTAAATCAAACAAAATTTAGTATAAAGATAATGTCATCACCAATAACATAGGAATGAAGGTGATATTTTTTTCCATAAAACCCCCATAAAGACACGGGTCAGGTTCCCCTATCAACAGATAATGGAACAACCGCACAACCAGGTTTAAATCTCCTAGATCTAGTCACATAGCCAAGTTTAACAATTTCAAAAGCTACGCTACAGGTAGCTGAAATAAAAATACACTAGAAAGGAGGGAGTGAGGGGGAAGGGAGATACAATATCACCGCACGCAGCTAGTGTTCAACAATAAGCAGGAACCAAAATACTACCACAGAAACCTAAGCGAGCATATCATCACTCCTTTTTCAAGAGAAATCGCTAGACATTCCACGTGGATCAGTCTTCCTCATGCCGATCCTCCGGCGTCTTCTCACGGTCATGTAGGGTAGATGACATCCCCAGCAGCGGGACAGAAGCAGTGTCCATTGCCGCATCATCTTCCATCACATTACTCTGCAAGACATCACTACCATTCCTCAATGCGTCTTGCTCCTTAGTAGAAGGACATCTGCCCAATATTTTTATAAATACACAAGCATACATGATGAAGTCAACAGGTGAATTAATCATTTTCTTATCAAAACAAGCTCTATTCCTGAGCTTCCAGATCGCCCAACAAATATAAGCCAAGGTAGTTATCTGCATATTGCGACAAATAGCCAGATAACAGGGAATCCAGCAGAAGTACTAGGAAAAGTAACTAGGCCTAGTCTTAGCACCAACTGATTTAGCAACCACACTCCATACATATTTTGCTGTAGCATAGGAGAAAAAAAGGTGCCCAGTGGTCTCCTCTCCACTACAGAATCTGCAAGTAGTATCACCCACCCATTTTCTCTTCTTCATATTATCTTTAGTTGGGATTGCATTATGCCAAATGAGGCACAACCATATCTTAATCTTCAAAGGAATTTTTGATTTCCATAGATGTTTGAAGCTCCTATCAACCCCAACATTTGATAAATGGGAATACATGAATTTCACAGTGAATTTTCCTATTTTTGTCCAGAGCCATCTAGGTCCATCTGTCTCATTAGTCAAGGATACCCCTCCCAATATCATATGCATCATGTCATATTGTTCCTGAGTCCCAGGACCCAACCATCTTCTGAAATAACAATGCCAATTCCTAATAGCCATCACAACCACTGACAAATTTAGTGTCAACACCCGAATTTTTAATCCCAGATGACTGTTATGTCATTCATCGCAATCCCAGGATTACCATTTTTGCGAGACATAACAGATTGGATATCACAGTACATCATCCATTACAAACCATACATAAGGTCTTACACAAATAATGATCTCATGATCCAGTCTTAATACAACAAGCAGCGGAAAAAAAGATAAGCATAGCGGTGGGGTCCATCTTCAGGGGCACAGGCAATGCTGACGAAGGCAGGTAGTCCTAGTTATCATAGCCATCCTGCTGGCCATCATCTTGGTAGTCTCCTTCATAGTCTGGCCATGAGAATAGCCAGGGACAAAAGCCATGAGTACTCTTTAAGTACTTGCAAACTACCACTAACAAGTAGTATAGTTCTAAGTTAAAGTGCTAACTCTAAGTTTAACTATAAAGTTAAGTTTGAAACCTAAGCTGAGTTCTGAAGCAAAGAAAGATAAAATAAAGTTCTAGAATCACTTAAGTTGGGAAGCTAGTGTCATAAACACAACCCTGTTGTCGTTAAGTCAAGATTCACCATTCGTTTCATAAGTTATTTTGAAAACATCTGACAATGAAACAGTATGGAAATTCCAACTGTCCATAATCGTGGACGCGGCTATTCGAATAGTTTGACACTCTGCAGAGGTGGTACACTTTCACCACAAGATTCGATACATCTGTCAGGGATAACCCTGAATCATCATACTTAGTATGCAAATAATCAAACATAACATTTCCTTTACACACCCTAGTATAAGCACCTCTCCTATGAGCATGGCCTCCCAACCATGACCATCTGTCATCTTGGGCACTGCATAGGTGGACCACATTGAGAGGTAGCCTCAGCTCAAACCTCTCCCATGAGGGAACTAATACTAATGCATATAAACTTCCGGCTAAGCCTTACGCAATTCAGGTATTGTGGTTGTACGGTAAATTTGGAATGGTATCGCATCCGAATCCAACCATCAGTTTTGTAAAAGGGTTAAGGCTCATGCCTCAACATTTTCATCATCATAAACCATTGGTGTTTCTCAACACATGTCAAAACATCTCAATAGAATGACTCATCATTCCAAGGTTTTCATAACTCATTTTCACCAAGGGTTCCCATCTAAAGTGACTCAAGTTTTTATCTACTCTAAACTACTAAGTTAAGAGTGTTCACTAAGGTGGAAAAATGGGATCAATCTCATGCCATAGAATGACATCTAAAGTTTATCTAAATAGGCCAAGTTTTATACTCTTTATGCTACCTTCAAAACAAGTAAAGAACTTTGGGTAAAGTAAAGGAAGTAAAGCTTGGAAAATAATACTTGGGGTAAATGATAGTCAAAGTGGTATAACCAAAGCATGCTTAAAGCATCTTTGCTCAAGTCATCTAGCTTAATTATAGCTTGCTAACAATAGCTTGCAAGTGTTAGCTTGCATTGTTAATGGTGGCTTGCCTTGTGCAGTGCAGTGGTTGAAGTTTTCTTCCTCCTCTTGATAGAACTCCTCCTCCTCGAAAGCTTGGTCGGTACTATCGTCTATGAATATATACGGAGTACACAATCACCAAACAATACTTAACTAATCTAATTAGCACTCTAAGGCACACATTTGATGATCTATTATCATCACAAGCAGCACAAGTTTTATTAACTAGTTTCATTCTTTTTATTTAAGAAAAGTAATTTCTACTCATTGAAAAATTAACTAAGATTTAATATTCACCACTTAAAATATGGGATCATGTGGACACATGTCATCATCACATATTCTAACATGTGGGAATGGGATTTAAGGGTTGGATCACAATTACTTTGTTTAAGTTTATTATTTAATGATTTAAAGTGACTAGAAATGCCTATATAACATTATTTTGGTACTAGTCCAAAGTCACTGCATGTAAACCTTAATATTATTACATATTCAGATAGGTATGGTGAAATGTTATTTTTGAGAGTTGGAATCAACTCAAAAGCTATCATGGTTGATTTTTGAAAAATGTTTGAATGTGCAAAAGCTTCTGTTTTGTTATTTTTACTAGGAGAGATCTCTAACTCTAATCGAATTAAATCCAACGAGATTGGGTAGATATTTTCAGTAGCTTTCAATCAAAATTGGAATCACTCTATTTGGATTTGTAGATCTCTTTGAATTGATTTTCAAACTAAGGGACATAACTAGGTTCAAACTAAAATAGAAAAAATCCTAATTTGAATTAAATGGGTCACGCGGGAAAGCTAACAGGCCAGCCCAGTGACACTACGCGGCGCGGGGCACAACTGACAGGGGGGTCCACTGGTCAGCGGCTCATTACACGCGAAGCTGTATGGGGCGATGTGGGCTGTTAGATTAGAACTAGGATCGACGGCTAGGACTCGTCGTTGATGACGGAGAGTTCGCCGACGAGGTTTAACCCTAGCGGCTCGGTGGGGGTGCTCAGGGGGCGTACCAGGGCTCCAGCGACAACGGCAATGGGGGCAAACGAACTGGTGGACGACGATGATCTCAGGGGTAGCCGAGGAAGCTCCGGGGGTGGTCGCAATCAGCGGGGCCCTTCTCCTCCAGAGGCGGCCAGCTTCGGTGGAATTCCGGCGACTACGAGCTCGAGTGGCTCCGGGGAGAAGTGGGGACTAATCAGTGGCAAGAGGGGAGGTGAGTGGTGTGCAGAATGAGGTTGGGGGTGGCCTCTATTTATAGCTCGACGAGGCGACCGAGAGTGATGGGCGGGCGGCTCCGACGAGGGCTGCACAGCATTCTAGAGGCGTGGCTCGAGGTAGGGGACAGTGGCTGGTCTCCTGGCGGTGCTCTAGGGCTTAAATGCGGGCTTAGGGGCGGTGGCGTTTGGCCAGGCGGTGCTCACGCTCTGAGCGGCAGAGGCGGCAGTCTTTACGGCGGGCGGTGGCTGTGGTTCGAACGGCGCCGAACGGGCATGTCTGGGTGGTTCCCTTGGTCGTGGTGACGCGGTGGACGTGGGCTGCGGTCAAGGGGCGGAATGTGCACACGTTTCGGGCGCGGCGCTCTGGCGCTTGCTCGGCATGGCGCAGACACTCTAGGCGCGGCGCGCTGCTGGTGGTCCACGGCTTGGCTCTGCTCAGGGAGGGGACAGAGGGTGGCGGCGAGGTCTGGGCTAGCTCATAGACATGGCGAGAGAGAGAGGGGCGGTCTGCTGCGGCGTGGGAAGTTAGGCCGGCGACATGGTGCTCGGGGTGGCATGACACTGCTGCTAGGGACAAAGGGGTGAGGTGCTTATGGCCTGGTTGGATCAAGTGGAGACAGAGGGAGTGAATGGAGGTTAATTGGGGCAAAACCCTATAGAAAACAGTGAGCTAGGATTAGAGTTTGATTCCTGTCTGCCAAGTGTTTGTGGAAATGGCCGCAAGAAATTTACTTTTGAAATTTGAAAAGATTTTTGGTGGGTGTACTAGTAATAAGCTTGAGACTCTGTGGTTGCTTAGGTTTTGAAAATAAAGCTCATTTGAGTGGTTTTTGAAATAGTGGGATCTTCCCATATGAACTAGATTCAATTTTCAAATGCCATTTAAAATTAGTGTTTGAAAGTTTTTGGTAGATCACAAAGTGGGCCTTGGTACATCATTATGTGTACTATCAAGGGGTGCAAAGATTCATAATTGTCTCTCTTAAGAATTGAGTCCTAGGAATAACCAAAGTAGGCATGTTGATTAAAATGGCATAAATGACCATTCTCTTCTTTTATTCATTTTGATTTGTTTTTCTTTGGGATTTGTTTGGGAATGATCTAGCTGATGTTTATTTCACCTAAGAATCATTTTAAAGCAATGGATCACTTAACCATGGCAATTCAAATCAACTCCTATTTAAATGCACACACACATGTGAATGCTTTAATAGTTTTAATTGGAAAAGTTTTTGTTAACTCTATTTTTTGATGATTTGGATCTTAATAACCTTGGATTGAAGTTTTGGGATGTTATATTTAGATCCTAGCAGATATCAAACAGCCCAGGGAACTTAATCTTCAGAGGTACATCCAGAAACCAAGCATCACCCCAAAAATATGTTTTATGTCCGTCCCCCATAATCATTATCCTGCCTGCTAGATAGATATTTTTGAGTTTCAGTAGATCATTCCAACAAGTAGAATCACCCTGTTTGCTCTTTATATGAAAGATTCCTCCATTACCCAAGTATATCTTCCTCACAAACACCTTTCATGGTCCCTCCTCAGCTTCCAACCTCCACCAGCACTTAAACATAAGACTAATGTTGAAAATGTTGGGTTCGCAGCATAGAAAACAAAAAAAATCCTACGATGGGAACTATACGCCAAGATCTATCTACTAGATACAAGCAACGGGTGGATATACATCCATAGAGAACTTACCCTCAAAGACAACAAATCTTTGTTAACGAGATGGAACTCGTGGATGATGTAGTCGTACACTTGCCGATCTCAAGATCATGATGAAGTCCTTCAGGTCTAGCAGTTCCAGCACCATCAGGTCCAGCACCGAAAAGTAGTGGTGCATCCGTGATCACACACACGTTCGGTCCACCGAACAACCTCCGCCTCCTCGCTCCAGCGATGCAGCGGAAGTAGCAACTCCTTTCCAGATAAAGCCATCAGGAACATGTATCTTGCTAATCCGAGATCATGGGGAATAACTAGAGGGAGAAGAGAACCTTCATGAGGAGGTGGTGCAAGAGGAGAGGAGGAGAAGGTGCTCCTTATATAGGGGAGGGGGGCAGCCCAAGGGGGCATGGCGCCAGCCATGGTGGGTGCCCCCACCTCTCCCTCATTCATGTGGGTGGAGCTCCCACTCACATAAACACACACCTCCACTCATGTCCACTCACATGCATTAAATTACCACCAAATTTAATGTAGGCTCTCATTAAATAAAACACTTTTATTTATTTTATTCAGAATTTTGTCAATTACATTAATTAACAAACATTCACATAAAACCCCCTGCAACATTTCAATATCACATGCAGAACCAGTTTCAGCAATTTCACCCAAAACAATTCCGGTTTCCATCGAAATGATTCCAGCGCTTTCTTAATCTTTATCTAAAACATATTTTCTCCTAAATGGTGTCGGTATCCCTTAAGTGTGTCACCCTACGGTTCGTGAATAATGCAGACATGATTGAGACCCCTCTCCGATCAATAATCAGCAGCGGGACCTGGAGATCCATACCGACTCCCACATATTCAACGATGACTCTTGTGATCGTGTGAACCTTTAACGTCGTAACCAAATCCCTTTGTCTCGCGATATATTACATGTCCAAGATTCGATCATCGGTATCCATATACCTAGTTTGATCTCGTTACCGACATGCACTCTTTTCTCGTTCCCGTGATATAACATTCTAGTGATCACATCACTTGCTTGCAAGCTATTTCAATGTGATATCACCGAGAGGGCCCAGAGTATATCTATCTATCATCAAGATGGAAAAATCCCACTCTTGATCCATGAGCCTCAACATAACACCTTCGTAGCACTGATCCCACGTTTATAGTCACCCTGTTACGGTGTGACGTTTGATGTTATCAAGATACTCTTCCGGTGTTAGCAATTAACATGATCTCATGATCTAAGGACTAAGATTACTTCGTATGATGTTATAGCAATATAAACATAATGACTCTGATCGTAATGCTATACTTCGGATGAATGTTCATCACATCATTCCACCAATGTTGTGACCTTGTTATTAACAACATCCAATGTCCATGATCAGGAAACCTTGATCATCTTGTTAATCAACGAGCTAGTTTATATGAGAGGCATTACTAGGAACTTTGTATTTTGTTTATTAAACACACATGTATTAATGTTTCCAAATTAATACAATTATAGCATGCAAAATAAACATTTATCATAAATGTAACATCCCAAAACTTTAATCCAAGCTTATCAAGATCCAAATCATCAAATTTAGGGTTAACAAAAACTTTTCCAAATTAAAAATGAAAGAATTCATGGGTATGAGCATTTAATTTAGGAATTCATTTGAATT
The DNA here is from genome assembly GCA_023614405.1 of Avena insularis. Classification (NCBI taxonomy): domain Eukaryota; kingdom Viridiplantae; phylum Streptophyta; class Magnoliopsida; order Poales; family Poaceae; genus Avena; species Avena insularis. The sequence goes on from CM042696.1 coordinate 403,969,475, forward strand.
GCCTGGTTCTGTGATTCTTTGGTTGTAAAATGTTTGTATGGTAAATTAAACATCATCTAAACCTTTCCCAAGCAAATTCCAAAGACAATCAAATCAAAAACAATTAAAGAGGAGGAATGGTCATTTTGGCCATTTTAATCCACTACACTACTTTGAGTGTTCCTAGCACTCATTTCTCAACATAAATAATTCTAGATCTTTACACCCCTTGCTAGTACACATAATGAGGTACCAAGGCCCACTTTTTGATCTGCTAAAAACAATCAGATACTTATTTTAAATAGCATGTGAAAATTGAATTCAATGCATATGCCTAGATCACCCTATTTCAAAAACCATCCAATTGAACTCCATTTTTAAAACCCTTGCAACCAGAGACTACCTAGCACTAGCGTAGATCACTAAAAAATTTTGAAACCAAAATTCAAAGTTTTGCTTCTTGTTGCCATTTCACCAAACAGGTGGCAGACACAAATCTTGCAAATTCCAAAACACTATAGTGAGCAGTGGATTTGGTCACCATTTGGGCTTAACTTGGTCCCCTTGTCCCCCCAGCTAAAACCCCGGCCCTAGCCCTCTCTCCCTCTCCCCTAGCTGCTCCAGTACCAAGCCGCCCGATGCCATGCGCCAGGTCGACCATGGACGGCTCGCCTCAGCCCGTCCCGTGCTCTCATTCGCCCGCTAGAAGACAGGCACCATCACACCGCACCGCCTCGACCAGCCCCCGACCAAATTCGAGCGGAGGACCAGCCGCATTTGATCGTGCCCATGCCTCTATCCGTCATGCCGATCACCCCGGAGCGTCGCGCTTGCTAGAGAAGCACCGGCCTCGCCTAGCCCTAGCCTTGCGTGGCAGCACCCGCAGCAGGCCCAGCAACCGCCCAGACATCCTCGTTCGCCGCCTCGCGACCAGCAGCCTAGAGGAACCGCGTCGAACACCGCCGCCCGTGCTCAGTTCACCGCACGCCCCCGACCAGTAGAGACCTCTCCTTGCCGCGCCTTTAAGCCCCAGAGGACCGCCAGGGGACAGAGAATCCATCGCCGCCCTCGCCCATGCCAAGCGAGCCCTGGATCGTCGTCACTGATGACCTCACCGGCGCCCGCTCTGCCCTCTCATCGACCCTATATAAAGCGACCACCCCAGCGTCATTTCTCCACACTCACTCACTCCCCACCTCTCTTTGAACCTTACCCACCTCTAGTCGACGCTGCTCGAGCTCTGCCTCGCCGGAATTGGAGCCGAAGCCGCCGCAGCAAGAGAAGAAGGGCGTCTGTGATTTCGGGCACCCCAAGCTCCGCCGCAACCGTGCCTCGCCTCGCCGTCGTCTACCAGCCCGTTTGCCCGCCTCACCGACCTTGCTGGAGCCCTGGTATGCCCCTAGTCGACCCCCACCGCCGTGTCTAGGTCAGGTTCTCGCCGGAGTAATCCGTCGTCGATGATGACTCTCCACCGTTAGATCCCCTTTAGATCGTGTGGCCTAGGATGCTAGATACTGTTTCGGTGTTTTTGTGCCGCTGACTGGTGGAGCCCGCATGTCAGGCAGCCCGTTGTGCGCACTGTGCGTAGATGGGCCGGCCCAGTTAGTTCCCGCGCGAGTTAGAAATTCAAATTTAGTTTTTTCTATTTAGAGTTAATCTAGTTTCTGTCCACTAGTTTAAAAATCAATTCTGGGAGTTTGACAAATCCAAATTGCATGAAACCAATTTTGCCTGAAAGGTATTGAAATGATCTATCCAAGCCTGTTGGATTTAATTCAATTAGAGTTATAGATCTCTCCTAGTAAAAATAATAAAACAGACGCATTTACACCTTGCAATATTTTTATAAAATCAACCAAGTTAGGTCTTGAGTTGATTCCAACTCTCAAAAATCACATTTCATCATGCCTATCAGAATATGTAATAATATCAAGGTTTACATGCAGTGACTTTGGACTAGTACCAAAATAATGCTATATAGGCATTTCTAGTCACTTTAAATCATTAAATAATGAACCTAAACAAAAGTAATTATGATCCAACCCTTAAATCGCATTCCCACATGTTAGAGTATGTGGTGATGACATGTGTCCACATGATCCCATATTTTAAGTGGTGAATATTAAATCTTAGTTAATTTTTCAATGAGTAGAAATTACTTTTCTAAAATAAAAAGGAGGAAACTTGTGATGCTTGTGATGATAATAGATCATCAATTGTGTGCCTTAGAGTTCTAATTAGACTAGTTAAGTATTTTTTGGTGATTGTGTACTCCGTATGTATTTATAGAAGATAGTACCGACCAAGCTTACGAGGAGGAGGAGTGCTACCAAGAAGAAGAAGAAAACTTCAACCACTGCACCACCCAAGGCAAGCCACCATTAACAATGCAACCTAGCACTTGCAAAATATTGTTAGCAATCTAGAATTAAGCTAGATGAATGAGCAAAGATGTCTTGGGCATGCTTTGGTCACCCCACCTTGACTATTACTACCCCAAGTATTACCTTACAAGCTTTACTTCCTTTACTTTACACAAAGTCCCTTACTTGTTTTGAAGGTAGCATAAAGAGTATAAAACTTGACCTATTTAGATAAGCTTTAGATGTCATTCTATGGCATGAGATTGATCCCACCATTTTCCACCTTATTGAACACTCTTAACTTAGTAGTTTAGAGTAGATCAAAAACTTGAGTCACTTAGATGGGAACACTTGGTGAAAATGAATTATGAAAACCTTGGAATGATGAGTCATTCTATTGAGATGTTTTGACATGTATTGAGAAACACAAATGGTTTATGATGATGAAAATGTTGAGGAATGAGCCTTAGCCCTTTTATAAAAATGATGGTTGGATTCGGATGTGATACCATTCCAAATTTACCGTACAACCACACTACCTGAATTGGGTAAGGCTTAGCTGGAAATTTATATGCACTAGTATTAGTTCCCTCGCGGGAGAGGTTGAGCTGAGGCTACCTCTCAATGTTGTCCACCTATGCAGTGCCCAAGATGACTGATGGTCATGGTTGGGAGGCCATGCTCATAGGAGAGGTGCTTATACTAGGGTGTGTAAAGGGAAGGTTATGTTTGATTATCTGCATACTAAGTATGATGATTCAGGGTTATCCCTGACAGATGTATCGAATCTTGTGGTGAAAGTGTACCACCTCTACAGAGTGTCAAACTATTCGAATAGCCACGTCCGCGGTTATGGACAGTTGGAATGGTCATACTGTTTCATTGTCAGATGTTTTTCAAACAACTTATGAAATGAATGATGAATCTTGACTTGACCACAACAGGGTTGTGTTTATGATAATACCTTCCCCACTTAGGTGATTCTAGAACTTTATTTTATCTTTCTTTGCTTCAGAACTCAGCTTAGGTTTCAAACTTAACTTTATAGTTCAACTTAGATTTAGCACTTTAAGTTAGCACTATTTTACTTGTTAGTGGTAGTTTGCGAGTACTTAAAGAGTACTCATGGCTTTTGTCCCTGGCTATTCTCATGGCCAGACTATGAAGGAGACTATCAAGATGATGGCCAGCAGGACGACTATGATAACTAGGACTATCACAAGATTGCTGTGCTCAAGATGGACCCCACTGCTACGCTTATCTTTTATTTCCGCTGCTTGTTGTATTAAGACTGGATCATGAGATCCTTATTTGTGTAAGACCTTATGTATGGTTTGTAATGGATGATGTACTATGATATCCAATCCGTTATGTCTCGCAAAAATGGTAATCCTGGGATTGCGAGGTATGGCATAACGGGCATCTGGGATTAAAAATCCGGGTGTTGACAATAAACAAGGAATAATATAATAACCACTTTATTATCGCCTCTCGGGCATATTCCCTTCAGAAAATTCCAATAATCTTGATACCCAACCCACCTTTTTCCCTAGGTCTACAAACAATCTTCCACTTCAGAAGGTGATATTTTCTTTTTCCAGCTCTTCCATACCAGAAGAAAGCCCTGGTAGGTTTTTCTATCTCCTTCACATTAGTCTTACGCAGCAAGAACATAGACGTGGGGTATACATCCACACTGGAGATACATGAAGTAATCTTAACATGACTACCACCTAAAGACAGAGCACCCCCCATCCAGCCATCAATTTTCTTTTTCAATTTTTCTCCTATAAATCTAATCTCAGTAACAGTACATTTTCTGCTACATACAGGGAGACTTAAATATTTGATAGGCCATTCACCTATCTCACAATTAAAAGGGTCTGCATAAATTCCTAGCATCGCATCATCATCCAACATCATCATCACCTCACTTTTCTCAAAATTAATTTTAAGACCAGACATAGATTCAAAAAGGTACAACAACAGTTTCAAATTCCTAGCCCCTTCCACATCATCTTTGATGAACAAAATAGTGTCATCGACATATTTTAAAATTTCTATCCCTTTTGCAAACAAATTGTTAGCTAACACAGTGAATAGATCACCTGCTTGAGCAATCAGCAACATTTTTGCCAAACACTCCCCTGCCATGTTAAACAGAAATGGGGAAAAAGGATCTCCTTGTCTAACCCCTTTAAAACTTCCAAAATAAGGACCTACTTCCCCATTGACCTTCACACTAAGAGTACCTTGGGTGACAACACTTTTCAACCAAATCAACCAGTCATCATTGAAGCCCTTCTGCATACAACAGTAGAACAGGAAATCCCAATTAACTTTGTCATATGCCTTCTCAAAATACAAATTCAGAACCACACCCTATATCTTTTGAACTTTAGATTCTTTCAAGATCCCATGTAACAGAGTAACCCCACCAGATATAAATCTGTCATTAATGAAAGTAGTTTGACATGTATCAATCAATTTGTTCATTACTAGTTCAGTTCTGACTATTCATCCTTTTGTGATGATTTTAAACAGAACTTACAATAGACAGATAGGTCTGAATTTCTGTATGACATCAGCATCCTCACTTTTTGGTAGCAAAGTGATAATTCCATAATTAATACTACTCAGGTCAATCTTATGAGCATGGAAATCACCAAATGCTACCATAATATCTTCTTTGATAATTTGCCAACACTGCCAATAGAATTCAACAATATCCCATCAGGCCCAGCAGCTTTATTATGCTCCATTTGATGAATCTCTTTTTTAATTTCTTCCTCGGTAAAAGGCTTCCCCATTCTTTCTCTGTCTTGATCATTAAGTTTTTCCAAATCTTTCCAATTATCATTAAAGAGTCTAATAGAAAAACCCTCTGTAGGACCAAACAATTTCTTATAATAAGCAGTGGCATGAATCAAGAGATGATAGGTCCCATGAATCTTCTCTCCTTCATTCTGCAAAGAAAAGATTATCTTCTTTCTCATAACAGCATTGGATATTCTATGAAAATTCTCAGTGTTGTTGTCAGCTTTCAACAACCAGTTATCTCTTGACCTTTGTTCCCAATATTGTTCTTCCTTTTCATATGTCACTAGCAATTCCTGCTGAAATTAGGTTGTTTTAAATAATTGTTCTTTATTGAGTAGAATCAATTCCTCTTTATCTTATAAATCTTGTAACTCATCAACTAGCATTTTTGTGTTGTTTTTCCTGTCCTCTAATGTGAGCCCCAACCTTTAAGGCCATTCTTCACATTCTTAAGTTTCTTCTGCTTTTTATCCAAATAGTTCCTACTTTTGTTAGATTTTCTCCAGATTCTATAAATCCTAATCATAAAATCAGGATTCTCCAACCAGATTTTTTCAAACCTACATTCCTTTTTTCACCCATTCTGACCTTCCATAGTATCTAGAATCAAAGGGCTATGATCACAAATCTCCGTAGTAATCTTGTGAGTAAGGAAATAATGTCTCCCATTCCTTCCAAACTAAATCATGTCTAGTTTTTCTAGAGTAAGAATAGCTTGATTATTAGACCAAGTATATTTTCCAGCTAACATTTGGAGTTCCCTCAAACCATAGGCATTAATAATGGCATTAAAAATATGACTCCATTTACTCAACACCCAAGACTTATTCTTATCCATCATATATCTCATTATATTAAAGTCCCCACCCTACCAAAACAGGAAGTGACTGGTCTAGACACAGTTCTGTCAGCTCAACTAAAAAATCTTCTTTATGCTCCTCTTGAGAAGCACCATAGATGTCAACACCCAGATTTTTAATCCCAGATGCCTGTTATGCCATACCTCGCACTCCTAGGATTACCATTTTTGCGAGACATTACAGATTGGATATCACAGTACATCATCCATTACAAACCATAATAAGGTTTTACACAAATAAAGGATCTCATGATCCAGTCTTAATACAATCAAGCAGCAGAATAATAAGCTTTGTAGTGGGCTCCATCTTCATGATCACAGGTAATGCTGATGATGGGAGATGATCCTAGTTGTCATAGACCTCCTGCTGTCCATCATCCTGATAGTCCTCCTCATAGTCTGGCCACGGGAATAGCCAGGGACAAAGCCATGAGTACTCTTTAAGTACTTGCAAACTATCACTAACACGTAAGGTATCTCTAATAGGAATCTTAAGTTCTAGGTGTATTTGCAAAAAGGCAGGTTTATCTAAAGCTGAGTTTAGAAGTAAAGAAAGCTAATCTAATTTTCTAAAATCACCTAAGTGGGAACTTAGTTTTCATGTTCACAACCCTGTTGTGGTCAAGTCAAAGTCACAATTCATTTCACAAGTCATTTTGAAAACATCTGACGACGGAGCAGTATGGCCACTCCAACTGTCCATGACCGCAGACGCGGCTATTCCAATAGTTTGACACTCTGCAGAGGTGGTACACTTTTACCACAAAATTCGATACATCCGTCATGGATAACCCTGAATCATCATACTTAGTATGCGGATAATCAATCATAACCTTTCAATTACACACTCTAGTATAGGCACCTCCCCTATGAGCTTGGCCTTCCAGCCATGGCCATCTGCCATCCTGGGCAATACATAGGTGGACAAACATCAAGAGGTAGCCTCATCTCAAACCTCTCCCGTGAGGGAACCCATACTAAGGCATATAAAATTCCGGCTAAGCCCTACCCAATTCAGGTATTGTGGTTGTACGGTAAAATTGGAATGGTATCACATCCGAACCCAACCATCAGTTTTTATAAAGGGCTAAGGCTCATGCCTCAACATTATCATCATCAAACCATTGTGTTTCTCAACACATGTCAAAACATCTCAATAGAATGAAGCATCATTCCAAGGTTTTCATAATCATTTTTACCAAGTATTCCCATCTAAAGTGATCAACTTTTGTGCTTAGCACTAGCCACTAAGGTTAATAGTGTTCACTAAGGAGGGGTGCTAATCTTCAATCTCATGCCATAGAATGACATCTAAGTATAACTAGATTGGCCTAGTTTTATACTCTTTATGCTATCTATCTTAAAAGTAAAGAACTTTGGTAAACGAAAAGAATAAAGCTTGCGAGTAAAACTTGGGATTGGTATAATCAAAGGTATACAACCAAAGCATGCCTAGTGCATCTTGCTTAGGTTAATACTTGCAATTGATGATTTGAATAGGTATGACACTTGCAAGTGTTAGCTTGCATGGGTAACTTGTATAATTCTAGCTTGCCAATAATAGCTTGCCTTGGTTGGTGCAGTGATTGAAGTTCTCTTCTTCTTCTTGGTATAACTCCTCCTCCTCGTATCCTTGGTCGATACTATCGTCTATAAATGAATACGGGGTACACAATCACCAAACAATACTTAACTAAGTCTATTTAGCACACTAAGGCTCACACTTGATGATCTAGTATCATCACAATCATTACATGAATTAAAGAACTAGTTTTATTCATTTTATTTTAGAAAAGTAATTTCTACTCATTGAAATTAATTAAGATTTAATATTCTCCAATTAAAATATGGGATAATGTTGACACATGTTATCACCACATATTTTAGTAAATGGGAATGTGATTTAAAGTGTTGATCATATTTTATAAAGTTTAAGATTATTCTTTAATAGATTTAAAGTGACTAGAAATGCCCTAATAGCATTAAATTGGTACTAGTCCAAAGTCACTGCATGTAAACCTAGATATCCTTACATATTCAGATAGATATTGTCAAATGTGATTTTTGAGAGTTGGAATCAACTCAAAAGCATTTATGGTTGATTTTTGAAAAATGTTTGAAGTTGTAAAAGTCTCTGTCTTGTTATTTTTGCTATAGATTATCTCTAACTCCAAATGATGTAAATCCAACGGTCTTGGATAGATAATTTAAATATATTTCTAACAAAATTTGAATTATGCAATTTGGTTCAGTGAAACTCTCTGAATTGATTTTTGAATCTATGGACAGAAACTAGTTTAAACTAAAATGGAAAAACAATTATTTGAATTCTCAGGCCAGCGCGGGAAATTAAACGGGCCAGCCCAACTACACTGCACAGCGCAGCGGGCTGCTAACAGAGGGGGTCCACTCGTCAGCGAGACTAACTACGCGAAGTGGTACCTACGCATCTGGGTCATGCGATTAGAAGACAGATCAACGGATGGGAGTCGTCGTCAACGACGAACAGCTCCAGCGAGGATTCTAACCTAACATGGCAGTGGGGATCTGGCTAGGATCACCTGGTCTCCAACTAGGGTTAGCGACGGGGGCGATCGACGTGGTAGAGGACGGCGGTTCTAGCGGTGGTCGCGACAAGGCTTGGGGTGGTCAAAATCGACGGTGCCCTTCTCCTCCAGCAGCAGCGGGCTCTAGTGAAATTCCGGCACGGTGGTGCTCTCCTTGCTCTGGGAAGAAGTGGGGGAGTGTCTGTGAGGAGTGGGGAGTGGAGTGGTGTGGAGAATGGAGACGGGGGTGTCCTCCTTTTATGGCGAGGGGACCGAACGGTGCAGCGTGAGCTCGACGGTGGCGTCGCTATAGGCGGCTATTGTCGTGGCGGAGGTAGGTGGACGGTGCGGTGTTCCCTGGCGGTTCTCACGGGCATAATGGCGAGGCGTGGGGCGGTGTGGTTCGGTCGGGCGCGTGCGGCGCTCTGCGTGGACGAAGAAGTGTTTGCGACGGCGTGCGGCAGCTGCGGGTCGCGCAGCGGCGAACGGGGTTGTTTGCTGGGTTGTTGCGGTCATGGCGAGCTAGTGCACGCGAGGCGGGGTGCGGCACAGTCTGGGCGAGCTCGTCGGGCGCGGCGAGCTGGCGCGCTCTGGACATGGCGTAGAGGCACGGTGCACGGCGTAGCTAGGGTGGTCCAGGGCTCGGCTGGGGTCGAGGCTGGGACAAGGGGTGGCGGTGGAGTGAGGCATGCTTCCTGGACATCATGGTTGGCTGCGGCGGTGTCTGCTGTGAGCTGCCTATGGTCGGCCGACGATGACCAAAATCGGGTGGCGCTCCACTGTGCAAACGGCAAAGGGGGGACTTGGTCTGGGGCTTGGTTAGACTCAAGGAGACAGGGGGTTTAAGAGGGGACCAAATGGTCGACTAATTACTATGGAAACAGTGAAGTTAGGCAGAGGTTAAATTAGTGTAAGCAAGGTGTTTGTGGAAATGGCCGCATGAAACTTGCTTTGGAAATTTTGATTCAAACTTTTTGGGTGATCTTAAGTTAAGATTGAGAGTCTATGTTTGCTTGGAGAGGTCAAGGGGAATTGATTTGATAGGTTTTTGAAAAAGTGGGATCTTAGCACATACACTTGATTCCATTTTCACATGTCCTTTAAATTGATTTGGAGAATGTTTTTGTAAGTTTGTAAAGTGGGCCTTGATACACTTTTACTTGGTCTAGCAAGGGGTGAAAAGAAGTAGAAATGTTTCTATTAGAAATTATCTTCTAGGAACACTCAAAGTGGCCTAGTGGTTTACTTTTGTCAAAATGACCATTTACTTTATTTATTCATATTTGATTTCTTTTTCTTTTGATTTTGTTTGTAATTGGTCTAGATGATGTAGTATTCATCTTCAAACCATTTCACATCATTTGTAGCAATCAAGCATGGCAATTACACTCAGTTCTACACTAATACAAAACACACATGCATTCATATTTAAATTATTAACAAAAGTAAAAAAATTGCTTGTGCATGAACTGAAGTAAAAAAACTGATTCCAAAGAAGTAAAAAAACTGATTCCAAAGAAGTGTTTAACTTCTTGTGCATGAACTTCCTGTATATTAAGAACGGGAATTAATAAACTAAAAAATATTAAATACTTCAAGCATGTGTTCAGATGTGCTTTTTTTGCTTCATCGTTACATTATAGTGACTCGACACTAGCGAGACATATTAATTTTTAGAAAACTATATATTATCACAAAGTGATAAAATCATAAATAAGAACCACAATCACAACATAGTAAGTACAAATACAACGAACCTTAATAAAACAAGTCCATATGGAACCCCATGCTTCTATTAATCAGTATTTATTACTTCGAAAGACCAATAATGTTAATCCAGAAGTGTTCTTTCCTTTATCAATTTTTGTTCAAATATCAAGACAATATTGAAGTACGGAATGGCGCATCTTGCAACTATCCATGATCAAACAACAAAGTATGTAAATGTCCATATTATTGTTAAAAGATATTTTTAATAGGTATGTTGACAATACGGTTAGTTTTAAATACATATTTGGGCTTTAGACATGTTAATTCCATGCAGCAACAACACATATAATTATTAATTATAAGAAGTTAGATTTTTATTTTCTAGGAAAGGGAAAAATTCCTCAAAATAAATCACTTCAGGAATATATAACATTCGCCTTGTTGATGGAGCAAATAGTAATCAAGGGTAATTGTTTATCTCAGTTACATCTTCATATTAGTTATTTCTTGCCACCGTTTAGCACTTATTAAGACTTATGCCAAATATTTTGATAAATAAGTACCATGATAGGTAATTACTTTTTGGATTTATATAAGTATATTATATGCCTTCTCTTGACACTTTGCAAGCCAACCTAAAAGCATATCTGAGCCAAAATATAATGTGTGATAGACAAGTAGAACAAAAGGAGGAATTTTCCGATCACGAGCTATTGAATCATCGATGGCATCAATTGTCAATATGCCATACTAAATCATTTCTTCCGGGTATATATGTTGGTTGCCTTTCATAGATCCTAAACCAGATTAACCAACAAATGTAAATCTACATGTTCCCAAATCATTTTCATACTTGAAAAAGCTAACTCTTACCAGACATATCCGATAAAAACTAAGAGCCTACTATGAATAGAATTTCCATAACCACTGACAATGCTACCAAGCATGTTCAGTGACAGTGGAGTTTTCAGAACCTATAAGGAAGGGAAAATAAGAATGATCCAAATTCAGAAGTAATATTTTAATAAACTTCTAAGAATTAGCTTAAAGATCACTTAATCATATAGTCGATTGAACAGAACAATATCTAAGAATTAGAATTCAGAAAGATCTTCTGCACTATTACATGCGAGCACAAGTTTCAAGAGAGTTTGATGTTACCTTAGAAGACAGCTGCACAATGGTATATTTCCAATATTTCGAATATTGTAATTTGGAAAATAAATAAATATACAATGTTGCATGCAGGTTCAGAGTTTAGATAGGGCACTACTGACTGTTACGAAAAAATTAGGTACGTCTTTAACTAATAAATTAGGAAAGGAAATGTCGCTAGCTTTGCAGAGAGATTCTCAGTATGAATTCCGCACTTGGCGTCTATACAATAATCACTTAATTGTTCGTAGATACAAGTATAAAAAACTTTCTAAACTATATCACTTTGTTTGGATGCACAGAATTGAATCCAGGAAATAAATTAGGTGGGAATTCCAAATCCAACCTGGAAAGGAAATGGGTGGTAATTCAAATTCTGTTGTTTGGGTGGTTTGGAATTTGCTGTTGGAATCAGATGGTGCTACCCAATTCCAATTCCTGTTTGGATGTGCAAACCATGGAATTGCATGTTTTTTGCGTTTGGCTATTTTATACTTGTGTTAATGTATGAATAGTCACATGTGTATATATTATATCTCGAAAAACTTTTTTGTAATACTATCCCTTTTTATTTTTCTCCGTTTATTATCTTAAGTGAAGTAAGCAAAATAATATCACATGATCAGAAATAATTCCTAGCTGCAAAGGTCCATCGACCAATGTTACTAGCTTTGTTCTGCAACTACTTCTATACGCATGGAATTAAGCAAGCTTCTAGGTAGTGCACGGCTGCGTCTTGTGATCTTGTTCTACCAACTGCTTCTGTTCAGACTTTGGTGCTACGACTTCTTCTATTCTAGAAACTAGTAGCACTTGTTACTGCCAAGCTCCATTGACCTATGTTACTACCGGTTGTCCTAGCTACTACTTGTGTACCAACGCTTGTACTAGCAACTACTTATAGTACTCGCTCCGGTTCATATTAATAGCCTCAATTTTGTCTAGATATAGAACGCATCTATGTTATATCTAGTCGTATCTAATCTATGTCTAGTCTAGTATAGATTAGATGCATTCCTATCTAGACAAAATTGGAAAAGTCGTTCTGATTTATTTATTCGTGAAATCTACCTGTTTGGATGTTTAAACCATGGAATTGGATGTTTTTTTGTGTTTAGCTATTTTATACTTGTGTAAATGCATGAACAGTCACATGTGTATATACTACAATGTATACGTATTATTTTCCATACATAGTAACATTAAAATAATCTGAACAAGATCACGGAAAGAAAATATGTAATTTATATTTATCACACACCAGACAAACTTATCATGACTGGACAGTTCATAATCAACCAAGTACGTAGTAGTTCAGTCTAACATCCTCACATCATAACAACCTTCAAGGCAAGGTCAAGAGATATATCTTCCTGAAGTTCTGAGGGAGTGCCTTAAATGCTTGAAACAAGCGTTCATTGATGATTAACTTCTGATAAGCCTTGATCATATCATAATCCTCCAACTCAGGTACCTGTTTAAGTGCATCAAGGATTTCCACTGGAGGAGTCTCCTTCGGCATTGGAAGTGGCTCGGTTGACTTCAAAGCCTCATGAAAAGATGTCCTCATTTGTCCCATCATGCACAAGATGTCTTCTCCAGTGCGTTGCTTCTTATGAGGCACCTCAAGTGACTCTTCAAGAACTGGCATGCTCGAACCACCTGCACCGCTCCCATGATCTTCTTCAACAAACTCAGCTGTTGTCCTAGCACCTGCGCCTGTTGCATGGTCTTTTGAATAGATAGTCTAAATTGCATCCCAGTTCCTGGCGACCTTGTTCCGATATTTATCTTCTTCCTTGTTAGCCTATGTAATACATAAATATGTTATCATACATGATATTGAAGTTGTAACTAATAGTACAAAATAAAATGTAGTGTTACATACCTCTACATATTGAGTCCATACTTCTTCACTTTCAACCATCACCATATTCTTATCCCAATCCCATCCAATGTCACTCTGAGCCAGCATCTTGCTAATGATCTCGTAATACTTGTCAAATGTTTTAATCCTTGCTTGTATTTTGTCCTTGTTGATAACAACATCACATTTCTCCTTCACATGTTTTATGCAAGCATTATACACATGTGGCTTCCAACAATTTTGAGCATGGTCACCATTGTTGTGATGCTCAACAAGCATGGCCAACAATATCGTGTCCATCTCAGGAGTCCATGTAAGGTATGACCTGCTACCTTTCTTTCCTTTCGGGTCAGCCATGCTTCTACAAGTTAAATTAAAGTAAGGACAAAAGACATAGTTGGAGTGACATAAAACATGACTGTATTAATATCAAGATGATGAATGCATAAAATTGTCACACAAAATCCACCATCATAAAGCTAGGACAAAAATAGAGTACATCATAAAGCAAGCTCAAAATCCACTGTAAGCTATCGAACTAGTCAAGCGATATTATCTAGTGCTCCATCGCTAGTTCAGCATGCGCAACAAGGTAGTCAGCAAGCATCTTATCAGCAAATTCCTATCTAAAGTTCGACCATGTAGTCGTTTGTTGGACACTTCTAATTAAAGTAGCATCATCTGCAGGATCGGGAGCCATGGCTGCTAGTTCAGCGTCGACTTCCTGGAGCAACAAATCATCCCTCACATGTTTCCTATCCCTTGTGTAGTTGTGCAACACACAACACACATTAATAATTCAAATCTGCAAATATTAATTTCGTATCAGTATTTGTTATTGTCAAAGTATTAATCTTGTGCAACACCATATGGACATGTATTACCTGGTCCTCTATACGAAAGAAAGAACAAGTACGTAGGAAGCCCCATTTCTTTTTCAACAAGCCAAAAGTTCTCTCCACTATGTTTCTAGCACGAGCATGACGTAAGTTGTACAACTCCTTTTCATTTTGCGGCTGTTGTTGACTTGCAACCCACTCTTTTAAGTGGTACCGAGTGGATCTAAATGGACATAGAAATCCAAGTCCATTTGTATAGCCAGCATCAACTAGATAGTACTTTCCTATTTATGAAGTAAAGAAGTTAGCTAACAATTAAACATGATAAAGAACAAAAGCCAAGAGGAATAGTCATACCCTCTGGTACAACAAATGCATTATGGCGGTCATTTCTCATAGCATCTTTTAAGACTCTCGAGTCTGATGAGGAGCCCTCCCATCCAGGTAGAACATAGAGAAATTTCATGTTTCAATCTACCACACCTAGCATGTTAGTGTTGATTTCTCGTTTTCTGTTTCTATACCTCCCCTTGTCAGCAGCATTAGCAAACATTGGAATATGACACCCATCCAATGCTCCAAGTGCATCACGAAACCATTTCCATTTGTAATCATTAGGAGGGTTGATAGAAGGGTCGGGAAGCTTGATAAACTCCCCATTTAGAGATAGGATGGCCGATAACACCAATGAGAAATTCCTACTGATAGTCTCTAAAGACCGTTGATAAGTGCCACCCAACATTCTCATTTTAATTCTGTGACCAACAACGTGTAGGAACATAGCAAGATTTTCTTCTACTGTCACAAACATGCTATCTTTGAGACCACACTTCTCTCGCATCATAGCACAAAGATCATGAAAGTTTCTTTTAGTTAACCGTAGCTTATCATAGCAAGTTGTCTCGAACCCATCGTATGTTTTTTTCAATATATACTTCCTATATGCTACCTTTTCCTCATCATCATTGAAACATCCTAAATTTCTCGGTGCTTTCTGTGTACTAACATATGCTAGAGCAAGACATGTCATCTCGAAAAACTTCTTGGTCAATACTATCCTTTTTCTTTTTCTTTGTTTATTCTCTTCGGTGACGTAAGAAACCAACTCTTGTTGGGACATGATCCTATAATTCACAGAACATTTCAATTTATCATGAAAGCCTACACAGTAGCATATTAATTGAATAAACTACCAACATGCAAGTGATGCAACAATATATATATAGGTAAAATAAGAGGGGCACCATGGTGTCTGGACACCCAGATACTCAACCGGTGGAACCTGTTGAAAAGGATACATATGCCGCCAAGAGGGGGGTGAATAGACGGTTTAAAACTTTTACGATATGGGCTTAACAAAGGCGGAATAAAACTAGCGTTTACTTTGTCAAGCACAAATCTTATATAAACTACGGTTCACCTATGCGCACCAACAACTTATGCTAAGCAATACAAGAAACTATGTGATAGCTAGATATAAGACTTCAAGCACGAAGGCTATCACAAAGTGAAGTGCATAAGTAATAGCTCGGGTATAGAGATAACTGAGGCACGCGGAGACGATGATTTATTACCGAGTTCCTCCCATAAAGGAAGTACGTCTCGTTGGAGGGGTGGGCGGTACTAGGACCACCACGCCACAAAAGGCCTCACCCTATTCTCCTGTGGACCTCACCACAAGAGGCCCGGTTCACTTCTTCACTATCGGTGCACTTGTCGGTGGCAATCCGTAACCTCTCACAAAGATTGGGGCACTTCTCCACAAATCAATTGGAGGCTCCCAACAAACAAGCTCGGGGAAAGCTCTACAGCTTAATTGGAGGCCCCAAGTAATCCACAAACCTGCAAAACAACTAAACCGTCTAGGATTCCAAGAACCCAAGAGTAAAAAAGATTCTCACCTTTCACCCAATCAAATCCTCACCGAGAACTCAAACCTATGCACCAAATGCAATGGCAAGAACACAAGAAGTGCTCAAGTCCTTCTTTCCCAAATCCCACCAAAGCTACAAAAGCTAGTGGGAGAATAAGAGAGGAAGAACACAAGAGGAAATCCACAAAAGAAACCCGACGATCTAGATCCCAATATGTTCCTCTCACATAGAGGAGAGATGGATTGGTGGAGTTGTAGATCTAGACCACCCCTTTCAAATCCCCCAAAAAGATTCAAGAAATATGGGAGGGATTGAGAGAAATTGCAAGCTCTTGAAGGTCAAAACAATGGAGGAGAGAGAGAATGCAAGCCGCCAGCCTAAGGAGGAAGAAGGGGTCTATTTATACCCCTCCCCAACGAAATATGACCGTTTGGGACCTCCCAGGCCAGATAATCCGCCCCTCCCCCGGATATTCTGGGTTCCCCGGGCCAAAATATGGCTAAGGACTTCACGGCGCGACCCTCAATATAGGGGGGGGGGGTATTTGGGCCGGATAATCCGCCCCCGGAGGCCCGGATAATCCGCCCCTGTTACTGGGAGCCACGCCTCAGAGTCCTTAGCCGTTTTCCAAAAATTGGGCTGGATAATCCGCCCCCATGGCCGGATAATTCGCTCCCCTGAAAACTGGCAGAAACATCGTAACTGAAACAATCATAACTTTTGCATCTGGACTCCGTTTTTGATGATCTTGGGATCGTTTTAAAGAGGACAATAAGATCTACAAGATCATCCATAGAAACATCATAGTCCAGAAAGATAGGATAGAACCAAATGACGAAAGGTTTGACCTCTCCCAAAAAGACGAACCGATAAAACCTCCAACATCGAAAACGCAATAGAGAAAGCATATGAAATTCGTTTTCGATGAACTTGAGATTGTCATGGAGATTAACACAAGATCTAAATACTCACATGAGTAAGACCCAAATAATAACCAAGAAAGATGATGCCAAGTATGCAAAGGTTTGAGCTCTCACCGAGGGATATGATCAAGTTACTCACTCGAGAGCCCCTCTTGATAGTACGGTTATCTATCCTATAAACTGGTCTCCCCAACTAACACCACGAGACCGGTAAGAAAGAAACCCTATCAAGATCAAACAATTGCCTTGTGCATATTCCACCTGATGTTGATGATGACGATCTTCTACACCTCAAGATGGAACACCTTTCTTGATTGCGCTAGCTTGGTGAAGACTTGGAATTTGCTCCCCCATACTCCACTATGGAAGAGCCTCTCTTTTAGGCATATCTTCACATATCCATGATCACCATAAGGATGGAAAGCTACACTTGAGATCATCTTATTATTCAAGACACACTTTCCATAGGCTCAACTTCTACTTGACCAATCTCCGGATCATTCCTTGAAACCTTGATCAACACTTGATCTTCTTCACTTTCTTCTTCTTCCAACCTTGAAGCCAACATATGGTTCAAGCATTGCCTATGGACAAATCCTACAAGTAGAACTCAATGCAAACATAAGTCCATAAATATTGTCATTAATTACCAAAACCACACATGGGGCACACATGTTCTTTCAATCTCCCCCATTTTGGTAATTGATGACAATCCCTTTGAGAGGGTTTATATCTATATATTCAACATGCAAAGAAACAACAAAGATGCAAGAGAATGAGACGCAAATGCATAAGAACAAACTCAAAGCATGAAACCAACTTCCCTTAAACCCTCCAAAACTTCTCCCCCATTGGCATCGATTGCCAAAATGGGTGAAAAGCTCTACACGGCCAATAGAGTGATAATTCCTCCAAAATGTGTACATTTCTCATAGTGTGAGTGGAATAAAATGCACGTATCCAATGACGAATACTTAGGAGGAGGTTAAAAAATATTGAGGATCAAAAGATTGCAAAAAAATTTAACAAGGTGAAGAAGCATCAACAAATGAAGCAAGCAATCAAAAGATCCAAAGAACCACTTGACAAAAAGAACATACCAAATCAAAGATAGATATTATGATAAGATTGAAAAGAGAGTGTTCTATATAATATGAGGAGGCTCCCCAAGGTTTGTGCAAAAAAATTGCATTTGAATACAATATGGACAAACATGGCATCCTCACTCCCTCGATATTATTTAAAACCCAACTTTGTACGAAAGAGCATATACCAAGGCATAAAACTTGAAATAAACAAATGGTTGAGCAACGGGTAAGAGACAACATAATAGCAGGCTCAACCACAAGGATGTGTGAGAGGCATGACAAAGCATAGTATAAGACTAATGCAAGGATGATCATTGATAATCAACATAGTCTTCAATGAATGATATTGCTTAGTATGACCATACAACACACACGAAACAAAGAATATGTCAAAAAAGGAGAAGTAACATCTCTCATGTGTATAAGTTTCTAAGTAGACAATCTCACAAAGATATTGATCCACAAAGAAACATGTACACACAAAATAGATACTAAAATAAATAGAGCAAGATATCCAAAATTAAGTCATGACAATACACCACTAAGATCTTTGCTTGATAGCATGGCCAAAAGGCTCAATTTTATCTTATTGTATATTCCTGAACTTTAACCACAAACATATCAAATACATCACAACTACCACTAAGGGAAGTAGAGATAGTTGGAATGTATTGCAAGAGGAATCAAGTATCACAAAGAAAGAATCAACTTCGCAAATTCATAAATATTGCACATGAGAGTACTTTGAGGAAACAATAGGCAATATAATTGCTAGATTGACATATTTGGGATTGGTGAATCATGATCATGATTTTTTATAGTCCCAATTATATGCACTCATCTCAACTTACTCACATATGCAATAGAGAGCGTTCTTTAAGGCCAAAGAAAGAACCACAACAACTACAAATACAAAAAAAATCATGCCAATATGCAACCTACCATAGGTTGGAAGACGATATGTACGCATGAGTAGGAGATACTTGTTACCGAGATATCATTGTTGTGATGAAGTAGATAGGAGTCTCTTGATCATCCTTGCTTGTCTATAATTATCATTGAGTCGTCACTTATTCCTTATGAAAGAGACAAGCATCCAATGCACCTCGAAGGTACCTAAAACAAAATTCAAGTACAATATGGTCCCCAAACTTATTGGGTCCAAAATAGTTAGAGCAACTACAATACATAGGAGAGACTCCACATAAATATGTGCATATTGATATGAATTGAATTTCATGTACATCTTAGCCAATTAGGATTTTGTGGAGTTTCCCCTATATATTGGATCAAGTAAAGCATGCACGCCATAATATATACATTTATTAAATATGCATGCACACTACTTTCAAGAACCAAAGGAGATACAATTTGAACAAAATACCAAGTAAACCAAGAAGAAACACCAAAGTGTGACATGATAAAAGGTTGTTAAAATTATATCAAATAACCAAATCAACTCATGAAAGAGCACATGTTCAACAAATGAACTAGGCAAAAAACAAAGAGAAAGAGATAGACAAAAACACAAATGCTCAAGGATTTATCTCATTCTAAAATGTCAAAAAAGTTAGAAAGGAATGAGATAAAGCCAACTCCCAAAAAGAGAAAGTTAAAAAAAAACACACCAAACTCTCAACACTTTTCAAGATGACACAAAGTACCAAAGGAATATTTATCTTCCAAAGACATAAAAACGATATGGAGCAAAACATGTTGTGAAGAAGCATAAAAGGAGTGTTCTACACAATATAGGAAAACTCCCCCATGATTAGTGCATTATTTAAGATTTTTCATTTGAATACACAATGCACCCACATGGGATCATCATCTCTACCTACATCAAATAGAGCACTAAATGATTTCAAGTCAAAGAAATATCCAAAAATGAGATAACATGTAGAATTCAATAAAGGCTCAACACAAAAAAACAAGTACATGGTGTGCAAGCCAACATACACAAATAAACTTGATAACTCAAGATAAGTAAGTGGTTATGCACAACATATAAAAACACATGCAAGGTACAAACCAACACATGCACAAGGGGCGAGTAACTTTAAATGTAAATGAGTTGAGAACATGTTACCGCAAAGAGGAACAATGGATATATGATAGAGATAATATAATATAAATCACTTGGCTTGATACAATATAATTGATGAAGTTCCCTTAATTCTTCATGATTTAGCCAAGTCTCCAAAGCCCTCCACCAACACCTATTGATTAAGTTTTAGCTTGTTGGTCCCCAACCAAGTTGGGTCCTAAGAAGTTAGTCACAATAGGCTTGGCAACCCAAATGGTTCTTTTCTTGACACCACATTGGGCACCAAAATATTTGGCAAACACATTTCCAACCACATCCTTACTAAGAGAATAAACATCATCAATAATAATAGGGTTGGATGAGGAGTTACCAATAGTGCATGAAGAAGAGAGGTGACCTTTCTCACGACATATGTAGCAAGTTCTTTTCTTCCATTTCTTCACACTTGATTTATCCACAATGGCAGTATTATCTTGATTCTTTTTGCGAAATGGCCTTTCTTCAACTGGAGGTACACCATGACCTTGAACTTGAGGCCTCTTCCCTTTTTGCTTCTCACTGAGAGTCTTATTCTTCAATGGGCAAGATCTAACATGGTGCCCTTCAATTTTGCACTTGAAGCAAACAATCTTGGCCAAATTCTTGACATGTTCTTGGCCCTTCTTCTTGTCTCTCTTAAACTTATTATTGTTAGTGGACTTGTTCTTGATATTGGATTTGAATCCAAGCCCACTCTTGTCATTGGGAAATTTTTGCACACTCAAGATCTCGTTGAGTGTGTCCCTCCCTTCCTGGCCCTTTTTCAAGTCCCTCTTCAAAGATGACACTTCTGCCTTGAGCTCTTTGATTTCCTCTACATGGTTAGTATAAACACAAATACTAGAGGAAGTAGAAGCTTCATTGTTAGAGCAACAAGGCAAGGAATGTAATTCATTACAAGATGTAGCAATAATATGAGACGATGAATTACGAGGACTAGCACATGGGATTACGACATTTGTAGTGGATGTAGTGCTAATGTACACATGAGGCTCATTAGATGTTACCTTTGACACAATAGCCTCATGAGCTAACTTTAGACTATCATGGGAGGCTAGAAGATCCCCATGAGAGCTTGATAGCATAACATGACTTTCTTCCAATTTCCCATAATTGCTAGTTAGCAAAGCAAGTTGAGCCTTTAGCTCAACATTCTCCTTCAAAATAGATGCTTAAAAAGAAGTAGAGTTAGTAGCACAAGCATCATTATGATGAGCAATAGTAGAAGACAACTTGGAAATCTCATTATATTTTCTTTTGAGATCAATTGCCACCTCAAGAGCTTTATCACGGGTTTCCTTTACTTTAGACACTTCTAGAGTAAATGTCTCCTCAAGAGATTCTTTGGTTGCTTGTGCTTCTTCAAGAGCTTCATTTAGATTTGCAATATCATTAGCATACTCACGCTCAAGGCTACTCATTTTGTCAATTGTGTTCTCATGCTCCTCAACTTGAGCTTCTAACTTATCAATACGTTATTTGCTCTCAATAGCAAAACCCAAGATTTCAACAAAGTTAGAGCAAGCAATATTATTCTTAACAAGAGCATGATAAACAATCTCACCCTTTTCATGTAACAAATCAACATCAATCTCTTCTTCCTCATTATACTCATCCTCATCATCACAAGAGGTATTGGGTTCCAAAGTAGGAGATACCTTTGAATCCCTAGCCATAAGGCATAGATGGGAACCGTGAGATGATGATACTGAAGAATTACTTGAGGCTTCATTCAAGATGTTGTCTTGACTCGTAGAATCTTCAGTTTCCTCTACATTATTAGAAACACAACAACTAGAGGAAATAAAAGCATTTATATCATGGCAACAAGGAATATCAAGCATATCATCATGAGATTTACTCAAACAACTTACACATGATATGCAAGGACTATCAACACAAGCATGTAAGGAGTTTGTAGTGCTAGAAGTGTTAAAGTCCAAAGATAGATCATTGAAACTAGATAGAGAGGAGGGATTACAAATAGTAAGCACACTATCCATATTGCAATTTCTATCACCACTTACCATATCATTACCTTGTGAAAAATCACATGTTGGTGAAGTGGTAGAAGATGAGAAATCATCTCGACCGGAAGTGGAAGCAACACAATCATCCTCAAAAATATTGGACACAACATATTTATCTTGAAGTTTTGTCCATAACTCATGAGCGCTCCAAAAAGGTATGACTGAAGAAGTAACTACATGTCTCAAAGCATTAACAAGCACATTAGAAGCTTGAGCATCGAGATATAAGTTTTTCTCATCCTCACAAGATAGATTAAGGAAATCCATTGGAGGAGAAAAACCTATATCTACGATTCGCTCCAAATTTGGGTCCATGGCCCAAAAATGATTAAGCATACAAATTTTCCAAATCTCATAACATGTGCCATCGAATATGAAAATGTCATCGTGCACTAATCCCCTAGCCGACATCTTTACTCTCAAGGCGGTGAAGCCCAAAAAGAGAGATCAGGCTCTGATACCAATTGAAAAGGATACAGATGCCGCCTAGAGGGGGGTGAATAGGCGGTTTAAAACTTTTACGATATGGGCTTAACAAAGGCGGAATAAAACTAGCGTTTACTTTGTCAAGCAGAAATCTTATATAAACTACGGTTCACCTATGTGCACCAACAACTTATGCTAAGCAATACAA
Source organism: Avena insularis (assembly GCA_023614405.1). Taxonomy (NCBI): domain Eukaryota; kingdom Viridiplantae; phylum Streptophyta; class Magnoliopsida; order Poales; family Poaceae; genus Avena; species Avena insularis. The sequence continues at coordinate 403,992,248 of CM042696.1, forward strand.
GCAACTATGTGATAGCTAGATATAAGACTTCAAGCACGAAGGCTATCACAAAGTGAAGTGCATAAGTAATAGCTCGGGTATAGAGATAACCGAGGCACGCGGAGACGATGATTTATTACCGAGTTCCTCCCATAAAGGAAGTACGTATCGTTGGAGGGGTGGGCGGTACTAGGACCACCACGCCACAAAAGGCCTCACCCTATTCTCCTGTGAACCTCGCCACAAGAGGCCCGGTTCACTTCTTCACTATCGGTACACTTGTCGGTGGCAATCCATAACCTCTCACAAAGATTGGGGCACTTCTCCACAACTCAATTGGAGGCTCCCAACAAACAAGCTCAGGGAAAGCTCCACAACTTAATTGGAGGCCCCAAGTAATCCACAAACCTGCAAAATAACTAAACCGTCCAGGATTCCAAGAACCCAAGAGTAAAAAGATTCTCACCTTTCACCCAATCAAATCCTCACCGAGAACTCAAACCTATGCACCAAATGCAATGGCAAGAACACAAGAAGTGCTCAAGTCCTTCTTTCCCAAATCCCACCAAAGCTACAAAAGCTAGTGGGAGAATAAGAGAGGAAGAACACAAGAGGAAATCCACAAAAGAAACCCGAAGATCTAGATCCCAATATGTTCCTCTCACATAGAGGAGAGATGGATTGGTGGAGTTGTAGATCTAGACCACCCCTTTCAAATACCCCAAAAAGATTCAAGAAATATGGGAGGGATTGAGAGAAATTGCAAGCTCTTGAAGGTCAAAACAATGGAGGAGAGAGAGAATGCAAGCCGCCAGCCTAAGGAGGAAGAAGGGGTCTATTTATACCCCTCCCCAATGAAATATGACTGTTTGGGACCTCCCAGGCCAGATAATCCGCCCCTCCCCCGGATATTCCGGGTTCCCGGGCCAAAATATGGCTAAGGACTTCGCGGCGCGACCCTCGGTATAGGGGGCGGATATTTGGGCCGGATAATCCGTCCCCGGAGGCCCGGATAATCCGCCCCTGTTACTGGGAGCCACGCCTCAAAGTCCTTAGCCGTTTTCCAAAAATTGGGCTGGCTAATCCGCCCCCATGGCTAGATAATTCGCCCCCCCTAAAAACTGGCAGAAACAGCGAAACTGAAACAATCATAACTTTTGCATCTGGACTCCGTTTTTGATGATCTTGGGATCGTTTTAAACAGGACAATGAGATCTACAAGATCATCCATAGAAACATCATAGTCCAGAAAGGTAGGATAGAACCAAATGACGAAAGGTTTGACCTCTCCCAAAAAGACGAACCGATAAAACCTCCAACATCAAAAACGCAATAGAGAAAGCATATGAAATTCGTTTTCGATGAACTTGAGCTTGTCATGGATATTAACACAAGATCTAAATACTCACATGAGTAAGACCCAAATAAGAACCAAGAAAGATGATGCCAAGTATGCAAAGGTTTGAGCTCTCACCGAGGGATATGATAAAGTTACTCACTCGAAAGTCCCTCTTGATAGTACAGTTATCTATCCTATAAACTGGTCTCCCCAACTAACACCACGAGACCGGTAAGAAAGAAACCCTATCAAGATCAAACAATTGCCTTGTGCATATTCCATCTGATGTTGATGATGACGATCTTCTACACCTCAAGATGGAACACCTTTCTTGATTGCGCTAGCTTGGTGAAGACTTAGAATTTGCTCCCCCATACTCCACTATGGAAGAGCCTCTCTTTTAGGCATATCTTTACATATCCATGATCACCATAAGGATGGAAAGCTACACTTGAGATCACCTTATTATTCAAGACACACTTTCCATAGGCTCAACTTCTACTTGACCAATCTCCGGATCATTCCTTAAAACCTTGATTAACACTTGATCTTCTTCACTTTCTTCTTCTTCCAACCTTGAAGCCAACATACGGTTCAAGAATTGCCTATGGACAAATCCTACAAGTAGAACTCAATGCAAACATACGTCAATAAAGATTTTCATTAATTACCAAAACCACACATGGGGCACACATGTTCTTTCACCTATACGCATGCATGATAATTAACCTGCCAATACCTGTCCAAATTAATCCACCGTGATTTGCATGCATGCGTGACAATTAAGCTGCTAATCTCTTTCCAAATAAATTGACCGTGATTAAAATTAATAAATCAGCCTTGATTTGCGTGCCATCAATGCCTGCATTGATTTCTTTTGAATGCATAAATTTAACAAATCAGCCTAGTACACCCATTTCTATTTCAGGGATTGTGAAAGGATCATAAATTCAACATGTGAGTATAATCCATAGGATTCAATTTACCATATCGCATTTGTGAGTATGTGATACCTGCCCGATGCATACCTGAGGTATCTCATAACCATTGAAATTAAACATGTCATTTTGTCGTTTGATTTTGGTATTGCATACGCACATAATCATAGGTATGCAGTTTGCTAGTATATACCTTCTAATTAATACTGCATACCTAGGATCATAAGTTCGAAAGACATACCCACAAATTTGTATGAAGTATTCTAGTATATACCTCTAATTAATACTGCATACCTAGGATCACAATTTCAACTTGTGAATATAGTCATAGGATTTAATGTACCATATCGTATTTGTATGTGATACCTACACGTTGCATGCTAGAGGTATCTAATACCCATTAGACATTTCATTTTTTCCATTCAATTTTGGTGTCGCATGCCCACATGATTGTACACTACTAGGAAAATGGCTATAGGTAATCTACACATTCGTGGCGCACGTGCTAGTGGTGCCCCACGACTAAAATAGGCGTGGCGCACTGGACACAGGTGCCCTACGGCTATCTACCATAATAGTGGCGCACATGCGCTTGGTGCGCCACGGTCGAGTGTGGGCCAGGCCCCTATCGGCCGTAGACCACATAGCCGTAGCGCACCCCTGTGAAGTGTGTTACAGGTGTGGCCGATAGTCGTGGCGCACATGGCCTTCGTGCGCTACAGGCAAGATCGGGCCACCCGTACTGTTAACTGGGACAACACGTCTGTGGCGCACTGCCGGTAAGTGCGCCACGGATGTTCTTTACTCCTGTGGCGCACCTCCTCATGTGTGCCACGGATGTGCGTTCTGCTACTTCTTTTTGGCAGATATCACCTTTGCATATTTGACTAGATCTCACCATCTCACACTTCACTTTCCCCTCCTTCTTCCTCCTTGCATCTCGCCCCCCTCCTCCTTCCACCTCAATTTCTCCACTCTTTCACCATTTGTAGCATGTAAAACTTACGTTGGATGCTACTGATGGGTTCGTAGCATGGAAAACAAAAAATTTCTACCGCAAGAACGAACAAAACCCAGATCTAATCTAGATAAAAGCCAAGATCTAATCTATTAGACATGTGCAACGAGATAGATCTGTACTAACCCTCATAGATCCGAAAGCGTTAGGAGATTAGATCCCGGGGTTGATGTAGTCGATCACTTGTCGATCTCAAGATCGTGTGGACGATCCTTCCGGCGCCGCGTTCCGGCAGCGCTTCCACAGTCGGTCACACGTGCGGAGTAGAAGCAGACCTTCCTCTCCCCGTTCCAGCGAGCAGCGGAGGTAGTAGATCTTCTCCACGGAATCCCAGCAGCACGACGGCGTGGTGGTGGTGGTGGAGGTGAGAATTCTGCAGGGCTTCGCCTATGCCTGTGCAGAAGAAAGGTGGAGGAGAGAGGCGGCTGAGATTAGTTGTTATGGAAGAGGACCAAGAGGGGGCGCCCCCTCCCTTCTATTTAAGGGAGGGAGGCGCGTCTGGGGAGGGGGAGTCCTAGTAGGACTCCCCTCCTAGGGCCGGCGGTGGGAAGGAGGGAGGAGTCCTCCTCCCCCACGAATCCGTGTCTTGCCCCACTTGGACTCCTTGATCCCTTCCTTGGTTTTCAAGTAAACTCCAAGAAATCCTCTACAACCTTCTAGAACATTCTGAAACCTTCTAGAATCTCCATACAAACACTCCGGAACATTTCCTAACTTAGAAAATGATCCCCAATATATGAATCTTATTCTCCGGACCATTCTGGATCTCATCGTGATGTCCCGGATCCATTCCGAGACTCCGAACATCATTCGGTCTCCAACGCATATTCCATATCTACTTAAAACAACTTCGAACCTTAAGTGTGTCACCCTACGGTTCGTGAATATGCAGACATGATGAAGACACCTCTCTGATCAATAACCATCAGCGGGATCTGGAGATCCATAACGGCTCCCACATATTCAACGATGACTTCGTGATCGATAGAACCATTAACATACGAAACCAATTCCCTTTGTCACACGATATTCTACTTATCCGAGGTTTGATCGTCGGTATCTCCATACCTAGTTCTAACTCACATCGATAAGTACTCTTTACTCGTTCCATGTTATGTCATCCCTTGTGACCTAGTCACATGCTTGCAAGCTAACTAGATGACATTCCACCGAGAGGGCCCAGAGCATATCTATCCGTCATATGGATGGACAAATCCCAATCTTGGTCTATGCGCTTCAACACATACTTTTAGAATACCCAATGAAAGTGGAAATATCCAACGGATTAGTATTATCCGGGATAAAACCCCGGCTCATTGAGCCGCTGCAAAGATCATCGGGGTGCTGGATAGAAGAACTACCAGCGGTACTGTGGAGTTTAAGAACAACTCTAAATCGATCAACAGGCTATACGCCATTTTTTCTGGTATATGGGGCAGAAGCTATATTACCAGCCGACATAGAGCATGATTCGCCTAGGGTCACCCAATACAGAAGCCGGAGTGCAAGAAGCCCGGAAAAATGATGTTGATCTGCTGGAAGAAGCGAGAGAACTGGCACTGTCCATATTTGCCATGTATCAGCAAAATCTCCGATGCTATCATAGCCGGAAAGTGTGCCCCCGAGTCTTTCGGGAAGGCGATCTGGTGCTCCGGTTGGTACAACGTACTACTGGCATGCATAAATTATCCCCCCCATGGGAAGGGCCATTCATTGTGAGCAAAGCATTGCACAATGATTCTTACTATCTCATAGATGCAAAGCCACAGGAAAAGAACAAGGCGGACAGGTCCGGAGAGGAATCCAAGCGACCGTGGAATGTAGCACTACTTCGTCCCTTCTACACTTAGCTAAGAAGTGTATGTATCCGAGTCGTCTCATATGTCGGTATGTATGTCGGCAATGAGCTTATCAATGAAATAGCAGCGCCTCGAGCAGTAACTCGGGGACTGCCTTAATAATGTTTGTTGTTATTTTTTATGCGGTAGCTGGAATAAGTCGTTCTACTTAACCCGGATTAGTAATGTGTGAGCACCAAAAACCCAACCCTTCGACTTGCTGCTGTCCAACAAGAATTGGCTTCATGGCAAGCAAGGGAACAAGTTTGGAATTGCGTAGCACATGAAAAACGACTAAGGAAACGATTCTATTCGAGCTAATGCTTGTTTTTCGGACTAACCCTGTATTTATTTTCAAGTTATTATGCTGAATTATTTTGAGCTAAGCCTAAAAGTTTCTAAGTATTGTTAAAACAATTTTTGAAGCTCGGATTCGTAAGTCGTAAAACCGAATCAAGGTAGACACGGACCGAGCCAGAGAATTGGACGAACAAGAAAATGAAACTCGGGGACTGCGCCCAAGTTAATCCGGCATAGAAATGTAGTAGCAAAATATCACATATCCAGCATACAATTGCACCCGGCATACCGGGGATTTGATAAATTTTCAAGTTTTTTGGAACTAAGGAGCGACAGGAGGAGGAAGTTCGGCGTCGTCGTCGATGTCTTCAATATCTGAAGCATCATCTTCTCCGCCCTCATCCGACCTATCTTCAACGTTCTCATTTTGCTCGTCCCCAGCGGATTCCAGGAAGCTCGGTCCTTCAACCCAGTCATGAATAGGTGAATATTCGACGAGGCTATAGGCGCAAGCATGGCGCCGAGCTACCCACTCTGGATCATCGGTCCATCTGGATCCGGTGCGCCGGCGTGTAAGGAGGCTGAGGTTGATCTTCTCGTACCATGTGAGAATATGGTGAAGGATGGTGTCCGCTGCGGCACGACCAGCGGACTCTCTCCAGAGGTCAAGCTGGGTCTCAACTTCCATTAACTTCTCGACAAGAATTGCGATGGTCTCCGGGCTACTCTCTTCGAGCCAGAACGTATTGAAAATGCGAACTGCAACGTCGAGGATATCCTTGCCATAATTCTTGATGGTGTCCACGCGGGAGGACAAGCTGACCAATAGGTCCTCCATGTCCAAGGGAATGTTCTCACCATCAAGAGCAATGGGAGTACCCCTCTCTCGGCGAAATTTGGCAACAGCAGCGCTTGCAATAGCAGTACCCTCTGGAAAGTGGTCTGGAAACAAGGCAAAGGAAGAAGGTAAAGAAAAGACATATGAGGTAACCCGGAGAGTTATGTCGGACAAGGGAAAGAAACTTACGAGAAATATGGCTATGGATCCGGGTTAACTACTTGAGGCAGGCATCGCGTCTTTTGTGAAGTTTCTCAAGCTCAGCATTCGCCGACCCAAGTTGTAGGTCGGATTCTCTGAGTAGGTCCTGGTCCTTGGAGATCTGGAGAGTAAGGCGCTCACACTCTTCTGTGAAGTTCTGGCCAACCTTTTGGAGCTCAGTTCGGTGCTGGGCCTTCATCTTCTCCATCTCATCCTTGAGCTTGGCAATCTCGTCGTCCTTAGTCCGGACGAGAGCAAGCTCATCATCCTTTTTCTTCAGCTCGGCTTGATGTTGCCCTGCTTGTTCGAGAAAATGCAGCATCATATCAGGCACGGGCACACTATCCTCAAGCGACGTTGAAATAGTATGTTGACCCGGCAGAGCCAAGGAGTGAATGTTTGCCGAGCCAAGGAGAAGAATAAATGGAAGACACTTCGAGGTCGAACAAGAAAGGACATACCCCGGATTTCCTCCAAGTTCTTCCGCATGATCTTGTTCTCAGCCTCCACCCCAGCTGCAGAAACCGAATGAGGAGATTATTTCGGTGGAAGAAAGTGAAGAAAAATGGAGAGGTGCCGAGGGAGAAAATTACCCCTTTTTCATGTTCTGCACCAAGTGCAACATGTTTTGCACGCAGCATCTTGTGGGTATCAAGCAGGGATTGGAATTCAGCGCTCCGGCGATTGGTGGTTACCTGAAAGAAGTACAGAAGTGTAAAATTAGCTTGGTGCATAATCGAAGTGTACAAGATTCGGGCCAAGCGGAACTTAACCCGGCTCTAGGTGTGTGCATATTCGAAGTGTGCAAGATCCGGGCCAAGTGGAACTTAACCCGGCTCTAGGTGTGTGCATATTCGAAATGTGCAAGATCCAGGCCAAGTAGAACTTAACCCGGCTCTAGGTGTGTGCATATTCGAAGTGTACAAGATCCGGGCCAAGTGGAACTTAACCCGGCTCTAGGTGTGTGCATATTCGAAGCGTGCAAGATCCGGGCCAAGTGGAACTTAACCTGGCTCTAGGTGTGTGCATATTCGAAGTGGGCAAGATCCAGGCCAAGTGGAACTTAACCCGGCTCTAGGTGTGTGCATATTTGAAGTTTACATGCAGCTACGTTAGTTTTCTAATGAGCATCCGGCCGAGTAACAAGCTACTCCACCGGAGGCTCGGGGACTAATGGTTATTATCTACAACATGTAAAGGAGAAACGACATACCTCCATCATTCTCCCCGCGAGGTTAATTTCCATAGCGGCGGTATTCATCTGGGCAGAAAATTCTGCGGGGCCGAACTTTTCCGGGAGATCGTCGTTGTGGACGAACTCTGCCTTGTTCCAGTTCATGACGAACTCGATAAGGCTCGGAGGGTACCGTTCACCAGTGGGCATGTGGGGTTCCACCAAGCCCTTCACGTGAGCTTCTTTCCTCTCAACTAGGGCAAGAGCTGGGCTGGTGTGCAGAACCATCTGCTGTGCATCAGTTGGCTCGGCAGGAACATCCGTCGCTGCTGGTGATTTCTTCGGAAGCATCGACGATAGGGTTCGCTGCCCGGCCTCGACGGATGCAGACTTGGCAGTATCCGGAGCCTTTTTGCCCTTAGCTTGCTGGGAAGAAGTAACTATGGTGGATTTCCCTTTAGAAGCTGCTGTAGTAGTTCCTCGCCGAGGCTGAGATGACTCGGACGAGGCAGAAGAACTTGGCACTGGAGCTCTTGTAGCTGGATTTGGAGCTGTTGTTGGTTTCCTTGGTGTCGGGGCAGGTGCTGGCTCGGTTGCTGGTACTGGAGCTGCTGCTGGTGCTGGTGTTGTGGTTGCTGGTTACGGCGATGCCGAAGTGGTGGACGCTGTCGCCTCGGCTGGACCGACCCCTCCTGCTCTGAGGTCGCGTTCCTCTCGATGAGGCGGAACCCAGAGCACCCGCAGAACCCTCCGGAATAGGGCTCAGTGGGCGTGACTCGTTGTCACGAGGAGGAGAAGGGCCAGACCGAAGGGGTGAAGAGATGCTTGATTCGCTCTGAGGGACCTCCACCGGAGGCCTGAAAAAGAGAATAATGTCAGAAGAGAAATTACCACGATGCAAGGAAAAGTGAGTTACGCAATGAAAAATAACTTACGCATCCGAGGTCTCGGCCTCCTTGGGTTTCCGAGCCCTCCGTGCCGGGGCTTTGCCTGCCCGCTTGGAGGCAGTCTTGTCTCTAGCCTTCTTTTGCCTTTTTGTGGGCTGAGAACGTTCGGAGGAAGAACTTGATGTGGATCCACGCTTCTTCTTCGACGCCACCAGAACCGGCTCGCCCGTAGCAAGTGGAGGATCCTCGTAGATATGCCCACCGGGGTTAGCTGATGCCGGAAAGGCAAAATAAAGAGGGACAACCTCAATAGGTTCAATCACGTCGACATCCGAGTCATCCTCATCATCGGGCCAATTTCTAAGAGAAGAGAATTTACCGCTGGGTCGTTTGGTAGCGTCGGTCATAGGGAGGAACATCTCCTGGTCCGGTTCCTCCTCATCCGGGATTTATCGGTCCGGCGCCCGGGTCCGTACCATCCTCAAGAGTTTGCTGAAGGAACAGCTGAGAAAAAGCACAAAGAGCAGAGTCAACAATACAACAAAAACCGACACATACTTGATCCGAAATAAGTTTGCCCCGCGAAGCTTACCGCGGGAGGGAGCCTATCACGACAGTAGTGCTCGATTCCCCACGTCCATTCGGCGGAGAAATCCTTGTGGGTGGTGAAAAGAGCCTTAACCCGGCGAAAGATCTCCATGTTGCTCAACTCGAAGGAGGAGGTTCGGTTGGGGTCGCGGCCGAAACTCATGTGGCACAACTTGTGGGTGCGCTTCTGGAGGGGAGAGATTCGGTTGCGCATGAACCTGATCATAGCATCCTCGTTGTGCAATCCGAGTTTCTTCATCTCCGTGAACCTCTTGTTAACTTGGTTGGCCAGAGCTGTAGGCTTCTTGGGGACCTCCTCCCAGAAATCTGTGTCAGGTAGACCCGGAGCATAGGGCAGCAACCGAATCAAATCTTCGGTACCCTCGTTCCGGACGTAGAAGAAGGTCCGGGCCCATCCTTTGCAGGAGTCAAGCCCGGTAACCCGGGGAAAGACCAAAAACCTCCGGGGCAAGATGGAGGCAGCTCCGAATTAGGTGAGCTGCTTATCCTCTGACTCTACATGGATATTGGGGACGACGTTGCGACGAAGGCCGAAGAACCGAATCCACAGCTCCTTCGTGGGCCATAGTCCGGTGTAGCCTTTGATCATAGAGGCAAAGGCAGACAGAGAGGTGATAGCATTCGCTGGGAGATGGTGCGGCTGCAAGTGGTAGGTCCTAACCCAATCCCGGAAGAAATCGCTCACCGACAGACCAAATCCCCGTTGAAAGTGGGACAGGAATACAACAAACTCACCCGGATTGGGTGAGGGGGCCAGTTCGGCGGAGGGGAGACAAGCGGTGACGCCGGCGGGAATGCGCCTAGTCCGGTAGAGCTAGTCAATGTCATCTTGACAGACCCATGAACCGGCCCACGCGCCGCGGTCTGCCGCATCGGCGTACTCCTCCATCTCCTGCTCAGCGACGACGAGCTCCTCCTCTGTCATCTCGTATCCACTATCCTCGCTGGATCTAGCGGCGGCGGGGATCTGAGGCCTGGATTGGCGAGGACCCATGGCTAAGCAGTTGCACAGCGGTGGCTGCGAAGCAGAAGCACGGGGAGAGTGTGGCGGCGGCGCTGCTGCTAGAAGCACCGGCGGCGGCGTGGTCGCGAGGAAGACGAAGGAGAAAGGCAACGGGCAGAGGGGCGCGGAGGTGGAAAAACGCTAAGGGGTGCGCCCCTCCACTACTTAAACCACCCCCAGAGATGGATGAGTAGGATCACGCTGCGCCGACGAGCCGCACGGTGTGGCCGTGTATCACCTGCATCAGCCAATCAGAAAAAAGCCACACAGGGGGCCACAGAGTAGAAGCAATCCTGTGACGCGACGCGCTGATGCGGTAAACAAGGAGGCGGGCATGACGTGACCCATGCGCAGTGATAACTGACAATTACTGCGGCGGTTACTGTGCAGGCCCTTAAAATAAGACGAGGTAATGATTAGCCTCCACGTGGGTTGGCGTATGAGAGAAGGAAACGGGGCCCGGATCAAACCATGATAACCATGGGATCCGAGCCAAAGTGGTGACCCGGCCGGCAAGTGAAAACTTGGAATGTGCGAAGGGAACGTAAATCCATATAATCCGAGATAAGGAGCCAACCCGGAATTAAACGGCCGAGGCTCGAACAGAAATGAACCTGATGTGGCCTTAGCGGCCAAGGAAGCTAAGACCGCACCAGCTTCGGGGACTAATGTTGGGGGGATACCCCCGGGTATGGTCACTCCGGGGTATAAGGGTCGAGTTAGCCGAGGTTCAGCAAGGTCAAAGCGGATGCTGGCCGGGTCACCTCAAGGCAGGCCGGATCACGGGGTAACCCGGACCAGGGGGGGACGCCTAACATTGTCTCATCCGACTTAAGGAGTAAGTCGGAAGTGCTTGTCTAACTTATATGCAGGAACAGGTGTGGCCGGATCTACCATGATCCGGGTCCTCGCTTAGCTTCTGGGAGAAGGAAGGAATCTCTCTGGTCAAAAAGAAGGTTCGGTACGCATTGCATGAGCAGAGAAAGCAAGGGCAGGACCACCGGGTCATGGCCGACAAGGGTGACGACGCCCATGTCGGCTGACGCGGGCGCCGCAGAGGCTTACGTCGCTAAAGCATGTGTGACGCGAGGGAAAAGCACCCCGGTCGACTTACCACTTTGGGAGGGGGCATATTCTTAGGAATATGCCTCCACGTATGCCCTAGGCCAGGACCGAACTTCCTCTATATAAGGGGGGCTAGGGTTCTAGTAGAGGGGGTTGGTTGAGCTCTAGTTGATTTGGTGATTCCATAGGGCTAGTTGATCTAGTGTTCTAGGAAAAAATAGTAGGCAAGAGTAAGAGAGCTCCTTCTTCCTCCTCTCACCAATACAGCTCAAGGAGCACTTGTAATCTCGAGATATAGCAATACAAACTTCTGTGTGGAGAATCACTCCACTATCCCTCCCTGGATTCCCCTAGCGTGTATTAGTCCCCACCTTTAGCCTATCCATGGCATCTGCCGTGACACCACCACGACATAGAGACTCCATGCATGTCATACCATGGTGGTCAAAAAGCCCAAAGAGCCCCTGGAATGCAATTGCCATATGGGGATGGTGAACCAGTGTGACAGAAGAAGTTGCATCACCACACCCATTGGAGTGTTGATACGTTGCTAAAGTATCCATAATTTTTGATGTTCCGTGCTTGGTTTTTATCTACTTTCTTATGTTTTGTTCCAACTCTAGAGTACTTTTCATACAATTTCTTGGACTAATCTATTAACAAGATGTCACAGTGCCAGCTGCTGTTTTCTGCTGTTTTTGGTTCCAGGAAGTCAGAAAATGAATATTCTCGGAAGTGGACGGGACAAAAGCCAAAGTCAGTTTTTCACCGAGGGGGGACATGGAGCCCGAATACGAGACAGAGAGGGGGCAGGGGGCTGCCACACCACCTGGCCGTGCGGCCAAGCCTGGCCCACGCCAGGGGGTGGTCTGGCTGCCCTAGGCACCCCTTCGGCCTCCCCTTTCGACTATAAGATGCCTCCAATACAGAAACCCTAAGTACCCGATAAAAATTCCATGAAAGGTTCTGAAGATCTTCCTAACACCCCGCCTTCGTCTCTGTCCCTACATCAGGAGGGATCTGGAGCTCTTCCTAACACCCTGCCGGAGAGGGTAATTCACCCTGGAGGCCTTCTTCATCACCATGCAAGCCTCCGGTGTGATGCGTGAGTAGTTCATCCTTGGACTACGGGTCCATGTAGTAGCTAGATGGCTGGTTCTTCTCCTTTGTGCTATCATGTTTAGATCTTGTGAGCTCCGTTCAGGATCAAGATCATGTATTTGTAATCATACATGTTGTGTTTGCGGGGATCCGATGGATATTGAGATGCTATTTCAGATTGATTATTGATTCTATCATGTCTTTGTTATTTGTGATCTTGCATGCTTTCTGTTGTTAGTAGCTATCTTGGCCAAGTAGATGCTAGCAACTCCAAGAGTTAGTATTTATGCTTGATAGTGGGTTCATGCCTCTAGTAATCTGGGGAGAAAACAACAATCCTTTGTTCATAGAACAATCGTATTGTTTACTTTACACGCAATGTGTAATGCAATTATCTGTTGCTTGCAACTTAATACTGTAGGGGGTTCGGATGATAACCTGAAGGTGGATTATTAGTCATAGATGCAGTTGGATTACGGTCTATGTATAATGTTGTAATGCCCAATCAAATCTCAAAGGAGTCAAGATGATTAGTATATGCATGTATGCTTTCTCGATGTTTGTCAATTGCCCCGCTGTAATTTGTTCACCAACATGTTATCTATCTTAAGGAGAGCTACCAATAATGAACTATGGACCCTGTTCCTTTCTTTTACAATCAATCTACAATTGTTTACTGTTTTCTGTTTACTTTCTGCAAGATTTTACTTTCTTCCACTCGATACGTTTAATCCTTTGTTTTCAGCAAAACCGGTGAGATTGACAACCTTATCGCAAGTTGGGGGCAAAGTTCTATGGTTGTGTTGTGCAGGTTTCCACGTCGCTGCTGGCACCGGTAGTTCGCCCTGCTAAAGTCCAGCTAGAAACACCTTGGAGGTGTTTCCATGCTCCTACTGGTTCGATAACCTTGGTTTCATAACTGAGGGAAAACTTGTTGTTGTGCTCATCATACCTTCCTCTTAGGGTTCCCCAACGAGCTCGATATATTTTGGGCCATCAAGCATATTTCTGGCGCTGTTGTCGAGGAGTCAAGGACATCTTCACAAGGGGAATCCCTCATAACCAATCTCTTTAATTTGTTGCTTTTGTTTTGCTTAGTTTATTTTCTGTTTTTTTGCTTGTTTCTTTATCAAAATCACAAAAAAAAATAGTTTTACTAGTTTTCTTTCTTTATCAAAAACATACAAAAAAAGTTAGTTCCTATCTTAAGTTGCCATTATGTCTAACATTGCTCCAATCACTATGTCACCTGAGGAAATGATCTTTACTTTTAAACAAGAAATTGAAGAGAGTTTCAAAGAATCTTGGTCTAGAATCTCTGATCTACATGAAAAAACTGAACCTAAAATCACTCAAAGCTTGTTCCTTAGCAGTTTTTACCTTGGAATTTCTCTTTGCTATAGATATGCTTTGGATGCTGTTGTGGGAGGAGATTTCCTCCAATCCAATGAGGATGATGCTGTTAATGCCATAAAGAAGTTGGTCTTTACTTACAACTTGCCTAGCAAATATGATTCCTCCTTTATAAACATATTTGATAGATTGAACACTCTTGAAACCCACACTACTAGTTTAAAGGATATCTATAACACGCTTAGAGAGCATCATGATTATGTTCCAATAAATTCTGAACCCTCAAAGTGGCTCCCCATAGTGAAGATTGTTATAATTAATGAAACTTTTCAAGCTCGCTTTGATATCATGTATGAATTTTGTCTTATGCCCAAACATATCTATGAATCTTTGAATCTTTAGGGGCTTTCTGAAGGAGGAGAAGAAATATTTCTTGCTAATAAAGCCACAATACTACCCATTGGAATAGCTGAAGGAGTGTTTACAAAGGTCCTAGGGAAAATGGTTTCTACTGATTATCTTGTTATTGAATGTGTAGGAAAAAGGACAAATTACAATTGGAAGATCCCTATTGAAGCTCCTTGGAGCAATAATAGATGTGGGAAAGGGCACCATGCACTTTACTTCTCCACCAAACAATCATATTTTCCCCAAGGTTAAGAATAGAAGTAAGAGAGGTAAGGGCAAGAAATTGTTTTTTTAATGCTTCTTCATTGGAGAATAATTGATTCTTTTTCTTGCTTCTTATGCCTAACTTAAAAGCGTTAAATAAAAGTACTTATTGGGAGATAACCCAAAAGTTTTAGATGAGTCTCTGAAGTTATTACCTCTGTAATAACCGCTCCTTATCCTTTTTATTTTGCTTTTTGTGCCAAGAGTAACCTCTAATGAGAGACAAGTAATGCTTGAGAAAGTTGCTGTCCCGAAACAGATTTCTGTTCTTCACCGTAAAAATTCGTGTAAAATCTCTGTACGTATTTTTGGGGCGTGAATTTTTGTGCTTCTACCCCAAGTTGTTATATAACTTTCGTTAGTTCAACACTTTTTGATTTGAGCAATATAAGGTCTTCGAAAAAATTCGTTTTTACCTGCTGGTCTGTTTTGACAGATTTCTGCCATTATTTGCATTTGCTTCTTGTTGGTTCCTTTTTGATTATTTTGGGGAATTGAGCTTTTTGAGGGAAGTGCTACAGTATCTTGTGTTTTAATGGAAGTTTTATTGGTGTTGAAACTGAACCCAAAGACTTATTATCTTGAGTCCACTAGTGTTGTTAATAAAGATTGTGTGAAGTTTTGTATTAAGGAAAAATTTCAGGTGTATGGAAGGAATGAGTAAAGAGATGAAGAATGGACTAAATCTCAAGCTTGGGTATGCCACGCGTGTCACCCCAAGAAATATCCAAGAAGTACAAGCGTCAAAGCTTGGGGATGCCCAAGGCATCCCCTTCTTCATAAATAAAAATCCTAGGTTTCTTCCAAACACTTCATTTTTATTGTTTCATGCACAGTTGTGTTGTTCTTGGAGCGTCTTCTTTTTCGTTTTTGTTTTGGTTTTCATTTGCTTGGTTTTCTTAGTTTGCTGAATAAATTGGTTGGACCCCCTCTTTCATACATTAGTTTTCAAATAGTTTGATTTGGATTGGAAAAGAGTAGGAAAGTTAATGCTTAAGTGGTAAAGAGAGCTTGTTTTTGACTGTGGCATATGCTTTGTCATGCCATACTTGATATTGTTTTGGCTCTATGCTTAGTATTCTTTGCTGTAGCATGAAAAGTTATAAACAATTGAGATTTATTAATGTTCCTTGGAAGGATCATGCGTTGTTTTAGCATATTAAAGCATAGTATTGTGGTATTCTCATTTGATGCTTTATTTGGGTTGACTTGGCGCATGCTCACACCATGTTATGACTATCCAAAGTCACCATAGCCTTGATGATCCTTTAGTTTTCGACTTGTAATATCACTTTATGCTTTAATCAATGATGTTTTGTCGCTCTGCATGATTATGGCCATTATTGCTCTCTTAGTTGGTCACTCCCAGTCTTTTGCTAGCCTCCGTAATCAAGTATGAGTTCCACTCATGCATCCAACTCCTAAAACCAAGTTATTCCAAAGAGTCCACCATGCCTACCTATTAGCATTTTCTATTCCAAGTATATTCATGTTTTTATCTACCTTCGAAATTAAACTTGTTATGTGAAAATTAGCGATTAAAGCTCTCACGGACTTGATGGCACACTTTACTTTCTTGCAATTAATAAACTTGACCCATTGTGTCCATCTTTGTTGCATATATGCTTGCACTTTATAAGTTGAAATTAGCAGAACCATGTATCATGGGGAACACTTTCAACATTGCACTTGTACGTTGTACCCCATTGATATCATGTTCTTTTGCTTATGGATCCCGGTGGTGTTAAATAAAAGTGGAACTTGTAAGATCATAGAGTTTGTATGTGTGTTAGAGAAACACATGGGCCGCTAGCCTAAGCCATGCCTAATCATGGTGGAAACTTGCAGCATAACCATAATGAGCACTCTATGAAGCATCCTCAATAAAAACCTATGCAAATAGAAAATAAAAATATCGCTAAGATGCTCATTGTCTGCTTGCCTTGTCATTTTGATTATGGGATAGCTCTTGTATGATGTGCAAGGGGTACCCCGTTGGCGGTTCTTTATGAAACATATGTACTTACAATGACAAGAGCTTACTTGTGACTAAAGTTGAGTAGCATGAGGTTTGGTCTTCGTAAGTAAGGGGCATGAGATTTCGGCTTATAACTTGTCAAGCATATCCTCTTAGTTGTGTCACTTTAACCTTAATCACTTAAAGATGCTTATGATAGGGTCAATGAGAGCTCAAAGCTAACAAGTACCATAATTTTTGGAAGCTTTTTATTAAACTTGAATCTCTACTTCCTTCTATGAAGGCCTTGCTTTTACTTTTATGTTGAGTCTCCACCTTCTACCTTTATGCACCTACTTTGAGAGCATAGTGGCCATTCTTAGTTCTATGTGCATTGTCCCAAGACTTGTTGATTGATGCATGACTTGATATTGCTTGTCCTTAAACTACTTGTATCTAGTCACTCTTATGAACTTTGAAGGTGTCCTATGCATTTATATTTGCTACTCTATGAGGGACAAGTTGAATGCCACTATGCTATGTTTTCTTTATGTGAAACAAACAAACGTCTTGCAAAGCATTGTTATTCATGAATCTTTTGTTTGTGCCTTTTCATGTTGCAACATACTTGCTATGTCTTATTGTTAGAACTTTATCTTTCATGCTATGTTGAAGTACTATGATCCCAGCCTTCAATGTTTTACAAATACTTTGATCAAGTTTATGATGGTGCATGTCCCCTCCAAAATTATTCTTTCTTTTTATCACTTACCTACTCGAGGACGAGCAGGAGTTAAGCTTGGGGATGTTGATACGTTGCTCACGTATCCATAATATTTGATGTTCCATGCTTGGTTTTTATCTACTTTCTTATGTTTTGTTCTAACTTTGGAATACTTTTCATACACTTTCTTGGACTAACCTATTAATAAGATGCCACAATGCGAGCTGCCTGTTTTCTGCTGTTTTTTGTTCCAGGAAGTCAGAAAATGAATATTCTCAAAATCGGACGGGACAAAAGCCAAAGTCCGTTTTTCACCAAGAGGGACACGGAGCCAGAATACGAGACAGAGAGGGGCCAGGGGGCCTCCACACCACCTGGCCGCGCTGCCAAGCCTGGCCCATGCCAGGGGGTGGTCTGGCCGCCCGAGGCACCCCCTCGGCCTCCCCTTCCGACTATAAGATGCCTCCGATACAGAAACCCTAAGTACCCGATCAAAATTCCACAAAAGAGTCTGTAGCCGCCATCGTCTATGTCCCTAGATCGGGAGGGATCTGAAGCTCTTCTCGGCACCCTGCCAGAGAGGGGAATTCACCCTGGAGGCCTTCTTCATCAACATGCAAGCCTCCGGTGTGATGCGTGAGTAGTTCATCCTTGGACTACGGGTCCATGTAGTAGCTAGATGGCTGGTTCTTCTCCTTTGTGTTATCATGTTTAGATCTTGTGAGCTCCGTTCATGATCAAGATCATCTATTTGTAATCATACATGTTGTGTTTGCGAGGATCCGATAGATATTGAGATGCTATTTCAGATTGATTATTGATTCTATCATGTCTTTGTTATTTGTGATCTTGCATGCTTTCTGTTGTTAGTAGCTATCTTGGCCAAGTAGATGCTACCAACTCCAAGAGTTAGTATTTATGCTCGATAGTGGGTTCATGCCTCTAGTAATTTGGGGAAGTGACAGAAATATCTAAGGTACTAGATGTGTTGTTGCTACTAGGGAGAAAACAACAATCCTTTGTTCATAGAACAATCATATTGTTTACTTTACACGCAATGCGTAATGCAATTATCTGTTGCTTGCAACTTAATACTGGAGGGGTTTCGGATGATAACCTGAAGGTGGATTATTAGTCATAGATGTAGTTGGATTACGGTCTATGTATAATGTTGTAATGCCCAATCAAATATCAAAGGAGTCAAGATGATTAGTATATGCATCTATGCTTTCTCGATGTTTGTCAATTTCCCCGCTGTAATTTGTTCACCCAACATGTTATCTATCTAAAGGAGAGCTACCACTAGTGAACTCTCGACCCGCTCCTTTCTTTTACAATCAATCTACAACTGTTTACTATTTTCTGTTTACTTTCTGCAAGCTTTTACTTTCTTCCACTTGATACGTTTAATCCTTTGTTTTCAGCAAAACCGGTGAGATTAACAACCTCATCGCAAGTTGGGGGCAAAGTTCTGTGGTTGTGTTGTGCAGGTTTCCACGTCGCTGCTGGCACCGGTAGTGCGCCCTGCCAAAGTCTAGCTAGTAACACCTTGGAGGTGTTTCCTTGCTCCTACTGGTTCGATAACCTTGGTTTCATAACAGAGGGAAAACTTGCTGCTGTGCTCATCATACCTTCCTCTTGGGGTTCCCCAACGAGCTCGATATATTTCGGGCCATCAAGTGTGTGTGGTCATCTGGATCATCAAGGTGTGGATTGAGAATAACAGATGCATTGATCTCTGTAGACTCCATGTGTGTCAAACCATGGTGGTGAGAAAGCCCAAAGAGCCCCTAGAATGGACCTGCCACATGGGGATGGTGAACCAGTGTGACATAAGTTGCATCACCACACCCACTAGAGTGTGTGTGGTCATATGGTCATAAAGGTGTGGTTTTGAGAATAACACATGCATTGATCTCTAGAGACTCCATGTGTGTCAAACCATGGTCAAAAAGCAAAAAGATCCCCTGGAAAGCAACTGCCACAAGGGAATGGTTAACCAATGTGACAGAAGTTGCATCTCCACACCCATTTGAGTGTGCGTGGTCATGTGGATCAAGGTGTGGTTTTGAAAATAACACATGCATTGATCTATAGAGACTCTCCATGTGTCAAACCATGATTAGAAATCCTAAAGGTCCCCTAGAATGCAATTGCCACATGGGAATGGTGAACCAGTGGGACAGAAGTTGCATCACCACACCCACTAGAGAGTGTGTGGTCATGTGTGGATCATCAAGGTGTGGTTTTAAGAAAAACACATGAATTAATCTCTATAGACTCCATTTGTGTGAAACCATGGTGGTCATAAAGCCCAAAGACCCCTAGAATATGCAACTACCACATGGGAATGGTGAACCAGTGTGACAGAAGTTGCATCACTACACCCACTAGAGTGTGTGTGGTCATGTGTGGATCATCAAGGTGTGGTTTTGAGAATAACACATCCATTGATGTCTAGAGACTCCATATGTGTCAAACCATGGTGGTCAGAAAGCCCAAAGAGCTCCTGGAATGCAACTACCACATGGGAATGGTGAACCAGTGTGACCGAAGCAGTTGTATCACCTCACCCATTGGAGTGTGTGTGGTCATAGATCAAGGTCTGGTTTTGTGAATAACACATGCATTCATCTCTATGGACTCCATGTGTTTTATACCATGGTGGTCAGAAAGCCCAATGAGCCCCTAGAATTGAACTGCCACATGGGAATGGTGAACCATTATGATAGAAGTTGCATCACCACACCCATTGGAGTGTGTGTGGTCATGTGTGGATCATCAAGGTTTGGTTTTGAGAATAACACATTCATTGATATCTAGAGACTCCATGTGTGTTAGATCATGGTGGTCAGAAAGCCCAAAGAGCCCCTAGAATATGCAATTGCCACATGGGAATGGTGACCCAATGTAACAGAAGTTGCATCACCATACCCACTGGAGTGTGTGTGGTCATGTGTGGATCATCAAGGTGTGGTTTTAGGAATAACACATGCATTGATCTCTAGAGATTCCATGGTGGTCAGAAAGCCCAAAGAGCCCCTAGAATATGCAACTGCCACATGGGAATGGTGAACCAGTGTGACATAAGTTGCATGAATAACACATGCATTGATCTCTAGAGACTCCATGTGTGTCAAACCATGGTGGTTAGAAATCCCAAAGAGCCCCTAGAATGCAACTACCACATGGGAATGGTGAAACAGTGTGACAGAAGTAGTTGCATCACCACACCCATTGGAGTGTGTGTGGTCATAGATCAAGGTGTGGTTTTGAGAATAACACATGTTTTGATCTCTAGGGACTCCATGTGTGTCAAACCATGGTGGTCAGAAAGCCCAAAGAGCCCCTAGAATACAACTGCCACATGGGAATGGTGAACAATTGTGACAGATGTTTCATCACCACACCAACAGAAGTTTGTGTGGATCATCAAGGTGTGGTTTTGAGAATAACATATGTATTGATCTCTAGAGACTCCCCATGTGTCAAACCATGGTGCTCAGAAAGCCCAAAGAGCCCCTGGAATATGCAACTGCCATATGTGAATGGTGAACCAATGTGATAGAAGTTGCATCACCACACACACTGGAGTGTGTGTGGTCATGTGTGGATGATCAAGGTGTGGTTTTGAGATTAACACATGCATTTATCTCTAGAGACTCCATGTGTGTCAAACCATGGTGGTCAGAAAGCCCAAATAGCCCCTGGAATATGCAACTGCCACATGGGAATGGTGAACCAATGTGACAGAAGTTCAATCACCACACCCATTCGAGTGTGTGTGGTCATGTGGATCAAGGTGTGGTTTTGAAAATAAGACATGCGTTGTTCTCTAGAGAATCTCCATGTGTTAAACCATGGTCAGAAAGCCCAAAGAGCCCGTGGAATGCAACTACAACATGGGAATGGTGAACCAGTGTGATAGAAGCAGTTGCATCACCACACGCAGTAGAATGTGTGTGGTCATGTGGATCATTAAGGTGTGGTTTTGAGAATAATACATTCATTGATCTATAGAGACTCCATGTGTGTCAAACTATGGTGGCCAGAAAGCCCAAAGATCCCCTAGAATATGCAATTGCCACATGGGAATGGTGAACCAATGTGACAGAAGTTGCATCGCCACACCCATTGGAGTGTGTGTGGTCATGTTCCCGTGAATATGCAACTGCCACATGGGAATGGTAAACCAGTGTGACAGAAGTTGCATCACCGCACACCCACTGGAGTGTGTTTGGTCATGTGGATCATCAAGGTGTGGTTTTGAGAATAACACATGCATTGATCTCTAGAGACTCCATGTGTGTCAAACCATGGCGCTCAGAAAGCCCAAATAGCCCCTGGAATATGCAACTGCCACATGGGAATGGTGAACTAGTGTGACAGAATTTGCACCACCACAGCCATTGGAGTGTGTGTAGTCATGTGTGGATCATCAAGGTGTGGTTTTTAGAATAACACATGCATTGATCTCTAAAGACTCCATGTGTGTCAAACCATCACTAGTGGAGAATTTCTTATCAGTGGAGCATATTTTTTGCTATTAATGGCACATATGGAATGTGCCACTACTATTGTGCCACTGATAATTAAGTATCAATGGCGCATATCGAATATGCGCCATTGATAGTGGGACAATTAGTGGCGCATCCTTAATATGCACCATTGATGTTTTACTAGTGGAGAATATGTCCAAATGCGCCACTAATGTTGTATGCGCCACTAGTTGAATAAATGATGCGCCACTGGCTGAATAAATTAGCCAAGTCCTAAACTACTAAAGGACCGAGTAGAGTACAACCGCAATGGTGGTGATGAGCAAGATGGGGAGCACGATCATCAAGGTCTTCATCCGCTTCCTTTGTATTTGTTGTCGCTGAACTTGTTCACTTGCTTGTGACAATCCTCCCACTCGTCGTAGACTCCTAGGACCCTCCCTTTGTACACCACGTAGCACATCAGCATCTCTAGGTGCAGCAAATTACTAAAATAAAGCCCTAGGACACAGCTTGTAGGTGGTCAGCAACCCAGAATACCACTAACATGAGAAGAAAATAGCTCTAGATGTAAAATAGCTGACAATTATTAACATAAGCAGAAAAACACTAAAATAAATCTACACTAAAATAAACACTAAAAACACTAAAATAAAGATAATATGGTTTAATAAATACTCATAACACTACTCCAGGATTTAGGCTTTGAGTACTTAAAACTCACGAGCTACACTAATATCAACTCCTACAACACACACTGACAACTTATTCACTGTCAACTCATTCAGTGAATAATGTTCAGAGTAATGGAAGAAAAGTAGTTTAAAAAAAGACACTTGGAGTGCAAACACTACTAAAAGGGGTAAAAAAGGCCACCTGAATGTGCATACTACGGATACATTGATACCAAGAACATGTAAGGGCTAGTTCAAATTGGCTTCATACTTTATCACACTCTGCTATCACACTTTATCACAGGAGTACTTCAGCAGGTGAAAACAAGCAAGCTTCTACTCCTAATGTTGTTAATCATGAGACGAAGATCTACTGAATATGTACTCACTAGAAAGATTGCACTTTATCTGAACTTATCTACCGCTATCAAACATTATCACAGGTAGCAAGGACTTGACATTATAATGCTAGGTAAACAGTGCATCATTGTAAGACTAAGTAAAACTACAGTTAATTAATACTATCATAATACCATTTTAGAAAATCATGGATGGATATGTATGCCAACACTTGGCTGCATATTAGTAATAGCCAAAGAACATAAAACAAGACCTTTATAACATCAAACTCCAAGATCTTTTTTAAATGTACAGATGACTGCCTTGTATCGAGTCGAGGACGATGGGACAGGGTCACCAGGAAGCAGATGCGGACAAGGATGCATGGGACGAGGTGGCAGGCTTGGGTCCCTGGTAGGAGGCGGTGAGGAGGTGCTTGGGGCGGGCTCGAGCGGCGGCCACGATCGACGGGTCACCGCACGGGACTCGCGGGCACGGCCTCGTGCAGGTGAGGATGCGGGATGGGGATAGCTTGGGAGGTGGCGTCCAGGGTGGAAGAGAGAGGCTCCACGGTGGAGCTCTGGTGGCGACCTGCCACGGAGGTGTAGGGGAGCGGCCGGTGGCGCGGGGTGCTATAGATAGGCGGCGGGGCCAGGTGAGTGGCGTAGGCAATTCTCGCGCAGGAGGATGCCGAGATGCAGTGGCGTTGGCAGAACACGGGCGTAGGGCGGCGAGGTCCTGGCGGCGGGCTCTGAGGCCGGGCGATGATGGAGCGGTGGTGGCCGGGGGTGCAGGGCACGGTGACATGCGGGGTTGCTAGCGACGGGGAGGCGGCTGCGTGTCGTCAGATATATCACATGTACGCCATGAGGGGGTCCTTGAGGCATGCGGAAGAGAGGCCTGTGAGACGTACGGTGTTCCGGGACAGTGAGCACACAAAAATTTTCCCAGGTTCGAATCCACCGGCTTTGGATGGATCCTACTCCCGCTAGCAATCTAGTAATACGGTAGAGCAGGAATATGGGTTACAAGGATTTTGCCTGTGCGAATAGAGATTGTAGACTATTGTGGGGTGCCCTAAAGGTTGGTCCCTAGGACGGCATATATAGATATCCGGCCTAGGGTTTATAGGAGAGACCTATCTAGCTACGACTAAGAGTCGGTTACAGAGTACATCTTGAACTACAAGTAACATTACAGGCCTATGTCGATAAGTCTTCTGGGCCTTCCCATAGCCGGACTGGACTCTGTCTCTTCTCCCTAACTAGGCCGCCTGTGAATCAAATCTCTAACCCGAAGTGGGCAACCCTGGTTAGTGAGGCACAGTGAGGATACCCAGAAAGTATATCCCCAACAGCAGTCCCCGAAAGCCTCCAAGATCTAGCGTCGAATTTCTTCTTCGTCTAGCTTGATCCCTCTTCGGCTTGCAGAATCTTGAAGGGTTCCTGAAACTTCAAAAGAAAGTATAGGATCCAAATCTTAAAAATAAGCCGGACCTGTGAGTACATTATTCGGGTTTCCAGCTTGAAATTCAAACTAAGCCAGAACTTGTTCTCTGACGTAACCTGACATTAGTCAAGGTCAAGTCTCGTCACTAACAGACATTCCTGTTAGCATGACCGTTGGTGGGTCCGCCTTTCGTGGAATCGAGGAGTCATTTAAATGCAAGCGTGGAGATCGAGGCAGTGTAATCCTGGCGAGGAGGTTACCTATCTCCTTCCACGATGCGTGGCACGGTTACTATTTATCTTCCACGAATCTTGGCGCAGGTGAATGATATAAGGGGTCAAGATCTCTTCCTTCTTCCTCAGTAGTGCTAGTGCTTTCTCCTTCCTCTTGACGCTTCTTGCGAAAAAGCTCTTCTGCCTCCCCCAAAACATACAGTGTCGCCTGTCCTAAGTCACCACCACCCAAGAAAAGGGCTGGAGCTTCATCCTCCGCCATGGCGGCGATAACGGCGATGGCCCCTGCGGCAGAGAAAGAGAAGTTCCGTGGGGTCTAGATCCCCTGCGTCCTTGATGATGAGAAGCTCCGCGTCGTCGAGATGGAAGGCCTCCTCCATACCGACGACTGACAGAGTAGTTTTGGCCAAACCATCCCCACCCCCAACGCCGAGGAGCGAGTGCACTTCGGCACCCACCTTGACAGAGATTTGAGTTTTCCTCCCTCAGATTTCTATTCTGAGGTTATAGATTACTACGGAGTGCAACTCCACAATCTCGCCCAAAATGACTCTTAGAAATGAGCGCTTATGCATCTTTGTGTGAGGCGTATCTCAAAATTAGGCTGAGTCTTATTCTTTTCCGGTACTATTTCTATACCCGGAGAAATTCCATCACTTCCGGTAATCCTTACATTACCGGAACTCTTAGCTTTTCTGTTAGGAGAGGACGAGTCTATCCTAGGATTAAAGCTAGCGAGTTGGTGAAGCAGTGGCCGTCCACGATCTTTTATCATAAGGACAGACCGGATCCTGACAAAGCAACTTCTTTGCCATTTTTCGCTGACGGTGCCGCCATGCCCCAAGAGTCCCGGGACCCAGATGCTCCGGCTCTCACTGACGATCTTCTTCTTTCCAAGAGGAGGATCGAATATTTGATGAAGCACAAGGGTCTGAAAGGATCTGACTTGATCCACTGCTGGCTAGCGCGACGGATCCAGCCTCTCCAACACCATGGTGACCGGCTCATGCATACAGTCACCAAAAGTAAGACGAACTCTCTCCAGATCTGCTCCAAACCTTATTCGAAAAAGGAATATGAGTCCCAGATCTAATGGTTGATCAGAGAGCGGATCGAGAGGAAGATTCCAGATGTATCTTTGGATATGTATACGGTTGACGATCCTGTGACACCAGTAAGATCTCCAGCAATCACTCGAATATGTGCTCATCTACACTTTATTACATCTTTCTGCAATACTGAGGTAATTTCTTCTTTCAGTTTGCTAACCTCCCTGAGTTGGAGCTTGCTCCTATTGAGGGATATCCTCTTGAGCTCTCTTAGGATGATGGAGAACTAGTTCCACTGCCAGAGACACTTACCCGAAAGCGTAAGACTCCGACTGTTTCTATCGGCACAAAGGAAGTGCCCGTTGTGAAGAGCTAACTTTCCTCACAAGGTCTTTGTATTTTATTTCTTATTCCTTTTGAAGCGTAATGATCTTGTTCTATTACTTCTTCAGAGCTAAACAACTCATCATGGGCAAGGGGAAAGGCGCCTCATAGAAATAGCTGCACTAGTCAAAGTTAAATTTGACTTCTCCTGCCGTAGCACCTCCGACCCCTACCCCAAAGCCTTCTACAGCACAGGAGGTTACTCCATCTCCATGTGTTGTAGAAGATCTAGATCAGCATTCTGAGCCATCGATCCTTGGATCACGGACCGACATCACCATGAGTGACCTGGCAACTCATAAGGGTGAACCCGCAAAGGGTAATGATCCCTCGGCAGAGGTTATCATTGATAACCTTCTTAGTAATCCGGGTATCGCCAGACTTGGCATTACATAGAAAACTGCAAAAGAGATCTAGAAGCTGGCTCAGTAATGCCTGGAAAGCCGGAACATCACCGTCGAGGAAGAGGCGCAAGAAGCCGAGGATGCCAAGTTCTCTGAGCTTTTTGACCAAGTTCGTCTTCGTGACGAGAAGCTGAAGGCTGACGTGGCTCCGCCTCCACCAATAATCCCGCTGACTCTCACCAAGAAACTTACTACTGAGGTGAACATGAGTCTAAGCAAGCTTACCCACGAACAATATGTAATTCGTAATTCCAACTCACTCTTTTACTTTATTTCATAGCATATTCTCTAGCCCCCAAGCATGAAGTTGGATAGACAATCCGGATTTATGCTTTCATAGAATGCCAAAGAACAAACTAGTGTAGCCCCCAAGGCTCATGCTGATATTAGTTAAAATATTGGCCCGAGTCTTTATTAGACTTCTAACTCTGGGTATTACTCTGACTTACAGAAAGTTAATGCTTATAGCCAGGAATTCTTAAAGAATATTTGCAATAAGCGGAGAGAGATCAGAGCTCTCCGCCTTGAAAATTCTCAACTGAAGATTTCCAAGGATGAGGCCGAAGGTAACCATTTCAGTCCTTATCCTTGTTCTTTTTGCTTTCATAGCCGAATTTCTTATTCAAATATTTTTTGCTTATAGAACTGGTCAAACAGTCATGTAAAATGATTGAAGAGGCCGAGAATTTCATAACCCTAGAGGTGGAAAACACCGACTTATGGCGGGAGCTGAATGAACTTAAGACAAATCATGAGCGTAGCATTGCCAGCATTCTTGAGTCGTCTAATATGGCCACTGAAGTATGTGATCAAAAGATCGCAATCCAGGATTAGAAAATCTCGGATCTTAGTGATGAGTTGGCCAGGGAGAAGGACATCACCCAAGAACTCTAGGATGAACTCCAGAGCCTTAGGGTGGAGAAAACCAAAGTTGATGATGTCATCTTCGGTATTTTTCCTTTCTGCTGACTTTTCATTCTTCCGACTCTAGGAGTTCAGATATATTTTTGACCTTTGCGTTATATATGCAGGACCTCTGAATTTGCTGGATTCCACCTCCACCGAGTCCCGCACCAGCCAGCTTAACAAAGTCGGCGACTTGCTTCACGATTTCCGTTAGTCACTAGAGGATATTGGCAAAGCTCTTAAAGGTCTGGACATGAACAAAATGTACGACTTTGAGGTGCAAGATAAGGCGAAGGAGATGCCCCAGCTCATACAGGACTGGAACATGTCCTATGCGTGAACCACATCACAGAATGCCCTCACCATGGTTATGAGCCACCATGGAAGCATGGAGATATAGCAAGTAACCATTGGTTATTCAATTGTGGACAAAGACGGCAAGGAGCAGAACATCAAGGCCATCATGGAATCCTGTGCCGATTATGGATGTCACGTAGCTGATTTGACCAGCTACGACACTCCTTTCTTCACTCGCGTGGAAATGCCGCCTCCGCCTGCCGAAGAAACAACTGAAGTTTCCGACGACGAGCAAATCAAATCTGATTTGCCTATCTCAGAAAGATATGAAGGCGAAGGCAATGTCTCAGGTGAGCCGGCAGCTCCTACCTCTCCCCCTGCATCGTAGAGTACCAGAAAAAACAATGTGTTGTTCTGAAACAATCGGTTTGTAATAAGTAGTGTAATGTTTTTGCTAGTTCTAAGATTTGCAAGAACTGATGCTATTGACTTCCTTTTTTAGCACTTTGGCTTTATTTTGTTCTGCCTGAAATTTTACATCAACACTTTTTATTTTTGTCTATACTTATCACTTTTTCTGGCTTTTCACCTCGTCCCTTTCGTGAGCTGGCAAACCTTCAACAAGGAAACTTTGCCGAGCAACGGAGCTCAATTGCTAAGCCAGTTTAAACTCGGAAACAAAGCCGGCTTCCAGTACCAACAATTCACTACTCGGAAAATGCCCGCATTTTGCAATCAGATAAAGAAACCCAAGTATGAACTAGAAAATTTAGACTTATACCTGAAGGAAGCATTTTTTCGAATCGGAAATCTAACCAGAACAAACATGAGCATAAAGTACTTTCAAGTATTTCAGGATTTTCGACTATGAAATAATCATTTGGAAATAAGATGGTAATATGAAACTTCCCAGAAAATATTGAGGCAATCAACACTTTATTTCTCATTGAACATGTACACATATATGATTACAAAGAAAGAAATTTTAAGAATAAAAGGGATGTAGCTGAGCAATATTCCACGGTTTGTCTAATTCTTTCGGGTTTGTACAAGCTCCAGCTCTCTTTATCTTCTTAGTATCATGTCTTTCTTTGAGTGGCCACATATCAGTTAGATAGTAAGAACCATTGTGCAATACTCGGCTAACCAAAAAGGGCCCTTCCCATACTGGGGAAAGTTTGTGCTTTCTTTTCTGCACAAGCCGGAGAACCAAATCGCCCTTATTGAAAGACCAGTTTCTGACTCTCTGGCTATGATACTTGTGTAGCTTCTGCTGATAGGCTATTGATCTCTGCTCAGCAATGACGCGAACTTCTTCGATTAAATAGAGATCATTTTGTCAAGAAATTTCGTCATCCTCTTCGATATACACAGCCACTCGGGGAGAAGTATGAATTAAAATCGCTAGGAAGAATTTCTTCGACGCCATAGACCAAGAAAAAGGCGAGTATCCGGTTGACCTGTTCGGAGTTGTTCTTAAGCTCCATATCAGAGATGATAATTCAACTGCCCAAGACCCCATAGCACGACGAAGTGGTGCTTCGAATCTTGGTTTGAGGCCTTGTAGGATTAAACCATTTGCTCTTTCGACTTGTCCATTGGCTTATGGATGCGCGACTGACGCAATGTCAAGCTAGATTTTTTGATCGTCGCAGAATTTGGCAAGTTCTCCCATAGAAAAATTGCTCCCGTTGTCCATGAAAATACTATGCGGATAACCGTATCGGATTATGACATCCTCGACAAATCTTCTAGCTGTTGCTCCATCACAACTTGTGTAGGGTTTAGCCTCAATCCATTTTGTGAATTTATCCACCGTCACTAAGAGGTGAGTAAATCCACTTGGATCCCAATTAAATGGTCCTACCATGTCAAGCTCCCAGACCGAAAAGGGCCATGTTATCGGAATTGTTCGCAACTGATCAGCCAGAACATGAGCTTGTTTGGCGTACTTTTGGCAGCCTTTGCATGTCTTGACCAGCCGTTTGGCATCTGCCTTGGCTGTCAGCCAGAAAAATCCGTGTCTGAAAGCCTATGCCACTAAAGATTTGGTTGTAGCATGATGGCCGCATTAGCCTTTGTGGATCTCTCTTAAGATTTCCACTTCTTCTTCTGGAGATACACAACACTGAAAAACCCTAGATACACTCCGCTTATAGAGCTCACCATTTATTATTGTAAAGGTTTTTGCTCGTCGGACAATCTGCCGGCTCAGAACCTCGTCTCCGGGTAATTTTCCATCTACCAAGAAATCTAGGTAGGGTTTTGCCAGCTGGGAATTATAGCCAGAACTGCTACTAAACGTGAGTCAGACTTGGTCGGATATTCCTCATCAACTCCTGTTATAGAGGGAACTTTGAGGTTCTCTAAAACAGCACCATCCGGGACCTTTTTCCATGCAGAGCCTATTCGAGATAATGCATCGTCTTCCTCATTTTTGATTTGAGGGAGGTATTGAACTTCAAACCCTTCAAACGATTTAGATAGTTCATCCATGACAGCCCTATATGCCGCCATGTGTTTATTTGCATTATAGTGATCCGACACTTGTTGAGCAACAAGATCCAAATCTCCATAACACATGAGTCATCGGATGCCGATATCCTTAGCAATCTGGATTCCATGCAGTAGTGCTTCATATTCGGCAATGTTGTTTGTTGCCCTAAAGTGGATCTGCAACACATAGAAAAGCTTATCTCCTTGGGGTGACTTGAGCACCATGCCAGCCCCCGAGCCTCCGAGCGCTTTAGACCCGTAAAAATGTAAGGTCCAGTATTCCGACTCTGGGAGGGTCATATTTTCCGTTGTCTGTGTCCAATCAGTGACAAAGTCAGCAAGGATTTGGGATTTGATTGTTGTACGAGGTTTGTACTCAATGTCGAAAGTTGACAGCTCTATTCCCCATTTTGCGACACGTCCTGTGGCGTCGCTGTTGTTAATTATGTCTCTCATGGGAGCTATGCTTACCACGGTAATTTGATGCTCCTAAAAATAATGTCGTAGCTTTCTAGATGCGAGGAACACACCATAAGCCAGCTTTTGATAGTGTCGATACCGCTGCTTTGATTTAGTTAGGACTTCACTAAGGTAGTAAGTCGGATGCTACACCAGGTGTTCCTACTTTTCCTACCGTCTTTTCACCACCATGATGACGTTGTTGGCTCTGTTTGTCGCAACCAGATAGAGCAACATCGGTTCACGAGGTTCTGGCGATGCAAGGATAGGAGCAGACGAGCGTACTTCTTTCAGGTCTTGTAGTGCAGCTTCAGCTTCATCAGTCCAAATGAATTTTTTGGTCTTTTTCAAGAGATTATAGAGTGGTGCGGCTCTTTCACCGAGCCGGCTTACAAACCGACTGAATGCAGCAATGCAACCAGTTAGTCTTTGAACGTCCTTCAGGAGAGTCGACCTGGAAATATTGAGTATAGCCTTAATTTTGTCTCGGTTCACCTCTATGCCTCTTTGAGACACGATGAAGCCTAACAATTTTCCGGCTGGTATTCCAAAGAAGCACTTCTTCGGATTAAGCATTATATAGTATTTTCGTAGATTAGCGAATGTTTCCTCCAAGTCGGAAATTAAGGTTTCCTTCTTTTTGGACATCACCGCTATGTCGTCCACATATGCATGTACATTGCGTCTTATTTAATCGTGGAGGCAACGTTGCATAGTCCACTGGTACGTAGCTCCTGTGTTTTTGAGCCCAAAGGGCATCATAACGAAACAAAAGGTTCCGAAAGGGGTTATGAATGAAGTTTTGACTTTGTCTGGTTCCTTCATCCGGATTTGGTGATAACCAGAATATGCGTTGAGAAAACATAGGAGTTCCGAGCCTGCCATAAAATCAATAAATTAATCAATTCTAGGCATAGAGAACGGATCTATGGGATAAGCCTTGTTCAAGGCAGTATAATCAACACACATCCTTAATTCAGTAGTGTCCTATTTAGGGACCATTACAGGTTTGCCCGACAAATCAGTGTGGATGACCTGTTCTAAGAATCCGGCTAACTCAAGCTGGGCTAGTTCCTTAGCTATTGCTTTTCGCTTTTCATCGCCGAAACGTCATAAGGACTATTTGATGGGTTTAGCATTTGGGTGTACATTTAGAGAGTGCTCGGCAAGTTCCCTAGGTACTCTGCTCATGTCAAATAGCTGCCATGCGAAAATGTCTTGATTTGCTAGGAGGAACTTCATGGGCACGCTTTCCTATGCGCTATCTAAACCTACACCTATCTGTGTCACCTTGGAGGGGTCATCATCCTTCAACGGCATCATCTTCGTATCTTCTGATGCCTTGAACTCTGGAGTCGGCTTTGTAATCTCCTTCTTTGTTGCAGGCATCTCGGATGGGTCGATGGTCTTCTTGATCTCCTAGTACTCTTGGGTATGCAGTATGGCTTCAGCAAAGGCGTCATTTCCATCCTTGCACTCTCGCTCTTTCTTCGGGACTCCCCTGATGGTGATCATGCCCTTGGGACCTGGAATTTTCATCATATTGTAAATGTAACACGGACGGTCCATGAAAGCCTAGTAAGCCGACCGTCTGAATATAGCATGATATGCGCTCTTGAACGGGACCACTTCGAAATAAAGTGCTTCCGTTCGGTAGTTCTTTGGAGTTCCAAAGGTAACATCCAAAGTGATATCTCCCATGGAATTTGCCTGTCTTCCTGGGACAACTCCATGAAAGATCACAGAGCTGTGGTTCAGCTGAGTTTCCGAGATCCTCATCTAATATAGTGTTTCGACATAGAGAACGTTGATGCTACTTCCGCCATCCATGAGGGTCTTGGAGAACCCATAGCCGTAAATAAGTGGATTGACGACTAAGGCGTACTTTCCTCGCATGTGCAATTTAGGCGGATGATCAGCGTGGTCTAAGGTGATTGTCACTTCTAACTAGTCCAAGAATTGAGGGACCGCTGGAACGGTTGCGTTGAGCTCGTGCAAAACTGCCTTGTTGACGTTAGCTAGTTGAGACCTAAGGAAAGTGACATAAGTTTCTTTCTTTGTTGGTAAGTTATTCTTTCCATCCAACTTGGGATTTGAAGGCTCTGCTTCCTCCATGTCGGAATCTTCCTTGGTCTCTTTTTCTTTTTCGGGATTCTTCTTTCCCTTTCTTCGCTTGGCCCTGTAGCCAGTGGATTCATCTTTATTTATGTCGTCAATGAAATGACACTCGTCATTTGTGTGGGACGAGCCCCCGTTGGCATCTAAGTGATGCACACACAGATTGTTGGCAATGTTGGCCCAAGTGTAGGTTTTGCCAGGCTGCTAGTCTCCTCTACCTTGGACTCTTGATGTCCCACAACCGTGTCCACAGCCGCCTCCACACCCTCCTCGTCCTCCAAACCCAAAGTAGCATTGACAGCCGCCATTTCCGTGTTGGGTTTTTCTTCCGAGGTGTTCTTGCGCTTCTGAGTTGGTTGCTTCGGCTGTTTTGCCGACAATGGTACAGCCAGGACGTTCAGTAGTCCTTCTGCATCATCGTCAGTGTCTGCATATTTGCTCGCCATCTCTATCATGTCTCCCAGATAAGTGACCTTGTCACACTTCAAACGGTGACGTAGTAAACCAATTGGGAGTCCTCAATGAAAGCTTCAATCACAGTTTGATCGTTTATTCCTTCACAAGAGTTCTTGGTGTCGATCCATCGTCCGAGATAATCTCGGCAAGTTTCTCTGGCATTTTGGGTGCAACGATGTAGGTCTCCTACCGTACAGGCCCTCTGATATGTGCCTTCAAAATTCTGAAAGAATGCGCTCTACATGTCATACCAGTTGTGAATGGTGTTTTCCGGAAGTTCATTGAGCGAGGATGACGCCGTCTTCCTTAGCATAATCGGGAGATATCGAGTCACGACCAAGCTATTTCCGCCTTTGGTGATGCAGCAAGCCTGGAAAAAATCCTGAAGCCAAGTAACTGGCCGGGCCACACCGTCGTAGGCTTGAATGTGTCTCTAGATAGCAAATCCTTCCAGGAAGTGTGTTTGTCAAATGCACAGTCCAAAGCATTTTGGACCCACATAAATATCGTCAGACTCGTAGCGCTGCACCTCTATGTTAGAGTTGATCCGATGCCTCGCATCACTTGCTAAAAGAGAACGTTGTCTTGGTTGTTCACTGTGGCTGCGGTGCCTTGGAGCCGGACTTCTGCTTCTACTACCACCTCCTCCGCCACGACACGCTCCTTGGCCTCCTCGAGAGATGCTGTGATGGCTGCTTGGTACAGAGGGTGGTGCAGGTGGATTGTTTCTAGCTGACTGCCAGCCTCCATCCGAAGCGTCATTATTCCGGTTCCGAGGAGGGTCTTGATTACGACGAGCCCCCTGCCGGTTTGACTCGGCACGGTGTTTGTCATTCCTTCGTCCATCGTTTCCCCCATTGTGGTGAGGTTCAGTCGGATGTCTTATATGTCTAGGAGGTGGAATCCTTGTCGGTCTTCCTCCCGACGTTGTTCTTCTTCATCTTCCCTGTGATTATTTGACTGTCACCGGGGATGATGCCTCGGAACCAGTGCTGCAACTGCGTCTCACTCTGCGGTTGGGGCAACATTACTCCAGTCACGTGTGGCTCTATGTTGTTGCCCTGAAGATCCGGTTCTTGAATAGTTGTCTTTCCGACGGCCAGGACGGTGATGCTGTGTCGGGTTCCGTCGGGGCGTAATGTCATTCCAAGCCAGATCCGTGCGACATTGGTCGGATTTAGAGACCAGTTTTCCGCTTCTGGATTTCTCAACCTTCTGCTATTCTAGACCCTTGGTAAGTAGCTTTACACCCAACCGAACTTGATCTAGGTTTGGGTTGTTCGCCAGGATATCTCTAGCTGCAGCAGTGTTTTCCACTGGCGTTCCATACACCATATCTCCCTTGTTATCCAGCCGAGGTTCTCCTTTGTTATCCAGCAGCAGTGGACTTCCGTATTTTTGTTAGCCCGCATGGGGCCATTTTGGGTCTTCTGATGTTGCAGGGAGTTGAGCTGCCCGGCAGATGCAATGCGCTTCTTCTCTTCCATAAGGTTGTTAGCCTCATCGAGGAGTACTTGACGACGCGCTTCTAGGGCTTGGGCCCTATCTTCCAATTATGCAGGTGTAAGCTCTACAGTAGTAGGGATTGATGTAGTTAACGCATCTTCGATGAGTTTATGGGCACCAGCAGTAACCACGTATCCATCCATCGGAGTTTCCTTTGGCTCGTCTAGGATTAGGGCTCCATCCGAGTCTTCATCATATTCTTCGTCAACTACTTCCTCAGCAGGAGGGTCTTTGGCCGGAGTTTTCTTCTTGTTCCTCTTCTTTGCCTTCTTGGCAGCACCGGTAGCAAAGACGGCTTTGGGTCCGTTTCCCAAAGTCAAGCTCTGATCGGTACTTTTGGACATCTGGACGTCGGGATTGTCTCCGAGATCCACGTCGTCCTGTGCTTTAGGAGAATTTTCTCTAGATCCTTCATCCATGGATTCTCCTTCTTCTATAGCTTTGGAGTTGTACTCCTCTTCATATTCCATGGAGAACTTCCGGAAATCCGCTGATGTCATCGAATCATTCGAAGATGCCGGTAACTCGGTGTTTGTTCCGATCGCCTCCAGCACTGAGTCTTCAGTGTCTCCAACATCGGCAGAGCCAGATCCGGATCAAACATATCCAACAAAGTGTGATGCGTGCATCCTAAGGTAGTTGCGGCTTTCTTCATGGGCTTCCTCGAAACGCCTAATGGTCTCGAGACTTTCATCCACACTAGCGTCTTGTAGCATCATATGCCTCAACGTGTGCCTCAGGAAAGGTTGATCCATTCCGGTGTTGGTAGAGACGGAACCAGAGTTGTTTCCTTGCTCCTCCTGGATTTCGACCTCGTTGGGAAGATCGATCTGGGATTCGGCCTCCCTAGGGAGATCCACTCCAGATTTGATGTTCATAGTAAGATCTGCTTCAGGCTCAGCTTTCTCCATTATCTCCGTGATAGGTGCGAGTTGACTGGGATTAGGGTTTTCTGAGAACCAGAACTCTGCCGCCTCCACGGACAAAGTGGACCTAGAAGCATCTTCTTCCTCTATCATCACCGCTGGGGTGGGTGGGGCAGGTTCAGCAAAACTGATGTAAACATCGATCTCACCAAAAGACACGATGGTGTAGGCAGTCACGACCTCCTTATCCAGAATCCAAGTCTCGTCGAGAACGATGAGAGGGATGTCATTAGTGTAGAGGACGCGGCCGACGATGATTGTCTCGTTGATTCCGATTCTTGTAGATTCTGCTCGGAACGCAGATTCGAAGCTCACTTGCCCCACGGTGGGCGCGAACTGTCGTCGGATTGATGACAAGTACGCCATGAGGGGGTACTCGAGGCGTGCGGAAGATTGGGGTGTGAGACGTACGGTGTTCCGGGACAGTGAGCACACAAGTTTACCCAGGTTCGAATCCGCCGGATTTGGACGGATCCTACTCCTTCTAGCAATCCAGTAATACGGTAGAGCCAGAATATGGGTTACAAGGGTTTAGCCTGTGAGAGTTGAGATTGTAGACTATTGTGGGGTGCCCTAAATGCTGGTCCTAGGACAGCATATATAGATATCCGCCCTAGTGTTTATAGGAGAGACCTATCCGGCTACGACTAAGAGTCGGTTACAGAGTACATCTTGAACTACAAGTAACATTACATGCCTATGTCAGTAAGTCTTCTGGTCCTTCTATAGCTGGACTGGACTCCGTCTCTTTTCCCTGACTGGTCCACCCGTGAAGCAAAGCTCTAACCCGAAGTGGGCCACCCTGGTCAGTGAGGCATAGTGAGGATACCCAGAAAGTATATCCCCCGCACTGCGCAGGGATGGCGCCTGACGGAGGTTGAAGAGGGCCAGAGGAGGGGTACCCCGATGTGGTGGTGGCACCGGGCGACAGCGAGGTAGGGCCAAGAGGTGGAGACGGGCTCGCAGGCGCGAGGCACAGCGACGAGGAGGCAAGGAAGATGAGGCGGGGTGGAGGGGATCATGAGGAAGGAGGTGGGGTCTCGATCTCAAATGTTGTGCGAGGAGGTTGGCATCGAATGCATCAAGGACGCGTGCGTGGTGCGGTACATTGGTGAATAGGTGGGGGTGGGGCTGGGCAGGGCAGGGTGAGTACGGGGACGGGCAGGGTGTCGAGTGAGGAGGTGGGTCGGGCAGGCAGGGTGAGTATGGGACGGTCGCTGGTGTTGCATCGATGCGTCGTGCCGCGTGACACGAGGCGTGTTGGGGTGCGGGTTGGTGTGGGTTGTGTTGTGTGTGCGGCGGCTGGTTCCGGTTAGGGTTAGGGTTTGCTCAAATGGACTGGGCCAGCCGGGGTGGTTCCTGTTTTTTTTATAAAATATATTTTTATTATTTATTTATAGAATAAAACATTTTGCCGGGTGCTACAACTCCTTCGGTGGCGGGCGGCGGCAGGGTGACCCCAAGATTTATCAGTGGCGCATTTTTTTAAATATGTGCCATTGGCAAAAAAAATATCAGTGGCGCATCTCCAATATGCAATATTGATAATTCTGCCACCTTTCTAAGTGGTGGGGTTCAGGTAGGGCCCACAAATTATCAATGGCGCATATTGAGCAAGATGCGCCATTGGTGAGGAGAATATCAATGGCGCATATTGCATATGCACCATTGATGAGCATATATCAATGGTGCATATGGACATATGCGCCATTGACATTTGGTCCATTTCCCTCTAGGGTGCCGGGCCCACATTATCAGTGGCGCATTTTTTTCGATGTGCGCCATTGGTTAATCAAAATATCGGTGGAGCATATTTTACATGCGCCACTGATACTTATCAGTGGATCATATTCAAAAAAATGCTCCACTAATAATAAATCTATCCATAAGCCTTTCTCTAGTAGTGCATGGTGGTCAGAAAGACCAAAGAGCCCTTGGAATATGCAACTGCCACATGCGAATCGTGAACTAATGTGACAGAATTTGCATCACCACACCCATTGGAGTGCATGTGGTCATGTGGCTCAAGGTGTGGTTTTGAAAATAACACATAAATTGATCTCTAGAGACTTTCCATGTGTCAAACCATGGTCAGAACACCCGAAGAGCCCCTGGAATGCAACTGCGACATGGTAATGGTGAATCAGTGTGATAGAAGTAGTTGCATTACCATGCCCACTAAAGTGTGTGTGCTTATGTGGATCATTAAGGTGTGGTTTTGAGAATAACACAATCATTGATCTCTAGAGACTCCATGTGTGTCAAACCATGGTAGTCAGAAAGCCCCAAAGAACCCCTAGAATATGCAACTAACATGGGAATGCTCAACCAATCTGACAGAAGTTGCATCACCACACCCACTGGAGTGTGTGTGGAAATGTGTGAATCATCAAGGTGTGGTTTTAAGAATAATACATGCACTGATCTGTAGAGACTCCAGGTGTGTCAAACCATTATGGTCAGAAATCCCAAAGAGCCCCTAGAATATGCAAATGCCACATGGGAATGGTGAACCAGGGTGATAGAAGTTGCATCACCACACCCACTGGAGTGTTTGTGGTAATGTGTTTATCACCAAGGTACGGTTTTGAGAATAACACATGCATTGATCTCTAGAGACTCCATGTATGTCAAACCATGGTGGTCAGAAGCCCAAAGATCCCCCGGAATATGCAACTGCCACATGGGAATGGTGAACCAGTGTGACAGAAGTTGCATCATAACACCCACTGGAGTATGTGTGGTCATGTGGATAATTAAGGTGTGGTTTTGAGAATAACACATGCATTGATCTCTAGAGACTCCATGTGTGTAAAACCATGGTGCTCAAAAAGCCCAAAGACCCCCTGGAATATGCAACTGCCACATGGGAATGGTGTACAAGTGTGACAGAAGTTGCATCACCACACCCACTGGAGTATGTGTGGTCATGTGTGGATCATCAAGGTGTGGTTTTGAGAATAACACATGCATTGATCTCTAGAGACTCAATGTGTGTGTAACACCCTCGAATTGGCCCTATGCATGTTTTAGCCCTTTTCCGCCAAACCCGCATAGAAACGATTCAAGGACGCCCACCAGGCACTTTCGTGCGGGTGGAAAACGAAGTAATACCATTACACATTAGTCCATGATGGAACCCACAGAACATATATATATATACAACAATGACTCCATGAGTCAAGAATACAGATATACAGTACAAAGTTCCAAATCACCTTGAAAATGATAGAGTGTTCGACTATGGACAAGATGCAAATGGGGCTAAGAGCCCTGAAGAATAACCAATGGCGTCCATAACCCTGCCCAGGCCAAGCCGGAAGGGTAACCCTGCTAACAACGTCGATCTTAAACCTATTAAAATAAAAGGGGTGCCGACAAAGGGCAAACGAAAAAGAGGAGCGTCAGTACTGAGGCCAGTACACGGCGAGGCTAGAACTCGGTGGCTCTCGCCTACATAGGTATGGTGGGCTGAAGCGGAAGCGCAGCGGCACTAAACAACCTATAGAGACTCGATACAACTGGTGGTTATCAGAGAGGGATAAGAAAGACCTATTCGGGTCCAACCTGAAGCTAACACCAAACAAGCCCATCCTGGTATTCCCCTCTCGACACCAAACGAGGAAGTCAGACCAAGCAACTTACACAGCTGGAAATTTTACTCATTCCGTTATAGTTGCAGCAATTACTAATCAGATATAGATACCATGAGTCATCCTGATAGCATAAGTAGTGGCGGTTTTAGTTAACATTCCGTTGTAGTTAGAACATTTACTAGTCAGATATAATTGTCCTGAGGAATCCCAAAACCCAGCAGTTGTTGGCACTTTTATTTCATTCCATTGGAGTTGCAATACTTACTAGGCATATATAACAAAACCACCCAGATCCAGCAGTTGTTGGCATTTTTTTAATATCCATTCCGTTATAGTTGAATCTGATTACTAGTCATATATTAAGTCAAGTTTATAGCACTACTTTAGTTATGCTTGTCTATGATCAAGATACTGTGCTCCAAGTCGTCCATAACCGCGGACACGGCTTTCAGAAAGTTTTACCCTGCAGGGGTGCACAAATAGCAACACACACTCGATCAACCTCGGAAAAACCAAATCAAAACCAAACGAGGCTTTCACGACAAAGCGATCACAGGATTCATAAAATATTTCAGGGGGCCACCCCACTAAGCTACCATAACGAAGTTGGCGGCTCGAAGCGGACCCGTGGTTTGTGTGGGCTGTAAACGATCGAACCTGAAAGTGTGACTGGGCTTGTCGACAGCTTAAACGTGTCACGATCCTAACAACAGAGTGCTCCACGACAATCGTAAATAAAGCAGTAAAGCATGGCATAAGTACAGGATAGTAATAAATCCCCAAACTAGTTTGTGGCCCCAAGAAATAGAAATGAATCAAGCTCTGGCTCAGGGGGGTCCATAAGGCCTCCCGGATGTGGATAGTGCGAAAAATCAAGGAACAGGTATCAAGTACTCGGGGTCCTACGGGACACAAGTGAGCGTGGAAGAACCAAATAACATCTATTGCCCACCGATGCCTCTGCATTAGTTATATCTAACAATTTAATAGTTGTAATTAAATTCATGATCATCTCCACCATTAAGCATCTCCATCACAAACATCTGCCAGCATACCAACAACTGTGGTACTCGACAACACGAGATCACACCTGAGCAAGCAACTACGACTCACAAGGCCAACTATCTACCAAACACAGGTAATAGGAGGTGTCCAAGGCAATATAGAGGCTGCACGGGATATAACTGGTCCACGGAAACTAAAGCATCGTGACACGGATAGCAATAGATCAACAGGAGGAAGTAAAGACTATAAATGCAAAATAGGTAGAAGGGAAAGAGATGCTCGCCTGGGAAACACTGCCGAATGTTCATATCCGGAGAACTTGTCGATACTCGCATCAACTCATCGGCCTAATCCACGAAGAAGAAAACACTTGCAGAAACACCGGATACAATATTTAATAGTACGGCAGAAGATCCGGAATGTTTATGATATCCATGCGAGATGAACAATTAATATGCAACAAGTTTTATATATAGCATTTATAAAATAGGGGCTCGGGAAAAGGTTCACAAATGGGGTTTGGAAGATCTTGGTTCGATGTGGTTCGGGTCTGGTCTCAGGCTTCCGAGAAGGAGATCATGGCATGCCGAGGGTTCGTGTTCGACGGGAACGGTCGTCGGACTCCAGGATCGGTCTTCGGAGGGGACAATCTTTAGATCCAGGGGAAGAACTTGGTGTTCCAGGGGTTCGGGTTACGAAGATCTTGGCAAGTTTGCGCGTTCGGTACGATTCTTCGGCTTCGCTTCCACCACCAATCTCGGTCACCCGTGTGGTATTGTAGATCTTGTCCAAACGCCCCCTCAATCTTGTCCATCAGGAGAGAGCCTCAAACAACCACATCATCACAATTTCTCTTAGCAACAAATGTTACCATTTGTACACCTGAACCACATCGGGACATACAACTCTCACCACTTCACATCAACCGAACAACACGAGGCCGGTATCACACGGCGGTGGCCCTCAACGATGAGAATGAGCACATGAGGCGTGTAGCAGAACAGGTCGACGATGAGCTACAGGGGAGCGACAGGGGATGACGGGAACTGGCGCAGCTCTTGGTTGTGGCTCGAGGGAGCGGCGCATGCGGTCGGGGATGGGCGGACGCGGCCGTGGCAGGAGGGTGAGGCCGAGGCGGACGACAGGTGCAGCTGTAGTGGTGCTCACATGCAGAAGGCAGAGGAGCACTGCTCGGGGAGGCGGCGGATGGTTGCGCCAACGGCACCAGCAGGTGGCGGCCGGAGATTGGAGGTGAGGGAGGCAGCCATGGACGGGGAGTGCCTCTCTGGGCCGTCATCGGAGAGGCGCCTGGTCGGGGCCCTGTCGGTGAGCGGCCGGAGGCGTCCCACGAACGCGGTGGCTGCGAGTGGGTCCGGGCCGTGGCAGGTGGGGATCTGGCGAGGGCGCGGTCGTGGGGCTCGAACGACGGCGAGGAGGAGCTAGGGGAGCCGTAAGGGAGGCGCCGGCGGCGTGGCAGGGACGAGCGGCCGGGGAGGCGGGGAAGAAGGCCTCGGTGCGGAGGCCCTGGGCGCCGGCGACGCGAGCCGAGCGGGGATTAGCGAGAGGAGAGGGGAGACGGGGGGGTAGGTGGAGACTGCGAGGGTGGCGTCCGGCGCGTGAGGGAGGCGCGTGGGGAGGTGGGTCGCGTGGGGATCGGTGCCAGGCGAGGCAGGTGGTGGGGCCGGGTACGTGGATGCGTGCACGGCAGGTGGGATGGGGTGGCGTGCAGGGAAGTGTGTGTGTGGCTATCCACACAGAGGAGGAAGGTGGGGAAACGTGCAGGTGGTGGCGCTGGCGCATGGCGTGCCGTGTACCGCGCGTGCATGGGGTGTTGTGCATCTGGAAAATTTTGGCTGGGTGGCGGTTGGCGACCTGGTGGGCGGGAAAAAGGCAGGAGGTGGGCCGGGTTTGGCCAGGGTGGGGAGGTGGAGT
This sequence comes from Avena insularis, assembly GCA_023614405.1. Lineage (NCBI taxonomy): Eukaryota > Viridiplantae > Streptophyta > Magnoliopsida > Poales > Poaceae > Avena > Avena insularis. The sequence continues at coordinate 404,033,972 of CM042696.1, forward strand.
CAGTGGGGTGGCATGTGAGCGTAGTGGAGGAGTGAGAGTGAGGTGAGAAGTGGCTGGGTAGAACAGGGCTGGGTAGATTAGGGATTTTGGAGGTGGCCGACCAGGCTTTCGGGCCTGGCGGGTTGCCTCCTAAAAACAACTGGAAATATTTATTTAATTAAAACGGGGCTTTTGCAAACCGTATTTAGACAAACCAAAATATTCCGGAGACCCGGGTTTTGATTTGAAATAAGGGCGAGGACTATTTAGAAAACAAAGTAGGCTTTTCGAAATAGTTTTGAGACAAACCATGCAAGATGATGACTATGCTCAAATGCAATGTGGCATGATGACATGAGCATGCGGTCATGATGATGCAATGCACAAAAACACCACGATTTCTAGTAGTGGTTTTAGCGGGATGCCACAATTCGACACCACTAACAATGGATCTCGTCCTCGAGATCCGCCTCATGGTACCGGGGAGAAGGCTGATGATCGGATTCTTCTTGCTTCGTGTAGATCCTCGCAACACCACTAACAAAGATTCTTGATCCATCTTGAAATCGGCGACACCACCAACAAGGTGTCATTGTCCGTGATCGTCGAGAGAACACTCCGGGAACAAAGGGCGAAGGTAGAGGTATCAACAAATAAAGCCACCTCTAGCTTCCGTGGACGGAGTAAAATTGCTTGATTCTCCGATTCGATGTACAAGACCAAATGATAAGAGTAGTGGGATGGTGATCAGTCCATCGCGCACCCAAACCATTACTCTGCACATGAATAGGAGAATTATGCAACCAACTCTCAGAATCAGACTGAAGATCTCGACAAGCGAGGTTCGGAAACAAAGGAGTGATGCAGACTCTGCATCGGATCTGGCGTAGATGATGTCGTCGTGTCGAAAAACACCAGAAGGCACAAACAAGGAACAAAGAATGTTACCATAAATAAAGGATCACTCAGATAGCATGAAGTCCGGAGATAGAAACACCGTTGCCAAAGGAGGAGGCGAAACCCTGAAGGTACGACGAAACCCAACCACGAGAAATCCTGGACTTGAAGAAAGGCAAGAGAGCAGATTTAAAACACGTAGAGGTAAGAGGAGAACAACAGAGGGATAAGGAGTAAAAGCAGACCTAATTAGATCTATCCAAGTGATTTTGAAAAATAGTTTTAACACTCTACTTTGGTCATTAGCTAGGTTATCCTACAGGCTGGACTTGTGGGGTATTGTAACTGCTGAGCTCTGATACCACTCTGTAACACCCTCGAATTGGCCCTATGCAAGTTTTAGCCCTTTTCCGCCAAACCCGCATAGAAACGATTCAAGGACGCCCACCAGGCACTTTCATGCGGTTGGAAAACGAAGTAATACCATTACACATTAGTCCACGATGGAACCCATAGAACATATATATATACAACAACGACTCCATGAGTCAAGAATACAGATATACAGTACAAAGTTCCAAATCACCTTGAAAACGATAGAGCGTCCGACTACGGACAAGATGCAAATGGGGCTAAGATCCCTGAAGAATAACCAATGGCGTCCATAACCCTGCCCAGGCCAAGCCGGAAGGGTAACCCTGCTAACAACGTCGATCTCAAACCTGCTAAAACAAAAGGGGTGCCGACAAAGGGCAAAGGAAAAGAGAGGCGTCGATCGAGGCGATTACGGCGAGGCTAGAATTCGTCGGCTCTCGCCTACATACGTATGGTGGGCTGAAGCGGAAGCGCAGCGGCACTAAACAACCTATAGAGACTCGATACAACTGGCGGTTATCAGAGAGGGAAAAGAAAGACCTATTCGGGTCCAACCTAAAGCTAACACCAAACAAACCCATCCTGGTATTTCCCCCCTCGACACCAAACGAGGAAGTCGGACCAAGGAACTCACACAGTTGGCAATTTTACTCATTCCGTTACAGTTGCAGCAATTACTAATCAGATATAGATAGCATGAGTCATCCTGATAACATAAGTAGTGGCAGTTTTAGTTAACATTCCGTTGTAGTTAGAACATTTACTAGTCAGATATAATTGTCCTGAGGAATCCCAAAACCCAGCAGTTCTTGGCACTTTTATTTCATTCCATTGGAGTTGCAATACTTACTAGGCATATATAACAAAACCACCCAGATCCAGTAGTTGTTGGCATTTTTTTAATATCCATTCCGTTATAGTTGAATCTGATTACTAGTCATATATTAAGTCAAGTTTATAGCACTACTTTAGTTATGCTTGTCTATGATCGAGATAATGTGCTCCAAGTCGTCCATAACCGCGGACACGGCTTTCAGAAAGTTTTACCCTGCAGGGGTGCACAAATAGCAACACACACTCGATCAACCTCGGAAAAACCAAATCAAAACCCAACGAGGCTTTCACGACAAAGCGATCATAGGATTCATAAAACATTTCAGGGGGCCACCCCACTAAGCTACCCGCAATGAAGTTGGCCGGCTCCGGAACGGACCCAGGGTTTGTGTGGAGGGTTGTAAATGGTAGAACCGAAAGTGTATTCGGGCTTGTCGACACAGCGTGTCACGATCCTAAACAGCACAGGTGCTCCACGCACAATCGTAAATAAAGCAGTAAAGCATGGCATAAGTACAGGATAGTAATAAATCCCCAAACTAGTTTGTGGCCCCAAGAAATAGAAATGAATCAAGCTCTGGCTCAGGGGGGTCCATAAGGTCTCCCGGATGTGGATAGTGCGAAAAATCAAGGAACAGGTATCAAGTACTCGGGGTCCTACGGGACACAAGTGAGCGTGGAAGAACCAAATAACATCTATTGCCCACCGATGCCTCTGCATTAGTTATATCTAACAATTTAATAGTTGTATTTAAAGTCATGATCATCTCCACCATTAAGCATCTCCACCACAAACATCTGCCAGCATACCAATAACTGTGGTACTTTTACAACACGAGATCTTTGAGCTTTGACTCGAGCAAGTGGCAACTCTAAGGCTAACTATCTACCAAACACAGGTAATAGGAGGTGTCCAAGGCAATATAGAGGCTGCACGGGATATAACTGGTGCACGGAAACTAAAGCATCATGACACAGATAGCAATAGATCAACAGGAGGAAGTAAAGACTATAAATACAAAATAGGTAGAAGGGGAAGAGATGCTCGCCTGGGAAACACTGCCGAATGTTCATATCCGGAGAACTTGTCGATACTCGCATCAACTCATCGGCCTAATCCGCGAAGAAGAAAACACTAGCAGAAACACCAGATACAATATTTAATACTTAGGCAGAAGATCCGGCATGTTTATGATATGCATGCGAGATGAACAATTAATATGCAACAAGTTTTATATATAGCATTTATAAAATAGGGGCTCGGGAAAAGGTTCACACATGGGGTTCGGAAGATCTTGGTTCGATGTGGTTCGGGTCTGGTCTCCGGCTTCCGAGAAGGAGATCATCGCGTGCCGAGGGTTCGTGTTCGACAGGAACGGTCGTCGGACTCGGGATCGGTCTTCGGAGCGGACAATCTTCAGATCAAGGGGAAGAACTTGGTGTTCCAGGGGTTCGGGTTATGAAGATCTTGGCAAGTTTGTGCGTTCGGTACGATTCTTCGGCTTCGCTTCCACCACCAGTCTCAGTCACCCGCGTGGTATTGTAGATCTTGTCCAAACGCCCCCTCAATCTTGTCCATCGGGAGAGAGCCTCGAACAACCACATCATCACAATTTCTCTTAGCAACAAATGTTAGCATTTGTACACCTGAACCACATCGGGACATACAACTCTCACCACTTCACATCAACTGAACAACACGGGGCCGGTATCACACGTTGGTGGCCCTCGACGACGAGCACGAGCACATGAGGCGTGTAGCAAAACAGGTCGACGATGAGCTGTAGGGAAGCGACGGGGGATGACGGGAACTGGCGCAGCTCTTGGTTGTGGCTCGAGGGAGCGGCACATGCGGTCGGGGATGGGCGGACGTGGCCATGGCTGGAGGGTGAGGCCGAGGCGGATGATAGGTGCAGCTGCAGCGGTGCTCACGTGCAGAAGCCAGAGGAACGCTGCTCAGGGAGGCGGTGGATGGTGGCGCCAACGGCACCAGCAGGCGGCGGTCGGAGCTTGGAGGTGAGGGAGGCAGCCATGGACGGGGAGTGGATCTCTGGGCCGTCGTCGGAGAGGCGCCTGGTTGGGGCCCTGGCGGTGAGCGGCCGGAGGCGTCCCATGAACACGGCGGCTGCGAGCAGGGCCGGGCCGTGGCAGGTGGGGATCTGGCGAGGGCGCGGCCGCGAGGCTCGAACGGCGGCGAGGAGGAGCTAGGGGAGCCAGAAGGGAGGCGGCCGGGGAGGCGGGGAAGAAGGCCTCGGTGCAGCAGCGACGCGAGCCGAGTGGGGATTAGAGAGAGGAGAGGGGAGACGGGGGGTAGGTGGAGACCGCGAGGGCGGCGTACGACGCGTGAGGGAGGCGCGTGGGGAGGTGGGCCGCGTGGGGATCGGTGCCAGGCGAGGCAGGTGGTGGGGCCAGGTGCGAGGAGGCGTGCGCGACAGGTGGGATGGGGTGGAGTGCAGGGGAGTGTGTGTGTGGCTGTCCACCGAGGGGGAAGGTGGGGAAACGTGCAGGTGGTGGTGTTGGCGTGTGGCGTGCCGTGTACCGCGCGCGTGTGGGGTGTTGTGCGTCTAGAAAATTTTGGCTGGGTGGCGGTTGGCGACCTGGTGGGCGGGAAAAAGGCAGGAGGTGGGCCGGGTTTGGCCAGGGTGGTGGGGAGGTGGAGTCAGTGGGGTGACGTGTCGCACAGCGAGTGGAGGGAGTGAGGTGGAGGGGTGGAGGAAGTGGCTGGGTAGAACAGGGTTGGGTAGATTAGGGATTTTGGAGGTGGCCAGCCGGGCTTTCGGGCCTGGCGGGCTGCCTCCTAAAAACAACTGGAAATATTTATTTAATTAAAACGGGGCTTTTGCAAACCGTATTTAGACAAACCAAAATATTCCGGAGACCCGGGTTTTGATTTGAAATAAGGGCGGGGACTATTTAGAAAACAAAGTAGGCTTTTCGAAATAGTTTTGAGACAAACCATGCAAGATGATGACGATGCTCAAATGCAATGTGGCATGATGACATGAGCATGCGGTCATGATGATGCAATGCACAAAAACACCGCGATTTCTAGTAGTGGTTTTAGCGGGATGCCACAATGTGTCAAACCATGGTGGCCAGAACGACCAAAGAGCCCCTGGAATATGCAACTGCCACATAGGAATGGTGAACTAGTGTGACAGAAGTTGCATCACCACACCCACTGGAGTGTGTGTGGTCATGTGTGGATCATAAAGGTGTGGTTTTGATAAAACCACATGCATTGATCTCTATAGACTGCATGTTTCTAAATCCATGGTAGTCAGAAAGCCCAAAGAGCCCCTGGAATATGCAAGTTCAACATGGGAATGGTGAACTAGTGTGACAGAAGTTGCATCACCACACCCACTAGAGTGTGTGTGGTCATGTGTGAATCATATCGGTGTGGTTTTGAGAATAACACATGCATTGATCTATAGGGACTCCATGTGTGTCAAACCATGGTGGTCAGAAAGCCCAAAGAGCCCCTAGAATGCAACTACCACATGGGAATAGTCAACTATGGTGACAGATGTTGCATCACCACACCCACTGGAGTGTATGTGGTCATGTGTGGATCATCAAGGTGTGGTTTTGAGAATTACACATAAATTTATCTCAGAGACTCCATGTGTGTAAAGCCATGGTGGTCATAAGCCCAAAGAGCCCCTGGAATATGCAAATGCCACATGGTAATGGTGAACCAGTGTGACAGAAGTTACATCACCACACACCCACTAGAGTGTGTTTGCTCATGTGGATCATTAAGGTGTGGTTTTGAGAATAACACATGAATTGATCTCTAGATACTCCATGTGTGTCAAACCATGGTACTCAGAAAGCCTAAAGAGCCCCTGGAATATGCAACTACCACATGTGAATGGTCACTAGTGTGACAGAAGTTACATCACCACACCCACTAGAGTGTGTGTGGTCATGTGTGGATCATCAAGGTGTGGTTTTTATAATAACACATGCATTGATCTCTAGAGACTCCATGTGTGTCAAACCATGGTGGCTAGAAAGCCCAAAGAGCCCTTGAAATATGCAACTGCCACATGGGAATGGTGAAGCAATGTGACAGAAGTTGCATCACCACACCCATTGGAGTGTGTGTGGTCAACTGGATTAAGGTGTGGTTTTGAAAATAACACATTCCTTGATCTCTAGATACCCTCCATGTGTCAAAACATGGTGAGAAAGCCCAAAGAGCCCCTTGAATGCAACTGCCACATGGGAATGGTCAACCAGTGTGACAGAAGCAGTTGCATCACCACACCCACTAGAGTGTGTGTGGTCATGTGGATCATTAAGGTGTGGTTTTGAGAATAACACATTCAATGATCTCTAGAGACTCCATGTGTGTCAAACCATGGTGGTTAGAATGCCCAAAGAGCCCCTAGAATATGCAACTGCCAGATGGGAATGGTGAACCAGTGTGACAGAAGTTGCATCACCACACCCACTGGAGTGTGTGTGGTCATGTGTGGATAATCAAGGTGTGGTTTTTATATTAACACAATCATTGATCTCTAGAGACTCCATTTGTGTCAAACCATGGCGGTCAGAATGCCCAAAGACCCCCTAGAATATGCAACTGCCACATGGGAATGGTGAACCAATGTGACAGAAGTTGCATCACCACACCCATTGGAGCGTGTGTGGTCAAGTGGATCAAGGTGTGGTTTTGAAAATAACACATGCCTTGATCTCTATAGACTCTCCATGTGTCAAAACATGGTGAGTATGCCCAAAGAGCCCCTGGAATGCAACTGCCACATGTGAATGGTGAACCAGTCTAACAAAAGCAGTTGCATCACCACACCCACTAGAGTGTGTGTGGTCATGCGGATCATTAAGGTGTGGTTTTGATAATAACACATTGATTTATCTCTGGAGACTCAATGTGTGTAAAGCCATGGTGGTCATAAGCCTAAATAGTCCCTAGAATATGCAACTGCCACATGGTCATGGTGAACCAGTGTGACAGAAGTTGCATCACTACACACACACTAGAGTGTGTTTGGTCATGTGGATCATCAAGGTGTGGTTTTCAGAATAACACATGAATTGATCTCTAGAGACTCCATGTGTGTAAAACCATGGTGCTCTGAAAGCCTAAAGAGCCCCTAGATTATGCAACTGCCACATGGGAATGGTGAACCAGTGTGACAGAAGTTCCATCGCCACACCCACTTGAGTGTGTGTGTTAATGTGTGTATCATCAAGGTGTGGTTTTGAGAATAACAAATGCATTAATATCTAGAGACTCCATGTGTGTCAAACCATGGTGGTCTAAAAGCCCAAAGAGCCTCTAGAAGGCCACTACCACATGGGAATGGTGAACCAGTGTGATAGAAGTAGTTGCATCACCGCATTGATTGGAGTGTGTGTGGTCATAGATCAAGGTGTGGTTTTGAGAATAAACATGCATTGATCTCTAGATGCTCAATATGTTTAAAACCATGGTGGTCAGAAAGCCCAAAGAGCCCCTAGAATGCAACTGCCACAAGGGAATTGTGAACCATTGGGATAGATGTTGCATCACCACACCCATTGGAGTGTGTGTGGTCACGTGGTCATCAAGATGTGATTTTGAGAATAACACATGCATTGATCTCTTGAGACTCCATGTGTCTCAAACTATAGTGGCCAGAAAGCCCAAAGAGCCACTAGAATATGAAACTGCCAGATGGGAATGGTGAACCAGTGTGACAGAAGTTGCATCACCACACCCACTGGAGTGTGTTTGGTCATGTGTGGATAATCAAGGTGTGGTTTTGATATTAACACAATCATTGATCTCTAGAGACTCCATTTGTGTCAAACCATGGTGGTCAGAATGCCCAAAGACCCCCTAGAATATGCAACTGCCACATGGGAATAGTGAATCAATGTGACAGAAGTTGCATCACCACACCCATTGGAGTGTGTGTGGTCAAGTGGATCAAGGTGTGGTTTTGAAAATAACACATGCCTTGATCTCTAGAGACTCTCCATGTGTCAAAACATGGTGAGAAAGCCCAAAGATCCCCTGGAATGCAACTGCCACATGTGAATGGTGAACCAGTCTAACAAAAGTAGTTGCATCACCACACCCACTAGAGTGTGTGTGTTCATGCGGCTCATTAAGGTGTGGTTTTGATAATAACACATTGATTGATCTCTAGAGATTCAATGTGTGTAACGCCATGATGGTCATAAGCCTAATGAGTCCCTAGAATATGCAACTGCCACATGGTCATGGTGAACCAGTGTGACAGAAGTTGCATCACTACACACCCACTGGAGTGTGTTTGGTCATGTGGATCATCAAGGTGTGGTTTTCAGAATAACACATGAATTGATCTCTAGAGACTCCATGTGTGTCAAACCATGGTGCTCTGAAAGCCTAAAGAGCCCCTAGAATATGCAAATGCCACATGGGAATGGTGAACCAGTGTGACAGAAGTTCCATCACCACACCCACTTGAGTGTGTGTGGTAATGTGTGTATCATCAAGGTGTGGTTTTGAGGATAACAAATGCATTAATATCTAGAGACTCCATGTGTGTCAAACCATGGCGGTCTGAAAGCCCAAAGAGCCTCTAGAAGGCCACTACCACATGGGAATGGTGAACCCGTGTGATAGAAGCAGTTGCATCACCGCATTAATTGGAGTGTGTGTGGTCATAGATCAAGGTGTGGTTTTGAGAATAAAACATGCACTGATCTCTAGATACTCCATTTGTTTCAAACCATGGTGGTCAGAAAGCCCAAAGAGCCCCTAGAATGCAACTGCCACATGGGAATTATGAACCATTGGGATAGATGTTGCATCACCACACCCATTGGAGTGTGTGTGGTCACGTGGTCATCAAGATGTGGTTTTGAGAATAACACATGCATTGATCTCTTGTGACTCCATGTGTGTCAAACCATGATGGTCAGAAAGCCCAAAGAGCCCTTGGAATATGCAACTTCCACATGGGATTGCTAAACCAATGTGACAGAAGTTGCATCACCACACCCATTGGAGTGTGTGTGGTCATGTGGATCAAGGTGTGGTTTTGAAAATAACACATGCATTGATCACTAGAGACGCTCCATGTGTGAAACCATGGTGAGAAAGCCCAAAGAGCCCCTAGAATGCAACTGCCACATCGGAATGGTAAACTAGTGTGACAGAAGCAGGTGCATCACCACACCCACTAGAGTGTGTGTGGTCATGTGGATAATTAAGTTGTGGTTTTGATAATAAAACATTCATTGTTATATAGTGACTCCATGTGTGTCAAACCATGGTGGCCAGAAAGCCTAAAGAGCCCCTAGAATATGCAACTACCACACGGGAATGCTCAACCAATATGACACAAGTTGCATCACCACACCCACTGGAGTGTGTGGATCATCAAGGTGTGGTTTGCAGAATAACACATGCATTGATCTCTAGAGATTCCATGTGTGTCAAACCATGGTGGTCAGAAAGCCTAAAGAGCCCGAAGAATATGCAACTGCCACATGGGAATGGTGAATCAGTGTGACAGAAGTTGCATCACCACACCCATTGTAGTGTGTGGTCATGTATGGATCATTAAAGTGCGGTTTCGAGAATAACACATGCATTGATCCTGTAGCACCCTGGTAAACCACTATTAGAAAATCGCGGTTGTTTTTACTTTGTGCATCATCATTATAGCATCCTCATCTGATCATGCCACATTTTATTTGAGCATCATCATCATGCATATGTTTGCCTAAAAGTATCTTGCTAAAAGCCTACTTTTGTTTTCTAATTATCCTCCCCTTTTATTTCAATTAAAACCCCGGTCTCTTCCGGATCTTCTATTTGTCTAAAAAATATTTACAGAAGTCTTTAAAATTAAAACAGATAAAATAAATATTTTATCGGGCGAGGCTGTCGCCGTCCAGGCCCAGAAGCCCAACTAGCAGCAGCCTACCACCCCAAATTAAACCCTAACCGTAAACCACACCTACCCTCTGCCCCGCCGCCACAACCCGTAGACACACCTACAGAAACCCTACAACCCCGATCCCACCCCCGCATGGCAACGCGTCCTACACGCTGTGCCCAGCGCGGCCAACCCTCACCAACTGCTGCCCTACACCCCACTTGACGCAAACTCAGCCCATGCATGAACCGCACAACCCCCGTCTGTACCCAATTCACTCGCTACCGTGTACCACCCACCCTACCGAGCCTGGCCCCACCCTGCTCTCATGTCCCGTCCTCGATGCCGAGCGAGCGCTGCTGCCAGGGAGTCTCTCCCATCCCCACCGGCCTCGCCTCCTCGCATGTTGCCCTGACCTCGTGCCCCCTGCAGCGTCGGCACCTCCCTACGTCCTCCCCCACGGGCACCTCAGTAGGTCGTCGTCGCCAGCACCTTCCCGAGTGTGCCCCTCGCCGGACGGCCTCATCTCTATCGCCTTCCTGTGTGGCTCTGTCCTCCTTGCCTCTGCAAGCCGTCGTGGAGCTTGCCTTGCTGGTCGCCGCCGCATTCCCTGGTCGTCGTTGCACCGGCGACCCCTCCTCTACAAGACGCATCTCGAGCCTCTGCGTGTCCGAGTTGCCCTGCATGTCTCTGCCGCGCTGGCCGCTCTCCTTCCTCCATGTGGCCGCCTTCAAGGAGCTTTGCCGGCCTCTGCTTCCCCGGTGATCTCCATCTCTGCCGCGTCCCTGTAGCGCCATCCTCCTCCGTGCATGTGCCTCCCCGTCTTGGCTGCCTGTAGCCAGCTCCTTGCACGGCGCTCTGTTTTCCCGCTGATCCTGTGCGGATGTTGTTCATACTGTATGTGCCTTCTGGCCATGTGCCCTCTTGTGTCATGTTGATGCCCTTTAGCGGGAGTGCGTTTAGGTACCGGTGCTCAGATGGTGAAGATAATTCAGAATAAGGTTTGCTACTATGCTATGGAAATGCTAGGTCTGAACCAAAGAATGGTCGACCCACAAAGGTCACCCAACATGTCCATAAGGTCTCCTTCCTGGAATGCCATGTCCTTCATCACAGAACACCGAGCTCTTCCTCCGAAACCCGAAGACCGTTCCCCCGGACTGCCATGATCTCCATCCCAGATCCGAGACGCCGAGATCCCGAATGCTAGGATCTACTCACGGATCCCAGAGCCCCATTCCTGAAGTCCGAAGACCAAACCCCATCGACCCCCGATGAACACCAAGATCATCGATCCGATGTGTGACCCCTATCTGAGCCCCTATTTTATTAAATGCTATAAACTTGTTGCATATTAAATTGTCCATGCTCGCATACATATTAATTTGTTTGGGGTTACTTTGTCGATTCACCTTATAATTAAACATGGAGATTATATACGGGCTTTTCTAGTCCTATGTTGGCTCCATTTAAATTTGTTTTAGCGAACCGGTGCCATATTTTACCTTGTTAATACAATATTTAAATTGTAGGGTACCTAAATAACCTAAACCACCTAATTAATTGTCGGGACCTTGCTTCCGCTTAATATTGTCTAGTTGCATCGCATCTCTGCCATGTCATGCATCATATCTTGAAAATGTGTTGTTCATGCCAATGGAACCATCACGGAACCTAATAAATGTGTTTTCATACGATTTCTTTTGTATATTCCGGTGGTCCCAACATGACGACATCATCTATGAAGAGCTTGCATCACTCCTTTGTTTCTGAACATCGCTTGTGAAGATCTTTAGTCTAACTTCCGAAAATGGGTTGCAAGATTATCTACTGCATGTATGGAGTAATAGTTTGGGCACGTGATGGATTGTCCCCCATGCCGAATACTCAATCTATTTGCTCTTGTACATTGAATCAGATTAGGTTGCATCTTTTCTCCCCTTCATCGAAGTTAAGGTGGCCTTATCTTTTGAGACCTTTATCTTCGTCCTTTGTTCAACTCGAGTGTTCCCTCTACGAACGTGAGCAACACCCCTTGTTGGTGGTGTCGCTGATTTCAAGATGGAGAAAGAACCCTTGTTAGTGGTGTTGCGAGGATCTACACGAAGCGACAAGATTCAGACCATTAGCTTTCTTCCCTGTACCATGAGGCGGATCTCGAGGGCGAGATCCATTGTTAATGATGTCAAATTGTAGCACCCCAGTAAAACACTACTAGAAAATCGCGGTTGTTTCTACTTTATGCATCATCATGATAGCATGCTCATGTCACCATGCCACATTGCATTTGAGCATCATCATCATGCATATGTTTTGCTAAAAGTATCTTGCTAAAAGCCTACTTTTGTCTTCTAATTATCCTCCTCTTTTATTTCAATTAAAACCCCAATCTCTTCTGGATCTTCTATTTGTCTAAAAACTATTTAAAAAAGTCTTTAAAATTAAAATAGATAAAATAAATATATTATAGGGGGAGGCTACCGCCGGCCAGGCCCAAAAGCCCAGCTAGCAGCAGCCTACCACCCCAAAGTAAACCCTAACCCTAAACCACACCTACCCTTTGCCCCGCTGCCACAACCCGCACACACACCTATAGAAACCCTGCAACCCCGGTCCCACCCCCGCGTGGCAACACGTCCTGCACACTGCGCCCCAGCACGGCCGACCCTCACCAACCTCTGCCCTACACCCCACTTGACGCAAACTCAGCCCGTGCATGAACCTCACAACCCCCGCCTGTATGTAACTTCCTCGCTACCCTGTACCACCCACCCTACCGAGCCTGGCCCTACCCCGCGTATGCCCACCTACCATGCTCTCACGTCCCGTCCTTGATGCCGAGCGAGTGCCGCCACTAGGGAGTCTTTCCCGTCCCCGCCGGCCTCGCCTCCTCGCATGTCGCCCTCACCTCGCGCCCCCATGTAGCGTCGCCACCTTCCTATCCTCCCCACGGGCGCCTCCGGCAGGTCATCGTCGCCAGCACTTTCCCGAGCGTGCCCCTCACCGGACGGCCTCATCTCTATCACCTTCCTGCGCGGCTCCATCCTCCTTGCCTCTGCAAGCCGCCGTGGAGCTCGCCTTGCTGGTCGCCGCTCTCCTTCCTCCATGTGACCGCCCTCGAGGATCTCCGCCCGCCTCTGCTTCCCCGGCCATCTCCATCTCTGCCACATCCCTACAGTGTTGTCCTCCTCCGTGCATGTGCCTCCCCGTCTTGGCTGCCTGCAGCGAGCTCCTCGCGTGACGCTCCATTTTGCCACTGACCTTGTGTGGATGTTGTTCCTGTTGTATGTTCCTTCTGGCCATGTGCCCTCTTATGTCATGTTGATGCCCTTCAGCGGGAGTGCGTTCAGGTACCAGTGCTCAGATCATGAAGATAATTCAGAATAAGGTGTGCTACTATGCTGTGGAAATGCTAGGTCTGAACCGAAGAATGATCGACCCCCAAAGCTCGCCCGACATGTCCATAAGGTTGCCTTCCCGGAACGCCATGTCCTTCATCACGGAACACCGAGCTCTTCCTCCGGAACCCGAAGACCATTCCCCCGGACCGCCATGATCTCCATCTCTGATCCGAAGAAGCCGAGACCCTAGACGCCAAGATCTCCTCACGGATCCCGGAGCCCATTCCCAGAGTCCGAAGACCCCCGATGAACACCAAGATCATCGATCCGATGTGTGACCCCTATCCGATCCCCTATTTTATTAAATGCTATAAACTTGATGCATATTAAATTGTCCATGCTCGCATACATATTCATTTGTTTGGGGCTACTTTGTTGATTCATCTTATAATTAAACATGGAGATTATATACGGGCTTTTCTAGTCCTATATTGGCTCCATTTAAATTTGTGTAGTGAACCGGTGCCGTATTTTTCCTTGTTAATAACGTATTTAAATTGCAGGGTACCTAAATAACATAAACCACCTAATTAATTGTCAGGACCCTGGTTCCGCTTAATATTGTCTAGTTGCATCACATCTCTGCCATGTCATGCATCATATCATGAACATGCCCAGTCTTCTGATGTAGTATTAAATAGTGCATTCGGTGTTTCTTTTAGTGCTTTGGTTCTTCGCGGATTAGGCCATTGAGTGTATGCGAGTATTGACAAGATCTTCGGATAATGTATCTTCGGCTATGTTTCTTAAGCGAGCATTCTCCCCCTTTCTACCTATTTTGTATTTATAGTCTTTACTTCCTCCTATTGATCTATTGCTATCCGTGTTGTGTTGCTATAGTTTTCGTACCATTTATATCTCATGCAGCCTATATTGACTTGGTCACATCCTATTGCCTATTGATTGATAGTCAGTCGGCCTTGCGAGTTGTAGTTGCTTGCTCATGTGCTGCTTCATGTCGTTATTGTTCCACCGTTGTTGGAAGGTTGGCACATGCTTAATGGTGGATATGATCATGACTTTAAATACAACTTGATATTAAATGATGGGAATAGATATAACTAATGCAGAGGCACCGGTGCGCAATAGGTAATATTTGGTTTTTTAACCGCTCACTTGTGTCCCGTAGGCCCCGAGTACTTGATACCTTCTCCTTGACTATCGCACTATCCGCATGTGGGACCATGAATCCCCTGACCCAGAGCTTGATTCATTTATTATTTCTTGGGGCCACAAACTAGTTTGGGGATTTATTATTATCATGTACTTATGCCATGTTTTACTGCTTTATTTACAATTGCGTGTGGAGCGCCTGTACTAATTAGGAATGCAGAATTTTTTCGCGTTATCGACAAGCCTAGTCACACTTTCAGGTTCCCAGTCGTTTACAACCATTGTCACAAACCCTGGGTCCGTCTTGGAGCCATCCAACTTCGTTGCGGGTAGCTTATTGGGGTGGCCCCCTGAAATATTTTACGAATCCTGTGATTGCTTTGTCGTGAAAGCCTCGTTGGGTTTTTATTTAGTTTTTCCGAGGTTGATCGTGCGTGTGTTGCTATTTGTGCACCCCTACGGTGTAAAACTTTCTGAAAGCCGTGTCCGCGGTTATGGACGACTTGGAGCATAGTATCTCGATCATAGACAACTATAACTAAAGTAGTGCTATAAATTTGACTTTGACATGTCTAGTAATCAGTTTCACTACAACGGAATGAGTAAATAAAAGTCCAACAACTACTGGATTTGGGATGTCTTATGCTAATCGTATCTGACTACTAAGTATTGCAACTACAATGGAATGGTTAACTAAAACTGCCCACTTCTTATGATATCAGGATGACTCATGTTATCTACATCTGACTAGTAAGTGCTACAACTATAATGGAATGAATAAAACTGCCAACTGTGTGAGTTCCTTGGTTTGACTTCCTTGTTCGGTCTCAAGGGTAAAATGCTAGGATGGGTATGATTGGTGTTAGTATCAGGTTGGTCATGCATAGGTCTTTCTTACCTCTCTCTAATAGCCGACAGTTGTATCGAGTCTCTATAGGTGGTTTAGTGCTTGCTTCGCTACCGCTTCAGTCCACCATACCTATGTAGTCGAGAGCCACTGAATTCTAGACTCGCCGTGTACAGGCCTCAGTACTGATCACTCTCTTTTTCATTTGCCCTTTGTCGGCACCCCTTTTGTTTTAGCAGGTTTGAGATCAATGTCATTAGCAGGGTTACCCTTCTGGCTTGGCCTAGGCACGGTTATGGATGCCATTGGTTATTATTCAGGGCTCTTAGCCCCATTTGCATCTTGTTTGTACTCGGACGTTGTATCATTTTCGAGGTAATTTGGATCTTTGCACTGTATATTTGTATTCTTGACTCATGGAGTTGTGTTGTATATATTTGTTCTGTGGGTTCCATCATGGACTAATGTGTAATGGTATTACTTTGTTTTCCACCCGCACGAAAGTGCCTGGTGGGCACCTTTGAATTGTTTCTATGCTGATTTGGTGGGAATCGCTAAAACTTGCATAGGGCCGATCTGAGGGTGTTACAGATCTCTAGAGACTCCATGTGTGTCAAACAATGGTGGTTAGAAGTCCCAAAGAGCCCCTAGAAGTTGCATCACCACACCCACATGAGTGTGCGTGGTCATGTATGGATCATCAAGGTGTGGTTTTAAGAGAAACACATGCATTGATCTCTGGATACTCCATGTGTGTCAAACCATGGTGGTCAGAAAGCCTAAAGAGCCCCTAGAATCTCATGCATGTATCTATAGATACTCCATGTGTGTCAAACTATGGTGGTCACAAAGCCCAAAGATCTCCTAGACTGCAACTGCCACATGGGAATGGTGAACCATTGTAATAGATCTTGCATCACCACACCCACTGGAGTGTGTGTGGTTATGTGTGGATGATAAAGGTGTGGTTTTGAGAATAAGACATGCATTTATCTCTAGAGACTCCATCTGTGTCAAGCCATGGTAGTCAGAAATCCCAAAGAGCCCCTGGAATATCCAACTACCACATGGGAATGGTGAAAAAGTGTGACAAAAGTTGCATCACCACACCCACTGGAGTGTGTATGGTCATGTGGATCATCAAGGTGTGGTTTTGAGAATAATACATGCATTGATCTCTATAGACTCCATGTGTGTCAAACCTTGGTAGTCAGAACGCCCAAAGAGCCCCTGGAATATGCAACTGCCACATAGGAATGGTGAACCAGTGTGATAGAAGCCGCATCACCACACCCACTGGAGTGTGTGTGGTCATGTGTGGATCATCAAGGTGTGGTTTTGATAATAACACATTCATTGATATCTAGAGACTCCATGTGTGTCAAACCATGGTGGTTAGAAAGCCGTAGGAGCACTTGGAATATGCAACTGCCACATGGGAATGGTGAACTAGTGTGCCAGAAGCTACATCACCACACCCATTGGAGTGGGTGTTGTCATATGGATAAAGGTGTGGTTTTGAAAATAACACATGCATTGATCTCTAGAGACTCTCCATGTGTCAAACCATGGTCAAAAAGCCCAAAGAGCCCCTGGAATGCAACTACCACATGGGAATGGTGAACTAGTGTGACAGAAGCAGTTGCATCACCACACCCATTGGAGTGTGTGTGGTCATACATCAAGGTGTGATTTTGAGAATGACACATGCATTGAGCTCTAGAGAGTCCATGTGTGTCCAACCATGGTGGTCAGAAAGCCCAAAGAGCCCCTGGAATGCAACTACCACATGGGAATGGTGAACCTGTGTGACAGAAGCAGTTGCATCACCACACTGATTGGAGTGTGTGGTCATAGATCAAGGTGTGGTTTTGACAATAACATATGCATTGATATCTAGAGACTCCATGTGTGTCAAACCATGATGATCAGAAATCCCAAAGAGCACCTGGAATGCAACTGCCACATGGGGATGGTGAACCAGTGTGACAGAAGTTGCATCACCTCACCCACTAGAGTGTGTGTGGTCATGTCTTGATCATCAAGGTGTGATTTTGAGAATAACACATGCACTGATCTCTAGAGACTCCATGTGTGTCAAACCATGGTGTTAAGAAAGCCCAAAAAATCCCCTGGAATATGCAACTGCTACATGGGAATGGTGAACTATTGTGACAGAAGTTGCATCACCACACACACTGGTCATGTGTGGATCATCAAGGTGTGGTTTTGAGAATAACACATGCATTGATATCTAGAGACTCCATGTGTGTCAAACCATGGTGGTCAGAAAGCCCAAAGAGCCCCTAGAATATGCAACTGCCACATGGGAATGGTGAACTGATGTCTACGCACGTTTCTATTCTTGTAGACAGTGTTGGGCCTCCAAGTGCAGAGGTTTGTAGAACAGCAGCAAGTTTCCCTTAAGTGGATCACCCAAGGTTTATCGAACTCAGGGTGAAAGTGGTCAAAGGTATCCCTCACAAGCAACCCTGCAATCAAGATATAAGAAGTCTCTTGTGTCCCCAACACACTCAATACACTTTTCAGGTGTATAGGTGCACTAGTTCGGCGAAGAGATAGTGAAATACAAGTAATATGGATGATTATAAGTGGTAATTGCAATATGAAATAATAGTGGAAGCAAGCAAACATGTAACAGAACTGATTGTAAACTGTGTTTCAATGCTTAGAAACAAGGCCTAGGGATCATACTTTCACTAGTGGACACTCTCACATAAATATCTTCTCTTCATGATGCTACCCTGAACTACTCCTTGGATGGACGATGTAGGTCTGTAACATCACACCTTAAAGTTCGTATTCCCCATATAGATAACCCCTCACTGTCACCTTGAGCATTAGATGGTTCCAACAAACACCAGAATCTCATAGAGACATCCAACTCAAATTATACTCATGATAAGTATTTATGTAACCTTAGCCAAAGTGCCACACGGTGTGCACACTGTCAACTTCACACACATGGGGATAACTAGATATTCATTAGAGCACTTGAGTAGCAGAATACATCTATAGATTACAAAGCTCATGATCTCATAATATCACGCATATAGAGAGATGGACATATAGCTACCGGTAGAGCCCTTAGCCTCGAGAGAGAACTACTCCCTCCTCATCATGGGAGTCATCAACGGTGATGGAGATGGCGGTGGAGTCGATGGAGATTGCTCTGGGGGAACTTCCCCGTCCCGTCAGGGTGCCGGAACAGAGACTTCTATCCCCTGAATCTCCTCTTCGGTGGCAGCGGCGCTGTGGAACTTTTCATGGAAATCTGATCTCGTCCTTAGGCTTTTCTTCCCTGGGTGAATATATAGGCGAAGGGGAGTGGTCGGTGGAGGCCCGAGGGGCCCACACCACCTGGTGGCGCGGCCATGGGTACCCGCACGACCATAAGGTGTGGCCATTCCCTGGCCCTCCTTCGGCTGCCCTCCGGACTCCGTGTTCCTTCTGGTAAAATATTGACTTTGCCTTTTGTCCCGTCCAATTCCATGAATATTTCCTTACTAGCTTTTCTGAAACCAAAAACAGCTAAAAACAGGCAACTGGCACTGTGGCATCTTGTTAATAGGTTAGTTCCAGAAAATGTATAAAAATACCTCAAAGTGTGAACACAACATAAGAAAGTAGATATAAAACAAGCATGGAACATCAAATTATAGATACGTTTACGATATATCATGAACCACTGTGACAAATGTTGCATCACCACACCCACCGAAGTGTGTGTGGTCATGTGGTCATGAAGGTGTGGATCTGAGAATAACACGTGCATTGATATCTAGAAACTCCACGTGTGTCAAACCATGGTCAAAAAGTGCAAAGAGCACCTGGAATACAACTGCCACAAGGGAATGGTGAACCAATGTGGCATAAGTTTCATCACCACACCCATTGGAGTGTGTGTGGTCATGTGGATCAAGGTGTGGTTTTGAAAATAACACATGGATTGATCTCTAGAGACTCTCTATGTGTCAAACCATGGTCAGAAAGCCAAGAGAGCCCCTAGAATGCAACTGCCACATGGGAATGGTGAACTAGTGTGACAGAAGTAGTTGCATCACCACACCCACTAGAGTGTGTGTAGTCATGTGGATCAATAAGGTGTTGTTTTGAGAATAACACATTCATTGATCTCTATAGACTCCATTGATGACCCACAAGTATAGGGGGTGTATCGCAGTATTTTTGAGGGAAGTGAAACCTAATTTATTGATTGGACACAAGGGGAGCCAAAGAATATTTATAAGCCTTAACAACTGAGTTGTCAATTTAGCTGCACCCGGAAACATTCTTGCTCACAACAGTTTATCAGTAGCAACGGTTTTGTAGTAGTAATAGCAAAGTAATAACAGTAGTAGAAGTAAAGACATTAGTAACAATAGCAGTAAACAGGTAGGATTAAAGCACGGTAGGCATAGGGATGGATGGACGGGCATTGCATGGACAAGACAATTCACATGGAAATCAAGACATAGGGCAATTGCAGATAAATAAGATAAAGCATCCAAGTACTAAATAATCATAGGCATGTGTTCCATATATAGTCATACGTGCTCGTAATGAGAACTTGCACAACATCTTTTGTCCTGCTAGCCCGTTTGCAGCGGGGCCTCAAGGGAACTACTGGCAATTAAGGTGCTCCTTTTAATACAGCACTGGAGCAAATCATTAACACTCCCTGAACACATGTGATCCTCACATCAAAGCCATTCCCTCCGGTTATCCCGATTGCTATCACTTCGGGGCCGTTGGTTCCGGACAACAATGTGTGTATACAACTTCCAGGTAAGACCATAAACAATACTATCATAATGAATCAATAACATGTTCAGATATGAAATCATGGGTCTCGGGACCTAGTGACAAGCATTAAGCATAACAAGTTGCAACAAAGTCAAAAAGCACTAATAATAGATACTAGGCACCATGCCCTAACAATTTGATGCCATTACATGAACGATCGCATCCAATCCCTACCATCCCCATAGCCTACAACGGGGTATTACTCACTCATAGATGGGAGAAACATGGATGGTCGATGGAGAAGAGATGGTGATGATGATGGCAATGATCTCCTCCAATTCCCCGTCCCGGCAGAGTGCCAGAACGGAGTTTCTTGTGCTAATTTGCGGAATCTGGTGGTGGCGGCGGAGCGGAATTCTCTTTGGAAAAACGTCGAACCCCCCACGGTTTTTAGGTCAAGGGGCATCTTATAGGCAAAGAGGGAGGCCGAGTGGGTGACCAAGGCGGCCACACCACCCCCAGACATGGCCTGGCCTGGCCCGCAGGGCCAGGTGGTGTGGGCCCCTTGTGGCCCTACTCTGTCTCATCTTCTGGCTCCGTGAGTCTTCTGGTGAAATAGGATTTTTGGCATATTTTCTGGGATTTTTCCTGATAGTTGATTTTCTGCACAAAAACTAGACACCAAGGTAATTCTGCTGAAAACAGCATCAGTCTGTGTTAGTTGTATCCAAATCACACAAGTTTAGAGGAAAAACAATAGCGAAAGTGTTCGGGAAAGTAGATACATTTTGGACGTATCAACTCCCCCCAAGCTTAGCTTATTGCTTGTCCTCAAGCAATTCAGTGGAAAACTGAGTGCGATAAAAGAAACTTTCACGAACACATTTGCTTCATAAGATGTATATATTCTCAGCATGTGATCAACTACTTAGGAAATTCATAATAAGGAGTATGCACATAAGGCTACTCAATAGTCATTGCAAGATATGAAGAGATTCTAGCTCAAAAATAATAAGTAGCATGAAACATAAACATAAGCAACATTGCAATGCTCATAAAAAGGTATGATAGAGTGGTATCTCGCTTGCCTTTGATTGTAAATGCCAAGGCACCTCTAATGTCTAAGTGAAGACTAGAAGTAAAGATATCAGAGATACAAGCATAAAAGTTATGACACGATTAATCAAGTTTTGAAACAAGCACATTACACTAAGAATGACAACTATGCTCTCAAGAAAGTGCTCATAGAATAAGTGGTGACTCAACAAGGAAGTGAAAAGGTTTTGAAAAGTTTGAGAGGCTTCCATATGCTGAAAGTATGGTACTCATTAGCTTTTAGCTCTCATTACCCCTATCATAAGCATCTTTAAATGGTTATGGTGAAAGTGAGGTCCAATACGAGTTATATGCTTGACAGACCATAAACTGGAAATCTCATGTCCCTTGAGTACGAGGGCCGCTCCTCATGCTACTCAACTTTAGTTACCGGTAAGTTCTTGGCATAGTAAATACATGTGTATCATAGAGAACCGCCAACGGGGTACCCCTTGCCCAATGATACGGAAGAATCCCCATATCAAAATGACAAGGCAAGCAGGCAACGAGCATCTCAACAATCTTCTTATATACCATGGGAAAATGGTGCTTTTTTCTCTCTTTCTCTTTTCTCATATCTCCCTTTTTTTCTCTTTTCTCTTTTCTAAATTTCTATCCCTTTTTTTATAAGAAGAATGCTTCATAGACAGCTCATTATGGTTACACTGCAGGTTTCCACCATGATTAGGCATGGATTAGACTAGTGGCCCAGGTGTTTCTCTAACGCATATACATAACTCCATGGACTTACAAGCTCCCCTTTTATTTCACGCCGACGACATCCGTAAACAAAAGAGCATGATATCAGCTGGGTATATATTTTCAGGTGTTGAATGCGTTCCCCGTGATAGCACGGTTCTGCTAATCCCCAGCCTATAATTTGAAAGCATATAACTGTCATGGACAGTCACAATAGTTCAGGTTTATTAGGTGCAAGAAATAAAGTGTGTCATCAAGTTCGTGAGAGCTTTACTAACTAACTTTCTCATAACAAGCAAACATTTTATTCGGAAGAAAACAGAGCACAATACATATGCAAGGAGTAGAAATGATGTTAATAGGTAGATATGGTGGACTCTTTTGGCAATATTGGTTTTGGGGAGTTGGATGCACGAGTAAAGCTTATACTCAGCACAAGTGAATGCTAGAAATAGAGAGGGAGCAACAAACGAGAGAGCAATAACTGTCATAATCATGCTTGCAACAAAACAGGACTACTTATGGCATGAAAGTGATTCAACAACCCTAAGGCAAAATAATTCATTGAGGCTTAACTGATTGTTTCAGTCATATGCATGCGTGAGCATGTGCCAAGTCAATTCAAGTGAAACATTCAGAGGAGGATACCGCAGTGTCATACCAAGTTATGAATAGAACAATGCAAGCAAACATTCATATGACATGCTACAAACTATTAGTAAGCTGGAGCTAATCATAAGAAAGCAAGAACTACTAAGCATCCATAAATAACATACACCCTACATGAACAGACTAAGCATGCCCACAATGATGAGTATATGTACAAAAATGAAAACAAAAAGAGTTCGTTACCAGCCTCTTACCACACCTCAAGTTTTCATTAATCCTCATTACTGCCCTTCACTTGTATGGCTTGAATAATAACATGAAACCAAATTCCACTAAGGATTGCTGAACCCTGCAACAAACTTCACAAAACCAAAGAAGAACAACAAATATTTTTGGTGTTTTTTGAGTTTTAAAGGCAAGAGCAAAAAGGAAGAACAAGCAAAGCAAAATCCTTTTGGGTTTTTCGAATAATCAAAACAAATCCAAATGGAAGAAGCAAATCAATGCAAAAAGAAAGAGAAGCAAACAAAGAGAAACAAAGAAAATAGTTTTGGTCTTTTTGTGTTTTTAGAAAGCAAAAGCAAAGAAAGAACAAAAACTAAAAAGAGAAATAAACATGGATATACAAAGTGCCTACTGAACATGATATGTAGATGAGTGTGATGTCGGTGTACCTCCCCCCAAGTGGCAAGATAATAAGAAAAATATCTAAGAGCTGGGAGTTGAATGTTCCTTATCTTCCCGCGCTGAGCTACGCGGTCGTCATCATTCATCACACTTTGATAGATCTCCAGCAAGTCAGCAGGTCGACCTTGAATTTTCTTCACTATCCCTATCATGCCTATACCTATAATGCTGTAAAATCTTTCCAATGACATGATAATAGGCTGATTATAAATTCTGAAAGAAACATTTGACTGATAAGGGGTGTCCGTGAAAACGAAACTCTCAATGAAAGTTTTGGTGAGTATGGCATATTGCTCACTCTCATCTTCCATGTACGTGGTCAGGCCAACCCTTTGAACCAGTAGTAAGAAATCATTGAGGATCCCTGCAGCTTGCAAAAAGGTAAAACAGGGGAAGGTAGATGGGTGATCATTTCCCTCATCTCCTTCATTTCCAAAGCGTGGTGCAATAAGATCTTCATTGTATGAAGGCCTAAACTGAGAGGCTGATCTTGAAGGCCTTGACCTCCTAGGTCTGTCCCTCTCAAATATTTCTCCAAATGTGTGGTTGTTCATCTTTGATATTCTGAAATTTAAACATCCATTATACAAGTGATTGCAAAGTGAATACATAATGAAGGGAACTACTCATAGGGACTTGTAAGAGGCCTAAACATCCATCAAAATAATATCTCTAAGCATTGAAAAAGCTTACAAGCTCTCATAACCTATCACCTATAGCAGCAAAATACTCAAGATATAAACCACTAAACACAAATCTACTTGGACAAGCGGAGGAGTCACATACTGGAGAACAAATGCTCCAAATTTCAGCAGCAAAGATGGGCTGAGCAAGGAGATCGAAAAATCATGGACAAGAACAGGAAGAATGCGATTTCGAGCAATGAGCTGGTGTTTTCTCGAGAGAGAGAAGGAAGAGTGAAGTGAGAGAGCGAGTGGAGGGCCAGGGGTGGCCCACACCATGGCTAGGCGCCCCCCTAGGCTATCCGCGCCACTAGGTGGTGTGCCTTCCTGGTGCCCCCCTGGTACTCTCCAGGCACTTCTCTGCCCCTTTTTTCATGCAAAAATTTAATATGAATTTTCTAGGATTTTTCGAGACACTTTATTTTTCAGCAATTTTTAGGTATAGATGAATGATTTTCTAACAAAAAGATTTTTTTGGAAAGATGCAAAAGCAAAACAAAAATAAAACTTCAGAAGTTTTAAGACACTCTAATATGCAAGCAACTAACAATAGAAAAGTAAACTAAGAGGAAGCAAAAACTAAAATGGATAAACTAAAAGTAAGCAAAGATAATCATGGTATTGTTTTGTTCATTAAAATCCCTTTGTTAACAAGGTTGATCAGGTCTTGTTACCAAAACAATTTTATATGAAACAAAACTTAGTATTCCACTAATGATTATGTTACCTCAACCTTGAGAGCAATGGTCCCAATCATAATAATTTCATATTTTTCTCGTGGTATGGGACAATATATTTCTCCAACTTAAATGCCCTCAATATTTTCAATTGAATTTAGGTCATAATTCCTATCAATCTTCTTGGGGAAATAGACAGTATTCTCCTTGTCAATAACATTAAAAGTCACCTTTCCTTGATTACAATTAATAACAGCTCCTGCAGTATTAAGAAAAGGTCTCCCAAGAATAATAGACATATTATCATCTTCAGGCATTTCAAGAACAACAAAGTCAGTTAATATCAAGCAATTATGAGCCACTTGAATAGGTACATCCTCACATATACCAACAGGAATAGTAGTAGATTTATCAGCCATTTGCAAAGATATATCATTTGGTATTAGTTTTTCCAATTGAAGTCTCTTGTAGAGAGAGAAAAGGCATAACACTAACAACTGCTCCCAAATCACACAAAACAGTTCTAACATAACTATTTTTAATACAACACGGAATAGTTGGAATCCCTGGGTCTCCAAGTTTCTTTGGAACCTTACCATTAAAGGAATAATTAGCAAGCAAAGTAGAAATTTCTTCATTAGGGATCTTCCTTTTATGAGAGACAATATCCTTCATATACTTTGAATAAGGTGGCAATTTTATAGCATCAGTCAAAGGAATTTGCAAGAATAAAGGCTTCATCCACTCACAAAACTTATTATAGTGTTCATCTTCCTTTGACTTGTGTTTCTTATCAGGGAAAGGCATAGGTTTTTGGACCCAAGGCTCTCTTTCACTACCATGTTTCTTAGCAACAAAATCTTCTTTAGTGTATTTAGTATTCTTAGTGAGCCTTTCAGGTTCTTCTTCAACTTTTTCTTTATCAAGAGCATCATTTTCCTCATTACCACTTTCAGTTTCAGCATCAGAGATAGATATGCTATTGGGATCTATAGCAGGTTCACGATATTCTATAATAGTTTTACTTTACTTTTTCCTTTTCTTAGGAGAAGTACCACTATTTTCAATTCGCTGGAAATCTTGCTCAATTCTTTTAGGATGCCCCTCAGGATACAGAGGATCCTGGGTAGCAGCACCACTTCTAGTTCTAATTTCATAAGCAGGTTTTTCTTTAATAAGCTGATCAATTTGTACCACTCAAGTCTTTTTGTACTTTAATAAGCTGATCAATTTGAGTTTTAACCATTTGGAAGTGTTTAACAAGCATTTTAACATCATTAGAGGTTATTTATATAATATATTTTAACTCAATAATAGCTCTAGAGTTTTCCATTAAATGATTTTGCACCCTTTTATTAAAATTATCTTGCTTAACAATAAAAATATTGAATTCTTCTAAGTATTGATCAGCAGGTTTAGAGTAAAGAATATCACCTTCATCAAAGTGTTGGAGAGAGTGTACATCAATAGTGGATGAGTGGAAAATTGGCTTACATAATTCTTCTATAGGAGGTAAATTCTTCACATCTGCAGCTTTAATGCCCTTCTCCTTAAGACATTTCTTGGCTTCCTTCATCACTTCATCATTTAGTTCAATAACTCCCCTGTTCTTTGATGTTGGTATAGGCACAGGCATAGTTAACTCAGGTGTAGTTGTCTTAGGTATAGTTGGTTCAGATGAAGTCCAGTCTTCATAATTCTTGCTTATTTTAGCCATTAATTCCTCAGCTTCTTTGGGAGTTCTATTCCTGAAAACACAATCAGCACAACTATCCAGTTATGTCCTAGATTCTTCAGTTAGTCCATTATAATATATATCAAGAAGCTCATTTTTAGGTAATGGACATCCAGCCTGTGCATGAATCAAAGCACAAAACCTTGCCAATGATTCAGGCAATATTTCTTTCTCTCCCTGTTTAAAATCAAAAAGTTCCTGCAAAATAGCATGTCTAGCACTAGGAGGGAAATATTTCCGAAGGAAGGTACCAATCAAGCAATCAGGGCTATTAATAGATCCAGGAGGCAAATTATTAAACCAAGTTTTTGCTTCTCCTTTCAACAAAAAAGGGAAATTTTTAGCAACAAAGTAGGTGCGCATCTTAATATCATCAGAAAATACACTACAAGAAATCTGTTATTCTATGACCTTCTGATAGTGACCATGAACAAAATCATCATAGTTCTATGACGATTTTGCACTAGATGGTCGTAAGCAGTTTAAGAGGGCCTAAACCGTGGAAAATAACGACAATTTTGCTAAAAATCGTCATAGTTTGATTAGTAGAAATCATCATAACCTAATGGGTGCAGCCTACCATGTTACTTGTAGCTCACTGCTATGATTTTAAATCGTCACGACTTCCAAAGTAGCATAACATGAAATGAGTAGTCAGCCACGTAAGAAACTATGCCTATGTGGCGTGTCCATGTGTCTGTTTTGACTATGTGTCTTATCTATGTGTCAATATCTGCTTATGTGGAACTATTTCTTTTTATAAAAATCATGGGATTATTAATCACAAGTGAGACCCACCACTGTTTAGTGGAATTATATTAGTCAAAAAAGGCATGGCACCATACATGTGAAATGGGGTATTTTGGTGCGATTTACTTGTCAAAGTTAACTTTGGTGCCATTAAGGACCGACACTATCTAATGGAATTATTTGTCAAAATGGGGTGGCCAAGGGTTCGAACACACAACCTCTCACGAATAAGCAATTTGAGCCTAACCACTAGGCCACCAAACCGCTCGTGTTATAACAGAACCACACTGCCTTCTAAAAAGATTTGTTTGGCTGTTGGGTCTCTTCCTCAAAGCTGGAACGGGCCTCCGTGGGAAAAGAGGCCGGCTACGGTAAAATAAATCTAGGCCAGCCTTAGGCTTGCACGTAGTAGTCTAGGTCCAGGCCAGCTCGGCTAGTTCGGTTATGATTGATTTTTTTTATTATTCTTTTTTATTTTTTATTTTTTTATAATTCTTTTGTATCTTTTGTATAAGATGTTCAAAAGAATTAATTTTTGTCTCTAAATTTTTATAAAATTCAGTAAATCATCTTAGGGTGTTGATTATAAATGTTTAATTATTTAAAACTAGTTGACCTACTAATTTCATATTATTCTATAATAGGGACAATATCATAATTCAAAATATGATTTTAAAATTAGGGGTTTGAACTAAAAATTTGGGAATTGGGTCTTGCTAAATCCTTAATGGATCTATGATAAAATAGCATATTGTATGTCTAAAAATGATTTTTGCAAAAAATCATGAGCATCTGATAATGTACCTATAGTTCAAATCACACCTACTTCCTACCGATTCGGCAGGAATTTGTCTTTTTCACCTGGGATGGACGAAAAGGTTTAAGATTCCCTGGTTGGGACATTGTCCATGTAAATTAGTATAGTATTTTTGAAAAATGGGATGGTAGCATTTTTGTATTCACTGTTTGGTGTTGCTTCACAAAACGCCATGATTTTGGCACTCGAAAAATAGAAAATGGCTTTCACACGTGACGAAAAGAAAAACTTTCTCCTGCAACATTGTTCGCCATCACATGATGCACATAAGTGAACAACATGGGCACATTTTCACAAACTATGTCACGATTCTAGCCATAACATTGGTCGTTTGGGCTGAAAGCCATGAAACCTCGAACATGATAGCTCATTTCTGTGAAGGTTTTTTCGAGATGTAATCAATATATCAAGTTTGGTATTTTTTATAACTATGTCACATAATATGGCACCACATGAAGGACTTACATTGTTTGGACGGTTTTTGAATTTCTCATGTCCGTTTTAAAATTTTCCTATTTCAAAATATGGTCAAAACGACGGACATGAAGATAGGGGATGAGGCTTTCTAAACTTGTATTATATCTCTGAAGAAACATCATATTGTGAGTCTACTAATGATTTCGTGTACCTGTTGTTCAAACCGGACCCACTTCCTACCGATTCGGCAAACATTTGTGTTTTTCATCAGGGATGGATGGAACGGTTCACGAAACCCCGGTTGGGACATTGTTCATTTAAGGTGGGTCTAGTATTTTTTAAAAATTGGGTGGTAGCATTTTGTATTTGCCGTTTAGTGTTGCTTCATAAAACGGCCCGATTTTGTCCTCGGAAAATAGAAAATGGCTTTTCCATGCGACGAAAATGAAAACTTCGTCCTACAACATTGTTCCCCATCCCATGATGCACATGAGTGCACAATATGGGCATATTATCACAAACTATGTCATGGTTCTGGCCATAATATTGGTCGTTTGGGCTGAAAGCCATGAAACCTCGAACATGATAGCTCATTTGTATGAGGGTTTTTTTGACATGCAATCAATATACCAAGTTTTATATTTTTATTTATAACTATATCATATAATATGACACCACATGAAGGACTTACATTGTTTAGACTATTTTTGAATTTCTTATGTCCATTTCAAAATTTTCCTATTTCAAACTATGGTCAAAACGACGGGCATGAAGATAGGGGATGAGGCGCGCTAAACTTGCATTACATCTCTGAAAAACATCATATTATGAGTCTAAAAATTATTTTTTCAAAAAATCATGAGCATTAGATCGTATACATGTAGTTCAAACCGGACCCACTTCCGACCGATTTGGCAGACATTTGTCTTTTTTACTAGGGATGGACGGAAAGGTTCGCGAAACCACGGTGGGACATTGTTCATGTAAGGTGGGTCTAATATTTTTTAAAAATTTGGTGTTAGCATTTTGTATTCGCCGTTTGGTATTGCTTTA
The DNA here is from genome assembly GCA_023614405.1 of Avena insularis. Taxonomy (NCBI): domain Eukaryota; kingdom Viridiplantae; phylum Streptophyta; class Magnoliopsida; order Poales; family Poaceae; genus Avena; species Avena insularis. The sequence continues at coordinate 404,063,296 of CM042696.1, forward strand.
TAAAACGGCCCGATTTTGTCACTCGAAAAATAGAAAATGGCTTTTCCATGCGACGAAAATGAAAACTTCCTCCTACAACATTGTTCGACATCCCATGATGCACATGAGTGCACAATATGGACATATTATCACAAACTATGTCATGGTTCTGGCCATAACATTGGTTGTTTGGGCTGAAAGCCATGAAACCTCGAACATGATAGCTTATTTCTATGAAGGTTTTTTCGAGATGCAATAAATATACCAAGTTTGGTATTTTTCTTTATAACTATGTCGTATAATATGACACCACATGAAGGACTTACATTGTTCAGACTATTTTTGAATTTCTTATGTCTGTTTCAAAATTTTCCTATTTCAAACTATGGTCAAAACGAAGAGCATGAAGATAGGGGATGAGGCGCGCTAAACTTGCATTATATCTCTGAAAAAACATCATATTGTGAGTCTAAAAATGATTTTTTCAAAAAATCATGAGCATTAGATCGTGTAATTGTAGTTCAAACCGGACCCACTTCCTACCGATTCGGCAGACATTTATCTTTTTTACCAGGGATGGAAGGAAAGGTTCACGAAACCACGGTTGGGACATTCTTCATGTAAGGTTGGTCTAGCATTTTTTTTAAATTTGGTGGTACCATTTTGTATTCGCATTTGGTGTTGCTTCACAAAACAATCCGATTTTGGCACTCGGAAAATAGAAAATGACTTTTGCATGCGACAAAAATGGAAACCTCCTCCTGAAATATTGTTCTTCATCCCAATATGCACATTCATGTACAATATGGGCATATTATCACAAACTATGTCGCGATTCTGGCCATAACATTGGTCGTTTGACTTGAAAGTCATGAAACCTCGAACATGATAGGTCATTTTTGTGAAGGTTTTTTCGAGATCCAATAAATATACCAAGTTTGGTATTTTTCCTTATAACTATGTCACATAACATGACACCACGTGAAGAATTTACATTGTTCGGACAGTTTTTGAATTTCTTATGCCCGTTTTTAAATTTTCCTATTTCAAACTATGGTCAAAACAGCGAGAATGAAGATAGGGGATGAGGCTCGCTAAACTTGCATTGGATCTCTAAAGAAACATCATATTATGAGTCTAAAAATGATTTTTTCAAAAAATCATGAGGATTAAATGATGTACCTGTAGTTCAAATCGGACACACTTTCTACCGATTCTACAGACATTTGTCTTTTTACCAGGGGTGGACAGAAAGGTTTTCGAATACCTGGTTGGGACATAGTTTATGTTAGGTGGTCTAGTATTTTTGAAAAATGGGGTGGTAGAATTTTTTTATTTACCGTTTGGTGTTGCTTCACAAAATGCCCTGATTTTGGCACTCGAAAAATAAAAAATGGCTTTTCCACGCGACGAAAATGAAAACTTTCTCCTACAACATTGTTTGCCATCCCAATATGCACATGTGTGCATAATATTGGCTCATTATCACAAACTATGTCGTGTTTCTCGCCCTAACATTGGTCGTTTGGCTTGAAATCCATGAAACCTCGAACATGATAGGTCATTTCTGAGAAAGTTTTTTGAGATCCAATCAATATACCAAGTTTGGTGTTTTTCCTTGCAACTATTTCACTAATATGACACCACACAAAGGATTTACATTGTTCGGAATTTTTTTGAATTTCTTATGCCCGTTTTTAAATTTTCCTATTTCAAACTATGGTCAAAACAGCGGGAATGAAGATAGGGGATGAGGCTCACTAAACTTGCATTGGATCTGTGAAGAAACATCATATTGTGAGTTTAAAAATGATTTTTTCAAAAAATAATGAGGATTATATGATGTACTTGTAGTTCAAACCGGACCCACTTTCTACCGATTGGGCAGACATTTGTCTTTTTTACCTAGGGTGGACGGAAAGGTTTTCGAATCCCCGATGGGACATTGTTCATGTAAGGTGGTCTACTATTTTTTAAAAATGGGGTGGTACAATTTTTGTATTTACGCATAGACAAATGTCTCATTGCGAATTGGATCGATCTTTCCGGTGCAACCCATAGACACTTTTTGCTAGTCATATAAAATGTCTCAACATGAAGGTTTTCCCTTTTTTCGATTTTTTAAACTAGTTACGCCATTTTCAAAACATGGTCAAAATGTAATCTGTGGACACTCTTTTCCAACCAATCAGAATGCAAGCCCCTAGTGCCACAGATCAGTCTAGAACTCGATCTTGTCCGTCGATATTAGTCAATCCAATGCCAAAGGAACCCACACCCCCACCGAATTTGGGACGCCGGATATCCAAATTGGGCCAAAAATCTACGCGCGTGGAGGTTAGGTCAAGCCATGTTCCAAATCATGCAGCCAGACCTAACCAGGAGAACCGCAGTGCTCCTCTCATCTCCCACCCACCCACCCACGAGCGCCGCCTCCCTCCTCTCGTCCCATCTCCTCCTTATCCGCCACCACACCATCGGGCAGCCCAGGCCAAAAGGTAATCCGCCACCAAAACGTCGGGCAGCACCCCTCCTCCCCTCGGCACCGCCTCAGGTCCCTCACCCTATTCTCTTCTAACCCCAATCCCCTGCCGCCACTCTGTCTTGATCCAACACCTGACTCTCTCGATCTCAATCCATAGGTGTGGTGAACATGGGTGTTGATGTGCTTGGCAGAGAAGGAGCTGCAAGGATGCGGAATCCCTGGAACGAGCTTGGCCGGGTGGCAAACAGGCTCTGAGGACATCGGTGTTTTGATGGCCGCTAGACGCGTTGGGCTCGCCTCCACTAGAAGTAGCGGCACCGAGGCCGCTGGCCGCCTTGAGGAGCAAGCACACAACGGTGGGTGGTGGTGCTCTGGAGAAGGGGTTGCAGGATATGGGTTGATGACAACAAGTGCGATCTCCAACACACAGCCGCTTGGGGCGGTGCCGATGTAGAGGTGCGAGCGGCCACGGGGCGGCCCGGGTGTAGACCTGCGAGCGGCCACATGACGTCGCCGGTGTAGAAGTTGGGCGTCTCTGTGCTATGCACCCACATGATCTAGTACATCTCTGAACTGAGAGTACATCTCTGAACTGAAGATATATATGTGTTTTTGTTAACAGAAGATATATGTTTTTTTGCATCTCTGAACTAAAGAATATGTGTTCTTGTAGTAGATATATGTGTTTTTGTTAACTGAAGAATGCAAGCACATCTCTGAGCTCAGAGTACAAGTATACTCCTATTCCTGATAGCATAGAGAAAATCTCCTTTGTAAGTGAGTGCGCTGCTTAACTATTTGAACCAAGTTGAGTGTGCATTTGGTAACCGCTGAACCAACCGTACTCACTCAGAAAAAATTGCAATTGTTTTATGAGTGCCTAGTAGTACTCTGTTTTCAATGCTACAGAACTAGTAGTGTGCACTGGGAATATTGTAGATAAGTACCCCTCAGCAAAGCAGCATGAGAAAGGGAAATCGGCGTAGCGACATGTTCTCGCAAGTTATCTTGTAAAGTGCAAGTTTAGAAATGCTGATACATATTGCCCTGATAGTCTATTAGCCTACCGTTGTTGTGATCTTACTTTATGTGTATGCTTTATTCTTGCAAATGTGAGGTGATTCTTACCTGTGTGCTGGAGCGTATCAACCCTGGCCAAAACACAATTTTCATATCGTCAAGTTCACATCGTTGCAACCGCATCGTCGCTTCCTTCTCTGGAATAGTAGAACCTAGTGTACACCCCATAACGGCATTGCTACGACATGATGCATGAGTTTTCTTAACTTTTTCCTACAGATGCATTCTTCCTCTTGTAGGTTTATTACACACCATTTGAATATTCTAAGTGCTATACATTTTCATGGTTGGTGCTTTGTCACTTTTATTTTTGCAATTTGCGCGATTTTTCAGCTGTCATTAGTAATGAAGCTTTCGTGTTGCTGATATGCAGGTATACTCTCTTCCATGTGGAGCCGTCCAACTGTCAGCGGCTTGAGATGCTTGAAAACCTCGTGCCAAAACCTGGAACATCTCTTTCTTATATGATCATCACCTAGAAAATCTTACTGTATTGGTCCATTTATTACTTGTGTAATGATATGATCATAAGAAGTAGCTGATAGAGTAGCCTATCTTGCTTCTTTACTTTGTATCTTGCTGAATGTGCTTATTGTTCATTATCTTGATTCCAAGTAGTGTTATGAACTTGCAGGACTTCTTTGCCCAATTTTAGGGGAGGCAGGACTATAATTTATTAGTAGCATCACATGAGGTAAATGCGGAATTTTGAATGTACGGTGGACTGTATTCTATTGAGGCACATATAGCTTGGAAATTTTAATTTCATTATGCATTTTTGCTCTCAAGATCAATGTCGATTGCTGATTTTCTGACTTCTCTATTTACCTTTTCCTAGTTTAATCTATTTATCTGATGATCGAGATATGGCTTATATTGTATAATGCCAAAACAATTTTGTCTACCTTTGTGGGAGCCAACTTAACTCTCACTTTGTAAAATTATTTGTCTTATTGTAAGCTTTTGTTTAGTCGCAGACCTGAGGGAGACCCGACGCTTACTTGTGTGCTAGATCACATCAACCCTGACCATGACACCACTCTCACACCATTGAGTTTAGTACATTGGCGGTTACTTCTCTGGATTAGTTAAGTGTTCAGTTTAACCTATTCAATGCAAATATCCAAACTGCTTGTGCGATAAAAATAGACCTACTCTAAATTGAATTGAGCTATCTTATTTGTTAAATTCATTACCTGAATATGCAACACTTGTTCTAGTCATGCTTTTGGGTAGATTTTGTCCCTCTTGTCTTAGAAAGCTAATGAAATCTGACTAGTGAAAATACAAAAACATGATATTTTGTGTTCTGTTCTACTTATGCAATGTTGCTTTGATCATGATCTTATTTATGGCTGCATGTGTCTTGTGGTCGATTCTCGAATTTGATATCTTTGGTCCCTCTTTTGTGCATTATTGATGTCAATTACTAAACTATTGCCTTATGTTTGTTTTATTTGTAGGATCTCCTTCAGATAAGTTATATGGTGGCAAGAGATGGTGCATAGTTTTATTCAAATGCTCTCGTGTGAGATACCTACCTGTATATATAATGTTCTCGTGTGTGAAATTGTGAACCTGGCTGTATGTTGTGGTGTTTTGTAATTCAAATACTAGAGGCGAATGTATAGAGTTATTTATATTGTAGTTGCTGTTTCATTGTGTATTTATTGGAAAATTACCTTACTTAATATATTTGTTTGATCAATATGATTAGGCTACTGAACCTGTAGAGGCCTAGGCCCAAACAGTATTGACTACTAAAAGGCCACACCTATATCATATTGGACCAGTTTTGTAACAAGGCCTACAAGGCTAAGACCCATGCAATTCTGGATAAAAATGCTGATAATAGAAAAATGAATCGACATAAAAAGTCCTAAGCCTAAAAGAAATAATCCTAAAAAGGCCACTTCCTAGAAGAATAAAGGCTGAATTAATGGGCTTGGCCCATATAAGCAACCGGACTAGGCTGGGCTGAATTTGTATTACGACGGTCTCAATTCGTCATAGTTTTGCCACGTTGGATCGGCCACGTAGGACCTGGCCTGGCTAGATGGTCCATGACGATATTGGATCGACATAGAGGCTATGATGATCTAATATCGTCATAGATGGTTATGACGATTTCGCAAAAAACATCGTTATAGTTCATTTGCGACGCCTAGCTTTCGACGATCTCATTTTCGTCATAGGATCGTCATAGATGGACTATTGTGACGATTCTGTGACAAAAATGGAGGGTCATATATAGCCAGATTCCTTGTAGTGATAAGCCACTCATGGTAGAAAGCTCAGTCATATGTGCTACCGTACTTTCATTCTTAGTCCCACAAAAAGGTTATTTCTCAACAATAGTTATGTAAGATAAATCAAGAGAGAAATCATAATTCTTATCTTTAATATTTATGGGAGATGAAGCAAACTTAGCATTAGGAGACAATTTGGGTTTTATAGTACGCCTCTCAAGCAGACTCTTAATAGCACTCCTATCATGGGTGTTTTGACATTCTTTAATAAATTCATCAGTCATCTCTATATAACCATCTTCAATATCATAACTCTCTCTAGACTCAGGTGAACTGACAGGTGTAGTAGTGTCTTCATTAGAAGTTTCAGTATTTCTTGCTAAAGTTCTAGCAATCGTCGCATCTAGGAAAGGACCTAATAAACCACTCTTATCAAGCACAGTAGAAGCAGCATCATAAGTATAAGAAGTTTCAGATTCAGCAGTAGTAGCAGTGTGTGTAGCATGTGTATGTGGTGGTGTAAGGAGCTTACTCATAACAGATGGTGAATCAAGAGCAACAGAGGTGTTCAGAACCGTACCTCTCCTTGTAGTGGATGGTAAAATAGGAACCTTGCCATCACGAGACTTACCCATGATGGATGGATGGCAGCGAACAATAGTGATTCCAAGTGAACTTGATAAATAGAGCTATTCTCCCCGGCAACGGCGCCATAAAATAGTCTTGGTGACCCACAAGTATAGGGGGTGTATCGCACTATTTTCGAGGGAAGTGAAATCCAATTTATTGATTCGACACAAGGGGAGCCAAAGAATATTTATAAGCCTTAACAACTGAGTTGTCAATTCAGCTGCACCTGGAAACAATCTTGCTCACAACAGTTTATCAGTAGCAATAGTTTTGTAGTAGCAATAGCAAAGTAATAACCGTAGTAGAAGTAAAGACAGTAGTAACAATAGCAGTAAACAGGTAAGATTAAAGCGCGGTAGGCATAGGGATGGATGGACGGACATTGCATGGACAAGACAACTCACATGGAAATCAAGACATACGACAATTGCAGATAAATAAGATAAAGCATCCAAGTACTAAATAATCATAGGCATGTGTTCCATATATAGTCATACGTGCTCATAATGAGAACTGGCACAACATCTTTTGTCCTGCCAGCCCATTTGCAGCGGGGCCTCAAGGGAACTACTGGCAATTAAGGTGCCCCTTTTAATAGAGCACCGGAGCAAAGCATTAACACTCCATGAACACATGTGATCCTCACATCAAAGCCATTCCCTCCAGTTATCCCGATTGATGTCACTTCGGGGCCATTGGTTCCGAACAACAATGTGTGTATACAACTTGCAGGTAAGACCATAAACAATACTATCATAATGAATCAATAACATGTTCAGATCTGAAATCATGGCATTGGGCCCTAGTGACAAGCATTAAGCATAACAAGTTGCAACAAAGTCAAAAAGCACTAATAATAGATACTAGGCACCATGCCCTAACAATCTGATGCCATTACATGAACGATCTCATCCAGTCCCTACCATCCCCATAGCCTACAACGGGGTATTGCTCACTCATAGATGGGGCAAACATGGATGGTCGATGGTGATGATGATGGCGATGATCTCCTCCAATTCCCCGTCCCGGTAGGGTGCCAAAACAGAGTTTCTGGTGCTGATTTGCAGAATCTGGTGGTGGCAGCGAAGCGGAACTCTCTTTGGAAAAATGTCGAACCCCCCACGGTTTTTAGGTCAAGGGTATCTTATAGGCGAAGAGGGAGGCCGAGGGGGTGACCAAGGCGGCCACACCACCCCTAGGTGCGACCTGGCCTGGCCCGTGCGGCCTGGTGGTGTGGGCCCCTCGTGGCCCTACTCCGTCTCGTCTTCTGGCTCCATGAGTCTTCTAGTGAAATAGAATTTTTGGCATATTTTCCGGGATTTTTCCTGATAGTTGATTTTCTACACAAAAACTAGACACCAAGGTAATTTTGCTGAAAACAGCATCAGTCTGTGTTAGTTGTATCCAAATCACACAAGTTTAGGAAAGTAGATATGTTTTGAACATATCATCCATGTGTCTCAAACCATGGTGGTCAGAAAGCCCAAAGAGCCCCTAGAATATGCAATTGCCACATGGGAATGGTGAACCAGTGTGACAGAAGTTGCATCACCACACCAACAGGAGTGTCCGTGGTAATGTGTGGATCATCAAGGTGTGGTTTTAAGAAAAACACATACATTGATCTCTAGATACTCCATGTGTATCAAACCATGGTGGTCAAAAAGCCCAAAAAGCCTCTAGAATATGCAAGTGCCACATGGGAATGGTGAACCAGTGTGACAGAAGTTGCATCACCACACCCACTGGAGTGTGTGTGGTCATGTGCCGATCATAAAGGTGTGGTCTTGAGAATAACTCCTGCATTTAACTCTAGAGACTCTATGTGTGTCAAACCATGGTGGTTAGAAAGCCCAAAGAGTCCCTAGAATGCAACTGCCACATGGGAATGGTGAACCATTGTAACAGATGTTGCATCACCACACCCACAAGAGTGTGTGTGGTCATGTGTGGATCATAAAGGTGTGGTTTTGAGAATAACACATGTATTGATATCTAGGGACTCCTTGTGTGTTAAACCATGGTATTCAGATAGCCCAAAGAGCCCCTGGAATATGCAACTACCACACGGGAATGGTGAACAAGTGTGACAGAAGTTGCATCACGACACCCATTTGAGTGTGTATGGTCATGTGGATCATCAAGGTGTGGGTTTGAGAATAATACATGCATTGATCCCTAGAGACTCCATGTGTGTCAAACCATGGTGGTCAGAACGCCCAAAGAGCCCCTGGAATATGCAACTGCCACATGGGAATGGTGAACCAGTGTGACAGAAGTTGCATCACCATGTGTGGTCATGTGTGGATCATAAAGGTGTGGTTTTTATAAAAACACATTCATTGATCTCTAGAGACTCCATGTGTGTCAAACCATGGTGGTCTGAAAGCTGAAGGAGCCCCTGGAATATGCAACTACCACATGGGAATTGTGAACTAGTGTTACAGAAGCTACATCACCACGCCCATTGGAATGGGTGTGGTCATATGGATAAAGGTGTGGTTTTAAAAATAACACATGCATTGATCTCTAGAGACTTTCCATGTGTCAAACCATTGTCAAAAAGCCCAAAGAGCCCCCGGAATGCAACTACCACATGGGAATGGTGAACCAGTGTGACAGAAGAAGTTGCATCACCACACCCATTGGAGTCTGTGTGGTCATATATCAAGGTGTTATTGTGAGAATAACACATGCATTTAACTCTACAGACTCTATGTGTGTCAAACCATGGTGGTCAGAAAGCCCAAAGAGCCCCTAGAATGCAACTACCACATGGGAATGGTGAACCAGTGTGATAGAAGCAGTTGCATCACCACACCGATTGGAGTGTGTGGTCATAGATCAAAGTGTAGTTTTGAGAATAACATGTGCATTGATCTCTAGAGACTCCATGTGTTTTAAACCATGATGATCAGAAGCCCAAAGATCCCCTAGAATGCAACTTCCACATGGGGATGGTGAACCAGTGTGACTGAAGTTGCATCACCACACCCACTTGAGTGTGTGTGGTCATGTGTGGATCATCAAGGTGTGGTTTTAAAAATAACACATGCATCGATCTCTAGAGTATCCATGTGTGTCAAACCATGGTAGTCAGAAAGCCCAAAGAGCCCCTAGAATGTAACTGCCACATGGGAATGATGAACCAGTGTGACAGAAGTAGATAGATGACCACACCCACTGGAGTGTGTGGTCATGTGGATCCTTAAGGTGTGGTTTTGAGAATAACACATTTATTGACCTTTAGAGACTCCATGTGTGTCAAACCATGGTGGTCAGAAAGCCCAAAGAGCCCTAGAATATGCAACTTCCACATTGGAATGCTGAACCAGTGTGACAGAAGTTGCATCACCACACCCACTGGAGTGTGTGTGGTCATGTGTCAATCATCAAGGTGTGGTTTTGAGAATAACTTATGCATTTATATCTAGAGATTCCATGTGTGTCAAACCATGGTGGTCAGAAAGCCCAAAGAGCCCATGTAATGCAACTACCACATGGGAATGGTGAAACAGTGTGATAAAAGCAGTTGCATCACCACACCCATTGGAGTGTGTGTGGTCATAGATCAAGGTGTGTTTTAGAATAACACATGCACTGATCTCTAGAGACTCCATGTTTGTCAAACCATGGTGGTTAGAAGTCCCAAAGAGCCCCTAGAATGCAACTCCCACATGGGAATGGTGAACCATTGTGACAGATGTTGCATCACCACACCCCCTAGAGTGTGTGTGGTCAGGTGGATCATCAAGGTGTGGTTTTGAGAATAACACATGAATTGATCTCTAGAGACTCCATGTGTTTCAAACCATGGTGCTCAGAAAGGCCGAAGAGCCCCTGAAATATGCAACTGCCACATGGGAATGGTGAACCAGTGTGCAAGAACTTGCATCACCACACCAACTGGAGTGTGTGTGGTCATGTGCGGATCATCAAGGTGTGGTTTTAAGAATAACACATGCATTTATCTCTAGAGACTCCATGTGTGTAAAACCATGCTGGTTAGGAAGCCCAAAGAGCCCCTGGAATATACAACTGCCACATGGGGAGGTGAACCAGTGTGACAGAAGTTGCATCACCACACCCACTAGATTGTGTGCGGTCATGTGTGGATCATCAAGGTGTGGTTTAGAGAATAACACATGCATTTATCTCTAGATACTCCATGTGTGTCAAACCATGGTGGTCAGAAAGTCTAAAGAGCCCCTAGAATATGCAATTGCCACATGCGAATGGTGAACTAGTGTGACAGAAGTTGCATCACCACACCCAGTGGAGTGTGTGTGGTCATGTGGGGATCATCATGATGTGATTTTAAGAATAACACATGCATTGATCTCTAGAGACTCCATGTGTGTCAAACCATGGTGGTCAGAAAGCCCAAAGAGCCTCTAGAATATGCAACTGCTACATGGGAATGGTGAACCGGTGTGACAAAAGTTGCATCACCACACCCACTGGAGTGTGTGTGGTCATGTGTGGATCATCAAGTTGTCGTTTTGGGAATAACACATGCATTGATATCTACTAGTAAGTTTGCACGTGCAACACACGTCTTTCAAAATAAACACGAATATTATAGATTCTACTATATTTATTTTTAACCAAGCTAAAATTTTGATATAGTTTTTCCACTTAAATAAGTATCAGAGACTAACGGTATGCCTATGTATGTGCAATGTACAATTCACATACACAACATTAGTTAAAATTGACAATGCACAAAAATATAATACTCCCTCCGATCCAAACTAATTGACTTATATTTATCTAGATTCAGATGTATCTAGTACTAAAACATATCTAGATATATTACAATGTAGACAAATCCAAATGAATTAATTTGGATCGAGTACTATTATTTTTGGCACAAACTCAATATCTGCCTCTTGAGATTATTATTGACTGCCGGAATATGACACCCTTTGTTTTTTGACAAATCCATTCTTAGGAAAAAGTATGAGAATAATTCATATTTTTTAAGAAAATAATTAGTATATATTTTGACAAGATAGCAGTAGCCACTTAAAGTTGTTATAGAAGGAACACCACGTAGAAAATATGTAGTTTTTGCAAATACTGCTGCTCAAAGAAGCAAAACATTGTGTATCAATCAGTATACTGTCTGCGAATGTTAACTGGTTACCATGATGAGATTTTCCATCTAGTTGAAAATGTCATACAAACCCTTTTTGATGACTACTCTCTCAGTTCCAAAATATAAGATGTTTTAGCTTTGTGAAAAGAGTGTATCTATACTTCTTTTAGTGTATAGGTTAATTCTAGATCTAGATGAATCTACACACTAAAAGGGGTCTAGATACATTTTATTTACAAAACTAAAACATCTTATATTTTGAAACAGAGGTAGTATTAATATACAGCTCCTCTCCGGTAAAAAGAAATAGGGATTTTCTTCTATTAGATCTGATCATGTGTGTGGGCGTGTGGGGTGTGGTTTTTTCAGGTCTATAGGGTGACCTGAGCGACTGATGGGTCTAGAACAGGCCGTCTCTATCTTCTTCCTCCTATTCTATTTTTCCATTGCGCTGCTCCGCTTAGATGCTGAAGCCTAGATAGGGAGGGTGGTAGCCTCCTCCGCCATAGAAGACCCGGGGCGGCCGCCTCTCCTAGGTGGGTCCGCCACACACCACTCCCCTCTCCCCACTCTGCTACCTTACTCACGAAAACCCCCTGCCCTAAATCGCCCTATGCTGACGTGACGCCCGCCCTTCAGCTGCCTCCCAGTCGACGGAAGCGGAGGTGCGGACCTCTTTTCCACTAAATCGTCGTCTTCCGTCACCGCACACAAGTTGGAGGGATCCTTAGATGCTGGAGGAGGCCAGCGGCGGTGCCATGACCCGGATGTCCAAGGCTCCGAGCCTGAGTGGGTGCCGTTCTTGACCAGGACCTCCTACATCGTGTTATCCCATCCCACCGGCGCATCCGGCCTCCTCAAGCTCTACAACCGCGGCATAGGGAGTGGGGTGCTTCCTCGCCGAACTCGACACCCGCGGCGGAGTGATTGGGGGTGCTTGAAATGGATCGTATGGGCACCTAGAGGGGGGGGGGGTGAATAGGTGCTACACCAAATTTTAATACTTTTTCAATTTTAGGCTTAGCACAAAGGGTAAATTCTCTAGATAAACTATTAAGTGGAATTTCCCTATATGCAAACCTATCTATTAGCGAGTAAAGAGCGAGTGGAAGCGGAACGGGTAAACCGTAGTGAAGCACACGGAGACACAGGATTTGTTTGACCATAGTTCCTTCCTTGTTAAGGGAAGTGCGTCTGTGTTGGAGGGGTGGGCGGTACTAAGACCACCACGCCACAATAGGCCTCACCCTGTTCTCCGATGGATCCCGCCACCAAAGGCCTGATCCACCTTTCCATTATAGGTACCCTTGGAGGCGGGCACCGACGCCTTTACACAAGTAGCAGGGCAACAACTCCACAAACAACTTGGAGGCTCCCGAAGTGACAACAAGCTTCCACAAGAACAAAGTTATCAAATACAATGAACAAGATCTAGGTATTGAAAAGAATACTAGATCAGGGATTTCTCCAAGTGAATGGAGAGGAGTTGAAGCGCTTGATTCGATGATGATGATGAACTTCTCCTCCTTCAATTCCCCCAAAGATCAAGACCTTCGGGTGGTTGAAGCGGGAGATCGAGAATGAGAGCTCTTGCACAATGTCTGGTCAATTTCGAATGAATCAAGAATTCTGAATGTTGGGGAAGAAGGGGGTATTTATACCCCCTTCAGAAACCAGCCGTTGGACACTTTGGGGGCCGGATAATCCGGCCCAAGTGAGGGCCAGATTATCCGGCCTGGGGAAAACTCCGCCCCAGACTTGGAATATCCGGCAGATAATCCGCCTCCTATCTGAGTGTCGCGCCGAGCTTGCCCTTGATCAACTTCTGGGGGCCGGATTATCCAGTCCTATGTGAAGGCCGGATTATCCGGCCTGGGGAGGAAAAACCGCCCCAGTTCGGATTTTCCGGGAGAAAATCCGACCGGATACCGAGCGACGTGCCTTGGATCCTTTTGCTCAAAAACTAGGGGCCGGATTATCCGGCTTATGCGAGTGCCGGATTATCCGGCCTGGGGAAAAAACCGCCCCAGTTTGGATTTTCCGGGAGAAAATCCGACTGGGTACTGAGCGACGCGCCTTGGCTCCCTTTGAGCAATGAGGTAGGCCGGATTATTCGGCCCTTGGTGGGGCGGATTATCCGCCCCCCTCAAAGCTACCTGCACACTTAGCGCACATGAATATTCTCCACAGTATTATTATCTGACACGCCAAACATAGGAAAACATGAAATGTTCTTTCAATCTCCCCCTTTTTGGTGTTAGATGACAATACCAGGATTTGCAGAAAAAATTCACAAGACAAGCAACAATAACCATGGAAGAGACTCCCCCTCAATGTGTGCATAATAAAATTTTGCATTGGAATACAAATGCACACAAATAGGGGAATCTATTCCATAGACATATGAGCAACATAAACATACCACCGAGGTAGAGGGAAGTCATCCTTGACATAAGCCACAATTATTACCGGATAAGCAATATAAGCGCCTTCCGTGATAAAAACCTCCAGCAATAGGATATGAATAGATAGATCCATAAGCATAATCCATGAGATGAAATCCATAGGTATCCAGACAACCATATAGAGTCTCAAACAACCACAAACCACAAATTTAAAGTTCAACGGTAAATGGGCATAAGCAAGAAAATGACGACGAATAGAAAAATGCAAGTGCTTATGCCCGACCCATGCAAATCCACGAATATCCTAATAGAACTACGTCTCCCCCTTTGGCATCGAGACACCAAAAAGGGAGAAGAGCGATGCTAGCGCTCCACAGGATCACTCGTAGTCCTCATCCTCGCCCTCGTCCTCGTCTTCATTCTCATCCTCATCCTCATCTTCAAGCTCCTCGGTGTCACCTTCCTCATCCTCATCATCAGTAGCAGGCGCAGAGGGGAACAAGTGACGCTCCAGCTCACCATAGTTCAACCCGGAGGAAGAGTTCCACCGAGCATATGGAGTGGGAGGTGTAGGAGCCGGAGGATCACCCGAAGCACCGGACACATGGTGGAGAATGAGCTGTTGGGAGTGAGCCAACTCATGGAGCTGCTTGTATGCCTCGTACTGACCCTTGCATGTGTCCACTCCCATGCACAGTATGTTACGCTGGAACCAGTTTAGCTGCTTGATCTCACGGGCAACGGGAGGCACTGGGGGCCTGCGAGCATCCCTCATGAGGCCCTCAGGAGCAGAGGAGGGATGAGAGGTCTTCTGAACCTTGGTGTAGATCTTCTTGGCCTTATGCACCGAGTCAATGTGGCACTCCTCAGCAGGAAGCAGGTGCCTGATGAGCATCATAATTTAGGGTGCATAGGGAATGGACAGACGGTTGAACATGGCATCAGTCAACTCATGGTAAATGAAGTCCATGACATCCAGCTTAAACTGCACCAACTCGTCCTTGCAAGAGGCAACCTCATGAGAAAATTGAAGTAGCTGAATAAGGTGACCACGGATGCTATCATTGTTGCCCCCACTCGGAGTAATGGAGTCACGGAAGAGACCCACTAAGGAAGCATAGATGGGAGCAAGGCCAGCCAGAGTGCCCACAATGCCATTGTCCACAGTGCAAGGAGAGAGAGCTGCATCTTTGTTGGGCTTCAGCTAGGTGATGATGCGGTGGCCACTAGCTCTATCCCTGCTGCGGAAAGAGTATCCAAGAACCTCAGCAAACACGTGAAAATCAGCATTCATAGGCCTGTCATGAGTCATCCACTTCATAGTGTGACGCTCATCCCCACAAATAACCAAAGTGGAGAAGAATTGCTTCACCACCTCAGAGTCAAAGGAGCACTAGAGAGACATGAGATGGTGCAGCCCCATCCTCTCAGCCACAAACATCGCATCCACAAGATGAGCCTTCTCCAAAGCATCAGCAAGTACTAGTGGGTGCATAGGCCTAATGTTCAGCCTAGCATACACATCTTCGTAGATACCTTTTTGTTCTGCAAACCAAAAACGAGTATCCCCCAGCTCATCATCACAAGGCAGCTCAGCAAACAAGTCACGGTGACGGATGGAGGAATAGGTGACTGCATCCAAAGTCCTGTAGTTGATCTTGGGCTACTTGCCTTTCCTCTTGGACACCCCCTTCCTAGTTCTCTTTGCTTGTTCAGCCATGCGCTTCTCTTCGTTCTTTCTTCTCCTCAACTCAACTTCGTCCACTAAGTTACCCTGTCCGTTGTCCCGAAAGTATTTGGCGCTAGGGCAGCGCTTGTAGGTCTTGGGAACACTAGAACCACCTGTGAGGAGAATAAGGGCGATAGCAAGGGGATAAGCATACACACAAGTCCAGGAGAGAGCATGGAAAAGGTAGTCAAAAAGTTCATAGGACAAATCCACCCAATGCATACTCCACAGTGAAACTGAACTAGAATTGAATCTATCAGGCTGGATTATCCGGCCTGGCCAGGGGCGGATAATTCGGCCCTAGCAAAAAAAATTCGACTCCACCTAGATTGAATGCAAAAAAGTAGATCGGGCCTAGAAACTGCAAGACTACGATTTCTATGCGAAAATACATCCTTCTAGACAACGTTCCACCAAACAAGTAACACATCTAGCCAAAGATGGGGAGGGAGGTAGTTACCCTCACTCATTGGAGGAAGAACGCGGAGGAGAAGGTACCTAGAGGCGCGGAGAAGAAGATTCGAGGAGGCCCGGAAAATACGGTGGCCGGAGAGGCTCCGGGGAGGGTGGGGGATGGCAAGCGGCGGCTGAGGAGGAGGAGAGGGTTGGGGAGAAGTGTTGCTCGTTATGAGCCCTTCCCCCGAGCCCTGCCCTTTAAGACAAAATTTTCCAGGGCCGAATTATCCGGCCAACACTTGGGCCAGATTATCCGGCCTCAAATCTGGAATTCTGTTGTACACAAAACCAGGCCCGTGCATCCCCAAACAACACCCCCACAAGGTGTACAAGGGACTTGTGTGCAAGAAAAGATGGCTGAGGGGTAGGGAGAGGCTTGGGATTAAGATAACCAAACTGAGATGGTACTAGACACTCAAAATTGCAAGATCCAAATCAAATAAACGCCAAGATTGAGTGTGATTCCCATAAGAACAAGAGAGCAAAAACAGCCAAAAAGATCCAATTCTCCTCAGGGGAGAGGGGGGTGGCTGAAGCCACCTTGTTGGAGTGTATGGTGTGACACCGCGAAGATATATCTTGGGTTCACGACCACTACTCATCAATAAGCTCACATGTCACAAAATGATATTAAGAGAAATGATTTATCTTGCTTTTGGCATTATGGGGGGAGGGTTAGCCCAATGAGTTAGGACCACACTCCCCCTATATACATGCCCACACCTAGACCAAAGAAGGATTGAGATGTACGAGTGAGTGCATGGGTAATCAAGACAAGCTCCTGGAATCACTGATATTTAGCTCATTCCTCAAGTAGCAGAATCTCGCTTCATCAAGTGGCTTTGTAAAAATATCCACAAGTTGGTTCTTCGTGCTCAAAAAGGATAGACCAATATCGCCGCGAGCAACATGGTCTCGAATAAAATGATTACGAATCTCAATATGCTTCGTCCTTGTGTGCTGAACAGGATTATACGCAATTTTGATTTCACTTTCATTATCACATAAAAGAGGCACTTTGTCACAATTGACACGGTATTCCTTTAAAGTTTTCCTCGTCCACAATAATTGGGTGCAAGCGCTAGCAGCAGGAACATATTCTGCTTCAGCGGTGGAGAGAGATATACAATTTTGCTTTTTAGATGACCAACATACAAGAGATCTTCCCAAGAATTGACAAGCTCCGGAAGTGGATTTCCGATCATCCTTATGACCAGCCCAATGTGAGTCAATATAACCACACAAAGAGAAATTGGAGCCCTTGGGATACCAGAGACCAAAGTTAGAGGAATGAACCAAATATCAAAAGATCCTCTTGACCGCCACTAAGTGGCTTTCTTTAGGAGCTGCTTGATACCTTGCACACACTCCCACACTCAACACGATATTAGGTCTAGATGCGCAGAGGTAAAGAAGAGAGCCGATCATGGACCCGTATACCTTTTGGTCCACATCTTTACCATGTGGGTTAAGTTCAAGATGGCATTTTGTTTGCATCGGAGTGGCGACCCCATTTAGATCCGTCATCTTGAATCTCTTGAGCATGTCTTGGATGTACTTTGCTTGATTAATAAAAGTTCCTTGATCTCGAATCCAAGAAAGAACCGTAATTCTCCCATCATGGACATCTCAAACCTGTCAGTCATAAGCTTTGAAAATTCATCATTAAAAGCTTTATTAGTAGAACCAAAGATGATATCATCTACATATAGTTGGCATACGAAGAGCTCCCCCTTAACCTTCTTAGTAAAAAGAGTGGGATCGATTTGCCCAACTTCGAAGCCACGATCTAACAAGAGATCTTTAAGGTGCTCATACCACGCACGTGAGACTTGTTTAAGGCCATAGAGTGCCTTATCGAGTTTGTAGACATGGTTCGAAAAGTTATGATCCTCAAAGCCCGGTGGTTGCTTTACATATACCAACTCATGTAGAGGACCATTAAGGAAGGCACTCTTGACGTCCATTTGCTGCAACTTAAAATTGTTATGGGTAGCATAAGCAAGAAGGATACGGATGGACTCAAGGCGAGCCACTGGAGCATAGGTCTCGTCGAAGTCAATGCCCTCAACTTGAGAGTAACCTTGTGAAGGGAATATGCCCGAGAGGCAATAATAAAGTGGTTATTATCTTATTCCATGTTTATGATGAATGTTTATTTTGCATGCTATAATTTTATTGATCGGAAACATCAATACATGTGTGTTTAACAAACAAAAAGGGTTCCTAGTTATGCCTCTCTTATAGACTAGCTCGTTGATTAACAAGATGATCAATGTTTCCTGATCATGGACATTGAATGTTGTTAATAACGAGGTCACAACATTGGTGGAATGATGTGATGAACATTCATCCGAAGTATAGCATTATGATCAAGTCATTATGTTTATATTTCTATAACATCATACGAAGTAATCTTTATCCTTAGACCATGAGATCATGTTAATTGCTAACCGTAACAGGGTGACTATAAAGATGGGTTTAGTGCTACAAAGGTGTTATGTTCAGGCTCATGGATCAAGAGTGGAATTTGTCAATCCCGATGACGGATAGATATACTCTGGGCCCTCTCGGTGATATCACATTAAGATAGCTTGCAAGCAAGTGATGTGATCACTAGAATGTTATATCACGGAGCGAAAAGAGTGCATGTCGGTAACGAGATCAAACTAGGTATGGAGATACCGATGATCGAATCTCGGACATGTAATATATCACGAGACAAAGGGATTTAGTTACTAGCATTAAAGGTTCTCACGATCACAGAAGTCATCGTTGAATGTGTAGGAGTCAGTATGGATCTCTAGGTCCCGCTTCTGATTATTGATCTGAGAGGGGTCTCGATCATGTCTGCATTATTCGCGAACCGTAGGGTGACACACTTAAGGGATACCGACACCATTTGGAGCAAATATGTTTTAGATAAAGATTTAAGAAAGCGCTGGAATTATTTCAATAGACACCGAAATTGTTTCGGGTGAAATTGCTGAAATTGGTTCTGCATGTAATATTGAAATGTTGCAGGGGTTTTATGTGAATGTTTGTTAATTAAAGTAATTAACAAAATTCTGAATAAAAATAATAAAAGAGTTTTATTAAATGAGAGAGCATTAAATTTGGAGAAATTTAATGCATTTAAAGTGGAGACTTTAAAAGAGAATGTGAAGGGGCATTTTTATGTGGAGGGGTTACCACCACATGAATGGAGGAGGTGAAGGGTCACCTCCCCCATGCGCCGGTAATGAAGGAGGGGCACCCCCCTCTTCCTATAAAAGGCCCGCCCTCACTCTCCTTCTTCCACACACCTCCTCGTGAAGGATCTCTCTCCCTATCTAGTATTATTTCCCCATGGTCTCGGATTAGCGAGATACATGTTCCCGGTGGCTTTATCTGGAAAGGAGTTGCTTCTTCCGCTACTTTGCTAGAGCGAGGTATGGAGGTTGTCGGGGTACCGGACGTGTGTGCGATCACGGATGCACCGCTGCTTTGTGGTGCTGGACTTGGTGGTGCTGGAGCTGGATCTGAAGGGCGTCTTTGGGCGGACCTGCTCGGACTTCCTCACGATCTTGAGATCGGCAAGTGTACGACTACATCAACCACGAGTTCCTAGTCGTTAATAAAACTTGTTGTCTTCGAGGGTAAGTTCTTGATGGATGTATGTCCACCCGTTGCTTTGTACCTAGTAGATAGATCTTGGCATGTAGTTCTCATCGTAGGAAATTTTTTGTTTTCTATGCTGCGGACCCAACCGTGGTATCAGAGCCTGGTCTATGTGTAGGTGCTTTGCACGGGTAGTACACATATGTTTATATATGGGCGATGATGATCATGTTATTGAATCTTCTATGTATTTTGGATATTGGTGGCATAGTGGGATGAAGCAGCCCGGACCAACCTTACATGTCATCGTACATGAGACCGGTTCCACAACTGACATGCAACTAATTTTGCATAAGTGGCTGGCGGGTGTCTGTCTCTCCTACTATAGTCAATATCTGATTTACAACGAGTTGCTAATAACTTAGTTATCCTTGTTGTGGTTCATGTTCTTAGGTAAGAACAGTTCTATCTCCGAAAGCCCTAAGCCACGTAAAACTTGCAATTGATAAATTAGAGGCATCTAGTTTAGATCGTTGCTGGGCTAGTGTCATGATATGGTAATGTTGTAAGTAGATGTATGATAGATACTCTTACAACACACTCAACGTGTAAGTTCCATAGAAATTGGCCTTACAAACAAAGGAATGATAGAGATCATACCACGATGCAAGTGATAGAGATCAAATGCATGGACCATATCATCTCACTTTACACATTAGATGTTAGCATCTTATACTGCTAGTTTGGCGCTTTCTGTAGCATTGTAAGATGATCCCTCATTTAGATATCAAGATAAAAAAAAATTCTTCGTTGAGTACGCACCGTTCTATGGATCGTGTTTCGAGACATCATGTGATGATCGGGTGTACTCGAATCTACGCTTTCATAGGAACGGGTGTAAGACAGTTTTACACACGTGAATACTAAGGTTCTTACTTGGCGAGCCTAGCATGTACAGACATGGCCTCGGAACACGGACCGAAAGGTTAAGCATGAGTCATATAGTTGATATGATGCCCATATAGATGCTCGCCTTTGAAGATACATCAACTCACGTGATGATCGGACTTGGTGTAGTGCATTTGGTTCATGTAATCACCAAAAGGACACGAGGGATGTTGTTTTTGAGTGGGAGTTTATTTCTAATTTGGATTAGTAGAACTCAATTTGTCATAAAATAAATTGAAGTGAATTTGCATAATTTGTTGTAGTCATTGGCATCTGTTCACTACCTTATGCTTAGTTTTAATTGAGATAATAGAACTATACAATTCTGGATATTTACTTTATGAACTGGTATCATATTGTTTTGAATGTCAATTTAAAGTTTATAAGTCCTATTGCAAACTTTCAGCAAACTCTATTTACTCCATGAAATTTAATAAGTAGTATTAAATCAAGAGTAAGAGTTCCAATGTTAGTATCTAAAGTATCATGTTTGCCTCCATGATTATTGATATTCAAAAGTTGTTTTAATATCAAGATTATATTGGAGCTGAAAATTGTTTCAGAAACCATCAGGTGTGAAAGATATTGTGATATCTAAAACAATGTTTTTTGGTTGCATTATGATAGAGTATAATTTAGCAAAATACATGTTCTCATATTGTATGAGAATTTGTGAAGGTTGGAGACGCTAGGCGTCCTAATCTACCAAAAAGGTTTTGGGAACTGATATTATACTCACGATTCTTCCTTATAGGCTATAGTAGCTTGATCATGAAAGTTGTCATGATAAGGATGAATAGAAGATGTAAGTAAAATGTTTACTACACTAATAGATTACTAAAGAATGGATTTTTGAAAGAATGCCAAACATTTGATGATGATGATCCACTTCAAAGTGCAAGTCCAAAGGTATTAGCATTTGACTATATACAAGCTTTGTACCATGTGTCATGTTGATGACACCACTATTGATGTTGATAGATTCTTTTAAAAGAAAAGGAATTGTTGAAAGAGAATCTATAAAATATTTGGCAGAAAAGAAAAAGTTGGAAATGTCCAACTTAGGTATATAGAAGATATACATGTTATGGATGTACTCCTTGCTTGTTAAATAATGTGGTTCTTAGGTATTGGATACCGGTATTGGATACCGAATTGGTTGGTATGAAGTGTCATACAGGACAACAAAATTCATGAACTACAATGGCCTAAAGTAACTAGCAAGAGAATAAGTGATGATGTTCATCGAAAACAAATAAAGTGTTATTGTGTTTTTTCGTTGTCATCAAACCTAGCCTTCAAGATTTGTTTTAATAATTGTTATTTTGTTCCGGTATTATGAGAACAATGGTTGTTCAGATAATTACCGTATTCCATAAAAGATGGATGAACTTTTACAAGTCTAGTGGGAGAAATCACATCCATAAACACTATTGCTAAAATGTCGCAAGACAAATGATTGAAAGATCACTTATGAAGTGACATCGCTGTTTAAATTATATTGGAAAGAGAACATGAAGAAACTCCATGTTGATGATTTTTGGAGTCTTTTGATTTTAATCAATTGACGCTGGTGAGACTTTCCTCGAGATAATTGAAACTCCGTCCATAGGCCAAAGAGGAACGAATGACTAATTTATTGGATATTATGCACGTAGATGTATATAGTCCATTATGTGTAGCCATATGCGATGGATCTTTTTGCTTCATATGCTTTGCCAGAAATTTAAGTGAATATATCTGTATATTTACTTAATAGGGAAGAAGTATGAAACATTTTAAAATTCTTCAAAGACTTTCAATATGAAGTGGAAAATCATTGTTACAAGAAAATAAAGAGTTTACGATTCGATCATAAAGGAAGATATTTGAGTTACGTGTTTAGCAAAAACACCTAAGATTTGAGGATATTGTTCCATGATTTGTGTTTCCCGATAAACCATAGGAGTATGGCATATTTGAGAGATGAAATCAAACCATGTTTGACAAGGTAAGATCAAAGGTGTCATTTATAAACTGCCATTATGTTTTAAGGATTAAAGCTTTAGAGACTACCGCTTTTACACTGAAAAGAGCACCATCGTGATCCGTTGAAATGACACCATATAAGTTATGGTTTGGGATAAAACCCAATTGTCTTTTCTTAAATTTTTGTATGCTATGCATAAGTAAAATGTTTATAACCAAAGTCGGATAAGCACGTCTTTGTAGGTTATCCCAAAGAATTTGTTGGGAATTTCTCCATAACACCGAGGATAAAAGAGTTTGTTACTTGGAATGTCAAGTTTCTTGAGAAGGAATTTCTCATGAAAAGTTAAGTGGGAGGACAATAGAACTTTGATAAGGTTGTTGAACCTTAGCTATATGTGCTAAGTAGCACAGCGCCAGAAATTGTCCCGGTGGCGGCCACAATGCTCATGGCTCACGTGATTACAAAGGGTGTGATCTCGGAGATTAGAGTTCCTATTGAACCGTGTGGGTCGGTAAGAATCAAATAGTGTGATTTGATAAGCAAGTCGTTATTGTTTTGACAATGATGAACCGACTACATGCAAATACGCGATGATGGGCCCTGACTCCATAAAATGACTAGAAGTCATAGAATCCATGATAGTATCCATACACGAGAAATCAAGTTTCTGAACTTGGAAGACCCTCCGGAAAGGCGTGAAGCCTATCAGTCGTGTTTAGATCTATAAAGAAATAGACATGGATGTTTAACATCTATGAAATAGTCGACATGTCGGAAAGAAGTTTACAGAAATGTTCAAGGAGTTGACTATGACAAGATTTGATCTTTTATAGCGATAGTTAGTCTTGACAGATTAATGTAGCAACCACTACATATAATTTGGTATATGGTAGTTGAATAAACAAAACAAGGTTCTTCTAATAGAATGGTTACCTAGGACGTGTACATGACACAGTCCGAAGGGTTTTGTTAATTCAAAGGGTGCTAAAAGGGCATGCAAACTTCAAAAGTTGAAGTAAGCATAGCGGAGTTGGAATCTTCAGCATGATGAAACTGTTAAAAGAGTTTAAATTCATTGGAGATGATGAAGATGCTTGCATTTGCAAGAAATTAAGTGGGAGCGCTGAGACATATTTCTAATACATTATGTAGAGGACATATTGTTGATTGGAAATGATGTATCTTGTATTGACACAAGTTAAGAATTTCATTAAAATAACATTTCGATGAAAGACTTGGGCAAAACCGGAATATTAGGCATCAATACCTATATGGATAGATTGAGGCGCTAATATAGTTGTGCCAGACATACATATATGAGATAATGAAATGGTTCAATATGGAAACAACAAGAAAGGTTCTTGCTGCATGGAAAGGATTGTATCAAGATTCAAGTGTTTCAACACTTGGTGAGTAAAATCACATGAAGATTTTGATAGATTATACCATGATATGTATACATCCAGAATGTCCTATGCTCTAAATGTTATGATCACATACCAGAATGATTCATGAGATGATCATTGGATGATAGTAAAGATATTCTTATGAGCTTTGGAAGAACTAAGAATATATCATGTATAAGTGACAAATAGTTAAAGGTTGTTCATTGTAAAGTGTTACATTGTAAAGTGTTAAGTTTATCTCAATTTAGACTATGGGTGGCACAATGTAATGAAAAGGATGTTCCATGATGGATTAGGATGAGTTCCAAAGTTGAGACATTGTGACGGATACTACAACAAAAGGCTAAGTATATGACTGCTATAGTAGCAGCATAGGAGGGCATTTGTGTTAAGTAGTTTGTTATCAACCTAGGTGTGGTTCAAAGTGGGCTAATACTATGAAGATATATTGTGTGACAATAATATCAACATATTTTAACCGGAACAAACTAAAGGTCTCACCAAAGGACCAAATTTATACAATGCCATCTCATTTGAGAATGAGTGATGCGTGAAGGCATAAAGACATGCAAATACACACGGACCTGAAATTGTCAGATCCGGAGATTATGTTAACCACTAGCAATCGCGTATATGCAACACCAGAAAGCCATAGGTGTTCAATACACAAAGTTTTTCAAACTAGATTATTGACTCTAGTGCAAGTGGGAGACTGAAGGGAATATGCCCGAGAGGCAATAATAAAGTGGTTATTATCTTATTCCATGTTTATGATGAATGTTTATTTTGCATGCTATAATTGTGTTGATCGGAAACATCAATACATGTGTGTTTAATAAACAAAAAGGGTTCCTAGTTATGCCTCTCTTATAGACTAGCTCGTTGATTAACAAGATGATCAAGGTTTCCTGATCATGGACATTGGATGTTGTTAATAACGAGGTCACAACATTGGTGGAATGATGTGATGAACATTCATCCGAAGTATAGCATTACGATCAATTCATTATGTTTATATTGCTATAACATCATACGAAGTAATCTTTATCCTTAGACCATGAGATCATGTTAATTGCTAACATCGGAAGAGTATCTTGATAACATCAAACGTCACACCGTAACAAGGTGACTATAAAGATGGGTTCAGTGCTACAAAGGTGTTATGTTGAGGATCATGGATCAAGAGTGGAATTTGTCAATCCCGATGACAGATAGATATACTCTGGGCCCTCTCGGTGATATCACATTAAGATAGCTTGCAAGCAAGTGATGTGATCACTAGAATGTTATATCACGGGAACGAGAAAAGAGTGCATGTCGGTAACGAGATCAAACTAGGTATGGAGATACCGATGATCGAATCTCGGACATGTAATATATCGCGAGACAAAGGGTTTTAGTTACTAGCGTTAAAGGTTCTCATGATCACAGAAGTCATCGTTGAATGTGTAGGAGTCAGTATGGATCTCCAGGTCCGGCTTCTGATTATTGATATGAGAGGGGTGTCGATCATGTCTGCATTATTCGTGAACCGTAGGGTGACACACTTAAGGTATACCAACACCATTTGGAGCAAATATGTTTCAGATAAAAATTTAAGAAACCATTGGAATTATTTCAATAGACACCAAAACTGTTTCGGGTGAAATTGCTGAAATTGGTTCTGCATGTAATATTGAAATGTTGCAGGGGGTTTTATGTGAATGTTTGTTAATTAAAGTAATTAACAAAATTCTGAATAAAAATAATAAAAGAGTTTTATTAAATGAGAGAGCATTAAATTTGGAGAAATTTAATACATTTAAAGTGGAGACTTTAAAAGAGAATGTGAAGGGGCATTTTAATGTGGAGGGGTTACCACCACATGAATGGAGGAGGTGAAGGGTCACCTCCTCCATGCGCCGGCCATGAAGGAGGGCAACCCCCTCCTCCTATTAAAGGCCCCCCTCACTCTCCTTCTTCCACATACCTCCTCGTGAAGGATCTCTCTCCCCCTCTAGTATTATTTCCCCATGGTCTTGGATTAGCGAGATACATGTTCCCAATGGCTTTATCTGGATAGGAGTTGCTGCTTCTGCTGCTTTGCTGGAGCGAGGGACGGAGGTTGTTGGGGTACCGGACGTGTGTGCGATCACGGATGCACCGCTGCTTTGCGGTGCTGGACTTGGTGGTGCTGGAGCTGGATCTGAAGGACGTGCTGGAGCCGGACCTGCTCGGACTTCCTCACGATATTGAGATCGGTAAGTGTACGACTACATCAACTATGAGTTCCTACCTGTTAACAAAACTCGTTGTCTTCGAGGGTAAGTTCTCGATGGATGTATGTCCACCCGTTTCTTTGTACCTAGTAGATAGATCTTGGCGTGTAGTTCTCATCGTAGGAATTTTTTTGTTTTCTAAGCTGCGGGCCCAACACCTTGTGCCACAAGTCTTGCCTTGTTCCTCACAACAATGCCATTCTCATCTTGCTTGTTCTTAAATATCCACTTGGTGTCGATAACATTGCGGCAATCTATGGGTTTCTCCACGAGGTTCCATACTTTGTTGCGTCATAATTATTCAATTCTTCAAGCATAGCAACAACCTAGTCTGGATCTTCAAGAGCTTCAAAGACCTCTTAGGTTCCACCATAGAGATATGAGCTTGACGCTCACCAAAACTGGCTAATTCTCTTCTTGTAGAAACCCTTCGTCGAAGATCACCAACAACCTTGTCGAGGGTGTGACTCCTCAACTCAAGGTTTCAATCAGCTCGAGCCTTGCGGCAAAGTTCAATAAGTTTGTTATCTCTTGGAGGAGTAGATTCATCACTTGAATCTTCATTCGAAGCATTTACTTGACCTTGATCAGGAACTGGAATATCAGCAGGAGGTGGTGGTGAAGCGTGCCCTTGAGGTGAGTCAGTAGCCATAACATGAGGCTTCTAAACCGGTGAGTCAGGGCCGGATAATCCGGCCGATGGAGAGGCCGGATAATCCGGCCTAGGAGTACTTGTATCAGCTTCATCAGGATGCCTAGGGCTTAATTGAACTGGCGAGGGGCTGGATAATCCGGGGCTTGCCGGAAAATCCGGCTTGGAGGATATCCTCACCACCAGGAGCAAAGTGGTCAGCTGGAGCGGGGTGGCCGGATAATCCGGTGTCTACCGGATAATCCAGCCTGGAGTTTTCTAGAACGCCTTGACCTTCAATAGTTGATGGAGATGGTGCAGAATTTGCTCCCGTGGTGGGAACATGTTGTGCATGTGTAGATGAGGGCTCTTCATGGGAAGAGCATTGTCCTTCCCGATCCGCCACAAGGGGTTGCTCAATGGGAATGTTCGTTTGCGGTACCAAAGTTGGTGGGTGAGCGCACCGCAGTACCCGAGTTGCCATCAATCGTGCGGAGGGGCCATAGTAGATTCGCCAATTGTCTAGAAGGGCCAAATGGGGGTGAATACAAATCTAACGGCCAAACGGTCATTTCATCCAGATGAAAAACGGTTGAACTCAAATACCGCCGTTAGGTCAACTCTTCTTGGCCCGTCATGTCAGTATTCCCCGTTATATTTTGTGGTCGTGGACTAGCTTACCCCTGCGTGGACCAGATCCCTGAGTGGACGAGATCTATTTCTTTGCTCTGCTCTGGTCTTCTCCTCTGCTCCCCTCCCCATAATGCTCAGCTTCGGCTGCTCGTCTTAGATCGGAGCTCGCACTTGCTCTAATTTGCGTCTCCGGCATGTCCGGTCAACCTCCCATGCCTCTAATCGAAGCTCGCAGCCGTCGCCATTGCATCGTCCGCCGTATCGGAGCTTCGCATCCTCGGACTAATATCTCGCCTCTGGCTAGTCCTTCTCGCATGGCGGAGCGTGTCCGGTCGGGCAATCCAGGCCGGCGACCGGCCTCGGGAAGTTGCGTGCTGCCGCGCACCCCAGGCATGGTAGCCCTGGCACAGCAGTTCGACGACCACGCTCTCATGGCCACCGTGCTGGGCGTCCGTCCCGCCGTGTCGCCGGCAGAGTTGCTGTCGGCTTTCAGGTCTCGTTTTGGGATCAGACGAAATGAGGTCAACATTGAGGTATGCGTGCCGCCATTCGATTTTTTCGTTCGGTTCGAGCACAGCTCAAACACCGAGCGCGTTCTGCATTCTGCCTGTTCTTTCGAGTGCTGCAGGGAGAAAATGAGCTTCATGCATTGGCATCGCGCCTGTGGGTGGGACGATCGCTTGGGGCAGCTTCGTTTCTTCTCCAAACTCGGCTTTGATGGCCTCCCATTGGATGCTTGGGAGCCGGAGGCCCTCAAGCAGGTCGTCAGTAGCCTTGGCGGCGAGCTGGTGGAAATCGTGCCACCGAGCGACAGATGGGTCATTGAGGTAAAGGCGTGGCTGAAAGATCCCGACACCATTCCTAAGATGTACGAGGTGCAGATTTCAAGCAGGGCAGGGCGACAGCTTTGCTGGAAGCACCCGGTCATCATCCACCTGGAGGAGGTTCTGGACTCGGTACATGGCATTTAGGGCCCCGAAGAGGCTGCCAGAAAGCGCCCTCGTCGCCTGTAGTGTTGGCCTAGAAGGATCGATGGCACAGGACCGCCACCGTTTCGCGACGGGGCACACAGTTTCGGTGGGGGGACCGGGCTTGGATGAGCTGGTGGTTCATTTCCCTCGAGTGAAGACAGAGCTCTAGTAAATTGACGTGGTATGTGTGGCTAATGAATTTGTAGTATGGAGAGCGTAGTAGGAAGTTAGCATCGACTAAAAATGTGTAATAGGTTGAATCGATGTAGTACATGTGTGTAATAGTTTGAAGTAGTATGTGTGTGTAATAGTTTGAATCGATGTAGTATGTGTGGGTAATGAATTTGATGTAGTGTGTGTAATAGTTTGAATTGTTGTAGTTGAACACTGTGCTTTATAATTTCTGTGAATAACCAAGGATAACCTTATGAAAAGAGGGTGGTATGGCAATGAGCAATGTCAATTCCGTGGATCCCAGGAAAATGTAGTCCATCTCCTCTTCAAGTACTCCCTCCGTTTCAAAATATAAGATGTTTTAGATTTGTGAATGGAGCGTATCTAGACATCTTTTAGTGATGGTGCTTTCTAAACCTAGATGAACCTACATACTAAAAGGGGACTAGATACACTTCATTCACAAAGCTAAAACATCTTATATTTTAAAACGGAGGGAGTACAAGGTAGCTACATTTGTAACATGTTGAACTGCAGGACCATTTTGCAGGCAACACAAGACAAAGGAAAAAATGGTTTACAGCACAGACAGCATAAGCAAAATATCTAGTCTGGGATAAAACGATGCCAGTTAAATGGATTGAACCACGACTAGTAATTGAAGGAAATAGGTACTTGATAGTATTTTCTTACAACAGTAGTACTTCCATACAAAAGGGTCTTATACCTGCACAAAAGTGGACTAAACTTCCTACTAGTTTATAGAACAATTCGTCAGCATTTCATCTACAAAAGCCATTTTTCAGTCTGAACTTAACTATTCTACACTGAAGAAACTACAGATCTCCACCAGAAAAGTTGGATGGCCAATTGCCTTGAGAGGACATAAGTTCTTTGATCATTTAACCCAAACTGATCTATTGCCTTCCCGCCAAACTACAAGAAATCTGCATCGTTCATGCACGAGCGATTTGCATGCGCCAGTCCCGGTTCAGTTGGACCATCCGCGCCGCCGCAATGATTTCTTCGAAACTGAAATTCGACATCTCCTTCTCGGGATCATAGGTCCGTGTGAACTCGAACCTGAATTCCGGGGCTGAGCTAATGCCCGTCGCTGGCTCCGGCTATCGAATAATCCATCATGCTGAGTGTAGACGCTTGGTCGCCGCCACGGTACGGCCTTCGACGGTGCGTAGGATGGAGTGTCTTTGCCGTAGACGGCGTGCTCCCAGCCTACCCCACTGAGGTAAGGTAGTCCGCGTCGAAGCATGGACGTGAGAGTTCCTAGACCTTGGCGCTGCCCTGTTCGAGGGTGTGTACCCTCAGCGGCGGCATGCTCTCATGAACGATTTGATGCGTACCTTGTTCCCACTGCCTAGAGAATGCCATAATGCCGCCGCGCGATTTCTCCACATCGCTCCCTTGGCCCTCCTTGCCGCATCTGGCATCGAGGACGGCGCAGTCGCCGCCGCAGCCGATTTAGCACATTCGAGGAAATCATCCGCCTGGCAGGGCAATGGGAGACCGACCTTGAAGTAGAGCTTCATGGCCTTCCTTAGAGGGGCTAAATACCCTAGTTTCGGCGTCTGTCGCGGCGACGGTGGCTTAGGCGGGGCCATGTTACCCTAGTTGGTGCGGCGCGAAGGAGCTGCGCAAGGTGAACTATGGTTAGTCGGAGAAGGGGAGTGAAAGACTGACAGTAGGTTTGGACTACGGGCACGCGTGAAAATAACCATTTCCCATTTCCTTAGAGGGTAATAATTTGACACTCGTTGCATTAACAGCTCAATCTTTATTTCCCTTCTCAGCATAAGAGTGCGAACGTATTAAAAAGATCGATCGTGGCTATCCACCTCATCGGGCAATATACCAGGACAGGTAGGACACGGGACCGGGTTTCATTTTAGATATGTTGACGACTGTGCCCTTATGTTTATACGATATTATTTATATGCCACCATGTACCGTCGAGTGTAGCAACACCATCAGAAACAGGGGATAACGATGTGGCATTTTTATTTTTTTATAAAGGGCATCAGAAACAGGGGATGCCGACGTGGCATGTTTTCTGACTGGCTAGCCCGCCCCCTACATTTCGATGGCGCGCATCCTAGGTTCGAGGGGTGGTGCCGCCCACCAATACATTATTGTGCAATCCATGTGGGACCTGAATTCCTCCTCTTCCCAGCCTTGAACCTCATGATCGTACAGTCTAATGTAATTCCTGTAGTATATGCAACCGGGGTTGACTGTGGGTTGTAACCTAGTGTCAATGGAGATAGACCGATTGTAACCAACAAAGAGGGCACGACTTCCAATGTCGCCGACGGCCTCGAGAGAGCGGTTCTTCGTGTCCACCCGGTACAACACCGGTTGCCCTTTGGCGAAATCCCCGTTCAACACAAGAAGCATATCACCATCTGACTCCACAAGGTAAAAATTGTAGGTTCCGCGTACCTGTTCAAAGAATGGGGCCGAAATTATTTTGCCCATCGTGACAGTGCTCGCGCACTGCTCTAATTGGATATTGGTCGACAAGATGTCTCCATTCTCAAGTAATGCATATACTTCCCCTCGGAATGCTGTCATGCAGACTAGAAGTGTATCAGGAGGTGGCGAATACAATCCTTCTCCAAATGATCCATTGATTTGCCCCATTGGGGTGCTCTCATCGGCCCATGCAATATGATCTGGATAATCAGTGCAAACGAACACCATCGTCGGGGACTTCGTCACGATGACAGATTGCAGAAGATCAGATGGTATGCGTGCTTGAAACTCAGTGTAAGACTTATGAGTGAATGGGTTCAGAAGCCGAATCTGGTACAGCTCCACCCTATGAGCAAGCACGATAACGCCACGAGAAACACCGACGAAGTAGAATCTTTTGGAAGAAGAGGACATCAGTTAGCACTAAGATGTTTACGATGGAAAATACCAAAAATATCGGATGTGAATGTGAACCTGCGATTGACGTCCATTAGATTTGTCCTGAAGCAACGACCAGTGGCGAGGTTGAGGAAGGTGAAGTCGCCAATGTCTGGAAGTGTGTTATTGTTGGGAGGGTGACCCCGGATAGGTTAAAGACAGGGAAAGACGAAGGTACGATTCCCGTCTGGTTTCCGAGTTACAGTCTAAGTCGGCCGAATCCTGAAGAAGTCGGCCGACATATGGAGGCGAGAGACCCGTATATGTATATTAAGACATTACCCGGCCGAGATATTACGTAAGTCGGCCGGGTTAGCCTGAGTGATCTTGGTGCAGGTGAAGGACGATCCGAGCTATGCGAGGAAGGACCGAATGATATGAAGCTTGCAGGAGAAGGAGAAGCCTGAAGTCAAACCCTATCTGCAAGCTAGGGAGAATCTGGCGAAGCCAGCGCTACGGACAAAGGTGCAGAAGCGGCAGAGAGGCGGGAGGAGGTCACGGAGGTGACAGTCCGAAGACCGAGGCGCCTGAGGAGGGCCCTTCGGAACCTTGCCGTCGTTAGAGGGGCGACAGGGAAAGGGGGGCGCCGAACTACTATATTGGGACAAGCATATTCCTCGAATATGCTTGCCACGTCAGCCCTAGAGGAACCCAGGGCCCTCCTTTATAAGGAGAGGCTTGGACTTAGAAGAGGGGATCGACTGTTTTCTTGGTGCCGTTAGGCTGGTAAAGTTCTCTTTTTCTCCTTGTATACAGCTCAAGGAGCACTTGTAGCCCAAGGAAGGAGAAATAAAGATCTTTGCGTTAGCTTTCTGTGTGTAGAATCAACTACATCTTCCCTCCCCAGATCCCACTAGCATCCATTGGCCCCAAACTTTAGCCTACCCATGGCATCTGCCGTGCCACCACCACGACAGTTATCTATCATGATCCAGTTGTTGAGATGTAATTCGGGCACCTTTAAAGTGCAGCGCCAATTGGTGCAGACTTCCCGACAAGCAGCATAGGTGTTGACGTACTCCTCTTTCTCTAGCAAATAGTCGGCAATCTTGTGAAGTGGGTTGGCCGGGAGATCGGCCCAGTTCCTCTTCATCCGGCTACTGGCCATGGCTTACGTGCGGGAATGTTTTGATTGAGGAAGAAAGAAGAACTACCACTGCGAGGAGAAGAAGAAGAGGATTTATAACAGACGAGGGAGACGAAGCGGAACCGCCACTGCGAGGAGACGATGAGACGGGGGAGAAGAAGCAGAACTGCCAATTCAAGTTTGGATCAACGGGCTCTTTTTCGGAACTAGCGCGTCAACCAGCCATGCACTTCATGCAAGTTTTGATCAAACAGACTGACATGTGGGACCTGCTAAAAATTCCGTGAAGTGCTTCCCGTGCATAGTGCGCTGACAGGTGGCATGTTTTCTGACAGGCGGGCCCGCCTCCTCCACCTACGATGGCGTGCGTCCCAGGTTCAAGGGCTGGTGCCGCCCACCAACACATTATTGTGCAATTTTCCATGCTTTGTCGCAACCAGCTCGGCTTCGCTCCGCTCCTCTGCTCCTGTCGCCGCCACTCCGCTCAGTCGTGCACCGCTCTCCTCGTCCCCTTGGGCCGTTGTCCTCCCGCCCTCCCCTCCCTGCCATCCCCTCACGTCACCTCCCCTCCCCTCCCTGCCATGTCTCCTTGCCGCCGCCCACCGCCCAAGTGCGTCTAGAAACAAAAATCAAGAGTCGGCCGTTAGGTTAGGGGCCCAATGACGCTGGTGATTCGGATCCCGCTCGGAGATGGATCCTGCGAGGCTTGAGAGCACGGATATGGGTCTTGCGCGGCTGGAGAGCACGGAATCTCCTTCAAGTCTGGAGAGCACAGAGGACAACAAAACGGGGGGAGAGGAAGCGGGGTGCAGAGTTTTGGAGGTATGGAGCCCGGAGAAGGTGCCATGCGTCCACATTGACAGGTAAGAACTGTGATTCCTTATCTGCATACCCCAATTAGCGTTTCTAGTCCCGTGGCGATGGCAAGGATATGTGTCGATAACCGCAGGACGTCTGTACAGCTTGTCCTTGAGCATGATGCTTTGTCAAGCGAGCATGAAGGCACTGAAACGTGTGGCGGTGCGGATGATGATGAGAAAGCATATCCAGACGTGGCTGCTGACCCTGATAGGATGGAGAGTAGGGAATATTTGGTTGATTCGAACTTTGAGCCTGACTATGGGACTGATGAGGAAGAGGAATGTGAAGATGTGGAAATGGGATGTAGATACGACGATGAAGACGTGGACAGGCCAGTGATACACTTTGACAAGGACAATCCTACAATTGATGAGGGGACTGTCTTTGATAATGTGGAGGACTGCAGATATGCATTTGCAACCTATGCAATCAGAGTAGGGTTCGAATTTATCATTGAAAAGAGCAACCAAAAGAGATTTAGGGTGCACTGTAGGGAAAGTAATGTGTGTAAATGGAGATTACATGCATCTCCAATGTGGGGTGGACACCCATTTCAGGTTGCAATAGCTACATTTAGTTTCAGTCTTTCTCATATTTATTTTGCTGATAACTAGCTCTGAATTATTTGGATTCTTATCGAATGCATATCAAATTAAACACGAAGGAACACAACTGCCCTAATACTTCTTTAAGTGGTAAAATTAGACCGGCGACTACCAAGTGGATTGCTGCTACTGTACTTGACTGGGTGAGGCAGGATCATAACATTGGACTAGCTGAACTCAGAGCAAAGATTAGCAAAAAGTTTAACGTTCTGATTCCTTATCACAGAATCTTTGATGGGAAGGAGATGGCTCTAGACTTCATTCAAGGCAAGTGGAATGACAGTGTTCATATGTTGTATAGTTTCAAAGCTCAGGTAGAGAAAACATCACCTGGTAGTGTTGTTGACATCGATTACGAGGTTGTTAAAGAGAGAGAAAAGGTCTCGAGGGGGGTCAGGTATAAGCAGGCAGATAAGATATGCTTCAGGAGATGTTTTGTCTGCCAGAAGGCATGCTGGAAGGGGTTCCTAGATGGCTGCAGGCCATACTTGGCAATAGGCGCAACTTCTTTAACAGGGAAGTTCAGGGGACATGTTGCTTCTGCTTGTGCTTTGGACACGCATAAATGGCTTCTACCCGTAGCTTATGCTGTTCTTGAGGGTGAAACAAATGAAAGCTGGCCATGGTTCATGCAGAGACTACGGGAAGTAATTGGTCACCCTGAAGGCTTGGTGATACACACCGGTGCATCCGAGGGTCTTGAGAATGCTGTTGATGTTGTGTTTCCTGGTGTTGAGCATAGGGAATTCATGTGGCACCTCACTACTAACTTCACAAAGAAGTTCAATGGAAAGATCTTTGAAGAGGACTTGTGGCGATCAGCATACACATACATCCCAAGCACGCATGCTACTTACTTGCAGAACATGTATGTAGTGCCAAAGGTGAAAAAATACCTTGAGGAACATCACACCAAGCTATGGGCTAGAAGCAAGTTTGGTGAGTTAAGCAAGGTGGATTTTGTATGCAATAATTTGGTAGAGAGTTTCAGTGATAAGATTTCGGGCATGAAGACACTTGGAATTGTTATTTTGTTGGATGCAATAAGACAGTGCATAATGGTGAAGATAGATTTAAGGCAAAGAATTTGTGTAAGAAATTTTTTAGGCCATAAAATAGTTCCAAAGGTGGTTATGTTACTGAATGCAAGAACCAGGGCAATGAGAAGGATAAAGATGAGGGTGGTCAGAAGTTCCAGAACATTGGTTGAGGTTTATGCAGAATACAAGCGTGGAAGTGAACGGAGGTACACTGTAGACATTGGAAACAAGACTTGTTCATGCAGGCAGTGGCAGATTACTGGTCTGCCATGTAACCATGCAATTTACTTGATCTTAAAGCTTAGAGGTAACAGAGCTGAAATAGGGAACTATGTCGACAACTATTTCTTCGTGGACAAGTTTGCTGCAACTTATGTAGAAAATGTACCACCTATGACCGATGAAAATGATTGGGAGATTGTCGATCCAGGGTTCAAACTTCAACCACCAGTTCTTAGGAGGCCACCTGGGAGGCCTAGAAAGCTAAGGATCGAAGCCTCCACCGATAAAGGTCCAAGGCTTGGTGCTAGGAAAAGGAAATGCGGACGTTGTGGCGGATTCGGCCATATCAAGAGGTTGTGCAAAAACCCAGTTACACATGCTATTGTCCCTGTTCACACCCCGGTGGCACAAAATGAGGCTTCTCAGCCAGAACTGGCGGAAGAGCAGCGCGAGGACGGTAATGAGCACTCGGAGGAAAACGTATGTAAGTAGCCAATTTATGAAGAAGTGGAGGTGCCGGCGAGAAAAGGGTGTGAAAAGAAACAAAAGGGTAAGCGGAACAGGGAGGAAAGGGAAAATAATGGAGGTGTATTAGAATATGAAGAATTTGCAGGGGTGATTGAGGATGTTCTTCGGGATCTTTCGGCTAACTGTAGGAGAAATAATAAATCCCTGCCAATTTCATCTTTGTACGATTCTCCGGATGAAAGGTAAGCTTAAAAATTGTTTTATTTGCCATTTTATCATTTTTTTATCCTCATCAACTGATGCTTGATGCAGCGTGGGCTAGCAAACTAATAAGAGGAGCAGAAAGATGCGGGCACAGTAACGTCCTATGTTGAATTATATCATTGAAACTAAACTAGCCGTGTCGTCTTTATTTATATCTGGCGCGTGCAACATGTCTGTGATGGGGTCATGTGGACCAGATTACATTTTTTTAAAATATTATTACATTAAATTTTTACCTGCGTTTGGACGCGGCTACTAGTTCCCATCTCCCTTGCATTCCCATCTCCTCTGGCGCACTCCATAATTATGGCTGTGCCATCAAGTAGCAGAGTCAGCGTATTGTCCCATCAGGTGTGAACGCAATGACTTTGTTTGTTCAGAATTTGACGACTTTTGATTAGTTTGAAAGACAGAGATACCTAAAGCATGTATCTAGACATGTTTTGGGTATAGACCCATTTATTAAATATCTAAAAAAAACTAAGTCAGTTATATCTAGACAGGAGTAGTACACTATTACAGCACGCTCGATCCCTTCTCCTCAGGCGCACTCCAAATTACGGCTGTGCCATCAAGTGCTGGGAGCAGATTCAGCGTATTGTCCCATCAGATATGCCAGGGAACGCGCGAACTTTATTTTCAGGATCGGACGAGTTTCGTGATGGGTTCGTAGCATGGAAAACAAAAATTTTCTATCGCAAGAACGAACAAAACCCACATCTAATCTAGATAAAAGCCAAGATCTGATCTATTAGACATGTGCAACGAGATAGATCTGTACTAACCCTTGTAGACCCGAAAGCGTTACGAGATCGGATCTCGTGGTTGATGTAGTCGATCACTTGCCGATCTCAAGATCGTGTGGACGATCCTTCCGGCGCGTTCGGCTGCTTCATGATCGGTCACTGCGTCTTGAGTCGGCAGACCTTCCTCTCCCGTTCAATGAGCGTGGAGGTAGTAGATCTTCTCCACGGAATCCCAGCAGCACGACGGTGTGGTGGTGGTGGTGGAGTAGAGATTTCTGCAAGGCTTCGCCTAAGCCGGAGCAGAGCGAAGGAGAAGGAGAGAGGCGGCGGCTAGGGTTTGTTATGGGAGAGGGCTAGGAGGGGGCGCCCCCTCCCCACTATTTAAAGGAGGGAGGCGCGCCATGGGAGGGGGAGTCCTAGTAGGACTCCCCTTCTTGGCCGGCAGGTTGGGAAGGGGGGGAGGAGTCCTCCTCCCCCACGAATCCGTGTCTAGCCCCCACAAGGTTTCCTTGACCCTTTCTTGGTTTTCAATCAAACACCAAGAACTCTTCTAGAACCTTCCAGAACATTCTGAAACCTTCTAGAATCTCCATACAAACACTCCGGAACATTTCCTAACTTAGAAAATGATCCCCAGTATATGAATCTTATTCTCCGGACAATTCCGGATCTCCTCGTGATGTCCCGGATCCAATCCGAGACTCCGAACAACATTCGGTCTCCAACGCACATTCCATATCTACTTAAAACAACTTCGAACCTTAAGTGTGTCACCCTACGGTTCGTGAACATGTAGACATGATGGAGACACATCTCCGATCAATAACCATTAGCGGGATCTGGAGATCCATAACATCTCCCACATACTCAATGATGACTTTGTGATCGATAGAACCATTTAACATACGAAACCAATTCCCTTTGCCACGCGATACTCTACTTATGCGAGGTTTGATCATCGGTATCTCCATACCTAGTTCTACCTCGTTACTGATAAGTACTCTTTACTCGTTCCATGTTATGTCATCCCTTGTGACCTAGTCACATGCTTGAAAGCTAACTAGATGACATTCCACCGAGAGGGCCCAGAGCATATCTATCCGTCATATGGATGGACAAATCCCAATCTTGGTCCATGCGCTTCAACACATACTTTCAGAATACCCAATGACACCTTTATAACCACCCAGTTACGAAGCGGCGCTTGAGGTCATCAAAGTACCCATCCGGTGATGGTGATAAACATAACCTCATGGTGGAAGGATTAGGTTACTATGCATTTGAAAGCTTATAGCAATACGAACTTAATGACTTGATCTCATGCTACGCTTACTGTGGGTGTGTGTCCATTACATCATTCTCCTCATGGTAGAACCTTGTTATTAATGACATCCAATGTCCATGATCAGGAAACCATGACCATCTATTAATCAACAAGCTAGTTCAACAAGGGGCTTACTAGGGACTCTTTTATGTTTACAAAACACACAAGTATTAATGTTTCCGGTTAATACAATTATAGCATGGGATGTAAACATTTATCATAAACATAAAGATATAATAATAACCACTTTATTATTGCCTCTTGGCCATATCTCCAACTGTCTCCCACTTGCACTAGAGTCAATAATCTAGTTAAAATTTTGTGCATTCAATACCTATGGCTTTCTGGTGTTGTATAGACACTATTGCTAGTGGTAAACATAATCTTCGGATCTGACACTTCCAGGTCCGTATGTATTTGCATGTCCTTGCGTCTCTACGCATTACTCATTCTCCAATGAGATGGCATTGTATAAATTTGGTCCTTTGGTGAGACCTTTAGTTCCTTGGGATTAAATCATGTTGATACAATTTTCATACAATGTATCTTCATAGTATTATCCTGCTATGAACCACACCTAGTTTGATAACAAACTACTTGACGCAAATGCCCTCATTCGCTGCTACAATAGTAG
The DNA here is from genome assembly GCA_023614405.1 of Avena insularis. Lineage (NCBI taxonomy): Eukaryota > Viridiplantae > Streptophyta > Magnoliopsida > Poales > Poaceae > Avena > Avena insularis. The sequence goes on from CM042696.1 coordinate 404,102,182, forward strand.
TCATATACTTAGCCTTTTGTTGTAGTATCTGTCACAATGTTTTAACTTTGGTACTCAACCAAATCCGTTATGGAACTTCCTTTCCATTACATTGTGTCACCCATAGTTTAAATTGAGATAAACTTAATTTGTGACAAAACTAGTATCAATGTAACAATTTACAATGAACTATTTGTCACCACTATATAAATAATATATTCTTAGTTCTTCCAAAGATCATAGGAATATCCCTACTATTTGTCCAATGATCATCTTATGAGTCATTCTGGTATATGCTCATAACATTTAGAGCATAGGACATATCTGGATGTGTACATCCCAAAGAATGATTGATCAAAATATTCTTGTGATTTCACCAAGTGTCAAAATACTTGAATCTCGTGTCAACACACTTGAATCTTGATTCAGTCCTTTCCGTGCGTCAAGAACCTTTCTTGTTGTTTCCATATTGAACTCATTCAACATCTTATCTATGTACATTTGGCAAAACCATATTAGCGCCTCAATCTATCCATATAGACATTGATGCCTAATTCTTGGGTTATGCCTAAGTCTTTCATCGAAATGAAATTCTTAACCTATGTCAATAAAAGATACATCATTTCTAATCAACGATATGTCTTTCACATAATGTATTAGAAATATGTCTTAGCGCTCCCACTTAATTTCTTGCAAAATGCAAACATCTTCATCGTCTCTGATGAAATTAAACCTTTTAACGGTTTCATCACGGTGAAGATTCCAACTCCGCGATGCTCACTTCAACCATTGAAGTTTTGCATACTCTTTTAGCATCCTTTGAATTAACAAAACCCTTTGGATCGTGTCATGGACACATCCTAGGTAACCATTCTATTAGAAGAACTTGTTTTGTTTATTCAACTACCATATACCAAAATATATGTAGTGGTTGCTACATTAATCCGTCCAAACTAAATATCGCTATGAAAGATCAAATCTTATCATATTCAATTCCTTGAACATTGTCGTAAACTCTTTCCGACATGTCGACTATTTCATAGATGTGAAACATCCATGTCTATTTCTTTATAGATCCATATACGACTGTAAGGTCTTGCACCTTTCTAGAGGGTCTTTCAAATTCAAAGCTTGATTTCTCGTGTATGGAATTATCACGGGTTTTATGGCTTCAAGCCACTTAACGAAGTCAGGGCCCATCATTGATTATTTGCATGTAGTCGGTTCATCATTGTCAAACAACAATGATTTAACTCTCAAATCTTGGCATTTGATTACTTACCCGACCTACTTGGTTCAATAGTAACTTAGATCTCTGTGACCACAACCTTTGAGGCATGTGAGCCATGAGCATTGTTGCTGCCTCCGGGACACTTACCGACGCTGCGCAACTCAGCACATATTAGCCAAGGTTCAACAACCTTGTCAAAGTTCTATTGTCCTCCCACTTAACTTTTCACCAAAAATTCCTTCTCAATAAACTCGACATTCTAAGCGACAAACAATTTTGTCTTCGGTGTTATGGAGGAATACCCAATGGTTATTCGAAATAACCTACAAAGACATGCTCATCCGACTTTGGTGGTAAACATTTTACTTATGCCTAGCATACCAAAAATTTAAGAAAGGACAACCTGGGTTTTATCCCAAACCATGACTTATATGGTGTCATTTCAACGGATCACGATGGAGATCTTTTCAGTGTAAAAGCGGTAGTCACTAAAGCTTTAATCTTTTAAAATATAATGGCTGTTTTTATAAATGACACCTTTGATCTTACCATGTGAAACAAGGTTTCATTACATATCTCGAACACTCCATACTCCTATGGTGTTTTGGGAAATGCAAATCCATGGAACGATTCCTCAAATCTTAGGTGTTTTGCTAAACGTGTAACTCAAACATCTTTATGGTCCAATCATAATTTTTTTTATTTTCTTGTTACAATAATTTTCCACTTCATCTTGAAAGTCTTTGAACATTTTCAAATGTTTCATACTTCTTCCTTATTGAGTAATTATATACATATGTTCACTCAAATCTTCGGAGAAAGCATATGAAGTTGAAATCCATCGCCCACGACTACACATAATGGACTATATACATCAATATGTACAAATTCCAATCAGTTAGTCGTCCGTTCCTCTTTTGGCCTACTAACGGAGTTTTAATTATCTCTAGGAAAGTATCACAAGCGTCATTTGATCAAAATCAAAGACTCCAAAAATCCATAAACATGGAGTTTCTTCATGTATCCCTTTCAATATAATTTAAACGGCGATGTCACTTCGCAAGTGATCTTTCAATCATTTGTCTTGCGACATTTTAGCATTAGTTTTATGTTCGTTATTTCTCCAACTAGACTTGTATATCATCCATCTATTATGGAATACGGTAATTATTTGAACAACCTTTTGTCGTCATAATACCTGATCAAAATAACAATTATTGAAACAAATCTTGAAGGCAAGCTTTGATGTTAACGAGCAACACAACAATCGTTTGTTTGTTTTCGATGAACATCATCACATATTCTCTTGCTAGTTACTTAGGCCATTGTAGTTCATGAATTGTGCTGTCCTGTATGACACTTCATACCAACCAATTCGGTATCCAATACCGCAGAACCACATTGTTTAACAACCAAGGAATACAGCCATAACATGTATCTTCTATATACCTAAGTTGGACATCTCCAATCTTTTCTTTTCTGCCAAATATTTTATAGATTCTCTTTCAACAATTCCTTTTAAAAGAATCTATCAACATCAATAGTGGTGTCATTCACATGACACATAGTACAAAGTGTGTATAGTCAAATACTAATACCTTTGAACTTGCACTTTGAAGTGGATCACCTTCATCAAATGTTTGGCATTCTTTCAAAATTCCATTCTTTAGTAATCTTTTAGTGTAGTAAACATTTTACTTACATCTTCTATTCATCCTTATCATGACAACTTTCATGATCAAGCTGCTATAGCTTATAAAGGTGAATTGCGAGTATAATGTTTCTTTTCCAAAACCTTTTGGAGGATTAGGACGACTAGCGTCTCCAACCTTCACAAATTCTCATCAAATATGAGGACATATACTCTATCATGTTGTAACCAACACATTGTTTTAGATATCGCAATACCTTTCACATATGATGGTTTCTGAAACATTGCTTTCAGCTTTTAGATAAACTTGATATTAAAAACAATCTTTTGAGTATCAAGAATCATGGAGGCAAACATGATACATTAGATACTAACACTGGAATTGTTACTCTTGATTTAATACTGTTTATTAAACTTCACAGAATAAACGGAGTTTGCTGAAAGTTTGCAATAGGACTTTTAAACTTTAGATTGACACTCAAAACAATACGATACCAGTTCATAAAGCAAATATCCAGAATTTCTATAGTTCTACTATCTCAACTATAACTAAGCGTAAGGTGGTGAACGGATGCCAATGACTACAACAAACTATGCAAATTCACTTTGATTGTGTTTATGATAAATTGAGTTTGACTAATCCAAATTACAAATGAACTCCCACTCAAAACAACATCCCTCCAGTTGTTTTAGTGATTACACGAACCAAATCCACTACACCAAGTCCGATCATCACGTGAGATGATGTAGCTTTAAAGGCGAACAATCAACATGTTCATCATATCATCCATATGACTCATGCTTTACCTTTCGGTGATACGTGTTCCAAGACCATGTCTGTACATGCTAGGCTTGTCAAGGTTAACCTTAGTATCCACATGTGCAAATCTGGCTTGCAATCGTATGCACACGTAGAATCTATCACACCATCATCACGAGATGCTTGAAACGAAAGTCTTAGCAACGGTGCCTACTAAGGACGAACACTTTATTACTTGAAATTTAGTGAGAGGGATCATCTTATAATGCTACCGTCGCGATCTAAGCAATACAAGATGCATAAAGGATTAACATCACATGCAATTCATAATTAGTATGATATGATATGGCCCTTTCTTCTTATGCCTTTGATCTCCATCTCCAAAGCACGGACATGATCTCCATCATCACCAGATTAAGTCCAAGGTCAGTGGCGCCGCTTCATGGTTGTCCATCATCACTAGCAACTATTACAACTACTTGGAATCAAGCTATTACAAGATGAATAGACACACAGGTCTTAACAGAATTAAAGACAACCATTAGGCTCCTGCCGGTTGCCATATTACAACAAGGATCATTGCATACATCAAATATAATCACAATCACATGATGGTCATATCACATCACAAAACCCCTGCAAAAACAAGTTAGACGCCTCTAATTTTCTTTGCATGTTTTACGTGGTTTGGGGCTTTCGAATAAGAACGGATCTTACCTACGAAACTGAACCACAACGTTGATACAAGTGCTATCAAGTACAAAGTGTAGATTGGATCTATACTATGATGGGAGAGACAGACATCCGCAAAGCCACTTGTGCAAAGCAAGTTACACGTCAAGCGTGGAGCAAGTCTCATGTGCGATGACATGTAAGGTTAGCCCGAGCCGCTTCATCCCACCATACCGCAAGATGCAAAGTACACAAAGAAAAAGACGACACGAGCACCAACGCCCACAAAACCATTGTGTTCTACTCGTGCAACATATCTACGCATAGACATGGCTCTGATACCACTGATGGGTTCGTAGCATGGAAAACAAAAAAAATCTACCGCAAGAACGAACAAAACCCAGGTCTAATCTAGATAAAAGCCAAGATCTAATCTATTAGACATGTGCAACGAGATAGATCTGTACTAACCCTTGTAGACCCGAAAGCGTTACGAGATCGGATCTTGTGGTTGATGTAGTCGATCACTTGCCGATCTCAAGATCATGTGGACGATCCTTCCGGCGCCGCGTTCCGGCAGCGCTTCCATAGTCGGTCACACGTGCGGAGTCAAAGCAGACCTTCCTCTCCCTGTTCCAGCGAGCAGCGGAGGTAGTAGATCTTCTCCACGGAATCCCAGCAGCACGACGGTGTGGTGGTGGTGGAGTAGAGATTTACAGGCTTCTAAACCGGAGCAGAAGCGAAGGAGGAGAGAGGTGGCTCGGGTTTGTTATGGGAGAGGCTGGGAGGCGCCTCCCTCTATTTAAAGGAGGGAGGCGCGCCATGGGAGGGGGAGTCCTAGTAGGACTCCCCTCCTTGGACGGCGGGTTGGGAAGGGGGAGGAGTCCTCCTCCCCCACGAATCCGTGTCTAGCCCCCACAAGGTTTCCTTGACCTTTTCTTGGTTTTCAAGCAAACACCAAGAACTCTTCTAGAACCTTCCAGAACATTCCGAAACCTTCTAGAATCTCCATACAAACACTCCGGAACATTTCCTAACTTAGAAAATGATCCCCAATATATGAATCTTATTCTTCGGACAATTTCGGATCTCCTCGTGATGTCCCGGTTCCAATCCGAGACTCCGAACAACATTCGGTCTCCAACGCACATTCCATATCTACTTAAAACAACTTCAAACCTTAAGTGTGTCACCCTACGGTTCGTGAACATGTAGACATGATGGAGACACATCTCCGATCAATAACCATTAGCGGGATCTAGAGATCCATAACAGCTCCCACATACTCAACGATGACTTTGTGATCGATAGAACCATTTAACATACGAAACCAATTCCCTTTGTCACGCGATACTCTACTTATCCGAGGTTTGATCGTCGTTATCTCCATACCTAGTTCTACCTCGTTACTGATAAGTACTCTTTACTCATTCCATGTTATGTCATCCCTTGTGACCTAGTCACATGCTTGCAAGCTAACTAGATGACATTCCACCGAGAGGGCCCAGAGCATATCTATCCGTCATATGGATGGACAAATCCCAATCTTGGTCCATGCGCTTCAACACATACTTTCAGAATACCCAATGACACCTTTATAACCACCCAGTTACGAAGCGGCGCTTGAGGTCATCAAAGTACCCATCCGGTGATGGTGATAAACATAACCTCATGGTCGAAGGATTAGGTTACTATGCATTTGAAAGCTTATAGCAATACGAACTTAATGACTTGATCTCATGCTACGCTTACTGTGGGTGTGTTTCCATTACATCATTCTCCTAATGGTAGAACCTTGTTATTAATGACATCCAATGTCCATGATCAGGAAACCATGATCATCTATTAATCAACAAGCTAGTTCAACAAGGGGCTTACTAGGGACTCTTTTATGTTTACAAAACACACAAGTATTAATGTTTCCGGTTAATACAATTATAGCATGGGATGTAAACATTTATCATCTACATAAAGATATAATAATAACCACTTTATTATTGCCTCTTGGGCATATCTCCAACATTTCGATCGACTAGTTTCAAAGACAAAGACAACTAAAACATGGCCAACATATATAGATTATGACGATAATCGACCATGACTCAGGTGACCCAGATCCAAAGAGCGCATTAAGATACCGTACATAGATTTAGTTTATGCTTAAGTGGCCCTAATCGACTATGATGCTCCGCATCTCCATCATCATTGACGTTGTCGCCGCCATTGCCAGCCCTTCGCGTCGTGATTGATGCCGATTCAACGGCAACGTTCCCCCTCCTCATGGAGTCTTCACGGCGCGCTGAATCGATAACGGTGGAGGTCGACGCCGAGCACTGCCGAAAGCGCGCCTTGAGTTGCGTAGATGTAGATCCGTGGATCCCGCTGGTGGGTTCGCGCAGATCAATCCGCTTCTTGAACAAGTTTACGTCGATGCGAAAAGTACCGCGCCATTGCCCTCTTCCGATCCGACAGCTGGCGGTGGCGCTCTTCGATCTGCCTCGCCAACGCGTTGTCACGCAAGCGGTCTGCACGGGAACCAGCAGCCATGGCTGAAGCCGAGGAAGCCTCGCTAACGGCGGCGCGAGTATGTCGTAGTGGGTGAACATATGAGCCTTGTGCAAGATGAGTTTGGGCCTCTCCCTCTCCATGGCGATGAAGGAACACGATCTGATTTTCAGCCCCGAGGTTAAGGGGATAAGGGCAAGGACGTAGGCCAGCGTAGTTGCCACGAAGAGACTTCTCGCGGATCACCCTCACGAAGGACATCACTATCGTCCACGCACCCTGATCCAACGGCGCCAAACAATCGGGGATCGGGACTTCTAGAAGCCCAGAGAGGTTGCTGGTTAATTCTGCATTCCGATTGTTTGTGGCCAACAGCGGTAGTTGAAAATAATACACATTTCAATGACACTGGTGGATCCATGTGTGGTCTCTAAAGAGAACACACATCCAATGACTCTGGTTGTTGTTAGTAAAAAGAACAAACATGCAATGACACTGGTGGATCCATATGTGGTATGTGAAAAGAACACGCATGCAATGACTCCAGTTGTTGTTAGTGAAAAGAACACACATGCAATGACACTGGTGGATCCATGTGTGATCTCTAAAGAGAACACACATTTCAATGACACTGGTGGATCCATAGGTGGTATGTGAAAAGAACACACATGCAAAATGACTCTGGTTGTTGTTACTAAAAAGAACACACATGCAATGACTCTAGTTGTTGTTAGTGAAAAGAACACACGTGCAATGACACTGGTGGATCCATAGGTGGTATGTGAAAAGAACACACATTTCAATAACTCTGGTTGTTGTTACTAAAAAGAACACACATGGAATGACACTGGTGGACCCATCGGTGGATTATGAAAAGAACACACATGCAATGACACTAGTGGATCCATAGGTGGTATGTGAAAAGAACACACATGCAAAATGACTCTGGTTGTTGTTACTAAAAAGAACACACATGCAATGACACTAGTGGATCCATGTGTGGTCTCTGTAGAGAACACACATTTCAATGACACTGGTGGATCCATATGTGGTATGTGAAAAGAACACACATGCAATGACTCTGGTTGTTGTTAGTGAAAAGAACACACATGCAATGACACTAGTGGATCCATAGGTGGTATGTGAAAAGAACACGCATGCAAAATGACTCTGGTTGTTGTTACTAAAAAGAACACACATTCAATGACACTAGTGGATCCATAGGTGGATTATGAAATGAACACACATTCAATGACACTGGTGGATCCATAGGTGGTATGTGAGAAGAACACACATTTCAAAGACTCTGGTTGTTGTTACTAAAAAGAACACACATGCAATAACACTGGTGGATCCATAGGTGGTATGTGAGAAGAACAACCATGAAATGACTCTGGTTGTTTGTAAAAAAAACACACATGCAAAGACTCCAGTGTTTGTTGGTGAAAAGAGCACACATGCAATGACTCCAGTTGTTGTTAGTGAAAAGAACACACATGCAAAATGACTCTGGTTGTTGTTACAAAAAAGAACACACATGCAATGACACTGGTGGATCCATAGGTGGATTATGAAATGAACACACATGCAATGACACTGGTGGATCCATAGGTGGTATGTGAGAAGAACACACATTTCAATGTCTCTGTTTGTTGTTACAAAAAAGAACACACATGCAATGACACTGGTGGATCCATGTGTGGATTGTGAAGAGAACACACATGCAATGACACTGGTGGATCCATATGTGGTATGTGAAAAGAACACACATGCAATGACTCTGGTTGTTGTTACTAAAAAGAACACACATGCAATGACACTGGTGGATCCATGGGTGGATTGTGAAAAGAGCACACATGCAATGACACTGGTGGATCCATATGTGGTATGTGAAAAGAACACACATGCAATCAATCTGGTTGTTGTTAGTGAAAAGAACACACATGTAATGACACTAGTGGATCCATGTGTGGTCTCTGAAGAGAGCACACATTTCAATGACTCTGGTTGTTAGTAAAAAGAACACACATGCAATGACACTGGTGGATCCATGTGTGGTCTCTGAAGAGAACACACATGCAATGACACTGGTTATTGTTACTAAAAAGAACACACATGCAATGACACTGGTGGATCCATGTGTGGATTGTGAAGAGAACACACATGCAATGACTCCAGTTGTTGTTAGTGAAAAGAACATACATGCAATGACACCGGTGGATAAATGTGTGGTCTCTGTAGAGAACACACATTTCAATGACACTGGTGGATCCATATGTGGTATGTGAAAAGAACACACATGCAAAACGACTCTGGTTGTTGTTACTAAAATGAACACACATGCAATGACTCTGGTAGTTGTTAGTGAAAAGAACACGCATGCACTAACACTGGTGGATCCATAGGTGGTATGTGAAAACAACACACATTTCAATGACTCTAGTTGTTGTTACTAAAAAGAACACACATGCAATGAGACTGGTGGATCCATGGGTGGATTGTGAAAAGAACAGCCATGAAATGACTCTAGTTGTTGTTAGTAAAAAGAACACACATGCAATCACTCCAGTTGTTGTTAGTGAAAAGAGCACACATGCAATGACTCTAGTTGTTAGTGAAAAGAACATACATGCAATGACACCGGTGGATCCATGTGTGGTCTCTGTAGAGAACACACATTTCAATGACACTGGTGGATCCCTATGTGGTATGTGAAAAGAACACACATGCAATGACTCTGGTTTTTGTTACTAAAAAGAACATTCATGCAATGACACTGGTGGATCCATGTGTGGTCTCTGTAGAGAACACACATTTCAATGACACTGGTGGATCCATATGTGGTATGTGAAAAGACCACACATGCAATGACACTGGTGGATCCATGTGTGGTCTCTATAAAGAACACACGTTTCAATGACATTGGTGGATCCATATATGGTATGTGAAAAGAACACACATGCAATGACTCTGGTTGTAGTTAGTGAAAAGAACACACATGCAATGACACAGGTGGATCCATAGGTGGTATGTGAAAAGAACACACATGCAGAATGACTCTGGTTGTTGTTACTAAACATAACACACATGCAATGACACTGGTGGATCCATGGGTGGATTGTGAAAAGAGCACACATGCAATGACACTGGTGGATCCATATGTGATATGTGAAAAGAACACACATGCAAAATGACTCTGGTTGTTGTTACTAAAATGAACACACATGCAATGAATCTGGTAGTTGTTAGTGAAAAGAACACGCATGCAATGACACTGGTGGATCCATAGGTGGTATGTGAAAACAACACAGATTTCAATGACTCTAGTTGTTGTTACTAAAAAGAACACACATGCAATGACACTGGTAGATCCATGGGTGGATTGTGAAAAGAACACATATTTCAATTACACTGGTGGATCCATGGGTGGTATGTGAAAAGAACACACATGCAAAATGACTCTGGTTGTTGTTACTAAAAAGAAGACACATGCAATGACACTGGTGGTGCATATGTGGTATGTGAAAAGAACACACATGCAATGACACTGGTGGATCCATGGGTGGATTGTGAAAAGAGCACACATTTCAATGACTTTGGTGGATCCATAGGTGGTATGTGAAAAGAACACACATGCAATGACTCCAGTTGTTGTTAGTGAAAAGAACACACATGCAATGACACCAGTGGATCCATGGGTGGATTGTGAAAAGAACATACATGCAATGACACTGGTGGAACCATATATGGATTTTGAAAAGAGCACATATGCAATGACTCTGGTTGTTGTTAGTGAAAAGAACAAACATGCAATGACACTGGTGGATCCATCGGTGGTATGTGAAACGAACACACATTTCAATGACTCTGGTTGTTGTTACTAAAAAGAACACACATGCAATGACACTGGTGGATCCATCGGTGGATTGTGAAAAGAGCACACATGCAATGACACTGGTGGATCCATATGTGGTATTTGAAAAGAACACACATGCAATGACTCTGGTTGTTGTTAGTGAAAAGAACACACATGTAATGACACTGGTGGATCCATGTGTGGTCTCTGAAAAGAGCACACATTTCAATGACTCTGGTTGTTGTTAGTAAAAAGAACACACATGCAATGACACTGGTGGATGCATGTGTGGTCTCTGAAGAGAACACACATGCAATGACACTGGTTGTTGTTACTAAAAATAACACACATGCAATGACACTAGTGGATCCATGTGTGGATTGTGAAGAGAACACACATGCAATGACTCCAGTTGTTGTTAGTGAAAAGAACATACATGCAATGACACCGGTGGATCCATGTGTGGTCTCTGTAGAGAACACACATTTCACTGACACTGGTGGATCCATATGTGGTATGTGAAAAGAACACACATGCAATGACTCTGGTTCTTGTTACTAAAAAGAACACACATGCAATGACACTGGTGGATCCAGGGGTGGATTATGAAATGAACACACATGCAATGACACTGGTGGATCCACATGTGGTATGTGAGAAAACACATTTCAATAACTCGTTGTTGTTACTAAACAGAACACACATGCAGTGACACCGGTGGATCCATGGGTGGATTGTGAAAATAGCACACATGCAATGACACTGGTGGATCCATATGTGGTATGTGAAAAGAACACACATGCAATGACTCTGGTTGTTGTTAGTGAAAAGAACACACATTCAATGACTCTGGTTGTTGTTAGTGAAAAGAACACACATGCAATGACACTGGTGGATCCATAGGTGGTATGTGAAAAGAACACACATTTCAATGACTCTGGTTGTTGTTACTAAAAAGAACACACATGCAATGGCACTGGTGGATCCTTGTGTGGTCTCTGTAGAGAACACACATTTCAACGACATTGGTGGATCCATATGTGGTATGTGAAAAGAACACACATGCAATGACTCTGGTTGTTGTTAGTGAAAAGAACACACATGCAATGATACTAGTGGATCCATAGGTGGTATGTGAAAAGAACACACATGCAAAATGACTCTGGTGGTTGTTACTAAAAAGAACACACATGCAATGACACAGGTGTATCCAAGGGTGGATTGTGAAAAGAGCACACATACAATGACACTGGTGGATCCATATGTGGTATGTGAAAAGAACAAACATTGAATAACTCTGGTTGTTGTTAGTGAAAAGAACACACATGAAATGACACTGGTGGATCCATGTGTGGTCTCTGAAGAGAGCCCACATTTCAATGACTCTGGTTGTTGTTAGTAAAAAGAACACACATGCAATGACATTGGAGGATCCATGTGTGGTCTATGAAGAGAACACGCATGCAATGACACTGGTTGTTGTTACTAAAAAGAACACACATGCAATGACACTGGTGGATCCATGTGTGGATTGTGAAAATAACATGCATGCAATGACTCAAGTTGTTGTTAGTGAAAAGAACATACATGCAATGACACCGGTTGATCCATGTGTGGTCTCTGTAGAGAACACATTTCAATGACACTGGTGGATCCATATGTGGTGTAAAGAACACACATGCAATGACTCTGGTTGTTGTTAGTTAAAAGAACACACATGCAATGACACTGGTGGATCCATAGGTGGTATGTGAAAAGAACACACATGCAAAATGACTCTGGTTGTTGTTACTAAAAAGAACACACATGCAATGAGTCTGGTGGATCGATGTGAAATAACACATATGCAATGACACTGGTGGATCCATAGGTGGTATGTGAAAAGAACACATATTTCAATGACTCTGGTTGTTGTTACTAAAAAGAACACACATGCAATGACTCTGGTGGATCCATGTGAAAAGAACACACATGCAATGATACTAGTGGATCCATAGGTGGTATGTGAAAAGAACACACATGCAAAATGACTCTGGTTGTTGTTACTAAAAAGAACACACATGCAATGACATTGGTGGATCCATGTGTGGTCTCTGTAGAGAACACACATTTCAATGAGACTGGTGGATCCAAATGTGGTATGTGAAAAGACCACACATGCAATGACACTAGTGGATCCATAGGTGGTATGTGAGAAGAACACACATTTCAATGACTCTGGTTGTTGTTACTAAAAAGAACACACATGCAATGACACTGGTGGATCCATGTGTGGATTGTGAAGAGAACACACATGCAATGACAATGGTGGATCCATGTGGATTGTGAAAATGAACACACATGCAATGACACTGGTGGGTCCATAGGTGGTATGGGAGAAGAACAACCATCAAATGACTCTGGTTGTTGTTAGTAAAAAGAACACACATGCAATGACACTGGTGGATGCATGTGTGGTCTCTGAAGAGAACACACATGCAATGACACTGGTTGTTGTTACTAAAAATAACACACATGCAATGACACTGGTGGATCCATGTGTGGATTGTGAAGAGAACACACATGCAATGACTCCAGTTGTTGTTAGTGAAAAGAACATACATGCAATGACACCGGTGGATCCATGTGTGGTCTCTGTAGAGAACACACATTTCACTGACACTGGTGGATCCATATGTGGTATGTGAAAAGAACACACATGCAATGACTCTGGTTCTTGTTACTAAAAAGAACACACATGCAATGACACTGGTGGATCCAGGGGTGGATTATGAAATGAACACACATGCAATGACACTGGTGGATCCACATGTGGTATGTGAGAAGAAAACACATTTCAATAACTCTGGTTGTTGTTACTAAAAAGAACACACATGCAGTGACACCGGTGGATCCATGGGTGGATTGTGAAAATAGCACACATGCAATGACACTGGTGGATCCATATGTGGTATGTGAAAAGAACACAGATGCAATGACTCTGGTTGTTGTTAGTGAAAAGAACACACATGCAATGACTCTGGTTGTTGTTAGTGAAAAGAACACACATGCAATGACACTGGTGGATCCATAGGTGGTATGTGAAAAGAACACACATTTCAATGACTCTGGTTGTTGTTACTAAAAAGAACACACATGCAATGGCACTGGTGGATCCTTGTGTGGTCTCTGTAGAGAACACACATTTCAACGACATTGGTGGATCCATATGTGGTATGTGAAAAGAACACACATGCAATGACTCTGGTTGTTGTTAGTGAAAAGAACACACATGCAATGATACTAGTGGATCCATAGGTGGTATGTGAAAAGAACACACATGCAAAATGACTCTGGTGGTTGTTACTAAAAAGAACACACATGCAATGACACAGGTGTATCCAAGGGTGGATTGTGAAAAGAGCACACATGCAATGACACTGGTGGATCCATATGTGGTATGTGAAAAGAACAAACATTGAATGACTCTGGTTGTTGTTAGTGAAAAGAACACACATGAAATGACACTGGTGGATCCATGTGTGGTCTCTGAAGAGAGCCCACATTTCAATGACTCTGGTTGTTGTTAGTAAAAAGAACACACATGCAATGACACTGGAGGATCCATGTGTGGTCTATGAAGAGAACACGCATGCAATGACACTGGTATTTGTTACTAAAAATAACACACATGCAATGACACTGGTGGATCCATGTGTGGATTGTGAAAATAACATGCATGCAATGACTCAAGTTGTTGTTAGTGAAAAGAACATACATGCAATGACACCGGTTGATCCATGTGTGGTCTCTGTAGAGAACACACATTTCAATGACACTGGTGGATCCATATGTGGTATGTGAAAAGAACACACATGCAATGACTCTGGTTGTTGTTAGTTAAAAGAACACACATGCAATGACACTGGTGGATCCATAGGTGGTATGTGAAAAGAACACATGCAAAATGACTCTGGTTGTAGTTACTAAAAGAACACACATGCAATGAGTCTGGTGGATCGATGTGAAATAACACATATGCAATGACACTGGTGGATCCATAGGTGGTATGTGAAAAGAACACATATTTCAATGACTCTGGTTGTTGTTACTAAAAAGAACACACATGCAATGACTCTGGTGGATCCATGTGAAAAGAACACACATGCAATGATACTAGTGGATCCATAGGTGGTATGTGAAAAGAACACACATGCAAAATGACTCTGGTTGTTGTTACTAAAAAGAACACACATGCAATGACATTGGTGGATCCATGTGTGGTCTCTGTAGAGAACACACATTTCAATGAGACTGGTGGATCCAAATGTGGTATGTGAAAAGACCACACATGCAATGACACTAGTGGATCCATAGGTGGTATGTGAGAAGAACACACATTTCAATGACTCTGGTTGTTGTTACTAAAAAGAACACACATGCAATGACACTGGTGGATCCATGTGTGGATTGTGAAGAGAACACACATGCAATGACAATGGTGGATCCATGTGTGGATTGTGAAAATGAACACACATGCAATGACACTGGTGGGTCCATAGGTGGTATGGGAGAAGAACAACCATCAAATGACTCTGGTTGTTGTTAGTAAAAAGAACACACATGCAATGACACTGGTGGATGCATGTGTGGTCTCTGAAGAGAACACACATGCAATGACACTGGTTGTTGTTACTAAAAATAACACACATGCAATGACACTGGTGGATCCATGTGTGGATTGTGAAGAGAACACACATGCAATGACTCCAGTTGTTGTTAGTGAAAAGAACATACATGCAATGACACCGGTGGATCCATGTGTGGTCTCTGTAGAGAACACACATTTCACTGACACTGGTGGATCCATATGTGGTATGTGAAAAGAACACACATGCAATGACTCTGGTTCTTGTTACTAAAAAGAACACACATGCAATGACACTGGTGGATCCAGGGGTGGATTATGAAATGAACACACATGCAATGACACTGGTGGATCCACATGTGGTATGTGAGAAGAAAACACATTTCAATAACTCTGGTTGTTGTTACTAAAAAGAACACACATGCAGTGACACCGGTGGATCCATGGGTGGATTGTGAAAATAGCACACATGCAATGACACTGGTGGATCCATATGTGGTATGTGAAAAGAACACAGATGCAATGACTCTGGTTGTTGTTAGTGAAAAGAACAGACATGCAATGACTCTGGTTGTTGTTAGTAAAAAGAACACACATGCAATGACACTGGTGGATCCATATGTGGTATGTGAAAAGAACACAGATGTAATGACTCTGGTTGTTGTTACTAAAAAGAACACACATGCAATGGCACTGGTGGATCCTTGTGTGGTCTCTGTAGAGAACACACATTTCAACGACATTGGTGGATCCATATGTGGTATGTGAAAAGAACACACATGCAATGACTCTGGTTGTTGTTAGTGAAAAGAACACACATGCAATGATACTAGTGGATCCATAGGTGGTATGTGAAAAGAACACACATGCAAAATGACTCTGGTGGTTGTTACTAAAAAGAACACACATGCAATGACACAGGTGTATCCAAGGGTGGATTGTGAAAAGAGCACACATGCAATGACACTGGTGGATCCATATGTGGTATGTGAAAAGAACAAACATTGAATGACTCTGGTTGTTGTTAGTGAAAAGAACACACATGAAATGACACTGGTGGATCCATGTGTGGTCTCTGAAGAGAGCCCACATTTCAATGACTCTGGTTGTTGTTAGTAAAAAGAACACACATGCAATGACACTGGAGGATCTATGTGTGGTCTATGAAGAGAACACGCATGCAATGACACTGGTATTTGTTACTAAAAATAACACACATGCAATGACACTGGTGGATCCATGTGTGGATTGTGAAAATAACATGCATGCAATGACTCAAGTTGTTGTTAGTGAAAAGAACATACATGCAATGACACCGGTTGATCCATGTGTGGTCTCTGTAGAGAACACACATTTCAATGACACTGGTGGATCCATATGTGGTATGTGAAAAGAACACACATGCAATGACTCTGGTTGTTGTTAGTTAAAAGAACACACATGCAATGACACTGGTGGATCCATAGGTGGTATGTGAAAAGAACACACATGCAAAATGACTCTGGTTGTTGTTACTAAAAAGAACACACATGCAATGAGTCTGGTGGATCGATGTGAAATAACACATATGCAATGACACTGGTGGATCCATAGGTGGTATGTGAAAAGAACACATATTTCAATGACTCTGGTTGTTGTTACTAAAAAGAACACACATGCAATGACTCTGGTGGATCCATGTGAAAAGAACACACATGCAATGATACTAGTGGATCCATAGGTGGTATGTGAAAAGAACACACATGCAAAATGACTTTGGTGTTTTTTACTAAAAAGAACACACATGCAATGACATTGGTGGATCCATGTGTGGTCTCTGTAGAGAACACACATTTCAATGAGACTGGTGGATCCAAATGTGGTATGTGAAAAGACCACACATGCAATGACACTAGTGGATCCATAGGTGGTATGTGAGAAGAACACACATTTCAATGACTCTGGTTGTTGTTACTAAAAAGAACACACATGCAATGACACTGGTGGATCCATGTGTGGATTGTGAAGAGAACACACATGCAATGACAATGGTGGATCCATGTGTGGATTGTGAAAATGAACACACATGCAATGACACTGGTGGGTCCATAGGTGGTATGGGAGAAGAACAACCATCAAATGACTCTGGTTGTTGTTAGTAAAAAGAACACACATGCAAAGACTCCAGTGTTTATTGGTGAAAACAGCACACATACTATGACTCCAGTTGTTTTTAGTGAAAAGAACATACATGCAATGACACCGGTGGATCCATGTGTGGTCTCTGTAGAGAACACACATTTCAATGACACTGGTGGATCCATATGTGGTATGTGGAAAGAACACACATGCAATGACTCTGGTTGTTGTTACTAAAAAGAACACACATGCAATGACACTGGTAGATCCATGGGTGTATTGTGAAAAGAGCACACGTGCAATGACACTCGGGGATCCATATGTGGTATGTGAAAAGAACCCACATGCAATGACTCTGGTTGTTGTTAGTGAAAAGAACACACATGCAATGACACTGGTGGATCCATGTGTGGTCTCTAAAGAGAGCACACATTTCAATGACTCTGGTTGTTGTTAGTAAAAAGAACACACATGCAATGACACTGGAGGATCCATGTGTGGTCTCTAAACAGAACACGCATGCAATGACACTGGTTGTTGTTACTAAAAAGAACACACATGCAATGACACTGGTGGATCCATGTGTGGTCTCTGTAGAGAACACACATTTCAATGACACTAGTGGATCCATATGTGGTATGTGAAAAGAACACACATCCAATGACTCTAGTTGTTCTTAGTGAAAAGAACACACATGCAATGACACTGGTGGATCCATAGGTTGTATGTGAAAAGAACACACATTTCAATGACTCTGGTTGTTGTTACTAAAAAGAACACACATGCAATGACTCTAGTGGATCCATGTGAAAAGAACACACATGCAATGACACTGGTGGATCCATGTGTGGTCTCTATAGAGAACACACATTTCAATGACATTGGTGGATCCAAATGTGGTATGTGAAAAGAACACACATGCAATGACCCTGGTTGTTGTTAGTGAAAAGAACACACATGCAATGACACTAGTGGATCCATAGGTCGTATGTGAAAAGAACACACATGCAAAATGACTCTGGTTGTTGTTACTATAAAGAACACACATGCAATGACACCGGTGGATCCATAGGTGGATTATGAAATGAACACACATGCAATGACACTAGTGGATCCATTGGTGGTTTGCGAGACGACAACACATTTCAATGACTCTGGTTGTTGTTACTATAAAGAACACACATGCAATGACACTGGTGGATCCATGTGTGGATTGTGAAGAGAACATACATGCAATGACACTGGTGGATCCATAGGTGGTATGGGAGAAGAACAGCCATCAAATGACTCTGGTTGTTGTTAGTAAAAAGAACATACATGCAAAGACTCCAGTGTTTGTTGGTGAAAAGAGCACATATGCAATGACTCCAGTTGTTGTTAGTGAAAAGAACATACATGCAATGACACCGGTGGATCCATGTGTGGTCTCTGTAGAGAACACACATTTCAATGACATTGGTGGATCCATATGTGGTATGTGGAAAGAACACACATGCAATGAGTCTGGTTGTTGTTACTAAAAAGAACACACATGCAATGACACTGGTAGATCCATGGGTGGATTGTGAAAAGAGCACACATGCAATGACACTGGTGGATCCATATGTGCTATGTGAAAAGAACACACAGAATGACTCTGGTGGATCCATGTGAAATGAACACAAATGCAATGACACTGGTGGATCCATAGGTGGTATGTGAAAAGAACACACATGCAAAATGACTCTGGTTGTTGTTACTAAAAAGAACACACATGCAATGATACCGGTGGATCCATGTGGGGTCTCTGTAGAGAACACACGTTTCAACGACACTGGTGGATCCATATGTGGTATGTGAAAAGAACACACATGCAATGACTCTGGTTGTTGTTAGTGAAACGAACACACACGCAATGACACTAGTGGATCCATTGGTGGTATGTGAAAAGAACACACATGCAAAATGACTCTGGTTGTTGTTACTATAAAGAACACACATGCAATGACACTGGTGGATCCATAGGTGGATTATGAAATGAACACACATGCAATGACACTGGTGGATCCATAGGTGGTATGTGAGAAGAACACACATTTCAATGACTCTGGTTGTTGTTACTAAAACGAACACACATGCAATGACACTGGTGGATCCATGTGTGGATTGTGAAAAGAGCACACATGCAATGACACTGGGGGATCCATATGTGGTATGTGAAAAGAACCCACATGCAATGACTCTGGTTGTTGTTAGTGAAAAGAACACACATGCAATGACACTGGTGGATCCATGTGTGGTCTCTAAAGAGAGCACACATTTCAATGACTCTGGTTGTTGTTAGTAAAAAGAACACACATGCAATGACACTGGAGGATCCATGTGTGGTCTCTAAACAGAACACGCATGCATTGACACTGGTTGTTGTTACTAAAAAGAACACACATGCAATGACACTGGTGGATCCATGTGTGGTCTCTGTAGAGAACACACATTACAATGACACTAGTGGATCCATATGTGGTATGTGAAAAGAACACACATCCAATGACTCTAGTTGTTGTTAGTGAAAAGAACACACATGCAATGACACTGGTGGATCCATAGGTTGTATGTGAAAAGAACACACATTTCAATGACTCTGGTTGTTGTTACTAAAAAGAACACACATGCAATGACTCTAGTGGATCCATGTGAAAAGAACACACATGCAATGACACTGGTGGATCCATGTGTGGTCTCTGTAGAGAACACACATTTCAATGACATTGGTGGATCCAAATGTGGTATGTGAAAAGAACACACATGCAATGACCCTGGTTGTTGTTAGTGAAAAGAACACACATGCAATGACACTAGTGGATCCATAGGTCGTATGTGAAAAGAACACACATGCAAAATGACTCTGGTTGTTGTTACTATAAAGAACACACATGCAATGACACCGGTGGATCCATAGGTGGATTATGAAATGAACACACATGCAATGACACTAGTGGATCCATAGGTGGTATGTGAGAAGAACACACATTTCAATGACTCTGGTTGTTGTTACTATAAAGAACACACATGCAATGACACTGGTGGATCCATGTGTGGATTGTGAAGAGAACACACATGCAATGACACTGGTGGATCCATAGGTGGTATGGGAGAAGAACAGCCATCAAATGACTCTGGTTGTTGTTAGTAAAAAGAACATACATGCAAAGACTCCAGTGTTTGTTGGTGAAAAGAGCACACATGCAATGACTCCAGTTGTTGTTAGTGAAAAGAACATACATGCAATGACACCGGTGGATCCATGTGTGGTCTCTGTAGAGAACATACATTTCAATGACATTGGTGGATCCATATGTGCTATGTGGAAAGAACACACATGCAATGAGTCTGGTCGTTGTTACTAAAAAGAACACACATGCAATGACACTGGTAGATCCATGGGTGGATTGTGAAAAGAGCACACATGCAATGACACTGGTGGATCCATATGTGCTATGTGAAAAGAACACACATAATGACTCTGGTGGATCCATGTTAAATGAACACACATGCAATGACACTGGTGGATCCATAGGTGGTATGTGAAAAGAACACACATGCAAAATGACTCTGGTTGTTGTTACTAAAAAGAACACACATGCAATGATACTAGTGGATCCATGTGTGGTCTCTGTAGAGAACACACGTTTCAACGACACTGGTGGATCCATATGTGGTATGTGAAAAGAACACACATGCAATGACTCTGGTTGTTGTTAGTGAAAAGAACACACACGCAATGACACTAGTGGATCCATTGGTGGTATGTGAAAAGAACACACATGCAAAATGACTCTGGTTGTTGTTACTATAAAGAACACACATGCAATGACACTGGTGGATCCATAGGTGGATTATGAAATGAACACACATGCAATGACACTGGTGGATCCATAGGTGGTAT
This sequence comes from Avena insularis, assembly GCA_023614405.1. Lineage (NCBI taxonomy): Eukaryota > Viridiplantae > Streptophyta > Magnoliopsida > Poales > Poaceae > Avena > Avena insularis. Next base: position 404,123,506 of record CM042696.1, read on the forward strand.
GTGAGAAGAACACACATTTCAATGACTCTGGTTGTTGTTACTAAAACGAACACACATGCAATGACACTGGTGGATCCATGTGTGGATTGTGAAGAGAACACACATGCAATGACACTGGTGGATCCATAGGTGGTATGGGAGAAGAACATCCATGAAATGACTTTGGTTGTTGTTTGTAAAAAGAACACACATGCAAAGACTCCAGTGTTTGTTGGTGAAAAGAGCACACATAGTATGACTCCAGTTGTTGTTAGTGAAATGAACATACATGCAATGACACGGGTGGATCCATGTGTGGTGTCTATAGAGAACACACATTTCAATGACACTGGTGGATCCATATGTGGTATGTGGAAAGAACACACATGCAATGACTCTAGTTGTTGTTACTAAAAAGAACACACATGCAATGACCTTTGGTAGATCCATGGGTGGATTGTGAAAAGAGCACACATGCAATGACACTGGTGGATCCATATGTGCTATGTGAAAAGAACACACAGAATGACTCTGGTGGATCCATGTGAAATGAACACACATGCAATGACACTGGTGGATCCATAGGTGGTATGTGAAAAGAACACACATGCAAAATGACTCTGGTTGTTGTTAATAAAAAGAACACACATGCAATGATACTGGTGGATCCATGTGTGGTCTCTGTAGAGAACACACGTTTCAACGACACTGGTGGATCCATATGTGGTATGTGAAAAGAACACACATGCAATGACTCTGGTTGTTGTTAGTGAAAAGAACACACACGCAATGACACTAGTGGATCCATTGGTGGTATGTGAAAAGAACACACATGCAAAATGACTCTGGTTGTTGTTACTATAAAGAACACACATGCAATGACACTGGTGGATCCATAGGTGGATTATGAAATGAACACACATGCAATGACACTGGTGGATCCATAGGTGGTATGTGAGAAGAACACACATTTCAATGACTCTGGTTGTTGTTACTAAAACGAACACACATGCAATGACACTGGTGGATCCATGTGTGGATTGTGAAGAGAACACACATGCAATGACACTGGTGGATCCATAGGTGGTATGGGAGAAGAACATCCATGAAATGACTTTGGTTGTTGTTTGTAAAAAGAACACACATGCAAAGACTCCAGTGTTTGTTGGTGAAAAGAGCACACATAGTATGACTCCAGTTGTTGTTAGTGAAATGAACATACATGCAATGACACGGGTGGATCCATGTGTGGTGTCTATAGAGAACACACATTTCAATGACACTGGTGGATCCATATGTGGTATGTGGAAAGAACACACATGCAATGACTCTAGGTGTTGTTACTAAAGAACACACATGCAATGACACTGGTAGATCCATGGGTGGATTGTGAAAAGAGCACACATGCAATGACACTGGTGGATCCATATGTGGTATGGGAGAAGAACACAGAATGACTCTGGTGGTTGTTTCTGAAATGAACACACATGCAATGACACTGGTGGATCCATAGGTGGTATGTGAAAAGAACACACATGCAAAATGACTCTTGTTGTTGTTACTCAAATGAACACACATGCAATGATACGGGTGGATCCATGTGTGGTCTCTGTAGAGAGAACACACGTTTCAACGACCTGGTGGATCCATATGTGGTATGTGAAAAGAACACACATGCAATGACTGGTTGTTGTTAGTGAAAAGAACACACGCAATGACACTAGTGGATCCATTGGTGGTATGTGAAAAGAACACACATGCAAAATGACTCTGGTTGTTGTTACTATAAAGAACACACATGCAATGACACTGGTGGATCCATAGGTGGATTATGAAATGAACACACATGCAATGACACTGGTGGATCCATAGGTGGTATGTGAGAACACACATTTCATGACTCTGGTTGTTGTTACTAAAACGAACACACATGCAATGACACTGGTGGATCCATGTGTGGATTGTGAAGAGAACACACATGCAATGACACTGGTGGATCCATAGGTGGTATGGGAGAAGAACATCCATGAAATGACTTTGGTTGTTGTTTGTAAAAAGAACACACATGCAAAGACTCCAGTGTTTGTTGGTGAAAAGAGCACACATAGTATGACTCCAGTTGTTGTTAGTGAAAAGAACATACATGCAATGACACGGGTGGATCCATGTGTGGTGTCTATAGAGAACACACATTTCAATGACAACTGGTGGATCCATATGTGGTATGTGGAAAGAACACACATGCAATGACTCTAGTTGTTGTTACTAAAAAGAACACACATGCAATGACACTGGTAGATCCATGGGTGGATTGTGAAAAGAGCACACATGCAATGACACTGGTGGATCCATATGTGCTATGTGAAAAGAACACACAGAATGACTCTGGTGGATCCATGTGAAATGAACACACATGCAATGACACTGGTGGATCCATAGGTGGTATGTGAAAAGAACACACATGCAAAATGACTCTGGTTGTTACTAAAAAGAACACACATGCAATGATACTGGTGGATCCATGTGTGGTCTCTGTAGAGAACACACGTTTCAACGACACTGGTGGATCCATATGTGGTATGTGAAAAGAACACACATGCAATGACTCTGGTTGTTGTTAGTGAAAAGAACACACACGCAATGACACTAGTGGATCCATTGGTGGTATGTGAAAAGAACACACATGCAAAATGACTCTGGTTGTTACTATAAAGAACACACATGCAATGACCTTTGGTGGATCCATAGGTGGATTATGAAATGAACACACATGCAATGACACTGGTGGATCCATAGGTGGTATGTGAGAAGAACACACATTTCAATGACTCTGGTTGTTGTTACTAAAACTAACACACATGCAATGACACTGGTGGATCCATGTGTGGATTGTGAAGAGAACACACATGCAATGACACTGGTGGATCCATAGGTGGTATGGGAGAAGAACATCCATGAAATGACTTTGGTTGTTGTTTGTAAAAAGAACACACATGCAAAGACTCCAGTGTTTGTTGGTGAAAAGAGCACACATAGTATGACTCCAGTTGTTGTTAGTGAAAAGAACATACATGCAATGACACGGGTGGATCCATGTGTGGTGTCTATAGAGAACACACATTTCAATGACACTGGTGGATCCATATGTGGTATGTGGAAAGAACACACATGCAATGACTCTAGTTGTTGTTACTAAAAAGAACACACATGCAATGACACTGGTAGATCCATGGGTGGATTGTGAAAAGAGCACACATGCAATGACACTGGTGGATCCATATGTGCTATGTGAAAAGAACACACAGAATGACTCTGGTGGATCCATGTGAAATGAACACACATGCAATGACACTGGTGGATCCATAGGTGGTATGTGAAAAGAACACACATGCAAAATGACTCTGGTTGTTGTTACTAAAAAGAACACACATGCAATGATACTGGTGGATCCATGTGTGGTCTCTGTAGAGAACACACGTTTCAACGACACTGGTGGATCCATATGTGGTATGTGAAAAGAACACACATGCAATGACTCTGGTTGTTGTTAGTGAAAAGAACACACACGCAATGACACTAGTGGATCCATTGGTGGTATGTGAAAAGAACACACATGCAAAATGACTCTGGTTGTTGTTACTATAAAGAACACACATGCAATGACACTGGTGGATCCATAGGTGGATTATGAAATGAACACACATGCAATGACACTGGTGGATCCATAGGTGGTATGTGAGAAGAACACACATTTCAATGACTCTGGTTGTTGTTACTAAAACGAACACACATGCAATGACACTGGTGGATCCATGTGTGGATTGTGAAGAGAACACACATGCAATGACACTGGTGGATCCATAGGTGGTATGGGAGAAGAACATCCATGAAATGACTTTGGTTGTTGTTTGTAAAAAGAACACACATGCAAAGACTCCAGTGTTTGTTGGTGAAAAGAGCACACATAGTATGACTCCAGTTGTTGTTAGTGAAAAGAACATACATGCAATGACACGGGTGGATCCATGTGTGGTGTCTATAGAGAACACACATTTCAATGACACTGGTGGATCCATATGTGGTATGTGGAAAGAACACACATGCAATGACTCTAGTTGTTGTTACTAAAAAGAACACACATGCAATGACACTGGTAGATCCATGGGTGGATTGTGAAAAGAGCACACATGCAATGACACTGGTGGATCCATATGTGGTATGTTAAAATAACACACATGCAATGGCTCTAGTTCTTGTTAGTGAAAAGAACACACATGCAATGACACTAGTGTATCCATGTGTGGTCTCTGAAGAGAGCACACATTTCAATGACTCTGGTGGTTGTTAGTAAAAAGAACACACATGCAATGACACTGGAGGATCCATGTGTGGTCTCTGAAGAGAACACGCATGCAATGACACTGGTTGTTGTTACTAAAAAGAACACACATGCAATGACACTGGTGGATCCATGTGTGGATTGTGAAAACAACATGCATGCAATGACTCCAGTTGTTGTTAGTGAAAAGAACATACATGCAATGACACCGGTTGATCCATGTGTGGTCTCTGTAGAGAACACACATTTCAATGACACTGGTGGATTCATATGTGGTATGTGAAAAGAACACACATGCAATGAATCTGGTTGTTGTTAGTGAAAAGAACACACATGTAATGACACTGGTGGATCCATGTGTGGTCTCTGAAAAGAGCACACACTTCAATGACTCTGGTTGTTAGTAAAAAGAACACACATGCAATGACACTGGTGGATCCATGTGTGGTCTCTGAAGAGAACACACATGCAATGACACTGGTTGTTGTTACTAATAAGAACACACATGCAATGACACTGGTGGTTCCATGTGTGGATTGTGAAGAGAACACACATGCAATGACTCCAGTTGTTGTTAGTGAAAAGAACATACATGCAATGACACCGGTGGATCCATGTGTGGTCTCTGTAGAGAACACACATTTCACTGACACTGGTGGATCCATATGCGGTATGTGAAAAGAACACACATGCAATGACTCTGGTTGTTGTTACTAAAAAGAACACACATGCAATGACACTGGTGGATCCATGGGTGGATTATGAAATGAACACACATGCAATGACACTGGTGGATCCACATGTGGTATGTGAGAAGAAAACACATTTCAATGACTCTGGTTGTTGTTACTAAAAAGAACACACATGCAATGACACCGGTGGATCCATGGGTGGATTGTGAAAATAGCACACATGCAATGACACTGGTGGATCCATATGTGGTATGTGAAAAGAACACACATGCAATGACTCTGGTTGTTGTTAGTGAAAAGAACACACATGCAATGACACTGGTGGATCCATAGGTGGTATGTGAAAAGAACACACATTTCAATGAATCTGGTTGTTGTTACTAAAAAGAACACACATGCAATGGCACTGGTGGATCCTTGTGTGGTCTCCGTAGAGAACACACATTTCAATGACATTGGTGGATCCATATGTGGTATGTGAAAAGAACACACATGCAATGACTCTGGTTGTTGTTAGTGAAAAGAACACACATGCAATGATACTAGTGGATCCATAGGTGGTATGTGAAAAGAACACACATGCAAAATCACTCTGGTGGTTGTTACTAAAAAGAACACACATGTAATGACACTGGTGTATCCATGGGTGGATTGTGAAAAGAGCACACATGCAATGACACTGGTGGATCCATATGTGGTATGTGAAAAGAACACACATGCAATGACTCTGGTTGTTGTTAGTGAAAAGAACACACATGAAATGACACTGGTGGATCCATGTGTGGTCTCTGAAGAGAGCCCACATTTCAATGACTCTAGTTGTTGTTAGTAAAAGGAACACACATGCAATAACACTGGAGGATCCATGTGTGGTCTCTGAAGAGAACACGCATGCAATGACACTGGTTGTTGTTACTAAAAAGAACACACATGCAATGACACTGGTGGATCCATGTGTGGATTGTGAAGAGAACACACATGCAATGACACTGGTGGATCCATGTGTGGATTGTGAAGAGAACACACATGCAATGACACTGGTGGATCCATAGGTGGTATGGGAGAAGAACAACCATCAAATGACTCTGATTGTTGTTAGTAAAAAGAACACACATGCAAAGACTCCAGTGTTTGTTGGTGAAAAGAGCACACATACTATGACTCCAGTTGTTGTTAGTGAAAAGAACATACATGCAATGACACCGGTGGATCCATGTGTGGTCTCTGTAGAGAACACACATTTCAATGACACTGGTGGATCCATATGTGGTATGTGGAAAGAACACACATGCAATGACTCTGGTTGTTGTTACTAAAAAGAACACACATGCAATGACACTGGTAGATCCATGGGTGTATTGTGAAAAGACCACACACGTAATGACACTGGGGGATCCATATGTGGTATGTGAAAAGAACCCACATGCAATGACTCTGGTTGTTGTTAGTGAAAAGAACACACATGCAATGACACTGGTGGATCCATGTGTGGTCTCTAAAGAGAGCACACATTTAAATGACTCTGGTTGTTAGTAAAAAAAACACACATGCAATGACACTGGAGGATCCATGTGTGGTCTCTAAACATAACACGCATGCAATGACACTAGTTGTTGTTACTAAAAAGAACACACATGCAATGACACTGGTGGATCGATGTGTGGTCTCTGTAGAGAACACACATTTCAATGACACTGGTGGATCCATATGTGGTATGTGAAAAGAACACACGTGCAATGACTCTAGTTGTTGTTAGTGAAAAGAAAACACATGCAATGACACTGGTGGATCCATAGGTGGTATGTGAAAAGAACACACATTTCAATGACTCTGGTTGTTGTTACTAAAAAGAACACACATGCAATGACTCTAGTGGATCCATGTGAAAAGAACACACATGCAATGACACTGGTGGATCCATGTGTGGTCTCTGTAGAGAACACACATTTCAATGACATTGGTGGATCCAAATGTGGTATGTGAAAAGAACACACATGCAATGTCTCTGGTTGTTGTTAGTGAAAAGAACACACATGCAATGACACTAGTGGATCCATAGGTCGTATGTGAAAAGAACACACATGCAAAATGACTCTGGTTGTTGTTACTATAAAGAACACACATGCAATGACACCGGTGGATCCATAGGTGGATTATGAAATGAACACACATGCAATGACACTAGTGGATCCATAGGTGGTATGTGAGAAGAACACACATTTCAATGACTCTGGTTGTTGTTACTAAAAAGAACACGCATGCAATGACACTGGTGGATCCATGTGTGGATTGTGAAGAGAACACACATGCAATGACACTAGTGGATCCATAGGCGGTATGGGAGAAGAACAACCATCAAATGACTCTGGTTGTTGTTAGTAAAAAGAACATACATGCAAAGACTCCAGTGTTTGTTGGTGAAAAGAGCACACATGCAATGACTCCAGTTGTTGTTAGTGAAAAGAACATACATGCAATGACACCGGTGGATCCATGTGTGGTCTCTGTAGAGAACACACATTTCAATGACACAGGTGGATCCATATGTGGTATGTGGAAAGAACACACATGCAATGAGTCTGGTTGTTGTTACTAAAAAGAACACACATGCAATGACACTGGTAGATCCATGGGTGGATTGTGAAAAGAGCACACATGCAATGACACTGGTGGATCCATATGTGCTATGTGAAAAGAACACACAGAATGACTCTGGTGGATCCATGTGAAAAGAACACACATGCAATGACACTGGTGGATCCATAGGTGGTATGTGAAAAGAACACACATGCAAAATGACTCTGGTTGTTGTTACTAAAAAGAACACACATGCAATGATATTGGTGGATCCATGTGTGGTATGTGGAAAGAACACACATGCAATGACTCTGGTTGTTGTTACTAAAAAGAACACACATGCAATGACACTGGTAGATCCATGGGTGTATTGTGAAAAGACCACACACGCAATGACACTGGGGGATCCATATGTGGTATGTGAAAAGAACCCACATGCAATGACTCTGGTTGTTGTTAGTGAAAGGAACACACATGCAATGACACTGGTGGATCCATGTGTGGTCTCTAAAGAGAGCACACATTTAAATGGCTCTGGTTGTTGTTAGTAAAAAAAACACACATGCAATGACACTGGAGGATCCATGTGTGGTCTCTAAACATAACACGCATGCAATGACACTGGTTGTTGTTACTAAAAAGAACACACATGCAATGACACTGGTGGATCCATGTGTGGTCTCTGTAGAGAACACACATTTCAATGACACTGGTGGATCCATATGTGGTATGTGAAAAGAACACACGTGCAATGACTCTAGTTGTTGTTAGTGAAAAGAACACACATGCAATGACACTGGTGGATCCATAGGTGGTATGTGAAAAGAACACACATTTCAATGACTCTGGTTGTTGTTACTAAAAAGAACACACATGCAATGACTCTAGTGGATCCATGTGAAAAGAACACACATGCAATGACACTGGTGGATCCATGTGTGGTCTCTGTAGAGAACACACATTTCAATGACATTGGTGGATCCAAATGTGGTATGTGAAAAGAACACACATGCAATGTCTCTGGTTGTTGTTAGTGAAAAGAACACACATGCAATGACACTAGTGGATCCATAGGTCGTATGTGAAAAGAACACACATGCAAAATGACTCTGGTTGTTGTTACTATAAAGAACACACATGCAATGACACCGGTGGATCCATAGGTGGATTATGAAATGAACACACATGCAATGACACTAGTGGATCCATAGGTGGTATGTGAGAAGAACACACATTTCAATGACTCTGGTTGTTGTTACTAAAAAGAACACGCATGCAATGACACTGGTGGATCCATATGTGGTATGTGGAAAGAACACACATGCAATGACTCTGGTTGTTGTTACTAAAAAGAACACACATGCAATGACACTGGTAGATCCATGGGTGTATTGTGAAAAGACCACACACGCAATGACACTAGGGGATCCATATGTGGTATGTGAAAAGAACCCACATGCAATGACTCTGGTTGTTGTTAGTGAAAAGAACACACATGCAATGACACTGGTGGATCCATGTGTGGTCTCTAAAGAGAGCACACATTTAAATGACTCTGGTTGTTGTTAGTAAAAAAACACACATGCAATGATACTGGTAGATCCATGTGTGGTATGTGGAAAGAACACACATGCAATGACTCTGGTTGTTGTTACTAAAAAGAACACACATGCAATGACACTGGTAGATCCATGGGTGTATTGTGAAAAGACCACACACGCAATGACACTAGGGGATCCATATGTGGTATGTGAAAAGAACCCACATGCAATGACTATGGTTGTTGTTAGTGAAAAGAACACACATGCAATGACACTGGTGGATCCATGTGTGGTCTCTAAAGAGAGCACACATTTAAATGACTCTGGTTGTTGTTAGTAAAAAGAACATACATGCAAAGACTCCAGTGTTTGTTGGTGAAAAGAGCACACATGCAATGACTCCAGTTGTTGTTAGTGAAAAGAACATACATGCAATGACACAGGTGGATCCATGTGTGGTCTCTGTAGAGAACACACATTTCAATGACACTGGTGGATCCATATGTGGTATGTGGAAAGAACACACATGCAATGAGTCTGGTTGTTGTTACTAAAAAGAACACACATGCAATGACACTGGTAGATCCATGGGTGGATTGTGAAAAGAGCACACATGCAATGACACTGGTGGATCCATATGTACTATGTGAAAAGAACACACAGAATGACTCTGGTGGATCCATGTGAAAAGAACACACATGCAATGACACTGGTGGATCCATAGGTGGTATGTGAAAAGAACACACATGCAAAATGACTCTGGTTGTTGTTACTAAAAAGAACACACATGCAATGATACTGGTGGATCCATGTGTGGTCTCTGTAGAGAACACACATTTCAATGACACTGGTGGATCCATATGTGGTATGTGAAAAGAACACACATGTAATGACTCTGGTTGTTGTTAGTGAAAAGAACACACATGCAATGACACTAGTGGATCCATTGGTGGTATGTGAAAAGAACACACATGCAAAATGACTCTGGTTGTTGTTACTATAAAGAACACATGCAATGACACTGGTGGATCCATAGGTGGATTATGAAATGAACACACATGCAATGACACTGGTGGATCCATAGGTGGTATGTGAGAAGAACACACATTTCAATGACTCTGGTTGTTGTTACTAAAACGAACACACATGCAATGACACTGGTGGATCCATGTGTGGATTGTGAAGAGAACACACATGCAATGACACTGGTGGATCCATATGTGGTATGGGAGAAGAACATCCATGAAATGACTTTGGTTGTTGTTAGTAAAAAGAACACACATGCGAAGACTCCCGTGTTTGTTGGTGAAAAGAGCACACATACTATGACTCTAGTTGTTGTTAGTGAAAAGAACATACATGAAGTGACACGGGTGGATCCATGTGTGGTGTCTATAGAGAACACACATTTCAATGACACTGGTGGATCCATATGTGGTATGTGGAAAGAACACACATGCAATGACTCTAGTTGTTGTTACTAAAAAGAACACACATGCAATGACTCTAGTTGTTGTTACTAAAAAGAACACACATGCAATGACACTGGTAGATCCATGGGTGGATTGTGAAAAGAGCACACATGCAATGACACTGGTGGATCCATATGTGGTATGTGAAAATAACACACATGCAATGACTCTGGTTGTTGTTAGTGAAAAGAACACACATGCAATGACACTGGTGGATCCATGTGTGGTCTCTGAAGAGAGCACACATTTCAATGACTCTGGTTGTTGTTAGTAAAAAGAACACACATGCAATGACACTGGAGGATCCATGTGTGGTCTCAAGAGAACACATGCAATGACACTGGTTGTTGTTACTAAAAGAACACACATGCAATGACACTGTGGATCCATGTGTGGATTGTGAAAACAACATGCATGCAATGACTCCAGTTGTTGTTAGTGAAAAGAACATACATGCAATGACACCGGTTGATCCATGTGTGGTCTCTGTAGAGAACACACATTTCAATGACACTGGTGGATTCATATGTGGTATGTGAAAAGAACACACATGCAATGACTCTGGTTGTTGTTAGTGAAAAGAACACACATGTAATGACACTGGTGGATCCATGTGTGTTCTCTGAAAAGAGCACACATTTCAATGACTCTGGTTGTTGTTAGTAAAAAGAACACACATGGAATGACACTGGTGGATCCATGTGTGCTCCCTGAAGAGAACACACATGCAATGACACTGGTTGTTGTTACTAAAAAGAACACACATGCAATGACACTGGTGGATCCATGTGTGGATTGTGAAGAGAACACACATGCAATGACTCCAGTTGTTGTTAGTGAAAAGAACATACATGCAATGACACCGGTGGATCCATGTGTGGTCTCTGTAGAAAACACACATTTCACTGACACTGGTGGATCCATATGCGGTATGTGAAAAGAACACACATGCAATGACTCTGGTTGTTGTTACTAAAAAGAACACACATGCAATGACACTGGTGGATCTATGGGTGGATTATGAAATGAACACACATGCAATGACACTGGTGGATCCACATGTGGTATGTGAGAAGAAAACAAATTTCAATGACTCTTGTTGTTGTTACTAAAAAGAACACACATGCAATGACACCGGTGGATCCATGGGTGGATTGTGAAAATAGCACACATGCAATGACACTGGTGGATCCATATGTGGTATGTGAAAAGAACACACATGCAATGACTATGGTTGTTGTTAGTGAAAAGAACACACATGCAATGACACTAGTGGATCCATAGGTGGTATGTGAAAAGAACACACATTTCAATGACTCTGGTTGTTGTTACTAAAAAGAACACACATGCAATGGCACTGGTGGATCCTTGTGTGGTCTCTGTAGAGAACACACATTTCAATGACATTGGTGGATCCATATGTGGTATGTGAAAAGAACACACATGCAATGACTCTGGTTGTTGTTAGTGAAAAGAACACACATGCAACGATACTAGTGGATCCATAGGTGGTATGTGAAAAGAACACACATGCAAAATCACTCTGGTGGTTGTTACTAACAAGAACACACATGCAATGACACTGGTGTATCCATGGGTGGATTGTGAAAAGAGCACACATGCAATGACACTGGTGGATCCATATGTGGTATGTGAAAAGAACACACATGCAATGACTCTGGTTGTTGTTAGTGAAAAGAACACACACGCAATGACACTAGTGGATCCATTGGTGGTATGTGAAAAGAACACACATGCAAAATGACTCTGGTTGTTGTTACTATAAAGAACACACATGCAATGACACCGGTGGATCCATAGGTGGATTATGAAATGAACACACATGCAATGACACTGGTGGATCCATAGGTGGTATGTGAGAAGAACACACATTTCAATGACTCTGGTTGTTGTTACTAAAACGAACACACATGCAATGACACTGGTGGATCCATGTGTGGATTGTGAAGAGAACACACATGCAATGACACTAGTGGATCCATAGGTGGTATGGGAGAAGAACAACCATCAAATGACTCATGTTGTTGTTAGTAAAAAGAATATACATGCAAAGACTCCAGTGTTTGTTGGTGAAAAGAGCACACATGCAATGACTCCAGTTGTTGTTAGTGAAAAGAACATACATGCAATGACACCGGTGGATCCATGTGTGGTCTCTGTAGAGAACACACATTTCAATGACACTGGTGGATCCATATGTGGTATGTGGAAAGAACACACATGCAATGAGTCTGGTTGTTGTTACTAAAAAGAACACACATGCAATGACACTGGTAGATCCATGGGTGGATTGTGAAAAGAGCACACATGCAATGACACTGGTGGATCCATATGTGCTATGTGAAAAGAACACACAGAATGACTCTGGTGGATCCATGTGAAAAGAACACACATGCAATGACACTAGTGGATCCATAGGTGGTATGTGAAAAGAACACACATGCAAAATGACTCTGGTTGTTGTTACTAAAAAGAACACACATGCCATGATACTGGTGGATCCATGTGTGGTCTCTGTAGAGAACACACATTTCAATGACACTGGTGGATCCATATGTGGTATGTGAAAAGAACACACATGTAATGACTCTGGTTGTTGTTAGTGAAAAGAACACACATGCAATGACACTAGTGGATCCATTGGTGGTATGTGAAAAGAACACACATGCAAAATGACTCTGGTTGTTGTTACTATAAAGAACACACATGCAATGACACTGGTGGATCCATAGGTGGATTATGAAATGAACACACATGCAATGACACTGGTGGATCCATAGGTGGTATGTGAGAAGAACACACATTTCAATGACTCTGGTTGTTGTTACTAAAACGAACACACATGCAATGACACTGGTGGGTCCATGTGTGGATTGTGAAGAGAACACACATGCAATGACACTGGTGGATCCATAGGTGGTATGGGAGAAGAACATCCATGAAATGACTTTGGTTGTTGTTAGTAAAAAGAACACACATGCGAAGACTCCCGTGTTTGTTGGTGAAAAGAGCACACATACTATGACTCTAGTTGTTGTTAGTGAAAAGAACATACATGCAGTGACACGGGTGGATCCATGTGTGGTGTTTGTAGAGAACACACATTTCAATGACACTGGTGGATCCATATGTGGTATGTGGAAAGAACACACATGCAATGACTCTAGTTGTTGTTACTAAAAAGAACACACATGCAATGACTCTAGTTGTTGTTACTAAAAAGAACACACATGCAATGACACTGGTAGATCCATGGGTGGATTGTGAAAAGAGCACACATGCAATGACACTGGTGGATCCATATGTGGTATGTGAAAATAACACACATGCAATGACTCTGGTTGTTGTTAGTGAAAAGAACACACATGCAATGACACTAGTGGATCCATGTGTGGTCTCTGAAGAGAGCACACATTTCAATGACTCTGGTTGTTGTTAGTAAAAAGAACACACATGCAATGACACTGGAGGATCCATGTGTGGTCTCTGAAGAGAACACGCATGCAATGACACTGGTTGTTGTTACTAAAAAGAACACACATGCAATGACACTGGTGGATCCATGTGTGGATTGTGAAAACAACATGCATGCAATGACTCCAGTTGTTGTTAGTGAAAAGAACATACATGCAATGACACCGGTTGATCCATGTGTGGTCTCTGTAGAGAACACACATTTCAATGACACTGGTGGATTCATATGTGGTATGTGAAAAGAACACACATGCAATGACTCTGGTTGTTGTTAGTGAAAAGAACACACATGTAATGACACTGGTGGATCCATGTGTGTTCTCTGAAAAGAGCACACATTTCAATGACTCTGGTTGTTGTTAGTAAAAAGAACACACATGGAATGACACTGGTGGATCCATGTGTGCTCCCTGAAGAGAACACACATGCAATGACACTGGTTGTTGTTACTAAAAAGAACACACATGCAATGACACTGGTGGATCCATGTGTGGATTGTGAAGAGAACACACATGCAATGACTCCAGTTGTTGTTAGTGAAAAGAACATACATGCAATGACACCGGTGGATCCATGTGTGGTCTCTGTAGAAAACACACATTTCACTGACACTGGTGGATCCATATGCGGTATGTGAAAAGAACACACATGCAATGACTCTGGTTGTTGTTACTAAAAAGAACACACATGCAATGACACTGGTGGATCCATGGGTGGATTATGAAATGAACACACATGCAATGACACTGGTGGATCCACATGTGGTATGTGAGAAGAAAACAAATTTCAATGACTCTGGTTGTTGTTACTAAAAAGAACACACATGCAATGACACCGGTGGATCCATGGGTGGATTGTGAAAATAGCACACATGCAATGACACTGGTGGATCCATATTTGGTATGTGAAAAGAACACACATGCAATGACTCTGGTTGTTGTTAGTGAAAAGAACACACATGCAATGACACTAGTGGATCCATAGGTGGTATGTGAAAAGAACACACATTTCAATGACTCTGGTTGTTGTTACTAAAAAGAACACACATGCAATGGCACTGGTGGATCCTTGTGTGGTCTCTGTAGAGAACACACATTTCAATGACATTGGTGGATCCATATGTGGTATGTGAAAAGAACACACATGCAATGACTCTGGTTGTTGTTAGTGAAAAGAACACACATGCAACGATACTAGTGGATCCATAGGTGGTATGTGAAAAGAACACACATGCAAAATCACTCTGGTGGTTGTTACTAACAAGAACACACATGCAATGACACTGGTGTATCCATGGGTGGATTATGAAAGAACACACATGCAATGACACTTGTGGATCCATATGTGGTATGTGAAAAGAACACACATTTCAATGACTCAGTTGTTGTTACTAAAAGAACACACATGCAATGACACTAGTGGATCCATAGGTGGTATGTGAAGAGAACACACATGCAATGACACTGGTGGATCCATAGGTGGTATGGGAGAAGAACATCCATGAAATGACTTTGGTTGTTGTTAGTAAAAAGAACACACATGCGAAGACTCCAGTGTTTGTTGGTGAAAAGAGCACACATACTATGACTCTAGTTGTTGTTAGTGAAAAGAACATACATGAAGTGACACGGGTGGATCCATGTGTGGTGTCTATAGAGAACACACATTTCAATGACACTGGTGGATCCATATGTGGTATGTGGAAAGAACACACATGCAATGACTCTAGTTGTTGTTACTAAAAAGAACACACATGCAATGACTCTAGTTGTTGTTACTAAAAAGAACACACATGCAATGACTCTAGTTGTTGTTACTAAAAAGAACACACATGCAATGACACTGGTAGATCCATGGGTGGATTGTGAAAATAGCACACATGCAATGAAACTGGTGGATCCATATGTGGTATGTGAAAATAACACACATGCAATAACTCTGGTTGTTGTTAGTGAAAAGAACACACATGCAATGACACTGGTGGATCCATGTGTGGTCTCTGAAGAGAGCACACATTTCAATGACTCTGGTTGTTGTTAGTAAAAAGAACACACATGCAATGACACTGGAGGATCCATGTGTGGTCTCTGAAGAGAACACGCATGCAATGACACTGGTTGTTGTTACTAAAAAGAACACACATGCAATGACCTTTGGTGGATCCATGTGTGGATTGTGAAAACAACATGCATGCAATGACTCCAGTTGTTGTTAGTGAAAAGAACATACATGGAATGACACCAGTTGATCCATGTGTGGTCTCTGTAGAGAACACACATTTCAATGACACTGGTGGATTCATATGTGGTATGTGAAAAGAACACACATCCAATGACTCTGGTTGTTGTTAGTGAAAAGAACACACATGTAATGACACTGGTGGATCCATGTGTGGTCTCTGAAAAGAGCACACATTTCAATGACTCTGGTTGTTGTTAGTAAAAAGAACACACATGGAATGACACTGGTGGATACATGTGTGGTCCCTGAAGAGAACACACATGCAATGACACTGGTTGTTGTTACTAAAAAGAACACACATGCAATGACACTGGTGGATCCATGTGTGGATTGTGAAGAGAACACACATGCAATGACTCCAGTTGTTGTTAGTGAAAAGAACATACATGCAATGACACCGGTGGATCAATGTGTGGTCTCTGTAGAGAACACACATTTCACAGACACTGGTGGATCCATATGCGGTATGTGAAAAGAACACACATGCAATGACTCTGGTTGTTGTTACTAAAAAGAACACACATGCAATGACACTGGTGGATCCATGGGTGGATTATGAAATGAACACACATGGAATGACACTGGTGGATCCACATGTGGTATGTGAGAAGAAAACACATTTCAATGACTCTGGTTGTTGTTACTAAAAAGAACACACATGCAATGACACCGGTGGATCCATGGGTGGATTGTGAAAATAGCACACATGCAATGACACCTGTGGATCCATATGTGGTATGTGAAAAGAACACACATGCAATGACTCTGTTGTTGTTAGTGAAAGAACACACATGCAATGACACTGGTGGATCCATATGTGGTATGTGAAAAGAACACACATTTCAATGACTCTGGTTGTTGTTACTAAAAAGAACACACATGCAATGGCACTGGTGGATCCTTGTGTGGTCTCTGTAGAGAACACACATTTCAATGACATTGGTGGATCCATATGTGGTATGTGAAAAGAACACACATGCAATGAATCTGGTTGTTGTTAGTGAAAAGAACACACATGCAACGATACTAGTGGATCCATAGGTGGTATGTGAAAAGAACACACATGCAAAATCACTCTGGTGGTTGTTACTAACAAGAACACACATGCAATGACACTGGTGTATCCATGGGTGGATTGTGAAAAGAGCACACATGCAATGACACTGGTGGATCCATATGTGGTATGTGAAAAGAACACACATGCAATGACTCTGGTTGTTGTTAGTGAAAAGAACACACATGAAATGACACTGGTGGATCCATGTGTGGTCTCTGAAGAGAGCCCACATTTCAATGACTCTGGTTGTTGTTAGTAAAAAGAACACACATGCAATGACACTGGAGGATCCATGTGTGGTCTCTGAAGAGAACACGCATGCAATGACACTGGTTCTTGTTACTAAAAAGAACACACATGCAATGACACTGTTGGATCCATGTGTGGATTGTGAAAAGAACATGCATGCAATGACTCCAGTTGTTGTTAGTGAAAAGAACATACATGCAATGACACCGGTTGATCCATGTGTGGTCTCTGCAGAGAATACACATTTCAATGACACTGGTGGATCCATATGTGGTATGTGAAAAGAACACACATGCAATGACTCTGGTTGTTGTTAGTGAAAAGAACACACATGCAATGACACTGGTGGATCCATAGGTGGTATGTGAAAATAACACACATGCAAAATGACTCTGGTTGTTGTTACTAAAAATAACACACATGCAATGAGTCTGGTGGATCCATGTGAAAAGAACACATATGCAATGACACTGGTGGATCCATAGGTGGTATGTGAAAAGAACACATATTTCAATGACTCTGGTTGTTGTTACTAAAAAGAACACACATGCAATGACTCTGCTGGATCCATGTGAAAAGAACACACATGCAATGACACTAGTGGATCCATAGGTGGTATGTGAAAAGAACACACATGCAAAATGACTCTGGTTGTTGTTACTAAAAAGAACACACATGCAATGACATTGGTGGATCCATGTGTGGTCTCTGTAGAGAACACACATTTCAATCACACTGGTGGATCCAAATGTGGTATGTGAAAAGAACACACATGCAATGAGTCTGGTTGTTGTTACTAAAAAGAACACACATGCAATGACACTGGTAGATCCATGGGTGGTATGTGAAAAGAACACACCTGCAAAACGACTCTAGTTGTTGTTACTATAAAGAACACACATGCAATGACACTGGTGGATCCATAGGTGGATTATGAAATGAACACACATGCAATGACACTAGTGGATCCATAGGTGGTATGTGAGAAGAACACACATTTCAATGACTCTGGTTATTGTTACTAAAAAGAACACACATGCAATGACACTGGTGGATCCATGTGTGGATTGTGAAGAGAACACACATGCAATGACACTGGTGGATCCATATGTGGATTGTGAAGTGAACACACATGCAATGACACTGGTGGATCGATAGGTGGTATGGGAGAAGAACAACCATCAAATGACTCTGGTTGTTGTTAGTAAGAAGAACACACATGCAAAGACTCCAGTGTTTGTTGGTGAAAAGAGCACACATACTATGACTCCAGTTGTTGTTAGTGAAAAGAACATACATGCAATGACACCGGTGGATCCATGTGTGGTCTCTGTAGAGAACACACATTTCAATGACACTGGTGGATCCATATGTGGTATGTGGAAAGAACACACATGCAATGACTCTGGTTGTTGTTACTAAAAAGAACACACATGCAATGACACTGGTAGATCCATGGGTGTATTGTGAAAAGAGCACACATGCAATGACACTGGGGGATCCAGATGTGGTATGTGAAAAGAACGCACATGCAGTGAATCTGGTTGTTGTTAGTGAAAAGAACACACATGCAATGACGCTGGTGGATCCATAGGTGGTATGTGAAAAGAACACACATTTCAATGAGTTTGGTTGTTGTTACTAAAAAGAACACACATGCAATCACACCGGTGGATCCATGGGTGGATTGTGAAAAGAACAGCCATGAAATGACTCTGGTTGTTGTTAGTGAAAAGAACACACATGCAATGACACTGGTGGATCCATAGGTGGTATGTGAAAAGAACACACATGCAAAATGACTCTGGTTGTTGTTACTAAAAAGAACACACATGCAATGAATCTGGTTGTTGTTAGTGAAAAGAACACACATGCAATGAATCTGGTTGTTGTTAGTGAAAAGAACACACATGCAACGATACTAGTGGATCCATAGGTGGTATGTGAAAAGAACACACATGCAAAATCACTCTGGTGGTTGTTGCTAACAAGAACACACATGCAATGACACTGGTGTATCCATGGGTGGATTGTGAAAAGAGCACACATGCAATGACACTGGTGGATCCATATGTGTTATGTGAAAAGAACACACATGCAATGACTCTGGTTGTTGTTAGTGAAAAGAACACACATGAAATGACACTGGTGGATCCATGTGTGGTCTCTGAAGAGAGCCCACATTTCAATGACTCTGGTTGTTGTTAGTAAAAAGAACACACATGCAATGACACTGGAGGATCCATGTGTGGTCTCTGAAGAGAACACGCATGCAATGACACTGGTTCTTGTTACTAAAAAGAACACACATGCAATGACACTGGTGGATCCATGTGTGGATTGTGAAAAGAACATGCATGCAATGACTCCAGTTGTTGTCAGTGAAAAGAACATACATGCAATGACACCGGTTGATCCATGTGTGGTCTCTGCAGAGAATACACATTTCAATGACACTGGTGGATCCATATGTGGTATGTGAAAAGAACACACATGCAATGACTCTGGTTGTTGTTAGTGAAAAGAACACACATGCAATGACACTGGTGGATCCATAGGTGGTATGTGAAAATAACACACATGCAAAATGACTCTAGTTGTTGTTACTAAAAATAACACACATGCAATGAGTCTGGTGGATCCATGTGAAAAGAACACATATGCAATGACACTGGTGGATCCATAGGTGGTATGTGAAAAGAACACATATTTCAATGACTCTGGTTGTTGTTACTAAAAAGAACACACATGCAATGACTCTGCTGGATCCATGTGAAAAGAACACACATGCAATGATACTAGTGGATCCATAGGTGGTATGTGAAAAGAACACACATGCAAAATGACTCTGGTTGTTGTTACTAAAAAGAACACACATGCAATGACATTGGTGGATCCATGTGTGGTCTCTGTAGAGAACACACATTTCAATCACACTGGTGGATCCAAATGTGGTATGTGAAAAGAACACACATGCAATGAGTCTGGTTGTTGTTACTAAAAAGAACACACATGCAATGATACTGGTAGATCCATGGGTGGTATGTGAAAAGAACACACCTGCAAAACGACTCTAGTTGTTGTTACTATAAAGAACACACATGCAATGACACTGGTGGATCCATAGGTGGATTATGAAATGAACACACATGCAATGACACTAGTGGATCCATAGGTGGTATGTGAGAAGAACACACATTTCAATGACTCTGGTTATTGTTACTAAAAAGAACACACATGCAATGACACTGGTGGATCCATGTGTGGATTGTGAAGAGAACACACATGCAATGACACTGGTGGATCCATGTGTGGATTGTGAAGTGAACACACATGCAATGACACTGGTGGATCGATAGGTGGTATGGGAGAAGAACAACCATCAAATGACTCTGGTTGTTGTTAGTAAGAAGAACACACATGCAAAGACTCCAGTGTTTGTTGGTGAAAAGAGCACACATACTATGACTCCAGTTGTTGTTAGTGAAAAGAACATACATGCAATGACACTTGGATCCATGTGTGGTCTCTGTAGAGAACACACATTTCAATGACACTGGTGGATCCATATGTGGTATGTGGAAAGAACACACATGCAATGACTCTGGTTGTTGTTACTAAAAAGAACACACATGCAATGACACTGGTAGATCCATGGGTGTATTGTGAAAAGAGCACACATGCAATGACACTGGGGGATCCATATGTGGTATGTGAAAAGAATGCACATGCAGTGAATCTGGTTGTTGTTAGTGAAAAGAACACAAATGCAATGACGCTGGTGGATCCATAGGTGGTATGTGAAAAGAACACACATTTCAATGAGTTTGGTTGTTGTTACTAAAAAGAACACACATGCAATCACACCGGTGGATCCATGGGTGGATTGTGAAAAGAACAGCCATGAAATGACTCTGGTTGTTGTTAGTGAAAAGAACACACATGCAATGACACTGGTGGATCCATAGGTGGTATGTGAAAAGAACACACATGCAAAATGACTCTGGTTGTTGTTACTAAAAAGAACACACATGCAATGACACTGGTGTATCCGTGGGTGGATTGTGAAAAGAGCACACATGCAATGACACTGGTGGATCCATATGTGATATGTGAAAAGAACACACATGCAATGACTCTGGTTGTTGTTAGTGAAAAGAACACACATGCAATGACACCGGTGGATCCATAGGTGGTATGTGAAAAGAACACACATTTTAATGACTCTGGTTGTTACTAAAAAGAACACACATGCAATGACACTGGTGGATCCATGGGTGGATTGCGAAAAGAACACACATGAAATGACACTGGTAGATCCATAGGTGGTATGTGAAAAGAACACACATGTGAAATGACTCTGGTTGTTGTGACTAAAAAGAACACACATGCAATGACACTGGTGGATCCATGTGTGGTATCTATAGAGAACACACATTTCAATGACACTGGTGGATCCATATGTGGTATGTGAAAATAACACACATGCAATGGCACTGTGGATCCATGGGTGGATTGTGAAAAGAGCACATATTTCAATGACTCTAGTGGATCCATAGGTGGTATGTGAAAAGAACACACATGCAATGGCTCCAGTTGTTGTTAGTGAAAAGAACACACATGTAATGACTCCGGTGGATCCATGGGTGGATTGTGAAAGGAACATACATGCAATGAAACTGGTGGAGCCATATGTGGATTGTGAAAAGATCACAAATGCAATGACTCTGGTTGTTGTTAGTGAAAAGAACACACAAGCAATTACACTGGTGGATCCATAGGTGGTATGTGAAAAGAACACACATTTCAATGACTTTGGTTATTGTTACTAAAACGAACACACATGCAATGACACTGGTGGATCCATGTGTGGATTGTGAAGAGAACACACATGCAATGACACTAGTGGATCCATAGGTGGTATGGGAGAAGAACAACCATCAAATGACTCTGGTTGTTGTTAGTAAAAAGAACATACATGCAAAGACTCCAGTGTTTGTTGGTGAAAAGAGCACACATGCAATGACTCCAGTTGTTGTTAGTGAAAAGAACATACATGCAATGACACCGGTGGATCCATGTGTGGTCTCTGTAGAGAACACACATTTCAATGACACTGGTGGATCCATATGTGGTATGTGGAAAGAACACACATGCAATGAGTCTGGTTGTTGTTACTAAAAAGAACACACATGCAATGACACTTGTAGATCCATGGGTGGATTGTGAAAAGAGCACAGATGCAATGACACTGGTGGATCCATATGTGCTATGTGAAAAGAACACACAGAATGACTCTGGTGGATCCATGTGAAAAGAACACACATGCAATGACACTGGTGGATCCATAGGTGGTATGTGAAAAGAACACACATGCAAAATGACTCTGGTTGTTGTTACTAAAAAGAACACACATGCAATGATACTGGTGGATCCATGTGTGGTCTCTGTAGAGAACACACATTTCAATGACACTGGTGGATCCATATGTGGTATGTGAAAAGAACACACATGTAATGACTCTGGTTGTTGTTAGTGAAAAGAACACACATGCAATGACACTAGTGGATCCATTGGTGGTATGTGAAAAGAACACACATGCAAAATGACTCTGGTTGTTGTTACTATAAAGAACACACATGCAATGACACTGGTGGATCCATAGGTGGATTATGAAATGAACACACATGCAATGACACTGGTGGATCCATAGGTGGTATGTGAGAAGAACACACATTTCAATGACTCTGGTTGTTGTTACTAAAACGAACAAACATGCAATGACACTGGTGGATCCATGTGTGGATTGTGAAGAGAACACACATGCAATGACACTGGTGGATCCATAGGTGGTATGGGAGAAGAACATCCATGAAATGACTTTGGTTGTTGTTAGTAAAAAGAACACACATGCGAAGACTCCAGTGTTTGTTGGTGAAAAGAGCACACATACTATGACTCTAGTTGTTGTTAGTGAAAAGAACATACATGCAGTGACACGGGTGGATCCATGTGTGGTGTCTATAGAGAACACACATTTCAATGACACTGGTGGATCCATATGTGGTATGTGGAAAGAACACACATGCAATGACTCTAGTTGTTGTTACTAAAAAGAACACACATGCAATGACTCTAGTTGTTGTTACTAAAAAGAACACACATGCAATGACTCTAGATGTTACTAAAAAGAACACACATGCAATGACACTGGTAGATCCATGGGTGGATTGTGAAAAGAGCACACATGCAATGAAACTGGTGGATCCATATGTGGTATGTGAAAATAACACACATGCAATGACTCTGGTTGTTGTTAGTGAAAAGAACACACATGCAATGACACTGGTGGATCCATGTGTGGTCTCTGAAGAGAGCACACATTTCAATGACTCTGGTTGTTGTTAGTAAAAAGAACACACATGCAATGACACTGGAGGATCCATGTGTGGTCTCTGAAGAGAACACGCATGCAATGACACTGGTTGTTGTTACTAAAAAGAACACACATGCAATGACACTGGTGGATCCATGTGTGGATTGTGAAAACAACATGCATGCAATGACTCCAGTTGTTGTTAGTGAAAAGAACATACATGCAATGACACCGGTTGATCCATGTGTGGTCTCTGTAGAGAACACACATTTCAATGACACTGGTGGATTCATATGTGGTATGTGAAAAGAACACACATCCAATGACTCTGGTTGTTGTTAGTGAAAAGAACACACATGTAATGACACTGGTGGATCCATGTGTGGTCTCTGAAAAGAGCACACATTTCAATGACTCTGGTTGTTGTTAGTAAAAAGAACACACATGGAATGACACTGGTGGATACATGTGTGGTCCCTGAAGAGAACACACATGCAATGACACTGGTTGTTGTTACTAAAAAGAACACACATGCAATGACACTGGTGGATCCATGTGTGGATTGTGAAGAGAACACACATGCAATGACTCCAGTTGTTGTTAGTGAAAAGAACATACATGCAATGACACCGGTGGATCAATGTGTGGTCTCTGTAGAGAACACACATTTCACAGACACTGGTGGATCCATATGCGGTATGTGAAAAGAACACACATGCAATGACTCTGGTTGTTGTTACTAAAAAGAACACACATGCAATGACACTGGTGGATCCATGGGTGGATTATGAAATGAACACACATGCAATGACACTGGTGGATCCACATGTGGTATGTGAGAAGAAACCACATTTCAATGACTCTGGTTGTTGTTACTAAAAAGAACACACATGCAATGACACCGGTGGATCCATGGGTGGATTGTGAAAATAGCACACATGCAATGACACTGGTGGATCCATATGTGGTATGTGAAAAGAACACACATGCAATGACTCTGGTTGTTGTTAGTGAAAAGAACACACATGCAATGACACTGGTGGATCCATAGGTGGTATGTGAAAAGAACACACATTTCAATGACTCTGGTTGTTGTTACTAAAAAGAACACACATGCAATGGCACTGGTGGATCCTTGTGTGGTCTCTGTAGAGAACACACATTTCAATGACATTGGTGGATCCATATGTGGTATGTGAAAAGAACACACATGCAATGAATCTGGTTGTTGTTAGTGAAAAGAACACACATGCAACGATACTAGTGGATCCATAGGTGGTATGTGAAAAGAACACACATGCAAAATCAATCTGGTGGTTGTTACTAACAAGAACACACATGCAATGACACTGGTGTATCCATGGGTGGATTGTGAAAAGAGCACACATGAAATGACAATGGTGGATCCATGTGTTGTCTCTGAAGAGAGCCCACATTTCAATGACTCTGGTTGTTGTTAGTAAAAAGAACACACATGCAATGACACTGGAGGATCCATGTGTGGTCTCTGAAGAGAACACGCATGCAATGGCACTGGTTCTTGTTACTAAAAAGAACACACATGCAATGACACTGGTGGATCCATGTGTGGATTGTGAAAAGAACATGCATGCAATGACTCCAGTTGTTGTTATTGAAAAGAACATACATGCAATGACACCGGTTGATCCATGTGTGGTCTCTGCAGAGAATACACATTTCAATGACACTGGTGGATCCATATGTGGTATGTGAAAAGAACACACATGCAATGACTCTGGTTGTTGTTAGTGAAAAGAACACACATGCAATGACACTGGTGGATCCATAGGTGGTATGTGAAAATAACACACATGCAAAATGACTCTGGTTGTTGTTACTAAAAAGAACACACATGCAATGAGTCTGGTGGATCCATGTGAAAAGAACACATATGCAATGACACTGGTGGATCCATAGGTGGTATGTGAAAAGAACACATATTTCAATGACTCTGGTTGTTGTTACTAAAAAGAACACACATGCAATGACTCTGCTGGATCCATGTGAAAAGAACACACATGCAATGACACTAGTGGATCCATAGGTGGTATGTGAAAAGAACACACATGCAAAATGACTCTGGTTGTTGTTACTAAAAAGAACACACATGCAATGACATTGGTGGATCCATGTGGTCTCTGTAGAGAACACACATTTCAATCACACTGGTGGATCCAAATGTGGTATGTGAAAAGAACACACATGCAATGAGTCTGGTTGTTGTTACTAAAAAGAACACACATGCAATGACACTGGTAGATCCATGGGTGGTATGTGAAAAGAACACACCTGCAAAACGACTCTAGTTGTTGTTACTATAAAGAACACACATGCAATGACACTGGTGGATCCATAGGTGGATTATGAAATGAACACACATGCAATGACACTAGTGGATCCATAGGTGGTATGTGAGAAGAACACACATTTCAATGACTCTGGTTATTGTTACTAAAAAGAACACACATGCAATGACACTGGTGGATCCATGTGTGGATTGTGAAGAGAACACACATGCAATGACACTGGTGGATCCATGTGTGGATTGTGAAGAGAACACACATGCAATGACACTGGTGGATCGATAGGTGGTATGGGAGAAGAACAACCATCAAATGACTCTGGTTGTTGTTAGTAAGAAGAACACACATGCAAAGACTCCAGTGTTTGTTGGTGAAAAGAGCACACATACTATGACTCCAGTTGTTGTTAGTGAAAAGAACATACATGCAATGACACCGGTGGATCCATGTGTGGTCTCTGTAGAGAACACACATTTCAATGACACTGGTGGATCCATATGTGGTATGTGGAAAGAACACACATGCAATGACTCTGGTTGTTGTTACTAAAAAGAACACACATTCAATGACACTGGTAGATCCATGGGTGTATAGTGAACAGAGCACACATGCAATGACACTGGGGGATCCATATGTGGTATGTGAAAAGAACGCACATGCAGTGAATCTGGTTGTTGTTAGTGAAAAGAACACACATGCAATGACACTGGTGGATCCATAGGTGGTATGTGAAAAGAACACACATTTCAATGAGTTTGGTTGTTGTTACTAAAAAAAACACACATGCAATCACACCGGTGGATCCATGGGTGGATTGTGAAAAGAACAGACATGAAATGACTCTTGTTGTTGTTAGTGAAAAGAACACACATGCAATGACACTGGTGGATCCATAGGTGGTATGTGAAAAGAACACACATGCAAAATGACTCTGGTTGTTGTTACTAAAAAGAACACACATGCAATGACACTGTGGATCCTGGGTGGATTGTGAAAAGAGCACACATGCAATGACACTGGTGGATCCATATGTGATATGTGAAAAGAACACACATGCAATGACTCTGGTTGTTGTTAGTGAAAAGAACACACATGCAATGACACCGGTGGATCCATAGGTGGTATGTGAAAAGAACACACATTTTAATGACTCTGGTTGTTACTAAAAAGAACACACATGCAATGACACTGGTGGATCCATGGGTGGATTGCGAAAAGAACACACATGAAATGACACTGGTAGATCCATAGGTCGTATGTGAAAAGAACACACATGTGAAATGACTCTGATTGTTGTGACTAAAAAGAACACACATGCAATGACACTGGTGGATCCATGTGTGGTCTCTATAGAGAACACACATTTCAATGACACTGGTGGATCCATATGTGGTATGTGAAAATAACACACATGCAATGGCACTGTGGATCCATGGGTGGATTGTGAAAAGAGCACACATTTCAATGACTCTAGTGGATCCATAGGTGGTATGTGAAAAGAACACACATGCAATGGCTCCAGTTGTTGTTAGTGAAAAGAACACACATGTAATGACTCCGGTGGATCCATGGGTGGATTGTGAAAGGAACATACATGCAATGAAACTGGTGGAGCCATATGTGGATTGTGAAAAGATCACAAATGCAATGACTCTGGTTGTTGTTAGTGAAAAGAACACACAAGCAATTACACTAGTGGATCCATAGGTGGTATGTGAAAAGAACACACATTTCAATGACTTTGGTTATTGTTACTAAAAATAACACACATGCAATGACACTGGTGGATCCATGTGTGGTCTCTATCGAGAACACACATTTCAATGACATTGGTGGATCCATATGTGGTATGTGAAAAGAACACACATGCAATGTCTCTGGTTATTGTTAGTGAAAAGAACACACATGCACTAACACTGGTGGATCCATAGGTGGTATGTGAAAAGAACACACATTTCAATGACTCTGGTTGTTGTTGCTAAAAAGAACACACATGCAATGACACTGGTGGATCCGTGGGTGGATTGTGAAAAGAGCACACATGCAATGACACTGGTGGATCCATATGTGATATGTGAAAAGAACACACATGCAATGACTCTGGTTGTTGTTAGTGAAAAGAACACACATGCAATGACACTGGTGGATCCATAGGTGGTATGTGAAAAGAACACACATTTCAATGACTCTGGTTGTTGTTACTAAAAAGAACACACATGCAATGACACTGGTGGATCCATGGGTGGTATGGGAGAAGAACAACCATCAAATGACTCTGATTGTTGTTAGTAAAAATAACACACATGCAAAGACTCCAGTGTTTGTTGGTGAAAAGAGCACACATACTATGACTCCAGTTGTTGTTAGTGAAAAGAACATACATGCAATGACACCGGTGGATCCATGTGTGGTCTCTGTAGAGAACACACATTTCAATGACACTGGTGGATCCATATGTGGTATGTGGAAAGAACACACATGCAATGACTCTGGTTGTTGTTACTAAAAAGAACACACATGCAATGACACTGGTAGATCCATGGGTGTATTGTGAAAAGACCACACACGCAATGACACTGGGGATCCATATGTGGTATGTGAAAAGAACCCACATGCAATGACTCTGGTTGTTGTTAGTGAAAAGAACACACGTGCAATGACACTGGTGGATCCATGTGTGGTCTCTAAAGAGAGCACACATTTCAATGACTCTGGTTGTTGTTAGTAAAAAGAACACACATGCAATGACACTGGAGGATCCATGTGTGGTCTCTAAACAGAACACGCATGCAATGACACTGGTTGTTGTTACTAAAAAGAACACACATGCAATGACACTGGTGGATCCATGTGTGGTCTCTGTAGAGAACACACATTTCAATGACACTGGTGGATCCATATGTGGTATGTGAAAAGAACACACGTGCAATGACTCTGGTTGTTGTTAGTGAAAAGAACACACATGCAATGACACTGGTGGATCCATAGGTGGTATGTGAAAAGAACACACATTTCAATGACTCTGGTTGTTGTTACTAAAAGGAACACACATGCAATGACTCAAGTGGATCCATGTGAAAAGAACACACATGCAATGACACTGGTGGATCCATGTGTGGTCTCTGTAGAGAACACACATTTCAATGACATTGGTGGATCCAAATGTGGTATGTGAAAAGAACACACGTGCAATGACTCTGGTTGTTGTTAGTGAAAAGAACACATATGCAATGACACTACTGGATCCATAGGTCGTATGTGAAAAGAACACATGCAAAATGACTCTGGTTGTTGTTACTATAAAGAACACACATGCAATGATACTGGTGGATCCATGTGTGGTCTCTGTAGAGAACACACATTTCAATGACACTGGTGGATCCATATGTGGTATGTGAAAAGAACACACATGTAATGACTCTGGTTGTTGTTAGTGAAAAGAACACACATGCAATGACACTAGTGGATCCATTGGTGGTATGTGAAAAGAACACACATGCAAAATGACTCTGGTTGTTGTTACTATAAAGAACACACATGCAATGACACTGGTGGATCCATAGGTGGATTATGAAATGAACACACATGCAATGACACTGGTGGATCCATAGGTGGTATGTGAGAAGAACACACATTTCAATGACTCTGGTTGTTGTTACTAAAACGAACACACATGCAATGACACTGGTGGATCCATGTGTGGATTGTGAAGAGAACACACATGCAATGACACTGGTGGATCCATAGGTGGTATGGGAGAAGAACATCCATGAAATGACTTTGGTTGTTGTTAGTAAAAAGAACACACATGCGAAGACTCCAGTGTTTGTTGGTGAAAAGAGCACACATACTATGACTCTAGTTGTTGTTAGTGAAAAGAACATACATGCAATGACACGGGTGGATCCATGTGTGGTGTCTGTAGAGAACACACATTTCAATGACACTGGTGGATCCATATGTGGTATGTGGAAAGAACACACATGCAATGACTCTAGTTGTTGTTACTAAAAAGAACACACATGCAATGACTCTAGTTGTTGTTACTAAAAAGAACACACATGCAATGACTCTAGATGTTGTTACTAAAAAGAACACACATGCAATGACACTGGTAGATCCATGGGTGGATTGTGAAAAGAGCACACATGCAATGAAACTGGTGGATCCATATGTGGTATGTGAAAATAACACACATGCAATGACTCTGGTTGTTGTTAGTGAAAAGAACACACATGCAATGACACTGGTGGATCCATGTGTGGTCTCTGAAGAGAGCACACATTTCAATGACTCTGGTTGTTGTTAGTAAAAAGAACACACATGCAATGACACTGGAGGATCCATGTGTGGTCTCTGAAGAGAACACGCATGCAATGACACTGGTTGTTGTTACTAAAAAGAACACACATGCAATGACACTGGTGGATCCATGTGTGGATTGTGAAAACAACATGCATGCAATGACTCCAGTTGTTGTTAGTGAAAAGAACATACATGCAATGACACCGGTTGATCCATGTGTGGTCTCTGTAGAGAACACACATTTCAATGACACTGGTGGATTCATATGTGGTATGTGAAAAGAACACACATGCAATGACTCTGGTTGTTGTTAGTGAAAAGAACACACATGTAATGACACTGGTGGATCCATGTGTGGTCTCTGAAAAGAGCACACATTTCAATGACTCTGGTTGTTGTTAGTAAAAAGAACACACATGGAATGACACTGGTGGATACATGTGTGGTCCCTGAAGAGAACACACATGCAATGACACTGGTTGTTGTTACTAAAAAGAACACACATGCAATGACACTGGTGGATCCATGTGTGGATTGTGAAGAGAACACACATGCAATGACTCAAGTTGATGTTAGTGAAAAGAACAGACATGCACTGACATTGGATCAATGTGTGGTCTCTGTAGAGAACACACATTTCACAGACACTGGTGGATCCATATGCGGTATGTGAAAAGAACACACATGCAATGACTCTGGTTGTTGTTACTAAAAAGAACACACATGCAATGACACTGGTGGATCCATGGGTGGATTATGAAATGAACACACATGCAATGACACTGGTGGATCCACATGTGGTATGTGAGAAAACACATTTCAATGACTCTAGTTGTTGTTACTAAAAAGAACACACATGCAATGACACCGGTGGATCCATGGGTGGATTGTGAAAATAGCACACATGCAATGACACTGGTGGATCCATATGTGGTATGTGAAAAGAACACACATGCAATGACTCTGGTTGTTGTTAGTGAAAAGAACACACATGCAATGACACTGGTGGATCCATAGGTGGTATGTGAAAAGAACACACATTTCAATGACTCTGGTTGTTGTTACTAAAAAGAACACACATGCAATGGCACTGGTGGATCCTTGTGTGGTCTCTGTAGAGAACACACATTTCAATGACATTGGTGGATCCATATGTGGTATGTGAAAAGAACACACATGCAATGAATCTGGTTGTTGTTAGTGAAAAGAACACACATGCAACGATACTAGTGGATCCATAGGTGGTATGTGAAAAGAACACACATGCAAAATCAATCTGGTGGTTGTTACTAACAAGAACACACATGCAATGACACTGGTGTATCCATGGGTGGATTGTGAAAAGAGCACACATGCAATGACACTGGTGGATCCATATGTGGTATGTGAAAAGAACACACATGCAATGACTCTGGTTGTTGTTAGTGAAAAGAACACACATGAAATGACACTGGTGGATCCATGTGTTGTCTCTGAAGAGAGCCCACATTTCAATGACTCTGGTTGTTGTTAGTAAAAAGAACACACATGCAATGACACTGGAGGATCCATGTGTGGTCTCTGAAGAGAACACGCATGCAATGGCACTGGTTCTTGTTACTAAAAAGAACACACATGCAATGACACTGGTGGATCCATGTGTGGATTGTGAAAAGAACATGCATGCAATGACTCCAGTTGTTGTTATTGAAAAGAACATACATGCAATGACACCGGTTGATCCATGTGTGGTCTCTGCAGAGAATACACATTTCAATGACACTGGTGGATCCATATGTGGTATGTGAAAAGAACACACATGCAATGACTCTAGTTGTTGTTAGTGAAAAGAACACACATGCAATGACACTGGTGGATCCATAGGTGGTATGTGAAAATAACACACATGCAAAATGACTCTGGTTGTTGTTACTAAAAAGAACACACATGCAATGAGTCTGGTGGATCCATGTGAAAAGAACACATATGCAATGACACTGGTGGATCCATAGGTGGTATGTGAAAAGAACACATATTTCAATGACTCTGGTTGTTGTTACTAAAAAGAACACACATGCAATGACTCTATGGATCCATGTGAAAAGAACACACATGCAATGACACTAGTGGATCCATAGGTGGTATGTGAAAAGAACACACATGCAAAATGACTCTGGTTGTTGTTACTAAAAAGAACACACATGCAATGACATTGGTGGATCCATGTGTGGTCTCTGTAGAGAACACACATTTCAATCACATTGGTGGATCCAAATGTGGTATGTGAAAAGAACACACATGCAATGAGTCTGGTTGTTGTTACTAAAAAGAACACACATGCAATGACATTGGTAGATCCATGGGTGGTATGTGAAAAGAACACACCTGCAAAACGACTCTAGTTGTTGTTACTATAAAGAACACACATGCAATGACACTGGTGGATCCATAGGTGGATTATGAAATGAACACACATGCAATGACACTAGTGGATCCATAGGTGGTATGTGAGAAGAACACACATTTCAATGACTCTGGTTATTGTTACTAAAAAGAACACACATGCAATGACACTGGTGGATCCATGTGTGGATTGTGAAGAGAACACACATGCAATGACACTGGTGGATCCATGTGTGGATTGTGAAGAGAACACACATGCAATGACACTGGTGGATCGATAGGTGGTATGGGAGAAGAACAACCATCAAATGACTCTGGTTGTTGTTAGTAAGAAGAACACACATGCAAAGACTCCAGTGTTTGTTGGTGAAAAGAGCACACATACTATGACTCCAGTTGTTGTTAGTGAAAAGAACATACATGCAATGACACCGGTGGATCCATGTGTGGTCTCTGTAGAGAACACACATTTCAATGACACTGGTGGATCCATATGTGGTATGTGGAAAGAACACACATGCAATGACTCTGGTTGTTGTTACTAAAAAGAACACACATTCAATGACACTGGTAGATCCATGGGTGTATAGTGAACAGAGCACACATGCAATGACACTGGGGGATCCATATGTGGTATGTGAAAAGAACGCACATGCAGTGAATCTGGTTGTTGTTAGTGAAAAGAACACACATGCAATGACACTGGTGGATCCATAGGTGGTATGTGAAAAGAACACACATTTCAATGAGTTTGGTTGTTGTTACTAAAAAGAACACACATGCAATCACACCGGTGGATCCATGGGTGGATTGTGAAAAGAACAGCCATGAAATGACTCTGGTTGTTGTTAGTGAAAAGAACACACATGCAATGACACTGGTGGATCCATAGGTGGTATGTGAAAAGAACACACATGCAAAATGACTCTGGTTGTTGTTACTAAAAAGAACACACATGCAATGACACTGGTGGATCCGTGGGTGGATTGTGAAAAGAGCACACATGCAATGACACTGGTGGATCCATATGTGATATGTGAAAAGAACACACATGCAATGACTCTGGTTGTTGTTAGTGAAAAGAACACACATGCAATGACACCGGTGGATCCATAGGTGGTATGTGAAAAGAACACACATTTTAATGACTCTGGTTGTTACTAAAAAGAACACACATGCAATGACACTGGTGGATCCATGGGTGGATTGCGAAAAGAACACACATGAAATGACACTGGTAGATCCATAGGTCGTATGTGAAAAGAACACACATGTGAAATGACTCTGGTTGTTGTGACTAAAAAGAACACACATGCAATGACACTGGTGGATCCATGTGTGGTCTCTATAGAGAACACACATTTCAATGACACTGGTGGATCCATATGTGGTATGTGAAATAACACACATGCAATGGCACTGTGGATCCATGGGTGGATTGTGAAAAGAGCACACATTTCAATGACTCTAGTGGATCCATAGGTGGTATGTGAAAAGAACACACATGCAATGGCTCCAGTTGTTGTTAGTGAAAAGAACACACATGTAATGACTCCGGTGGATCCATGGGTGGATTGTGAAAGGAACATACATGCAATGAAACTGGTGGAGCCATATGTGGATTGTGAAAAGATCACAAATGCAATGACTCTGGTTGTTGTTAGTGAAAAGAACACACAAGCAATTACACTAGTGGATCCATAGGTGGTATGTGAAAAGAACACACATTTCAATGACTTTGGTTATTGTTACTAAAAATAACACACATGCAATGACACTGGTGGATCCATGTGTGGTCTCTATCGAGAACACACATTTCAATGACATTGGTGGATCCATATGTGGTATGTGAAAAGAACACACATGCAATGTCTCTGGTTATTGTTAGTGAAAAGAACACACATGCACTAACACTGGTGGATCCATAGGTGGTATGTGAAAAGAACACACATTTCAATGACTCTGGTTGTTGTTGCTAAAAAGAACACACATGCAATGACACTGGTGGATCCGTGGGTG
This sequence comes from Avena insularis, assembly GCA_023614405.1. Lineage (NCBI taxonomy): Eukaryota > Viridiplantae > Streptophyta > Magnoliopsida > Poales > Poaceae > Avena > Avena insularis. The sequence goes on from CM042696.1 coordinate 404,158,554, forward strand.
GATTGTGAAAAGAGCACACATGCAATGACACTGGTGGATCCATATGTGATATGTGAAAAGAACACACATGCAATGACTCTGGTTGTTGTTAGTGAAAAGAACACACATGCAATGACACTGGTGGATCCATAGGTGGTATGTGAAAAGAACACACATTTCAATGACTCTGGTTGTTGTTACTAAAAAGAACACACATGCAATGACACTGGTGGATCCATGGGTGGTATGGGAGAAGAACAACCATCAAATGACTCTGATTGTTGTTAGTAAAAATAACACACATGCAAAGACTCCAGTGTTTGTTGGTGAAAAGAGCACACATACTATGACTCCAGTTGTTGTTAGTGAAAAGAACATACATGCAATGACACCGGTGGATCCATGTGTGCTCGAGAGAACACACATTTCAATGACACTGGTGGATCCATATGTGGTATGTGGAAAGAACACACATGCAATGACTCTGGTTGTTGTTACTAAAAAGAACACACATGCAATGACACTGGTAGATCCATGGGTGTATTGTGAAAAGACCACACGTGAATGACACTGGGGGATCCATATGTGGTATGTGAAAAGAACCCACATGCAATGACTCTGGTTGTTGTTAGTGAAAAGAACACACGTGCAATGACACTGGTGGATCCATGTGTGGTCTCTAAAGAGAGCACACATTTCAATGACTCTGGTTGTTGATATTAAAAAAAACAAACAATCAATGACACTGGAGGATCCATGTGGTCTCTAAATGTAACACGCATGCAATGACACTTGGTTGTTGTTACTAAAAGAACACACATGCAATGACACTGGTGGATCCATGTGTGGTCTCTGTAGAGAACACACATTTCAATGACACTGGTGGATCCATATGTGGTATGTGAAAAGAACACACGTGCAATGACTCTGGTTGTTGTTAGTGAAAAGAACACACATGCAATGACACTGGTGGATCCATAGGTGGTATGTGAAAAGAACACACATTTCAATGACTCTGGTTGTTGTTACTAAAAGGAACACACATGCAATGACTCAAGTGGATCCATGTGAAAAGAACACACATGCAATGACACTGGTGGATCCATGTGTGGTCTCTGTAGAGAACACACATTTCAATGACATTGGTGGATCCAAATGTGGTATGTGAAAAGAACACACGTGCAATGACTCTGGTTGTTGTTAGTGAAAAGAACACACATGCAATGACACTACTGGATCCATAGGTCGTATGTGAAAAGAACACATGCAAAATGACTCTGGTTGTTGTTACTATAAAGAACACACATGCAATGACACCGGTGGATCCGTAGGTGGATTATGAAATGAACACACATGCAATGACACTAGTGGATCCATAGGTGGTATGTGAGAAGAACACACATTTCAATGACTCTGGTTGTTGTTACTAAAAAGAACACGCATGCAATGACACTGGTGGATCCATGTGTGGATTGTGAAGAGAACACACATGCAATGACACTAGTGGATCCATAGGTGGTATGGGAGAAGAACAACCATCAAATGACTCTGGTTGTTGTTAGTAAAAAGAACATACATGCAAAGACTCCAGTGTTTGTTGGTGAAAAGAGCACACATGCAATGACTCCAGTTGTTGTTAGTGAAAAGAACATACATGCAATGACACCGGTGGATCCATGTGTGGTCTTTGTAGAGAACACGCATTTCAATGACACAGGTGGATCCATATGTGGTATGTGGAAAGAACACACATGCAATGAGTCTGGTTGTTGTTACTAAAAAGAACACACATGCAATGACACTGGTAGATCCATGGGTGGATTGTGAAAAGAGCACACATGCAATGACACTGGTGGATCCATATGTGCTATGTGAAAAGAACACACGGAATGACTCTGGTGGATCCATGTGAAAAGAACACACATGCAATGACACTGGTGGATCCATAGGTGGTATGTGAAAAGAACACACATGCAAAATGACTCTGGTTGTTGTTACTAAAAAGAACACACATGCAATGATACTGGTGGATCCATGTGTGGTCTCTGTAGAGAACACACATTTCAATGACACTGGTGGATCCATATGTGGTATGTGAAAAGAACACACATGTAATGACTCTGGTTGTTGTTAGTGAAAAGAACACACATGCAATGACACTAGTGGATCCATTGGTGGTATGTGAAAAGAACACACATGCAAAATGACTCTGGTTGTTGTTACTATAAAGAACACACATGCAATGACACTGGTGGATCCATAGGTGGATTATGAAATGAACACACATGCAATGACACTGGTGGATCCATAGGTGGTATGTGAGAAGAACACACATTTCAATGACTCTGGTTGTTGTTACTAAAACGAACACACATGCAATGACACTGGTGGATCCATGTGTGGATTGTGAAGAGAACACACATGCAATGACACTGGTGGATCCATAGGTGGTATGTGAGAAGAACACATATTTCAATGACTCTGGTTGTTGTTAGTGAAAAGAACACACATGCAATGACACTGGTTGTTGTTACTAAAACGAACACACATGCAATGACACTGGTGGATCCATGTGTGCATTGTGAAGAGAACACACATGCAATGACACTGGTGGATCCATAGGTGGTATGGGAGAAGAACATCCATGAAATGACTTTGGTTGTTGTTAGTAAAAAGAACACACATGCGAAGACTCCAGTGTTTGTTGGTGAAAAGAGCACACATACTATGACTCTAGTTGTTGTTAGTGAAAAGAACATACATGCAATGACACGGGTGGATCCATGTGTGGTGTCTAGAGAAACACACATTTCAATGACACTGGTGGATCCATATGTGGTATGTGGAAAGAACACACATGCAATGACTCTAGTTGTTGTTACTAAAAAGAACACACATGCAATGACACTGGTAGATCCATGGGTGGATTGTGAAAAGAGCACACATGCAATGACACTGGTGGATCCATATGTGGTATGTGAAAATAACACACATGCAATGACTCTGGTTGTTGTTATTGAAAAGAACACACATGCAATGACACTGGTGGATCCATGTGTGGTCTCTGAAGAGAGCACACATTTCAATGACTCTGGTTGTTGTTAGTAAAAAGAACATACATGCAATGACACTGGAGGATCCATGTGTGGTCTCTGAAGAGAACACGCATGCAATGACACTGGTTGTTGTTACTAAAAAGAACACACATGCAATGACACTGGTGGATCCATGTGTGGATTGTGAAAACAACATGCATGCAATGACACAGGTTGTTAGTGAAAAGAACATACATGCAATGACACGGTTGATCCATGTGTGGTCTCTGTAGAGAACACACATTTCAATGACACTGGTGGATTCATATGTGGTATGTGAAAAGAACACACATGCAATGACTCTGGTTGTTGTTAGTGAAAAGAACACACATGTAATGACACTGGTGGATCCATGTGTGGTCTCTGAAAAGAGCACACATTTCAATGACTCTGGTTGTTGTTAGTAAAAAGAACACACATGCAATGACACTGGTGGATCCATGTGTGGTCTCTGTAGAGAACACACATGCAATGACACTGGTTGTTGTTACTAAAAAGAACACACATGCAATGACACTGGTGGATCCATGTGTGGATTGTGAAGAGAACACACATGCAATGACTCCAGTTGTTGTTAGTGAAAAGAACATACATGCAATGACACGGGATCCATGTGTGGTCTCTCAGAGAGAACACACATTTCACTGACACTGGTGGATCCATATGCGGTATGTGAAAAGAACACACATGCAGTGACTCTGGTTGTTGTTACTAAAAAGAACACACATGCAATGACACTGGTGGATCCATGGGTGGATTATGAAATGAACACACATGCAATGACACTGGTGGATCCACATGTGGTATGTGAGAAGAAAACACATTTCAATGACTCTGGTTGTTGTTACTAAAAAGAACACACATGCAATGACACCGGTGGATCCATGGGTGGATTGTGAAAATAGCACACATGCAATGACACTGGTGGATCCATATGTGGTATGTGAAAAGAACACACATGCAATGACTCTGGTTGTTGTTAGTGAAAAGAACACACATGCAATGACACTGGTTGTTGTTACTAAAACGAACACACATGCAATGACACTGGTGGATCCATGTGTGCATTGTGAAGAGAACACACATGCAATGACACTGGTGGATCCATAGGTGGTATGGGAGAAGAACATCCATGAAATGACTTTGGTTGTTGTTAGTAAAAAGAACACACATGCGAAGACTCCATTGTTTGTTGGTGAAAAGAGCACACATACTATGACTCTAGTTGTTGTTAGTGAAAAGAACATACATGCAATGACACGGGTGGATCCATGTGTGGTGTCTGTAGAGAACACACATTTCAATGACACTGGTGGATCCATATGTGGTATGTGGAAAGAACACACATGCAATGACTCTAGTTGTTGTTACTAAAAAGAACACACATGCAATGACACTGGTAGATCCATGGGTGGATTGTGAAAAGAGCACACATGCAATGACACTGGTGGATCCATATGTGGTATGTGAAAATAACACACATGCAATGACTCTGGTTGTTGTTAGTGAAAAGAACACACATGCAATGACACTGGTGGATCCATGTGTGGTCTCAAGAGAACACACATTTCAATGACTGTTGTTGTTAGTAAAATCAACACCCATGCAATGACACTGGTGGATCCATGTGTGGTCTCTGAAGAGAACACGCATGCAATGACACTGGTTGTTGTTACTAAAAAGAACACACATGCAATGACACTGGTGGATCCATGTGTGGTCTCTGTAGAGAACACACATTTCAATGACACTGGTGGATTCATATGTGGTATGTGAAAAGAACACACATGCAATGACTCTGGTTGTTGTTAGTGAAAAGAACACACATGTAATGACACTGGTGGATCCATGTGTGGTCTCTGAAAAGAGCACACATTTCAATGACTCTGGTTGTTGTTAGTAAAAAGAACACACATGCAATGACACTGGTGGATCCATGTGTGGTCTCTGTAGAGAACAGACATGCAATGACACTGGTTGTTGTTACTAAAAAGAACACACATGCAATGACACTGGTGGATCCATGTGTGGATTGTGAAGAGAACACACATGCAATGACTCTAGTTGTTGTTAGTGAAAAGAACATACATGCAATGACACCGGTGGATCCATGTGTGGTCTCTGTAGAGAACACACATTTCACTGACACTGGTGGATCCATATGCGGTATGTGAAAAGAACACACATGCAATGACTCTGGTTGTTGTTACTAAAAAGAACACACATGCAATGACACTGGTGGATCCATGGGTGGATTATGAAATGAACACACATGCAATGACACTGGTGGATCCACATGTGGTATGTGAGAAGAAAACACATTTCAATGACTCTGGTTGTTGTTACTAAAAAGAACACACATGCAATGACACCGGTGGATCCATGGGTGGATTGTGAAAATAGCACACATGCAATGACACTGGTGGATCCATATGTGGTATGTGAAAAGAACACACATGCAATGACTCTGGTTGTTGTTAGTGAAAAGAACACACATGCAATGACACTGGTGGATCCATAGGTGGTATGTGAAAAGAACACACATTTCAATGACTCTGGTTGTTGTTACTAAAAAGAACACACATGCAATGGCACTGGTGGATCCTTGTGTGGTCTCTGTAGAGAACACACATTTCAATGACATTGGTGGATCCATATGTGGTATGTGAAAAGAACACACATTTCAATGACTCTGGTTGTTGTTAGTGAAAAGAACACACATGCAACGATACTAGTGGATCCATAGGTGGTATGTGAAAAGAACACACATGCAAAATCACTCTGGTGGTTGTTACTAACAAGAACACACATGCAATGACACTGGTGTATCCATGGGTGGATTGTGAAAAGAGCACACATGCAATGACACTGGTGGATCCATATGTGGTATGTGAAAAGAACACACATGCAATGACTCTGGTTGTTGTTAGTGAAAAGATGACACATGAAATGACACTGGTGGATCCATGTGTGGTCTCTAAAGAGAGCCCACATTTCAATGACTCTGGTTGTTGTTAGTAAAAAGAACACACATGCAATGACACTGGAGGATCCATGTGTGGTCTCTGAAGAGAACACGCATGCAATGACACTGGTTCTTTTTACTAAAAAGAACACACATGCAATGACACTGGTGGATCCATGTGTGGATTGTGAAAAGAACATGCATGCAATGACTCCAGTTGTTGTTAGTGAAAAGAACATACATGCAATGACACCTGTTGGTCCATGTGTGGTCTCTGCAGAGAATACACATTTCAATGACACTGGTGGATCCATATGTGGTATGTGAAAAGAACACACATGCAATGACTCTGGTTGTTGTTAGTGAAAAGAACACACATGCAATGACACTGGTGGATCCATAGGTGGTATGTGAAAATAACAGACATGCAAAATGACTCTGGTTGTTGTTACTAAAAAGAACACACATGCAATGAGTCTGGTGGATCCATGTGAAAAGAACACATATGCAATGACACTGGTGGATCCATAGGTGGTATGTGAAAAGAACACATATTTCAATGACTCTGGTTGTTGTTACTAAAAAGAATACACATGCAATGACTCTGCTGGATCCATGTGAAAAGAACACACATGCAATGACACTAGTGGATCCATAGGTGGTATGTGAAAAGAACACACATGCAAAATGACTCTGGTTGTTGTTACTAAAAAGAACACACATGCAATGACATTGGTGGATCCATGTGTGGTCTCTGTAGAGAACACACATTTCAATGACACTGGTGGATCCAAATGTGGTATGTGAAGAGAACACACATGCAATGACACTGGTGGATCCATAGGTGGTATGGGAGAAGAACAACCATCAAATGACTCTGGTTGTTGTTAGTAAGAAGAACACACATGCAAAGACTCCAGTGTTTGTTGGTGAAAAGAGGACACATAGTATGACTCCAGTTGTTGTTAGTGAAAAGAACATACATGCAATGACACCGGTGGATCCATGTGTGGTCTCTGTAGAGAACACACATTTCAATGACACTGGTGGATCCATATGTGGTATGTGGAAAGAACACACATGCAATGACTCTGGTTGTTGTTACTAAAAAGAACACACATGCAATGACACTGGTAGATCCATGGGTGTATTGTGAAAAGAGCACACATGCAATGACACTGGGGGATCCATATGTGGTATGTGAAAAGAACGCACATGCAATGACTCTGGTTGTTGTTAGTGAAAAGAACACACATGCAATGACACTGGTGGATCCATAGGTGGTATGTGAAAAGAACACACATTTCAATGAGTTTGGTTGTTGTTACTAAAAAGAACACACATGCAATGACACTGGTGGATCCATGGGTGGATTGTGAAAAGAACAGCCATGAAATGACTCTAGTTGTTGTTAGTAAAAAGAACACACATGCAATAACTCCAGTTGTTGTTAGTGAAAAGAGCACACATGCAATGACTCCAATTGTTGTTAGTGAAAAGAACATACATGCAATGACACTAGTGGATCCATGTGTGGTCTCTGTAGAGAACACACATTTCAATGACACTGGTGGATCCATATGTGGTATGAGAAAAGAACACACATAAAATGACAATGGTGGATCCACGTGTGGTCTCTGTAGAAAACACACATTTCAATGACATTGGTGGATCCATATGTGGTATGTGAAAAGAACACACATGCAATGACTCTGGTTGTTGTTAGCGAAAAGAACACACATGCAATGACTCTGGTTGTTGTTAGTGAAAAGAACACACATGCAATGACACAAGTGGATCCATGTGTGGTCTCTGTAGAGAACACACATTTCAATGACACTGGTGGATCCATATGTGGTATGTGAAAAGAACACACATGCAATGACTCTTGTTGTTGTTACTAAAAAGAACTTACATGCAATGACACTGGTGGATCCATGTGTGGTCTCTGTAGAGAACACACATCTCAATGACACTGGTGGATCCATATGTGGTATGTGAAAAGAACACACATGCAATGACACTGGTGGATCCACGTGTGGTCTCTGTAGAGAACACACATTTCAATGACGTTGGTGGATCCATATGTGGTATGTGAAAAGAACACACATGCAATGACTCTGGTTGTTGTTAGCGAAAATAACACACATGCAATGACTCTGGTTGTTGTTAGTGAAAAGAACACACTTGCAATGACACTGGTGGATCCATAGGTGGTATGTGAAAAGAACACACATGCAAAATGACTCTAGTTGTTGTTACTAAAAAGAACACACATGCAGTGACACTGGTGGATCCGTGGGTGGATTGTGAAAAGAGCACACATGCAATGACACTAGTGGATCCATATGTGATATGTGAAAAGAACACACATGCAATGACTCTGGTTGTTGTTAGTGAAAAGAACACACATGCAATGACACCGGTGGATCCATAGGTGGTATGTGAAAAGAACACACACTTTAATGACTCTGGTTGTTACTAAAAAGAACACACATGCAATGACACTGGTGGATCCATGGGTGGATTGCGAAAAGAACACACATGAAATGACACTGGTAGATCCATAGGTGGTATGTGAAAAGAACACACATGTGAAATGACTCTGGTTGTTGTGACTAAAAAGAACACACATGCAATGACACTGGTGGATCCATGTGTGGTCTCTATAGAGAACACACATTTCAATGACACTAGTGGATCCATATGTGGTATGTGAAAATAACACACATGCAATGGCACTGTGGATCCATGGGTGGATTGTGAAAAGAGCACACATTTCAATGACTCTGGTGGATCCATAGGTGGTATGTGAAAAGAACACACATGCAATGGCTCCAGTTGTTGTTAGTGAAAAGAACACACATGTAATGACTCCGGTGGATTCATGGGTGGATTGTGAAAGGAACATACATGCAATGAAACTGGTGGAGCCATATGTGGATAGTGAAAAGATCACAAATGCAATGACTCTGGTTGTTGTTAGTGAAAAGAACACACAAGCAATTACACTGGTGGATCCATAGTTGGTATGTGAAAAGAACACACATTTCAATGACTTTGGTTATTGTTACTAAAAAGAACACACATGCAATGACACTGGTGGATCCATGTGTGGTCTCTATAGAGAACACACATTTCAATGACATTGGTGGATCCATATGTGGTATGTGAAAAGAACACACATGCAATGTCTCTAGTTATTGTTAGTGAAAAGAACACACATGCAATGACACTGGTGGATCCATAGGTGGTATGTGAAAAGAACACACATTTCAATGACTCTAGTTGTTGTTACTAAAAAGAACACACATGCAATGACACTGGTGGATCCGTGGGTGGATTGTGAAAAGAGCACACATGCAATGACACTGGTGGATCCATATGTGATATGTGAAAAGAACACACATGCAATGACTCTGGTTGTTGTTAGTGATAAGAACACACATGCAATGACACTGGTGGATCCATAGGTGGTATGTGAAAAGAACACACATTTCAATGACTCTGGTTGTTACTAAAAAGAACACACATGCAATGACACTGGTGGATCCATGGGTGGATTGCGAAAAGAACACACATGAAATGACACTGGTGGATCCATAGGTGGTATGTGAAAAGAACACACATGTGAAATGACTCTGGTTGTTGTGACTAAAAAGAACACACATGCAATGACACTGGTGGATCCATGTGTGGTCTCTATAGAGAACACACATTTCAATGACACTGGTGGATCCATATGTGGTATGTGAAAATAACACACATGCAATGACTCTGGTTGTTGTTAGTGAAAAGAACACACATGCAATGACACTGGTGGATCCATAGGTGGTATGTGAAAAGAACACACATTTCAATGACTCTGGTTGTTGTTACTAAAAAAACACACATGCAATGACACTGGTGGATCCATAGGTGGTATGTGAAAAGAACACACATTTCAATGACTCTGGTTGTTGTTACTAAAAAAACACACATGCAATGACATTGGTGGATCCATGGGTGGATTGTGAAAAGAGCACACATGCAATGACACCGTAGGATCCATATGTGGTATGTGAAAAGAACACACATGCAATGACTCTGGTTATTGTTAGTGAAAAAAACACACATGCAATGACACTGGTGGATCCATGTGTGGTCTCTGAAGAGAGTACACATTTCAATGACTTTGGTTGTTGTTAGTAAAAATAACACACATTTAATGACACTAGTGGATCCATGTGTGGTCTCTGAAGAGAGCACACATGGAATGACACTGGTTGTTGTTACTAAAAAGAACACACATGCAATGACACTGGTGGATCCATGTGTGGATTGTGAAGAGAACACACATGCAATGACTCCAGTTGTTGTTAGTGAAAAGAATATACATGCAATGACACCGGTGAATCCATGTTTGGTCTCTATAGAGAACACACATTTCAATGACACTAGTGGATCCATATGTGGTATGTGAAAAGAACACACATGCAATGACTCTGGTTGTTGTTAGTGAAAAGAACACACATGCAATGACACTGGTGGATCCATAGGTGGTATGTGAAAAGAACACACATGCAAAATGACTCTGGTTGTTGTTACTAAAAATAACACATATGCAATGACTCTGGTGGATCCATGTGAAAAGAACACACATGCAATGACACTGATGGATCCATAGGTGGTATGTGAAAAGAACACACATTTCAATGACTCTGGTTGTTCTTACTAAAAAGAACACATATGCAAAGACACTGGTGGATCCATGGGTGGATTGTGAAAAGAACACACATGCAATGTCACTGGTGGATCCATAGGTGGTATGTGAAAAGAACACACATTTCAATGACTCTGGTTGTTGTTACTAAAAAGAACACACATGCAATGACTCTGGTTGTTGTTGGTGAAATGAACACACATGCAATGACACTACTGGATCCATAGGTGGTATGTGAGAAGAACACACATTTCAATGACTCTATTTGTTGTTACTAAAAAGAACACACATGCAATGACACTGGTGGATCCATGTGTGGTCTCTATAGAGAACACACATTTCAATGACATTGGTGGATCCATATGTGGTATGTGAAAAGAACACACATGCAATGACTCTGGTTGTTGTTAGTAAAATGAACACACATGCAATGACACTGGTGGATCCATAGGTGGTATGTGAAAAGAACACACATTTCATTGACTTTGGTTGCTGTTACTAAAAAGAACACACATGCAATGACACTGGTGGATCCATGGGTGGATTGTGAAAAGGGCACACATGCAATGACACTACTGGATCCATGTGTGGTCTCTGAAGAGAACACACATGCAATGCCACTGGTTGTTGTTACTAAAAAGAACACACATGCAATGACACTAGTGGATCCATGTGTGGATTGTGAAAAGAACACGCATGCAATGACTCTAGTTGTTGTTAGTGAAAAGAACATACATGCAATGACACCGGTGGATCCATTTGTGGTCTCTGTAGAGAACACACATTTCAATGACACTAGTGGATCCATATGTGGTATGTGAAAAGAACACACATGCAATGACTCTGGTTGTTGTTAGTGAAAAGAACACACATGCAATGACACTAGTGGATCCATGTGTGGTCTCTAAAGAGAGCACACATTTCAATGACTCTGGTTGTTGTTAGTAAAAAGAACACACATGCAATGACACTAGTGGATCCATGTGTGGTCTCTGAAGAGAACACACATGCAATGACACTGGTTGTTGTTACTAAGAAGAACACACATGCAATGACACTGGTGGATCCATGTGTGGATTGTGAAGAGAACACGCATGCAATGACTCTAGTTGTTGTTAGTAAAAAGAACATACATGCAATGACACCGGTGGATCCATGTGTGGTCTCTATAGAGAACACACATTTCAATGCCACTGGTGGATCCATATGTGGTATGTGAAAAGAACACACATGCAATGACTCTAGTTGTTGTTTGTGAAAAGAACACACATGCAATGACATTGGTGGATCCATAGGTGGTATGTGAAAAGAACACACATGCAAAATGACTCTGGTTGTTGTTACTAAAAAGAACACACATGCAATGACTCTGGTGGATCCATGTGAAAAGAACACACATGCAATGACACTGGTGGATCCATAGGTGGTATGTGAAAAGAACACACATTTCAATGACTCTGGTTGTTGTTACTAAAAACAAAACACATGCAATGACACTGGTGGATCCATGTGTGGTCTCTATAGAGAACACACATTTCAATGACATTGGTGGATCCATATGTGGTATGTGAAAAGAACACACATGCAATGACTCTGGTTATTTTTAGTGAAAAGAACACACGTCCAATGATACTGGTGGATCCATAGGTGGTATGTGAAAAGAACACACATTCAAAATGACTCTAGTTGTTGCTACTAAAAATAACACACATGCAATGACACTGGTGGATCCATGGGTTGATTGTGAAAAGAGCACACATGCAATGACACTGGTGGATCCATATGTGGTATGTGAAAAGAACACACATGCAATGACTCTGGTTGTTGTTAGTGAAAAGAACACACATGCAATGACACTAGTGGATCCATGTGTGGTCTTTGAAGAGAGCACACATTTCAATGACTCTGGTTGTTGTTAGTAAAAAGAACACACATGCAATGACACTAGTGGATCCATGTGTGGTCTCTGAAGAGAACACACATGCAATGACACTGGTTGTTGTTACTAAAAAGAACACACATGCAATGACACTAGTGGATCCATGTGTGGATTGTGAAGAGAACACACATGCAATGACTCCATTTGTTGTTAGTGAAAAGAACATACATGCAATGACACCGGTGGATCCATGTGTGGTCTCTGTAGAGAACACACATTTCAATGACACTAGTGGATCCATATGTTGTATGTGAAAAGAACACACATGCAATGACTCTGGTTGTTGTTAGTGAAAATAACACACATGCAATGTCACTGGTGGATCCATAGGTGGTATGTGAAAAGAACACACATGCAAAATGACTCTGGTTGTTGTTACTAAAAATAACACACATGCAATGACTCTGGTGGCTCCATGTGAAAAGAACACACATGCAATGACACTGGTGGATCAATAGGTGGTATGTGAAAAGAACACACATTTCAATGACTCTAGTTGTTCTTACTAAAAAGAACACACATGCAATGACACTGGTGGATCCATGTGTGGATTGTGAAAAGAACACACATGCAATATCACTGGTGGATCCATAGGTGGTATGTGAAAAGAACACACATTTCAATGACTCTGGTTGTTGTTACTAAAAAGAACACACATGCAATGACTCTGGTTGTTTTTGGTGAAATGAACACACATGCAATGACACTACTGGATCCATAGGTGGTATGTGAGAAGAACACACATTTCAATGACTCTGGTTGTTGTTACTAAAAAGAACACACATGCAATGACTCGGGTTGTTGTTAGTGAAATGAACACACATGCAATGACACTGGTTGTTGTTACTAAAAAGAACACACATGCAATGATTCTGTTTGTTGTTACTAAAAAGAACACACATGCAATGACCCTGGTGGATCCATAGGTGGTATGTGAGAAGAACAGCCATGAAATGACTCTGGTTGTTGTTAGTAAAAAGAACAGACATGCAATGACACTGGTGGATCCATGGGTGGATCCATGTGTGGATTGTGAAGAGAACACACATGCAATGACACTGGTGGATCCATACATGGTATGTGAGAAGAACATCAATGAAATGACCCTGGCTGTTGTTAGTAAAAAGAACACACATGCAATGACACTGGTGGATCCATAGGTGGTATGCGAAAAGAGCACACATTTCAATGACTCTGGTTGTTATTGAAAAGAACACACATGAAATGACACTGGTGGATCCATAGGTGGATTGTGAAAAGAGCACACATGCAATGACTCCAGTTGTTGTTAGTGAAAAGAACACACCTGCAATGACACTGGTGGATCCATAGGTGGATTATGAAAAGAGCACACATGAAATGACACTGGTGGATCCATATGTGGTATGTGAAAAGAACACACATGGAATGACTGGTTGTTGTTAGTCAAAAGAACACACATGCAATGACACTGGTGGATCCATAGGTGGATTGTGAAAAGAGCACAAATGCAATGACATTTGAATGGTACTGGTGGATCCGTAGGCAGATTGTGAAAAGAGATTTTCCCTCTCCGTCTCTATCACAAATCTCACAAAATCCCAAACGTGTGGAGATCCCAAACATGTGCTCACTCTGCGTGCTATTCTCTGATTGGCTAACACAGATGTCACGCGGATCGTCTCCACCAACCGTTGATCCCATTTGATCCAACGGGAAGGATAACCCCTCCCTTCTCCACTTTCTTTATGCATGGTCAATCCGTGCCACCTCTCTATCCGTGCAACTGATACTTTACCCCCATAAACAAGTGAAAATCCATCCATCTGGTTAAAATAAATAAAATAAATGATCATATTTTAAAGAAGCCATCGTCTCCGTCTTCCGGTCCGTCCTCGTCTTCGTCAACACCACGGTCCCCGCCATCGCCGCCGTCGGTGCCCTCCTCTGACGACTCGACAACGCCCCCTTCCTCGAATAAGCGTGCTATCTCCTCATCGGAGTCCTCCTCCTCCTCCTCTTCGTAGTCCCACGGGTCCACGTCACTCTCCTCCGCTTCTGCCTCCAACTGATCGATTAACACCTCCTCGTTGGCCGAGTCGGACTCGTCCAAATAGCTATCTCCTCTCCTATTCCCAGTCTTCTTCTTGTTCCTCTTCTTGTCCGTAGTTGCCGGTGCAACACGCGTCCCCATCCTGGCTGCTACTTTGCGCTCGTCCGACGCTGTAGGAACCCCACGCTCCTTCTGCGCGGCCGGTATGAGCTTCGACGTCGTGGTGTCCTCGAGTGGCGATGTTGATGGATCCTAGCGCGGTCGGACATGACGTGCTGCCTCAGCAGGCGACTCACGAGCACGGACGATGCAACAAAGAGCCGGGGACGCAGGACGGTCAGTGGACAGCTTGGACCTGCCATTGCCACGGAGAGGGGGCGTCGTGCTCGAGGTAGTTGCTCCGAATGGTCGATGGCGGGTACATAGAGTGGGGTGCCGATCTGATCAAGGACGAGCAGCGGTTTCGTGCGCCGTGTCCACGCATGCATTTGTCAATTATCAAAAAAAAAAGAAGAAAGAAGTAATATCTCGCGTACTGAACATAATTTGATCACAACAAAAGTGGCACAGCGTATTCTAGACTCGTAAATATCCCGTGCGTGCCTGTCACGTGGAGTTCGACAGAGTTGGACGTGCTGGCGTGATCGTGCAGCAGTTGCGCGCGTCATTACCCCATCAACACGTGACACACGCACGCGGGATGTGCGCGCCGATTCCCGTGACGACCACCCGGCTCGCACTCCCCTTATTATATACTGGATTTTGAGCGGCGCCGAAGACCATTGAAGTGTCCGTCGCAATAAAGACAAGTCCCATCGATTCCCTACCCCTGCCTCCCTGGCTTCTTTGAGAAGGTAAACCATACATGGTGGTCTTGTATAATAGTACTAGTACTACTGGACCACGGCCTGTACTCTTACTCTTCTCCCACACTAATAATCACTATCTCCTTCCTCCTGCCGCCACCACACTCACCCTGCAAGCCATGGCTCCACTAAGGAGGGGTATAGGCCGGTCGACGATCCTCACGGAGAAAAGGGAGAGAAATCGCCGCGAGGCACTTCTTGCTCTACCAGCCGCTCAAGGCCACCCTCTCATCGAGGCCCAATCTCCCCTGACAATGGCGCCGAATGTTCTAGGAAGCGAGGTCTCCTTCCGGTACGGTCTCCTTATTCTACTTCTTCTCCATCTCCCTCTCCATCATGATCTTAATTAGCTTCTTCTTGTTTTTCTTCTTCTTCTGGATCTTCCTCTTCTACGTATTACAGGTCGGCCGTGGAGCCCGAATCCACCACGACAGAGGCGCTACATGACCCGTTCGGCCCCGTTCCATGTCTCAGCGAGGTAGCAAATGTCCACGCTATTATTTCTCCGAGTTATGATGTGGATTTCTTAGATGTTGTCCACCACGCATTGGTTTTTCTTCTTCTTTTGCGAGTTGTATTTGTTTTCATGAATATGACTGGATCTCTTGGTCTTTCCTTAATACTGTTATTCATAGATTCACTATCGTGGTCATGAATAGATCTCCAGGTCCATTTTTTAACAATGCGGCCAATAGATTCAACAGGGATTTTTTTGATCTGTATTAGTATTCACCTGGGACCTGGAGTGTAATTGTAGAATTCCTATTTCAATTAACATGAACGATGCAGCGATCAAAGGCCGAGTACTGTGAGAAGGTGGCCACGATCAGTTCCAAGATTGCCAACCAACATGAGCTTACACGCTCCCTCACCCAAGCTAATGAGAGCCTACGCAAGCAATTATCTGTGCAGAAGGAGATCTCGCTAGATTTTGCACGTGAGTTTGTTAGGTTGCAGAAAGTGCTCGACCGTAACTTGATCAGGCAAGAACAGGCCATCAAGATAATCAACGAGCTCACTGAGGAGAAGAAGAATCTCGTGGAAAGGTGCATTCTCCAGCAGGACAAAGTCAGCGAGGCACTCAGAGGACGCGTCGAGGAAACCAAGGCTACCATCCGAGCCTACCATGACAGGAACCGTTGCCTGGATGTAGTCAAGGATATGAAGGCGGACATGAGCAGAGGGATCACCGTACTCGAGGGTGTTCGGAAAGAGAACGAGGAGCTAAGGGCATGTCTGGAGGTGTATCGGAGCAATGCCCAAGTCTTATTCCCGTTAGCGGGGACACGAATACCAGTTCGTCCTCCTCTCCTTTTGTAATGTTTAGGGTTCAAGGAGCAATGCCCATGTCTGCTTCCCATTATAGGGTGCAATAAGAATCCTAGGGAAACTCCTTATCTATCTAGACATGTGTTGGTGTTCATGTTCATGAATGGACACCATGTTCTCTCTCCATTATGTATCTGGACATGGGTTTCTGCATTATGAGTTTGCCACTCTCCCACTACTATTTGGTGATATTGGGAAAAACCCATAGCACACTAAACTGCTGATAAATCTTATTTGTCTTCGAAATTGAAATTATGACAGTGCCACTAGTCGATTCATAAAATGTTGATTAGTCCTAGATTGCTTCTTCCTTAAAATTATGACAGTGCCACTAGTTGATTCAGTTAATTATGGAAACTAACCAGCTTGTCCCGGTGAACTGAACAAACCATACTATGTATTGTTGTTGTAGGGAAAGAGGCGAAAGATCGACCAGGACCTGGCGACCTGGCTAAATGACAAGATAGCAGTCCAAAGGGAGAAGCACAATTCCCATAAACTGGCCTTTGACCAACTGCGCGCTGAATTCGCGGTCCTTTCTGACAAGTGCCAGAAACTGAAGGAGTTAAACGCCGACTGGGCAAAGCTACACAGTGAAGGTCGTGCCTCGGCTAGGAAGCAGACGGAGATCATGAAAGGGATCTCGAAGGAAAATCATATGGCTACGGACAAAATTCTCCAATCCGTGACGGAGCGCTGGAACCTACAGCTGAAGCACGACATAGTACTGAAGGAGCTGGCCAATCTTAGGGAGGAAAATAGGCAGCTCCGGGCCAGGCTCGCTTGAACACAACATATGTCTATTTAGTACTGAACTGCCTGGTTTATCCTCTGAAGTGGTGATTTTGTAAGAGTGAACTTAACTCTATGCACGATATGTGTGTTCGTCTGAAATTAGTTTGCTCAAGGATTGAGTTTGGCTTAGTTTGGAAAGCGCAACTACAAGTCTTACAGTTAACTAGTTTCAGGCATTGGTACAACATAAATTATTCATCTCGAATTTCCTTTATCCTCTATAGTCTGTCCTTGTTCACCCTCGCGCGCCTTCTTCAGTTCCTTCAACAGATCCGCAATGCAGTACTCTAGCTTCTTATTGTCTTCCCTGAGCTGATCCCTCTCCTTTTCTGAATTATGAATCAGCAACCTGTGACTATCCTGAAGCTTCTTTGCAGTTCCAACAACCAAGCTCCCATCGATTCCGTCAGTTAGCTTTCACTGCAAATTCTCGATTTCTTGTTCCAGCTCCTTATTTCGTATCGACAGCTTGTAAAAATTTTCAGCTACATCACTTACATCAGTAAATCTCCCCGACCTTTCCAACTCATACATCTCCCATAACTGTGCCAAACATTTCTTAAGTGCATTTGGCCACTCAAGATCCACCCACTCTACTGCTTTACGCACCGGGCCAACCTAAAAACCCACACACTATAGTGCTATGAACATGCACGATACATTTTACTTCATGTCACAGTTGCACATAATGTAAACAAACCTGATTTGTACAGCCCAAAAACCTTCTCCCAGTGTCACTGCCTTCGAATGCAACATATCTCCTCAGTTTTAGCCCATGGTCACATGACACTTCTCCATCGAGATCTAGGCCCTCCCATTCGGAGTCGTAGATCGTCCTTGGTACCTATAGGTAAACGCAAAGCTGAAAACGAACACGATTGCATGCACATATGGAGCCTAGATCAAGAGATTTACCATTGCTTAACCCTAGCCCGAGAAAACAGAGGAACTCACATCATGGAAGGAATACTCGATGTCGGAGAGAAGGTCGTCGCTACCGGTCATCCTCGCTGTTCAAGGACATCATGGCGAATGCGATGGCAACAGCGATGGCGTCGGCGTCGGTGTTGGCGAGAGAGAGAGAGAGAGAGATAAACCCTTCTACCGCTGCAATGATGACTAAATTGGCATGTTACAATAGTTTAATGGATACCATGCCCTTTACCTGGATTACTGTCTCCTGCCTGATATGGATTCTCTTCACACATTCTCATTTCAAATATTAAACCTGCACTCCCTCCATCCCAATTTCATTGCCTAACGAAAACATACCAGTATATTACATCATCCAAAGAAACAAAATCATGTCAACAACAAGGTACTTATGCATCACTTATTGGTCCACCTCTATGCGTATACTGAACTTATCTAGATCAGCATTTATTGGTCCGTATTCTCTAGGAGCAGAAGCTCTGGCAGCAAGATCTCCAGCATTTGCATACATATCATTAATCATCACTTCAACTTTCACCTTAAGATCAGCTGCACAACACTCCCAAACCATCTGAAGCTCATGGGAGTGCTCAATTTGCTAATAGGTATCATTCATGTTGCGCCACACCAATTTTGTCCTCTGTCTAGAACCCCAGGGAATTCTAGCGGCAAGCATATCTACCAGCTGCAAAACAGACACAACCTCTTTGCAATTCACAAGCAGATGCACATCTTGCCCAAACACAACCCTCTCGCAACCAAAATCAAGCTCTATAGTGTACTACCGAACATGAACTGTGAACTCATATAGGTCCCTTGTATCAAAGATGTGCCTAATTTGATTAAAAAGGGGAACATTTCAGTTCATTCAATTCTATTATGCCGTAACTAATCTACTTGCAAGATAAGGCATAGATAATAAAAATTCACCTCTCGCTCTTCTCCCGGGTTCTTTTCT
The DNA here is from genome assembly GCA_023614405.1 of Avena insularis. NCBI lineage: Eukaryota > Viridiplantae > Streptophyta > Magnoliopsida > Poales > Poaceae > Avena > Avena insularis. Next base: position 404,178,147 of record CM042696.1, read on the forward strand.
TCGAGATCTGAGTGCTGCATTCGCCCACCGAAGCCGAACAATCCGCCACCGGCCTTGATTTTCTCTTCAACCCGCTGCTCGTAGGTACCTTGGGAGCACAATCCTTGCTGGCCTCCTTGCTAACCGGGGCTGAAGACCTCGCCGCAGCTACGCGTTGAGCCCCAGACTTGGGCCCTGACGGACCCTTTTCAGTCGGCGATGTAGCTACAACCTTCGCCTTGAAAGACATGCTGGGCCACCGCCGCCGGATTCAGTGTCGGGGGAGGGAGAAAAAAGGTCCTCCGCCGCCGGCAGATTTAGGGTCGGGGAAGGGAAGAAAAGGGACCGCCTCCTCCGCTGCAGCAAGATTCAGTGTCGAGATTTAGCAAAGTACAGTAATGGATTTTCCCCTACGACACGTGCAGGGTGGCTAAGAAGAGTGACCGGCGAAGGAGGGGCACATCAGGAACTAGTGCAACGGAATATCCTAACTTAACAGGCGCGATTTGAAAATATTGGATTTGGCCATCATTCACTCGAAAGATCCCTCTCAGCAATTGGCGCCCCAACTTTTCGAATCGCGGTGATAAAAATCAACTTGGGTACCGCGTTGCCTGTCCACACCAACTTTCGGGCCGCAAAATGATATTCTCTTCCTCAATGGGGCGAAAAAATCCCACTCCCGTTCTTCTTATGGCATCTTGGGGTATTTCAACATCTGCATCACAAACACCAACTTGCTCCGCACAGGAACCGTCATTTTCCTCGAACACCACACTACAAGATTCTACAACAGTTCTGGAGAGCTTATTGTAGACTCTATAAGTGTGGGATCCGGCACCATAACCAACAAAAATACCTTCTAGAGCCTTAGATTCAAACTTAGATAAACGAACTCCCTTGATAAGAAAGAAACACTTACACCAATACCCGAAAGTATGAGATGTTCGCTTGTTACCGTAAGTATTTCATACGGAGTCTTGTCCAAGATCTTATGAGGTATAATCGGTTGGATGAATGACAAGCAGTAGAGATTGCTTTAGCCCAGAAGTTATATGGAGATTTAAATTCGGCTAACATTGATCTTGCCATATCCATTAGAGTTCGATTCTTCCTCTCGGCTACACCATTTTGTTGAGGGGTGTACGCAGCGGAATATTGATGTCTTATCCCCTCTTCACTTAGGAACTCATTTAAGGTGTAGTTCTTGAACTCAGAGCCGTTATCACTTCTTATAGCTAGAATGGGTACGTTGTGTTGACGTTGAACCTCGTTGGCAAAGCCGATGACTGTTTGTTGAGTTTCACTCTTCAACTTGAAGAAATAAACCCAAGTGTATCTTGAGTAATCATCAACAATCACTAGACAATACTTCTTCCCACCGAGGCTTGCATGAGATGGAGGTCCGAAGAGGTCCACATGAAGGAGCTCCAAAATCCTTTTTGATGAGATAATAGTTTTCCTTCGATGAGGTGAGTCATGCATTTTCCCTTCAACACACGCCCTGCAAACACGATCTTTGGCAAAGGAGACATTTTCTTTTAGTCCAAGGATGTGGCCACCCTTGTGGAGACTTTGCAAAGTTCTCATATTGACGTGGGCTAGTCGGCGATGCCATAGAGAACCCGCATCAGCCTTTCCGAAAAGACACATCGGGCCTATAGTGGTTTTCCCCGAAAAGTCCACCACGTACAGGTCATTTTCGACATATCCCACAAAAGCGAATTTTAGAGACTTGCTCCACAAGAGTACCAACAAATCAACATCAATATAAACTGCAAATCCCATCATACCAAGGGCGCAAACAGAAAGTAAGTTGTACCCGAGGGTCTCAACAAGCATGATGTCCACGAGAGAGATATCGTGAGCCACCACAACTTTGCCAAGACCCAATACCTCAGATTTTGACTTGTCACCATAGGAGACGGTTATGTGATCATGGTTTGGCCGCATCTCCGTGATGATATCCTTGCTTCCGGTCATATGACTCGTGCAACCGCTATCGAGTACCCATTTAGAACCACCGGAAGCATAGCCCTACAAGAAAATTACTTCTTTGTTTTAGGTACCCATTTTTCAATGGCTCCTCTCATGTTAGTGACAAGGGTCTTGGGAACCCAAATAGACCAAGGAATGTAACAATCATAAGGGCCTACATAGCTAGCATAAACATCACCATAATAATCGCAATATAGTTCAAAGTTAGGATTGTTGACCCCTCCAAACCATCATAGTTAGTCTTGTCATTGGTAATGTTGCTAGTCTTTGGTTGAGCAGTCTTGCTCTTCTTCTTCTTCTTCTTATTGTTTTTCTTGCTCTTTGTCTTGGGAATGTAACCAAGACCTTCTTTACTATTGTTTGTCCTTTGCTTTCTCAGTATCTCATCAATAACTTCTTTACCTTTATGTTGAGAACTTCTTGCAAGGTCTTCTTTTCCATAGGATGTAGTGGAGATACTTGGCACATCATACCGTTTCAATTGAGTTTGGAGCTGGTCATGAGACTCATTTAAAGTAGAATGATTACTCTTCAATGCCTTGTGAGCACTTTCAAGATTATAAAACTTCTCCAAAAGTCTAGCATGAACAGCCCCAAAGTCAATCTTTTCTTTCTTTAGTTTCTTTACCTTGCTGGCAAGAGCATGGTCACGTTCTTTAATGAGCTGAGCCACAGCTTCTTCCTGTGACTCCTCAATGGATTCGAGTCTCTCTTCCAAAGACACTCGAGCTTCCTCTTCCTCTTCCAAGGCATTCTTCAAAGAGGCTATCTCCAAGGCATCTTCTCTTTCAATTCTGCCCGTTTCTTCAAGAAGATCTTCGGCTTGAGCAAGTTGACTCATAAGAGCATCAAAATGGAGTTTGTGCTCACATTGCAGGTTAGTGAAAAAGGTATCCAAAGCAATAACTTCTTCTTTCATTTTAAGACTATCATGATCATCCATATCCAAAATTATGTTAGTCTTAGGAAATGAAGAGCTAGAAGTTGATACCTCGGACCCTCTTGCCATTAGGCAAGTGGCGTTTTTGTTGATGACGTTCTCGTTTGGCGAGTCGAAGAGAGATGAAGGAGTCGATGTGGTGGCTATAGCAGCCACCTCGTGAGAACTAGCATCATCCTCTTCATCTTCACTTGCAGAGGAGTATTCTTCTTGTGCAACTAAGACGATCTTGGGTTGCTTCTTGAAAGGGCCATTCTTCTTAATAAATGGCTTCTTCTTACGTGCTTTAGATTTCTCTTTAAGAATGAGCCTATCACCATTGTCTTCTCTATTTTGATACGGACACTCAGCAACAAAGTGCATTCTATCTCCACAGTTGTAACAAGTTCTCAGTCTTGGGCCACTCTCTCTTCTTCCATTTGACCCGTTCTTGCGCTCGAGTTCCGACTTGGCCTTGGTGATCCTTCCAAAAGTTTCGCATAAAATGCCATGTACTCACCATGAGCACGTTTGACTTCATCGGGGCAGTCCATGGAGGCCCCCTCAAAAACTCTTTCATCTTCCCCTTGCTCCACAACATTGGCTTTGAGAGCCACATTGACACCCTTTTGCATTCCAATGGCCCGAGCACGGGCATCTTCAGCATTCTTTGCTGCCACTTTGAATGACGCCATTTCTTGCATGACTTCATTGGATGTAATTTGATGGTAGTTATGTCTACCTTACAGGCTCTTTAAGTCTGTTGGCTCGAAAGGCATTAAGGCACTAACATATTTCCTTTTTATCCATGCATCATCAATGTGAGTAGCCCCATGCTTTCTAAATGTTGTTGCGATGCCCTTGAGTCTTCTATACATGTCTTCATGATTTTCACCATCCAACATGTAGAATCCCTCAGCTTCATTACTAAGGGCATCATACCTGTTCCTTCTCATGCTTTCATTCCCAACAAAGAGATCCGTAAGAGCATCCCAAGCTTCTTTAGCTGTGTTGAGATGTTCAATGTGTGGCATGTCCTTGGGACCCACACCAAGCTGTATCATGTGGAGAGCAGTGGCATTTAATTGGCTGTCCACAACTTCTCTTCTTGTTAGGTTGGTTTGATCTCCAATATGAAGACCCTCTTCAATAATCCTCCAAAGTTCAATAGAGGAGCTGCAAACATGATATTTCATTAAGAATTGCCATTGATTGAAAGAGGATGCAGTGAGCTTGGGTGGATCACCCCTATTATTTATATGAGGATGAGGGATAGGTGGGTCGGGGGAATATACGTGGCAAACCTCACTATATTCCTCCTTACCACTTCCCTTCTTGGAGGTAGAACCATTAAGTTTTTCACCCTCCACATCATCATCCTTGGATCCGGTGTTAGCCTTTTCCTTAGATGATGGTGTGGCTGCCTCAGAGGAGGATGGAGATGGGGCTATGGATGATGTGAGACGAGCAATCATTTGATTCATCTCCTCCATCTTGGCCTCAAAGTATTTCAACAAGGTTGTTTCCAACGACTTGAGATCATCCATTATGACCTTATCCACAGCCTCATTCGCATCATCCTTGGTACCCATACAACTCTTAGGCGGTTAAGCCCGAATTAAGAGTCAGGGCTCTGATACCAATTGAAATGGATCGTATGGGCACCTAGAGGGGGGGGGGTGAATAGGTGCTACACCAAATTTTAATACTTTTTCAATTTTAGGCTTAGCACAAAGGGTAAATTCTATAGATAAACTATTAAGTGGAATTTCCCTATATGCAAACCTATCTACTAGCGAGTAAAGAGCGAGTGGAAGAGGCATGGGTAAACCGTAGTGAAGCACGTGGAGACACAAGATTTCTTTGATCATAGTTCCTTCCTTGTTAAGGGAAGTACGTTTGCGTTGGAGGGGTGGGCGGTACTAAGACCACCACGCCACAATAGGCCTCACCCTGTTCTCCGATGGATCCTGCCACCAAAGGCCTGATCCACCTTTCCACTATAGGTACCCTTCGAGGCACCGCTTTTACACAACTAACGGGCAACAACTCCACAAACAACTTGAGGCTCCCAAGTGACAACAAGATGCCACAAGAACAAAGTTATCAACATAATGAACAAGATCTAGGTATTGACAAGAATACTAGATCAGGGATTTCTCCAAGTGAATGGAGAGGAGTTGAAGCGCTTGATTCGATGATGATGATGAACTTCTCCTCCTTCAATTCCCCCAAAGATCAAGACCTTCGGGTGGTTGAAGTGGGATATCGACAATGAGAGATCTTGCACAATGTCTGGACAATTTCGAATGAATCAACAATTCTGAATGTTGGGGAAGAAGGTGTATTTATACCCCCTTCAGAAACCAGCCGTTGGACACTTTGGGGGCCGGATTATCCGGCCCAAGTGAGTGATGACCCACAAGTATTGGGGGTGTATCGCAGTATTTTCGATAAGTAAGAGTGTCGAACCCAACGAGGAGCATAAGGTGATGGTTAGTTGTATGGATTAGGAATTCTCTGCAAATACTTAGCAAACGGATTTTAGGGGCTTTCGATAAAGCAAGTAAGCAAAGTACGAGAAAATAAAAGACAGTAGGAATAAATGCAGAAAGTGGCCCAATCCTTTATGCAGCAAAGGACAAGCCGGTTGTATTTCTATAAATGACCAAACGTTCTCGAGGACACATGGGAAGATTGTCAAGTGCTTTTGCTTCATATTGTCGATTAATCTTCTTTAGCTTGCTAAGTGTTGTGTGGGTGAACCTATGCTAATGTACCGCCCCATCCAAGACTAATACATACTTGTGATTATACCCCTTGCAAACATCCGTAATACAAGAAAGTAATTAAGGTGGAAACCTAACCACAACTTTAAACTCTAAGACCCTTACGTCCCTTGTGCAATGGTTTCCTAACGGGGGTTTAGGTTTCTGTCACTCCGGCAACCCCTACGATTAGTAGCCAAATACATAATGCATTCCCCTAGGCCCATATAGGTGGAGTGTCATGTAGTCGACGTTCACATGACACCACTAGAAGAAGTACACCACAACTTAAATAACAATCTATTGAATCTTTCTCAACGCAACTCCACTACTAACAACAAGACTTCTCCCATGTCCTCAAGAACAAAACGAACTACTCACAAGACATCATATGGATCATGATCAGAGATGGAATAATGATGTATAACAATCTGAACATAAACAATAATTCAATGGTTCACTCAATAGCATCAACTACAAAGAGTAATCAACACCGGGAAAGTTTCCCCTATGAACTATGCAAGATTCAACGCAATTGTTATAGCAATATGGAGATGGTGATGAGGGTGCTGATGGTGATGATGGTGGTGATGGTGGTGATGATGATGATGATCCCGATGAAGTCCAACTTGATGGTGGTGTTGATGGCGATGATCTCCCCTCTCCGGGAAGGAATTCCCCCGGCAGAAATCTGTCTGCCGGAGAGATCTTTCTCTCTCGGTGTTTTTTCATTGCAGAGGCGGAATCTTTCTGTGGTCGCCTCGAGTCTTAGGGTTTCGTGGGAAGATATACGCCAGAGGGAGAGGATGGAGTGGGCCAGGGTGGCCACCACTCCTGTGCGCGCCTAGGCTCGCCGCCATGGGGTGGTGTGGGCCCCCTGTGGCCCACCTCCACTCCATCTTATGGCAAACTTAGCTCTTGGTCGAAGAATAGTTGAAAATTTGCTGGAGTTCACAAATAGCTGGTTTTTCAATGAAAGCTTTCAAAGTAGTAAACATCAAGATAAGAGCAATGTGCAAAGCAGGAACATAAGAAACATGATTGCATAAATCATCATATGAATGAATGAAACACATGTACTCAAAATACTTCCTGAGATAGAAGGGAATAGGTTTACTGACTCAACTACAAAGTAAAAGAAAGGCCCTTCGCAGAGGGAAGCAGGGATTGCAAGTCTCATAAAGAGCTCCCAAAAATTATGATACTTACTAGCTTTCATCTCTCATTGCCCCTATCATAGGCATCTTTAGGTGATTAAGGTTAAAGTGATCAAACATGAGGATATGCATTGACAAGTTATAAGTTGAGAATCTCATGTCCCTTGAATACGAGGGCCGCTCCTCATGCTACTCAAGTTTAGTCAACGGGGTAAGTTCTTGTCATCGTAAGCATATGTGTATCATTGAGAACCGCCAACGGGGTACCCCTTGCCCGATGATACGGAAGAATCCCCATATCAAAATGACAAGGCAGGCAGACAACAAGTATCCCAGCAATCTTCTTACTTACCATGGGAATATGGTGCTTTTTTCTCTCTTTCCTCTTTTCATAATATCTCTTTTTTTTCTTTCTTTTTTCTCAATCTCTATCTCTTTTTTTATAAGAAGAATGCTTCATAGATACTCGTTATGGTTACTAGCAGTTTCCACCATGTCAAGATGGATTAGACCAGCAGCCCGTGCTTTCTAACACACATGCATAACTCCATGGACTTACAAGCTCCCTTTCATTTCACACCGATTACATCCATAGACAAAAGAACATGATATCAACTTGGTACAAAGTACCAAAGGTAATGTTGAAAGCGCTCCCCATGACAAAGATGGTTCGCTTAATTCACAACTTACAAAGCGCAAGCATATACGCAACATAGGTGAGCACAATGGTTCAAGTTTATTAAATGCAAGAAAGTAAAGTGTGCCATCAAGTTCGTGAGATATTTAATAACTAATTTTCACATAAAAAGTTTAATTTGGGAGGTAGATAAAACAAGAATTTACTTGGAATAGCAATAATGCTACTAGGTAGGTATGGTGGACACAAATGGCAAAGGTTTTGGTTTAAAGGAGGTGGATGCACGAGAAGAATTCCCTCTCAGTACAAGTTTTTGGCTAGCAAGGCTGGGTAGCAAGTACAAGAGTTAAAGGAAACAACCAAACATACAAATGATAAATACAAACATGCAATCTTCCTTGGAAGCACAAAAGATCTTAACTAGAGAATACTAGACTTATGAGCAAATCAAGAAAGAAAGATGATGAAATTATTTTTCTTTTAGAGTACTTCTATCTTTTTCTTTTCAACTCTCAAAAAGGTGTTGCTACTAACCGGACCAGGTTTGCCAAAACCAACTAAATTAACTCAATGATCCCAAAGTGATACCAATACTAACAACAAGATTAATCATATAACCGCAAATTGAAAACTAACATAAGCTATGCAAAAGAGTGAATGATAGAACTTCTCATTAATATTCCATAACGGCAACTCACACCAAGGGATATACATCTAACGAGAGAGGGGACACTTCCATAATGCAAACCATACTACATAATAACTCCTCTATTCATGATATGACTATAGTAATAAGGTAAAAAGATAGAAGATAGTGATATGATACCGTGGCACTCCCCCAAGCTTGGAACAAACCAAGGGGATGCCAAACATGACGAATTACTCCTTAGGTGGTGGTGGTGTCTTCTCATCTTCGTCCGTCTTCCAGGGTAAAGGCTTCCCATCAACAAAGGACATCGTGGTTTCCAACATCCTGAAACTTGCAGCACTTATGCGCTTAAATCTAGCCTCATACTCACAGCTTTGATTTTGAACGCCATAGAACTATGCTTGCAGCTTGTTAGTTGTTCATGGAGTGAAAGGACTTCTTCTTTGAGTTCAGCAGTCTCCTTTTGGTGTTTGGTGATGAGTTCGGAGCAAATCTTATGGATGATATCCACTTCAAGGCCCGCCATCTTCCTGCATTAAAGACTTCGCCCAAGTGCTTCCATCCTGTCCTCCAGACTTCCTTTACCTTGAGGGCTTTGAACCTCTTTAATCCGGACCTCCCCACCTTCGACCAACAACTCCTTGGATGAATCTTCAATTCTCTCATGTATGGGTTGATGATATCTTCTAAGGAATCTCCCTTGGATGATCCAGAGGAAGACATTGTGTCTCCAAATCTGGGATTCTACCCGCGTAAAACAGATCGAAACAAAAACACGACGAAAACACGATATACAAACCTCGGGGGGTCCGGGAGGGTATATATTACAAAGTTTCATATCAAAAGGAAGGTACGGGAAGAAAACGAGTCGGAGTTGGAGTCCTGGGTGGCCTCACCACCTGGTGGCGCGGCCAGGGGTGGGCCCGCGCCATGGGGTGGTGTGGGCCACCCTGGCTCCGTTTCCATCCTTTTTCGCTTCGTAGCTTTCCTTATTGACAGAAAACTGCAAAAATATAGTTGGATTGTATTTTCGCGGAACTTTTCTTACCAGAACTGTTACCTAGTTGGAAACGGACTCGCAGTCTCGAATTTGGTATTTAGTGGATCCTTCCGAGTCATCACTTGAATCATCAATATCTTCATCTTCATACACTTATTACTTGAGTCATAAAACCCTTCTTCCTTATTACACCATTATCTCCACTTCCGAAATTTCTTTCACACAAAACTTCACACAGTTCTCATTAGCAACATTGGTATATATGAAGTGATAAAACCTTTTGAGTTCAACTTCAACTGAAAACCAACAAAACAAAAGCTACTGTAGCAACTCCTTCCGAAAAGCCAAAAAGAATTCAAAAAGGAAATCGAATAAAGAAGCAAATGCAAGATTGGCAAAATTTGTCAAAACAGACCAGCAGGTAAAGATCAATTTTTTCGAAAATCTTCTGTTGCTCCAATCAAAAAGTGCAAAACTAACGAAAGTTAAATAACAACCTGGGACAGAGGCAAAAAATACAGCTCAATCCGACATACAGAGATCTCTCACGAATGTTTACGGTGAAGGTAAAATCTCTTTCGGGACAAAGAACTCCCCAAATCTTATTTCTATCTCATTAGAGGTTGATCTTGACACAAAAACCAAACAAAACGGATAAGGGGCGGTTATTACCAAAGTAATAACTTCCATGACTCAAAGAAACACAAACAAACTGAAAGCAAAAACAAATTGGGTTGTCTCCCATAAAGCTCTTTCTTTATAGCCATTAAGATGGGCGTGATAATTTTGAAGAAGCTCTCATAGGGATATAAATTGAAGCGAAAGAGAGCATTAAGAAGCAAAAACACCCACACATTTAAGTCTAACCCACTTCCTATGCAAGGGGATTTTGTAAACAAACAATTTATTGAAACCAAAGGCAACTTGCATAAGAAGGCAAAAGAAACGCAACATAAAAACTTTCAGCATAAAACGAGGAAACTTGATATTATTAAGATGCATAAGAACACTTTTCCCTCTCTCATAGTAGCTTTCACTATCATGCATAAACTTAACAATATAGCTATCACAAGGACTATCATAGCAATGATCACTTATTCTAACAGAAAACACGGGAATACTAGCTCTCATAACACTACTTTGTGAAACAATATTAGAGGTATCCTTACAAAGGATAGTGTCCTCTTTTCATATTTAGTGACAAAGTCTTTCACACTTGCTATTATAGGTTCATCAACCATTTGTTTATCGGGTTCAACATCTTTATTCATACTTTCATCTACCATACTAGCTATCATATAATGTTCCTTTACCTTAACTGGAAAAGGCATTTTCTCAATATAAGGTTTAGGTAAAACATGATTAGCAGTATAAACTTCAGTATTTCTCGCAGGAACACTCTTAGCAATATCTTTATAAGGTTCATGATACTTATTACACTTCTTTTTAGGCACTTCAATATAAGAAGCAAAAGCCTTAAAATAAGAAGCAATAGCTTGAGAGTCTACACCATAAGCATTTTTAATATTTTGAAAGTCATCAGTTCCCATAAAAGATTCAACGCATTCATAATCATAATTTATACCTGACTTTCTACCTTTGTCATTCTCCCAAGCTTCAGCACTGTCTTGAATACGATCCAGAAGGTCCCATTTAGCTTCTTCTTCCATACGAGTGAATGATCCAGCACAAGAAGCATCCAATAAATCCTTATCATTTAGAGGGAGCCTTGCATAAAAGTTGTTGATAATAATATTGTTGGGGAGCTCATGAATGGGACATTTGAGCATTAGTAACTTCAATCTCCCCCAAGCTTGAGCTGTACTCCCTCCATCAAGAGGACAAAAGTTGTAAATTTGATTCCGATCTTTATGAATCTCACTAGGAGGATAAAACTTTGAATAAAAGAGAGGCACTATTTCCTCCCATTCCAGAGCTTGACCATTCTTCAGCAGCTTATACCATTCCTCAGCTCTTCTTTTCAGTGATAATGAGAATAACTTCTTCTTAACTTGATCTGTAGTAATACCTGTACACTTTAACAACCCGCATAATTCGTGTATAAAGAGTAAATGATCACCGGGATGGACAGTCCATCCCCAACATAGTAGTTATCCATAACATGATCAATAATTCTTGTAGGTATTTTGAAAACATCATTCTCAGCAGGTGGTGGCTTATCTACTACCTTAGCAGTGGTAGTAGCATTACCAAATAAGAAACTCAGCGAATTATCCATAACAAAAATAAAGCAACTAGCAGAAGTAAACAATACTCACAGTAGAAGTTTCCTTTACCAGTTCCACTCTCCAATAGCGCTTCACTCCCCGGCAATGGCGCAAGAAAATAGTCTTGATGACCCACAAGTATAGGGGGTGTATCGCAGTATTTTCGATAAGTAAGAGTGTCGAACCCAACGAGGAGCAGAAGGTGTTGGCTAGTGGTATGGATCAGGAATTCTCTGCAAATACTTAGCAAACATATTTTTAGGGGTTTTCGATAAAGCAAGTAAGCAAAGTACGAGTAAATAAAAGACAGTAGGAATAAATGCAGCAAGTGTCCCGATCCTTTATGCAGCAAAGGACAAGCCGGATGTATTTCTATAGATGACCAAACGTTCTCGAGGACACATGGGAAGACTGTCAAGTTCTTTCACTTCATATAGTCGATTAATCTTCTTTAGCTTGCTAAGTGTTGTGTGGGTGAACCTGTGCTAATGTACCGCCCCATCCAAGACTAATACATACTTGTGATTATACCCCTTGCAAACATCCGAAAGTACAAGAAAGTAATTAAGGTGGAAACCTAACCACAGCTTTAAACTCTAAGACCCTTACGTCCCTTGTGCAATGGTTTCCTAACGGGGGTTTAGGTTTCACATCCGCAACAACCCCTACGATTAGTAGCCAAATACACAATGCATTCCCCTAGGCCCATATAGGTGAAGTGTCATGTAGTCGACGTTCACATGACACCACTAGAAGAAGTACACCACAACTTAAATAACAATCTATTGAATCTTTCTCAATGCAACTCCACTACTAACAACAAGACTTCTACCATGTCCTCAAGAACAAAACAAACTACTCACAAGACATCATATGGATCATGATCAGAGATGGAATAATGATGTATAACAATCTGAACATAAACAATAATTCAATGGTTCACTCAATAGCATCAACTACAAAGAGTAATCAACACCGGGAAAGTTTCCCCTATGAACTATGCAAGATTCAACGCAATTGTTACAGCAATATGAAGGTGATGATCCCGATGAAGTCCAGCTTGATGGTGGTGTTGATGGCGACGATCTCCCCTCCCCGGGAAGGAATTCTCCCGGCAGAAATTTGTCTGCTGGAGAGATCTTTCTCTCTCGGTGTTGTCCGTGCAGAGGGCGGAATCTTCGTGGTCGCCCCGAGTCTTAGTGTTTCGTGGGGATGATATATGCCGAGGGAGAGGTCGGAGGGGCCAGGTGGCCACACCACTCCGAGGCGCGGCCTAGGCCTGCCCGCGCCATGGGGTGGTGTGGGCCCCCTGTGGCCCACCTCCACTCCATCTTTTGGCATCCTGAGTCTTCTAAAAAATAAGATTTTCGGTATATTTTCCCGGATTTTCTGATCTTCGCGAATTTTGCCTCCAAACATCACCTTTTCCATCAGAATCATGACTGCAGCGGTCCATGCTCCAAAAGTCATCAACCATGCAAAAATAGATGAAATAACATAAGTATCACCTCTCAATACGAAATATATCAATGAATAATAGTGAATTAAGACATAGAATAGTGATGCAAAATTGACGTATCAGTCAGGGTCGGATTATCCGGCCTGGGGAAAACTCCGCCCCAGACTCGGAATATCCGGCAGATAATCCGCCCCCTATGTGAGCGTCGTGCCGAGCTTGCCCTTGATCAACTTCTAGGGGCCGGATTATCCGGTCCTATGTGAAGGCCGGATTATCCGGCCTGGGGAGGAAAAATCGCCCCAGTTCGGATTTTCTGGGAGAAAATCCGACCGGATACCGAGCGACGTGCCTTGTCTCCTTTTGCTCAAAAACTGGGAGCCGGATTATCCGGCTTATGCGACTGCCGGATTATCCGGCCTGGGGAGAAAAAACCACCAAGTTCGGATTTTCCGGGAGAAAATCCGACCGGGTACTGAGCGACGCGCCTTGGCTCCCTTTGAGCAATGAGGTAGGCCGGATTATCCGGCCCTTGGTGGGGCGGATTATCCGGCCCCCTCAAATCTACCTACACACTTAGCGCACACGAATAGTCTCCACACATTGTTATCTAACACGCAAAACATAGGAAAACATGAAATGTTCTTTCAGTGCTGCCGCCCTAGGCCTCGTCGAGCTAACACCCGCGACGGAGTGACTGGTAGTGCTACCGCTGGGCCTCGTCGCCTCATGTATTCTCCGACAACAAGGAGCTCCTTCGTGTCCGCTCGTAGGTACCCCTGCTCGGCATACTTGGTCGACAGTGAGGAATCTGAAATTTCCATTACGATAGGTTCAGACTTAAGATAGGTGTACACGTATTGCAAAATTGCTAACTATGTTTATACTTTATTGTTAGTGGCCACGTATATATGTGGACAATATGAGAATTTTTTGGTGGATTGGCTATCACAATGTCATGTTACAATCCCAACGCCACTCCCAGGATTTGATCAAGGATTTGAACGCATCCATGGTAATTACCCTATTCCTAGGATTGCCATTTTACCTTTTGAAGTTATGTTTGAGTGGCAGAACAATTAGGTATCTTAATCCCTTGATAAAAAGGTTCACCAGCCTTATTCTGTGCTCAAAGAACAACTTCACTATTTACAATTTTAGTTTTCCAGTGATTTCGATTCTTAAATGGCCATGTGAGCATACTGAAAAACTCCATGTTTGATTATTTTAGAAAACTGAAAATAAGAGGATTTGAAGATTGGGAACAAATTAACAATACAAATGGTCATTATGAAGCAAAATCGGCGAACTATTCTTAAAGGGTAATCTTCTATTTACTCTCTACTATAACTTGAAAGGGTGTTGGGGTGTTGCTTATATCCTGGAATATTTTTAGTTTGTGGAATAATTTTATGCAGTATGTTGTTCTTTGATTTCTTGAATTCTAGGCATACTAGCTTGGTGAATTAATTCTCCCCGCAGGAGGTTTACTACTACCTGTTCAGACCATTTCTTTAGCACATGTGTACCAGGTGTGACACATTCAGGTCTGTAGAGCAAGATAGAAGCATGAATTATACTACATTTACTCTTCAACAAAGTGCATTTGCAATAGAGATAGATCTATTATCTCTGACTTTTTGTAATTCAGGTTTATATATGGCTTGCTAGATTGATGGGAGCAGATTATATGGTTGACATCTTCACACTTGTCGGTATAGTAAATTGTGTTCAGTCAAACTGACCAATGGACAATATGTGTTCAGTCAATTATGCAGAACTTGTTGGTATAGTCAATTGTTGTTTGTCAAGTTAATTTCATTTTAGGCTTCCATGCTTTAATCAGCAGACTATGCTAGTTAATTTCCCAGGATTATGTAGCAATTACTTGTGATTAGAATTATTAGATGCAGCTCTGCTTTAATTGATTTTTATGGAGAATGTTATAGCAACAGATGGGCCATGAATGGAGCAATCACCATACATTTTGTACCCACAAGGTGTGAATCCATTTTACAAGTTATGGTGTTGTATGTTTGCTAGAATATGTTGTTTAACTCCCCTTCTATCTGTATGCAGGAAGTGAATGCACTAAAGGAGAAAGGGTTCCCAAAAGTATAGTTCCCTGATGTACGAAGCTCCCCTGAGCTATGATATTGGTGACATTCGACCAGCATGAGGCGCCAAGAAATTATCTTCTGCATGCTCAAACTTGAGGAGACAACAAACAATTTTAATTCTTCTGCATCATTGTATCTATAGATGTGTTGTTAACCATGTAAATTGTTTCTTCTCCTGCAGTGCACGAAGAATACTACACCACCAGAATTTTATTAATTTCATGGCAAGTCTGAATATAGACCTTTTTACCTCAAGAGGACTTTGATATTGTAAGATGCAATTCACCATCATCGCCCTTTTCACGAGGTAATTCTTTTCATTTGACTTCAAATAGTAGTGAGAGGGATTCCAAAAGGCCAGCAAGGTTTTCCAATTGAGTAATAGCAACTATATATCTGAAGATGTGACTTAATTTTCAGTGAACATGTGGGTTTAATAATTACTTTAATGTAGTGCCGTTCACTGGAGTGTCTTTAGCCAGCTAATGCTTAGCCCCAAAGCTTGGTTCCCATAGCTTGGACATATAACTAAGGTAAATATTTGTGTGTGATTTTCATGATAACTATTAATGAGGTGCCGTTCACTGGAGTACCTTTTCTATTCTTTTGTTCTTTCTGGATGCTGAGTTAGTGAGAGTGTGACACTATGTTATTTGAGTATGGCGTCAGTTTTTACTTTTAACCGATATAGGTCACTGGTCTATACCCCATATCCATGTTACTGAGAGCATCTTACATTATTATCCGTATATCTGTAGCATTTTTTTGAACAATTAGATACATATATCTGTAGCATTGTCTATGAAAAACACCACCAGGAACTTTTTATTGCAATCGTTCCATGTATGTTGTTATCTAGCTTGTATTTTAGAATAGCTAACACATGTATCTCTATTTATTCAGAGCAGTGATATATTCTTGGGATGCATCCCTCTCGGTTTAAATCATCTAAACAAGTGTCACTCCTTATGTTTGCATGTCCGCCTAATCGAGGCATGCAGATGAACAAAGCGGTAGAAGTATCATGATGCAAGAGAAAACAGAGGAGGAAGAATAGCAAGAATGTCAATCAAATCTTCTGTCCAAAAAGCACACAGTCTAACTATATACAGTGAGTCTTCTATTTGCAAGAAGGCATGGTAAGAAAGAAAATGGACTCAAGTGGAAATAAAAACATCAATCGAATTTTCTGAACGCCATTTGCCTATATCACAACGTGATTGCAATGTGCATGTGGCCAGCGGAGAGGAACTCGGGCGGCGGGGGCTGATTCTATGTTCCGGTGGCGGCCTGGTTAAGCCGTATTCCGAGCATCGAGGGTCGCTGGGAGGGGATCATCATCCAAGTGGACGGCGCGTCGGCATCCAGGCATGGCACACAGGTGCGGGCGTTGGTGTCCAGACACGCGACGCGGGCACGCCGCCAGGCACAACATGGGTGAGGGCGTCGCTCAGGTTGAAGGCGAGGGCCATCCAGGTCTAGGTTGAAGGCGAGGGCCATCCAGGCACGCAACGCTTGCAAGGCCATCATCCATGAACACGGCACAGAGGGTGTCGTATAATGGTGGATCTCGGCAATGGCATTGTACTGAGTCGTTCGTGGTGGTGCCGAGATTACCGTGATCAGTATTCTTGTTTCCTTTCTTGGCTGATCATTTTTTTTAAACCAGCTACGCGTGGGGCGTTTGTATTTTGCTGTACTGGAATGAGTAGCCCCGTCCGACGTTGTAAAATGCTAAATGCACACGGAGACCTGATTAGTGGGCCTAAGGGTGTGGTTTTTAGTCCTGTCGTGTGCTGTTTGTGGGGTACGCGTAGAAAAGTTCTTGTTTGCCCCTTTATAAGTAGTAGAGATAGACTCCATGTGTGCCAAACCATGGGGTTCCGAAAGCCCAAAGAGCCCCAGAAATATGTAACTGCCACATGGGAATAGTGAACTAGTGTGACAGAAGTTGCAGCACCACACATCGACTGGAGTGTAAGTGTCATGTGGATCATAAAGGTGTGGTTTTGAGATTAAAACATGCATGTATCTCTAGATACTACATTTTGTCAAACCATGGTGGTCTGAAAGCACAAAGAGCCCCTAGAATATGCAATTGCCACATGCGAATGGTGAACAAGTGTGACAGAAGTTGCATCACCACACCCATTGGAGTGTGTGTGGTCATGTGTGGATCATCAATATGTGGTTTAATAATATGCATTGATCTCGAGAGACTCCATGTGTGTCAAACCATGGTGGTCAGAAAGCCCAAAGAGCCCCTAGAATATGCAACTGACACATGGGAATGGTGAACCAATGTGATAGACGTTGCATCACCACACCCACTGGAGCGTGTGTGGTCATGTGTAGATCATCAAGCTTTGGTTTTGAGAATTACTTCTGTACTGATCTCTAGAGACTCCATGTGTATCAAACCATGGTGGTCAAACCCCAAAGAGCCCCTCGAATATACAACGCCACATGGGAATGGTGAACCAGGTGATGTATGCTTGCATCACCAAACCCATTGGAGTGTGTGTGGTCATATATCAAGGTATGGTTTTGAGAATAACACATGCATTGATCTCTAGAGACTCCATGTGTGTCAAACCATGGTGGTTAGAATGCCCAAAGAACCCATGGAATTTGCAACTGCCACATGGGAAGGGTGAACCACAGGACAGAGTTACATCACCACACACAGTAGAGTGTGTGTGGTCATGTGGATCATCAAGGTGTGATTTTGAGAATAACACATGCATTGATCTCTAGAAACTCCTTGTGGTTTAAACCATGCTCCTTAGGAAGCCCAAGAGCCTGAATATGCAATCGCCACATGGGAATGGTGAACCAGTGTGACATAAGTTGCATCACCACACCCACTGGAGTGTGTGCCGTAATGTGTGGATCATCAAGGTGTGGTTGGAGAATAACACATGTATTTATATCTAGATACTCCATGTGTGTCAAATCATGGTGGTCAGAAAGCCTAAAGAACCCCTAGAATATGCAACTGCCACATGGGAATGGTGAACAAGTGTGATAGAAGTTGCATCACCACACCCGCTAGAGAGTGTGTGTGTGGTCATCTATGGATCATCAATATGTGGTTTTAAGAATAACACATGCATTAAGACTCCATGTGTGTCAAACCATGGTGGTCAGAAAGCCCAAAAAGCCCCTAAAATATGCAACTGCCACATGGGAATGGCGAACCAGTGTGACAGAAGTTGCATCACCGCACACCCACTGGAGTGTGTGTGGTGGTCATGTGGATCATCAAGGTGTGGTTTTGCGAATAACAAATGAATTTATCTCTAGATACTCCATGTGTGTCAAACCATGGTGCTCACAAAGCCCAAAGAGCCCCTGAAATATGCAACTACCACATGGGAATAGTGAACCAGTGTCACAGAAGTTGCATCACCACACCCACTAGAGTGTGTGTGGTCATGTGTGGATCATCAAGGTGTGGTTTTGAGAATAACACATGTATTAATATCTAGAGAATACATGTGTGTAAAACCATGGGGTTCAGAAAGCCCAAAGAGCCCCTGAAATATTCAACTGTCAAATGGGAATGGTGAACCAGTGTGACAGAAGTTGCATCACCACACACCCACCGGAGTGTGTGTGCTCATGTGGATCATCAAGGTGTGGTTTTGAGAATAACACATGAAATTCATCTCTAGAGACTCCATGTGTGTCAAACCATGGTTCTCAGAAAGCCCAAAGATCCCCTGAAATATGCATCTGCCACATGGGAATGGTGAACCAGTGTGACAGAAGTTGCATCACCACACCCACTTGAGTGTGTGTGGTAATGTGTGGATCATCAAGGTATGGTTTTGAGAATAACACATGCATTGATATCTAGAGAAATAATGTGTGTCAAATCATGATGGTTAGAATTCCTAAAGAGCCCCTAGAATATGCAACTACCACATGGGAATGGTGAACCAGTGTGACAAAAGTTGCATCACCACACACCGACTAGAGTATGTGTGCTCATTTGGATAATCAAGGTGTGGTTTTGACAATAACACATGCATTTATCTCTAGAGACTCCATGTGTGTAAAACCATGGTGGTTAGGAATCCCAAAGAGTCCCTGGAATATGCAACTGCCACATGGGAATGGTGAACCAGTGTGATAGAAGTTGCATCACCACACCCACTAGATTGTGCGCGGTCATGTGTGGATAATAAAGGTGTGGTTTTGAGAATAACACATGCATTTATCTATAGATACTCCATTTTTGTCAAACCATGGTTGTCAGAAAGCCCAAATAGCCCCTAGAATATGCAATTCCACATGCGAATGGTGAACTAGTGTGACAGAAGTTGCATCACCAAACCCACTGGAGTGCGTGTGGTCATGTGTGGATCATCAATACGTGGTTTCAATAATAACACATGCATTGATCTCTAGAGACTCCATGTGTGTCAAACCATGGTGGTCAGAAAGCCCAAAGAGCCCCTAGAATATGCAACTGCCACATGGGAATGGTGAACAAATGTGATAGAAGTTGTATCACCACACCCACTGGAGTGTGTGTGGTCATGTGTGGATCATCAAGATTTAGTTTTGAGAATTACTTATGTATTGATCTCTAGATACTCCATGTGTGGCAAACCACGGTGGTCAGAAACCCAAAGAGCCCTTGGAATGCAACTACCACATGGGAATGGTGAACCAAAGCAGATGAAGTTGCATCACCATACGCACTAGAGTGTGTGCGGTCATGTGTGGATCATAAAGGTGTGGTTTTGAGAATAACACATGAATTTATCTCTAGATACGCAACGTGTATCAAACCTCGGTGGTCAGAAAGCCCAAAGAGCCCCTAGAATATGCAATTGCCACATGCGAATGGTGAACCAGTGTGACAGAAGTTGCATCACCACACCCATTGGAGTGTGTGTGGTCTTGTGTGGATCATCAATATGTGGTTTTAATAATAACACATGCATTGATCTCTAGAGACTCCATGTGTGTCAAACCATGGTGGTGAGAAAGCCCAAAGAGCCCTTAAAATATGCAACTGCCACATGGGAATGGTGAACCAGTGTGATAGAAGTTGCATCTCCACACCCACTAGAGTGTGTGTGGGGCCTGTTCGTCTGCGGTATGAAAATTCGCAGGCAGCGCATGGCAGTACCTAAGTTGCCTGAAATTGCCGCATTTCGAAATGTTGGGCCACCAACTACCGAGAGGGGCCATTTCGATGCAAACTCATCTCACCCCTACCAAATTCAAACATTCCGTGAAACTGCCCTGTGAAGTAGACGGTCGGGACCCTGATGTCTGTCATGTGTCAGTGACACAAGCGCCAACGCGACAACTTCTTAGGCAATCAAGTAACTAAGTGGATTAGATGCGTGGACCAATTTCACAAATCCATTCCCACCTTTCCCCTAGCACCCGCAGAGTCAGAATCCACCCTCCATGCAGGACGATCCCTTCGGACATTTGACTTCCGGCCAAGTTGTCGCTACTAGTCGCTGATCCCGAGCTCCAATGGCGCATGTCGTATTCGCCGTTGCGAGGATCTAGCCCGCCTCCGCTGCCGACGAGCCGAGCAGCTCGGAGGATGGCAGATCCTACTACCAAGGAAGAAGAAGTACTGGCCACAAGCGGGT
Organism: Avena insularis; assembly: GCA_023614405.1. Taxonomy (NCBI): domain Eukaryota; kingdom Viridiplantae; phylum Streptophyta; class Magnoliopsida; order Poales; family Poaceae; genus Avena; species Avena insularis. The sequence continues at coordinate 404,198,685 of CM042696.1, forward strand.
CATCTACCCTTCTCTTTGTTATTCGCACTAATTATAACTGCTAGCTGGCTACTGAACCTAAAATTGTTTGTTAGCCCAACATTGAAAAACATATTTTGTCCATAGTTTTCTGTCAAGTGGGATCTCCGTGCACCACCCTTACCTGGTTACGGTAGTCCTCTTGTACGACTCTAAGGGCAAGTGGTATGGACACCATTGTATCACGATAGAAGAAGTACGCGCAGATCTGCACTATATCCGTATGGTTGCTGCTTCACGTAATCATGATGAATTATGGTCAAGCGCATCGCAAAGTTTAGATTGATGGATGAACGGACTCATGGTTCCTCTAACGGTGATGTCACTAGTTGGGTTGATGAAAAGTTATGCTCGCTTGCATGTTTGAGCTGAATTGTGATGTAATCGATGTGGAAGTCACGAATCGAGTCGCCTTCTATTCTTGGACAGGGTGGTGTCGAACCCAATTAGCTCCTCGGTAAGCAAAAAGTCTCTTGGGGTTCGTGATGTTTGTGTTGAATTGTAATTTTGTTTTATTTACTCAGAGATATTGGGCAGTTATGCAATAGTCCTGCTTTTTGACAGAAGCGCCGCAAGGTTAGAAACATGACTGCCTGGTCATTTTCGGTGCCCATTTTCTCGCTGTTCAAGAAATTAAAACGAGTGGGAAGATGATGTCGATACGATTCTGGTGCCCATTGTCCCGGCGATGCAGAGTACGTGAAGCTAAGAAAATTGGCACCGGCGAAGAGGAAGAAGGCAGAAATGAAGAAGCCAAGGATTTGAAGGCTTAGCACCTAAGGTGCGGAAGAAGGCTGCTGGCAATGAAGATGCATAGTAATGTGTTGAACTTTAAACTATATATGTAATATCGTTAAATTCAATAGCTCTGTGTGTGGCACTTGCTGGATTTAAATAATCTACCCACGCTCTCCGAGTAAAATGTACCGCGACTTAGGGTTTGGAAACGCCCGAGTCAGTAGTTGACATGGGTATACCCTATAGGTACTCGAGCTTGGTATATACAGCCTGAATACAGTGGAAGCCCACGGTGTTGCCAAGGCCCAAATGGAGAACCCGAGTAACCTACGGACTCTCGATTGCTTGCGGAACAAGAAGAAGCTAAAGATAGAAAATTAAAGGGAAACGCTAACCTGTAACCGACTCGACCTGCTACCCGAGACCTAGACTATCTATATAAAGGCTAGGAGGGGGCGGCGAGGAGGATACACGTAACCCTAGTTTCCACAACCCTCGCCAGATTGCATCTGCGCACCATTGTAATCTTCGATTCCTTTGTTAATTCCACGAGTAGATAAGCAGGAGTAGGGACCTCTACGAGGCCTGAACCTGGGTAAACCTCGCGTCCCTGTGTGCTTCTTTGCTAGCCGATTGATGCTTCCAGTGCTCCCTCCTTATCCAAAACCCTAGTCCATACCAATGGGCATTGATGAGTTAAACCTCGCCAATTGGCGCCTGCCTATGGGAATTGGGAGGGCTGATGTTATGCTTCTTCGCCCCATCAATCGCGATCTACAACTCCGCAACGCGGAGATTCGCCACTCTTTCGCTCGACTTCACCGTCCACACGCCGGCCACTTGCCCAGCTTTCGAGTCCGTGGACGATGGAATTAGCATGGTGATCGGGAGTTTCCTCTTCCAAGTTGGTCAAAATGGCACGCTTCGCATGCCTAAACAGCCGACAACACCATCGATTGCTCCCGCATCATGGTTTCCTCCACCGATCTGCACCCTCAGTGAGCTCAATACCTCGACAATAAGAATACGGATAAATGGCTGCCGCGAATCCGATCCGGGTGATCTAGCAATCAAGATGGAGCCTACGGTTCGATCTGAAAGTTGAGGGAGCAGAAGCTTCCCCAACCACTTGATGTGCGCCGTCATCAACACTGGCGACTCCTCCACCAATCGCGACAACACGGGCAACGGGGGCAATGGAACCGACCCACCAAACGGTGGCATACCTAATGGTGGCTTACCCAATGGCAGCCCCACAAATGGTGCCCCCGTCAACAACGGAGGGGCAGCCAAACTCCCTACCATGGTGAACGAGCAAACTGGTGAACACGTCGTGATCAGGCTCAACGATCTCGAGTGGGCCCGCTCCCGAGAAGCTCTACGAGGCCACCCTCTGCCCTTCGGCTCCCTGCAAGAACTGCTGATGGGCTACCATTGGCTCCTTAAGGAGGAATACAAATGCCAACTGCATACACTCACGCAACTCGAGGCGTGTAAAAAGGCGGCAGACGAGTCGAGCCTCCGACGAGCTGGGCTCTCCTCCCACGGAGGATCCTCCTCCAAGTGCAACGAGTACATCGCTAACAAGAGGCGATCTCGACTGGACCACCTCACTGAACAAGAGCGTGTAGAATCCACAAAGGTCCTCGACTTCGGCTCCATGATGGTGGATACGCGTGGCAACGTGCTTCCAAAAACACCGCAAGATGCGGGAACGGCAGCCACCATGTACCTCCCCAACAACCAGCCACCGAGATCCTCGTCGCCATGCACCGATCTACGATCGCAGGCTTGGGGTTAATCGAGGCCGCTCTCGACAAAGAGCCAACGCTGGAGCCAAAGAAAAACAAGGGTCTGGCAAAACGCTATTCCTCACCCTCATCCAGCGACAACAGTCACGATCTGTCTCGACGTCGCCGCTCATGGCGACACGACCACGACTATGATGCACGTGATGACATCACGGAGTGCAAGATCGACAAGTCAAGGGCGCGACACCCCCGATCGACTGACTCAGAAGACGAAGACGTGGAGCTTTGTGGTGCCATATGCTTTAGCAGGGCCATCGGGCAAAAGCGAATGCCCAAAGGGTTCAAGCTCCCATGAGAGAACCCAAAGTTTGACGGCCTACAAGACCCGAAAATCTGGTTGGAGGACCACATCTCCTCCGTCAGGCTCAATGGTGGGAGTCGAAGCACGACCATGCAATGCCTGCAGCTACAGCTACAGGGCGCCGCCCGATCATGGCTCAACAACCTCCCACGCAGATCCATTCGCAGCTGGGAAGAGCTGGTCTACAGCTTTGTGCGCAACTTCAAGGGCACCTACAAAAGGCCCGGGTCAATTGAAGAACTGAGGTGCTGCCAGCAAAGGTCGGGCGGATCTCTATGCTCATACATCCAGAGGTGGTCCATCATCAAGAACTCCGCAGAAAATATATCGGAGGATCGCGCAATCGATGCATTCAACGGTGGCGTTCGCCGCATAGAGCTCATGGAGGAGATGGGCCGCTCGAAGCCCAAGACCATTGACCATCTGATGGAAATCACGAATCGGTGGGCAGATGGAGAAGATTCGGTGAAAAATCACATTCACTCCAACGATGAAGAAGAACTCGAGCGCAGACGCGAATGCCGAAGCAAACATCGAATTCGCATCTACGATGACCGCGATGACGTTAACATGGTCACAGCCGGCTACGCCAACAGATGCGACGACAACCGCAACAACGGCTACCGCAGTGGTGGACACCACGACTCCAGGAAAACCACGCAAGTATGGCAGCGCCGCACTCGCGATGAGGCACCCGCAGCATCCATTGAAGACAAGCTGTCCGGGCCATGCACTGTGCACTTCTACATCCACAAGCATGACGGCCAAAAGAAATCTAGCCACCTCCTCAAGGACTGCAACGAGTTCCTCAAACTTCATGAGGGTCTGGCTTGGATGAATCGCGACACGGTCAACAGGGGCTACGGATCCCCAGGCTGGGCACATGGAGCCCTCCACCACCACTCCGACCACTGCCAAACGCAGCCGCTACCGACCAGCATCACGGAGGCGAGCTGCACTATGAGCCATGGGCACCATGATGATCCAAAAGGGTCGCCTCCAACCGGGTGCAAAAGGCAATCACTCTCGAAGTCAATCGGGCGACAAACTCACCACCATCCACCACTGAATCCCTCAATGGAAGCGACTCCTACATCACCTTTGACAAGCACGACCACCCGCGCCAAGTACCTCGCCCAGACATTGTCCCTCAGACTCGAGGCACAAATTGAGGCTTCGACATGAGTCGCTCTTCATGGATGGTGGAAGGCATTAACCTCATGTTCACAAGTACCTTCCGAGCAATGAGCAACATGAGTCGCGTCTTCATGGATGGCGGAAGGGGCATCCCTCTGACCTTCCTAGAGGCCTCGGACACAACATTCCACGACATCGTCCCAGGCAAGGGCGTATATCCCCTTGGCAAAATCAACCTCGACGTCATCTTCGGCACGCCGAAAAACTTTCAACGCGAACGCATCGATTTCAAGTCGCCGACCGCCCTCACAAGACCACCGCATCCTCGGACGCGGTTATGCTTTAGGTTCATGGCAGTCGCACTACGCCTATCCGCAGATGAAAATGCCAGGCCCTAACGGCGCTATCACAATCAACGGAGCTTCGAGGTCCGATAGGTGACAGGAGTTCAACAGAATTTCCTAGTCCTTCGGCATGCAGGAAGAACTCGCAAGATTGAAGGAGTCGACAGACAACGGTCTGCCTCCCCTGAGCCGGCAAGTTCACCCGACCTGTCCTTCGACTCATCGGTGCACATGAAGAAAACTCAGGTCCACCCATCGGATCCCGCCAAGGCGGCCCTCATCGCCAACAACTTGAGTCCCACATAGGAACTGGTGCTCGTCGAATTCCTCCGTGAGCACTAGGAAATCTTTGCCTGGTGTCCAGACATGCCAGAGTTCCTGTGGAATTCCGAGCACGCACTCATCGTAACCAGTTAAACAAACAATTGGCGATTCGAGCTAAGAGCAAAAGCAGTGGGAATGGAGATCAACAGACTCCTCGACGCCAAATTCATACGCGAGATCAAGGAAAGCACTTGGCTCGCCAACATGGTGCTCGTACCAAAAAAGGACACGGATATCCTACGGATGTGCGTGGATTTTACCTCTCAATAAGCATCGCCTAAAGGATCACTTCCGCCGCCATGAATAGACCAGATCATCGACTCCACCGGGATGTGAGTGCCTCTTCTTCCTCGACGCCTACTCAGGCTACAATCAGATTCGAATGAAGAATGAGGATCAAGAGAAAACGGCGTTCACAACGCCTTTTGGTGTGTTCTGCTATAACACAATGCCCTTCGGGCTAAAAACGCAGGAGCAACCTATCACCGGTGCATGCAGGCTTGCCTCAAGAACCAACTTGGTCGCAACATTCGAGTCTATGTTGACGACATCGTAATCAAGACCAAAGAGGAAGCTTCACTAATCGATGATTTACGCGAAACCTTTGCCAACCTCGACCGCTACCGGATCAAGCTCAATCCGAATAAGCAGCCGCGCATTATCTGGGCAACTACCGGGTATCTCATCTCCGCGAGGGATCGAGGCGAACCCGAAGAAAATAAAATCCATATCGCCATGGAGAAGCCAAGAACATAAGAGGTGTCCAAAGAATTGGCGAATCGCGTGCTCACCGATTCATCGCTTGAATGGGCTAAAGGCATCGCCTTATACCAACTTCTCCAAAGTCGACAAGTTCGAGTGGACCAACGAGGCACAGAAGCATTCAAGACCTGAAGTGTTCATCGCCCACCTCGCCAAAGATCGTGACCCCACGCGAAAGGGAACCACTGTTGCTATACATCTCCGCCACCAACCAGGTGGTCAACACGGTGCTCGTGGTAGAACGAGCCGAGGAAAACAAGGTCCATGGGGTACATCGCCTATTCAACTACCTCAGCGAGGTACTCACGCCAACAAAGCAGCGGTACCCGCACTACTGAAGTCAAGCGACGCGTCTTCATGACAGCCCGGCGACTGCGCCACTACTTCCAGGAACACCCAATCATTGTGGTCAATGACGCCCCGCTTGGACATATCCTCAACAATCCCGACGCCATAGGACGAGTCGCGCTTTGGGGGATCGAACTGTCCCCACGAGACATTACATATGAAAAACGCGATGCAATCAAGTCGCAAGTTCTCCCTGACTTCCTCGTTCACTGGATGGAGAACCAGCTCCCTAAAAAACCAGATATGTCCTACCTCTGGACAATGCACTTCGATGGATCCAAGCGAAAGGACGGAGCTGGCGCAGGTGTTATACTAACATCGCCCTGGGGAGACAAGCTGAAATATATTCTGCGAATGAAGTTCACCGCCTCCAACAACAAAGCTGAATACGAGGCCCTGCTACACGGGATGAGGATGGCAAAAGCCTGTGGTGCCAAGAGGCTCATAATATACGGCGACTCCAAGCTGGTCGTCAACCAGACAATGCACGAGTGCGACGCACTGAACGACAATATGATCGCCTACCGCAACCACTACGACACACTCGAAGGGGAGTTCGACGGTTGCGAGCTGCGACACAGAGGCCCGAAAGCAATGAAGAGGCAGACGCACTTGCCAACATTGGCTCTACTCAAGCGCCCCATATCACCTGGGTATTTCTAGCGATCCAACATTCCATCAAGCCAAAAGCCACGTAGAAGAAAACAAGCGCAATAACAACTCGGGTCGCACGCCAATGAGCCAATGACACTCGACGACCGAGCTTGACACGTGACTCAAGGACCGATGAGCGCCATGATGATCGAGCCATCTTGACTCAACCAGACATCACATACCTTCTCAGCAAAAGGCTACCGGACGATCCGACCGACGACAGCACATTGCGCGGAGATCAAAGGCGCTCGCTGTTATCAACGATTTAACTGTAAGCACAAAGATCACAGAGTACTCCAACGATGTGTCTCAAACGCTGATGGAAGAGTTGTTCTCTCGACATCCATGAGGGACTTATGGCACCACGCCGATACAGCCTCGCCGCCAAAGATCTACGAGCTAGATTCTATCGCTCATGCCCATGCGCGACGCCAAGGTCATCGCCCGTAAATGCAATGCTTACTAGTGATTCACGACAAGCCACATGCACTGGCGCGGAGCTCCGCTAATTCCATTGGCCTGGCCCTTCGCAATTGGGACTCGGCATGGTCGGCAAGCTCCCAAAGTCCTCACGAGGAGGTTACGCTCACCTCTTGGTCGCAGTTGACAAATGCACCAAGTGGATAGAGGCCATGCCGGTGACTAACCAGTCAGGAGCCAGCGCAGTCAAGTTCTTCGAGTCCATTGTCTATCGCTTTGGAGTGCCACACAACATCATCACGGATAATGGGACGAACTTCACCTCCAAGGAGTTCCAAGAATTTTGCGAACTCGAATCAACATCAGCTATGCCTCCGTAGCTCATCCACGCACCAACGGTCGTCGAAGGCCAACGGGCTCGCTCGCGGAATCAAGAAGCGACTCCTTAGGCCACTCGAACAAGCCGTAGGATGCTGGCCAGACGAGCTGCAATAGGTACTCTGGAGCCTACGCACAACCCCAAATAGTGCCACGAGGTATACCCCGTTTTTCATGGTGCACGGCGCCAAAACGGTGCTACCCGCAGAGCTACGATACAAAGCACCGCGAGTGGTCGCTTACAGCAAGAATGAATCAACTCTTGCACTAGAAGACTCACGACCTCCTTGATGAGGCACGGAAATCGCCATAAAAGATCAACGATCTACCAAAGCAGTAACTCAAGAACTACCATAGTAGAAGGCTACGCCTGTGTCCTTCACAAAGGAGACCGGGTCCCGCGATTAAAACAGCAAGGGCATCTCAAGCTCGAGTCCCTTGGGAGGGACCGTACGTGATTACAGAAGTAATCCCAGGTGGCGCCTATTGCCTTAAAGATTTCGAGACAAGAGTCGCATACTCCAACCCTTGGAACATCGCCCAGCTGCGATGCTTCTACCCTTAGTCATCTTTTATTTCTTACATTGCAAATAAGGCTATTCAGCCAAGGCTACTTAGTCGCACATTGTACCTCGATTATCCATTTAATAAATAAAGCTAAGTGCCCCAAACTCGCATTCTTTATTTATTCCTGCAATTTATCCACTCGGGGGTTGCGCCACCTTATACACAGCTGTTCTACGAGCCAACACGATATCCTGAGTAACTGACTCACTAATCGAACCCTTGACAAAACACCAACCTAGTTGCAACGCACCTGACAGGTTGGCAAGGTGCTGAGATAAATACAAGTCAGGCTAACGAAAAGGAATTGCATAGTGCAACGCACTCGCAAAACATACGAGCTAACAAGCTCATTATATACATCAATGTCAATCAATTATACATAGCATATATATATGAAATTTACAACACTTGTGCAACTATGTGCAGGATACAAACTAAACTACTGTTGCAACAAAGGAACGTTTGTCTGCTCCTCGAAGTAGTCGATGATTTCCTCCGCTGGACGATCCACCGCTTGGTAGTAAGGAACCATGTTCCAGGTCGAACTCAAGGGCTGGCGTCCGCAAAGAATCACCGCAACATCCACATCAGTTCGCAGCGCACAAGACAAAGCAGCCTTGGCACCAGCCACTAATTGCCTTACACACTCGCGATCGCACTCAAGTCTTGAAATTTTGCAAGAAGGGTCAGCAGTTTCGGCGGAACGACGCCCGGGAACATCGCCCGATAAATATTCCTTAATAACGATTGCATACTTCTTCAGAAGTGAAGCACTCGCTAACATCGATCTTAGGTTGCCAGCGCGATTGCCGATCATGATCTACCGAGAAGTACCCACTCATCAAGCTTCTCTTGGGTTAGATCATTCATGCGAATGGCAATCCTGTCCTTCTCATCTTGCAGATGTCGTGCACTTACAACTATATCAAGCAAAGGCAAAAGTATGAAGACAATGAACTACCTCGAGTGGCTACAAGAAAAGATAAGGAAGCAGAAAGCTAACACTTGAATTGGTCGCCCAGCTGCGCCACCTCCCCTAGCAGATATTGCTCCAAGGGCCTTCTCCGCCTCAACTTCCATACATCCGCATTACCACGGAGCAGTTCAAGGCCCAACTACTTAACGCGTCACGGAGTCGCGAGAGTAGAGACAGCCATCCACCCTTGAGCGCGAATCGCTGCTTAAGGTATCATCTGGATGGTATATTCCGAGGTTCACCAAGGACCACCGATGTGCCCTATCACAAGCCAAGAAAGAGATAATAAGAAGACTAAAGCAATACATGGACAAAAGACTCGAAAGTATTCAAGCATAATAAAGTATCAACAGATACACTCGCCAAACGCATGTTCCGCATAAAAGACAAAGCTATTAACTATTACGATATGACTCATCGAGGAGCAACTGGCTTCTTCGACTTAGACTTTGGTTTTAGGGGCCTCGTCGAGTCTATGGCAGTATCAGATGCCACAGACTTCCCGCCCCTAACGCCGTAGCCTTGCCTTTTTGGCTCACGTAGCTCGTAGTACTTCGCAACTATGTTGATTAGCTATGACCGATTTGCCACATGCAAGGATCAAAGACTACCATATTATCCATACCGACAAAGTGCTACATGGAGACCAAGCAGGATCAACCTCGACCCATGGGCTTGAACCATCGAGTGACATCAAGCGCCAAACCGCATCGAATGAGTTCTTGAAGCCCGCAGGAATGCCTCTAGCAAGGACTCCACCAGATCATCTACATTTTCGATTAACTCAGCTTTAAAAGCCAGCCTCACGAGGCGACTGAGTACGCCCTTGGCCTTGATCAGTGTTCCCTAAATGGAAGCACTACGATCTTCGACTGCCGAGATGGCACCTGCCAATGCATCATCACGACGGAGCGCTACGCCAAGCTCGGATCACGCCGCATCTACACAAGAACCAAGTGTTGGCACAAAAGTTAGCACAATAACAAATTCGAAAGAAGGGACACGACAAAAATCCAGGCGAGGGAATACCTGAAAGAGCCTGGTAATCGAGAAAAGCCGTTCTTCAACAACTTCTCCCTAGCCACGATGGAGGCGCCGCAAATCCTCCTCGTGTTTCGCTGACCAAGCCTGCTATGATTCGCGTTCGTCATGCTCCTTCACCGCCAAGGTGAGCGCCTTTTCAAGGAAGCGGAATCGCCAAGGAGCACATTATGCTCCTCTGCGAAACAAACAAAGACAAACCGTCAGTCGAGTATATCACAAAGAAGAAGAAGAAGTAAAAAACACTCAATTTCAACCACGCGATGACGATTGTCCAACATTGCATGCTGGCGACCCATCGCAAGCACCTGTTCCGCTAGGCGAGCAGCTTCCTTCACAATGAGCTGCGACGGGAGAAACATTAAAGGATCAGCAGATGGTATGGATGATAAATTCGACTGCAAAAATTAGAAGAAGCAACACTACACATACATGATCCTCCAGTGACTCCGAAGTCGATTGACGCGTAGTCGTCTGGACAACCATATGATGCTCCACATCATGTTGAGAACTTGATGAATTATGCCTGGAGTAGGCCGCCAATGGAGGAGAAGGAGTCCGCTTTACATTTTCTTGGTTTGAGGTCGCGACTCAGATTCTTTAAAAATTGGACGTCGCCAGAAGATGAAAACGCTGGTTGACTGCAGAACAAAACCAACATCAAGAAAATGCAACTCTAAAGAAGAACCAAAGAGAAGAATTGTATACTTACCAATCAAACTTGTCAAAATAGAAGGTTTGGCCATTCGACTCCGACGACGACTCCTTCCGCAGCCGCATCTTCTTGCAGGAATCCTCGCTGCGCAAACGCTTGCGAGTGTCCGGACTGCTAGACTCGGAGGCTTCCTCCTCCACATCAGATGGGATGGTCGACTCCAACTCACCCTCTTCTAAAGCTTCATGATGAATAACCCCTGTGAAGAGGGGGCATATAGGAGACACTTTCCAATCCTGCATACATGCATAACAAGTCAGCAATAGTCAAGGAAAAGAAGCATTCGACAAACAAAGCTACTTCAGAGCACAACCATACCTCGGAGGAGGATTAGCAACGAATGGAGGTACGATCGTTCACCGGGAGCACATCCTTGGTGGTGTACTTGGTGACCAGTCGCACCCTTTTATCTACTTCACTCGTGGAAATGCCATCGGCAGATACACGAGTGACATCGTCTGCGCCAGCCCACTGGAACATAGGGTGGACTCTGGCCTACAAGGGCTGGATGCGACGGCGCAACCACGTGCGAATAAGGGTGCAGCCTCCCTCTTCTTTACCCATGCGATTTCGGTCGCAGACGCCAGACAAAGACATCTGTCTCCATAGACTCGCCGGGCATCACCATGTTCTTCCAGGAGCGCCTCCTCTTGCACGGCATCACGGGATTGAAAGGCGCGAGTCCGAAGTGGTCTCCGTCGGCCTTCTGGTCGCGGATATAGAACCACTTGTCCCTCCACCCTTGGACGGACGCCATGAGTTTGATGTCAAAATACATTACGAAGGAGTCGATGTGGATACGGCAGCCTCCTACATCATAGACTATGGAGCCAGACCGGCGCTCAAACTGAAGAGACGCTTGAAGAGACCAAAGTGTGGCTCGATTCGAGCCAACACTGCAAAGTGTAACGTAGCAAGCAACATGGAGGATGGAGTTGGGGATAATGGTGCTGGAGCCCATAGAAACAAAGGAGGCCCCTGAAGAAAGGATGCAGGGGCAGAGAAAGACCACAAATGATGAATTCTAGGAACATCACCTAGAAACCAGTAGGAGGACAAGGGGTTACCTAACCACCTGGGACTCGCGAGTCAGCGACCGCGGAAGACAGAACTCCATGTTGGCACAGTAGACGGAGCTCAGACGACTTGATAATGGACGCGCACCACACGCCATTGGTGACGCGAGTGCCCGCGCCCTTCTTCTTCCCGACCACGGCGGTGCTGGTGCCCGTAGCGGCGGAGACACCCTTCTTCTTGGCAGTAGTAGTGGTGGCGGCGGCACCTCCCTTCTTCTTCCCTATCTTGTGGAGGCGATGAGAGCAAAGAAAGTAGCTCGGGAAAACACGGAGCTGGTCCAGTGCCGTGAACGGAACGAACTCTCAGAGGCAGAGAAGAGCAACAATGGAGATGGAGGCAAATGCAGAGAAACGAGCAGATGGGAAAAATCACCGCCGCAGCACTGCTACTTAACCCCCTAGAAGATATAATCCAACAAGCAGCAAAAACCCTATCAAACGCTGGGCACCCATCACATCGGTTACACGGAGGACCCGGGAACCGCCCCCACTACCCCCATTATGTGCGGAAATCGAGGAGGCGCAATTAAAACAAAGATGACGCACGCCCGATCAAGTTAGGGTCAGGAAATGGGACCCACCGTCATTACATCTGGAAACTGGCCACGGCAATCGAGATCATCACATCGCTATCACCGATGTCATCAAAATTGAGCAGCAGAAGACTTGACTACTTTTAGTCCTTGCTCGAGTCTTTGACTCCACCAAGCACTGGGGTTACTCCCATAGGATAGGGTCACAAGACCCTACGATTTTATTTTTATTTTTCTCCTTGCGTGAATATGGATATTCAAAGTATACCCATTCACCAATCCGATTCGATTATGGATATGGGTTACTCCCATAGGGAGCGCGAAATAAATTCGATCAAACAAGAACAAAAGGCTACAGCAATGAAATTCTTTAGTCCCCGCCGAGTCTTTGACTCAACCAGCACTGGTTACTCCTATAGGATACTGGTCGCGCACCCTATGATTATTTGTACGTCAGACTATGTGTCGATAACATGCACACTGTAATTTATGGCGACACCGCCATAATTTTTCCTACAAAGAGACTACGCCTCGGGTCACCCGAATCATCTCCGCGATGACAAAATTCGATGCCGCGCTTGCGCGTGAAGATAAGACCTGAATAAGTCCGCAACGATTCGCAAGACTACCGTAAATGTATCCGCGCCTACAGTACGATGAACATGCCTTGATTTAATGCGCCGAAAGTGCTCACACCCATATACGGAATTCAATTCTATAAGACCTCCGCGACTTGAGTCGAATTACACCAGCACAGAATATCCCAATTTTAGCAACCCTGATTTGTTATCCGTAATGCAAAATCGGGAACAAAACTTTTTCTTGTGCTTTGGCACAGTGCTTGCTTGTTGTTTGTTTGCACTTCGCTATGAAAGTGTATCTTAGGATACCCTTACCTCACCATCAGTTGTCAAAATCTATCTACCAAAACTATCTTGGCTTACTTTACATATTCTCAAACGTTCTGGCATTCCAAAACATGATCCAAGATGCCTATGCAACCAAAACTATTTTGGTAGCTTCCATTGACAAAACTATGGAGAGATATAGAATACAATATCCTTATGTTTTCAAGACAGAACACTCAACTAATCATACCTCTAGTTTTCCCAAAACTTCTGTTCAAAGCATTTGAATTCTACTCTTGGTAGAGATACCAAGGACTCTCATCTTATTCGAAACTCAACCTCTTCAAAATGCCCCAACCTTACCTCAAGATAAGCTTGATGGTAACCCTAGTAGTAGTTGGATAGTTATAAGATGAGTTGCCTTGATCTGCTGTTTGATGAGTTGCTTTGATCTGCTGTTTGATTTGTTTGCTTAGGAAGTAGTATGAGTTACTCTAGGAGCTCATCACTAGGATCAAGATATTTCCAAATCATCAATCCCTAACAAAGAATACAAACCTATATATGATCCCTAGCCACTAGGTGATCATCTAAAACCCTTAACCAGATCAATTCTGAGGATCTCCATTCTAGATGTTTCCAAGTCCTTGAAGACCAATATTCAGCTTGGAACCCTTCCACTCAATCTACACTTCAACATCATCCACTTGTTGATGCTCTGATACTTGCCACTCCTCCAAGAACATTCCCTCTCATACCCTAGTCAAAATCCTCAAAACTGCCAAAATTGACTAAGTCTGGAAACAGTTTCAACATCACCTTTTTGAATGCCTCCTTTTCTCAAACCATGTGAATTTTTGGAAATGAACTTAAACCATCTTGTTACCAATCCTAAGGAATACCAAGGCCCACATTTTCCTCTGGTTAGATCCTCCTCCCACCCACTTGTCCTTGTTGGTTTTGCAGACAAGAAAATAACATTTCCTGCAAAATAGTCATCATGCCTACTTTGGTAGAAGCTCACACCTCATATAACCTCCTATGGACCAACTCTCTGCATGGTTGTGATCTACTAATATAGGTATACTTAGATCTACTTCACTTGTTCCAAGTGGATCTCTGTGTTTTAAACCCACTTGGTTTATAATGCATCCTCACTCATTTTGTCTGGCAAATTAATTTCAACAAAGTTTGCCATCACTTCTAGATCACCTCAAATGCTATTAATTCAAAATCCTCCTGCCATGATCATCTATATGACCTGGTCTACCCACCCATATATCCCTTTGCACCAAGTGGAGCTCTGAGCTCCAAGATGCCAGCATGTTCGTGGTATAAAGATAACATAACCCTAGATCACCAACTCCTTGTTTCCTATCCTTTTCAAGTTGAATTTCATTCCACAAGGTTGCAAATGCTTGCTACACCTGTTCTATCTCATCTACATTGATACTCAAGATTTATCATAATTATCCAAAATTACTATGCCTCCAAATCTATTTAATTTCCTAATAGTAAAAATCTCCAAAACTCCCTCCATAAAGGAAAGTTTGGCTTTTGCCAAAACCCTTCTCCAACTTTTGAATCATGTGAGTTCCATATATCATAATTTATTCTTCCATCTCAAAAATAAATATTTTGAGAAGCTTTATTATTTCTTTTTGCCCATTTTCTTAAATGGCTAAATTGGAATAATAATTGTTTTAAATACTTTATGCCTCAATAAATCTTGGGAAAATTCCCCTAGGTGTGCTTTCACATTTGGGACCCTTCCACATCAAAACCCAACCTTGTCCAATGGAAATTTATCAAAAGATCTTCTAAAATCCACTTCTGCCCCTTTTGAGTAATTGGATTTAGGAGGACTAAAACTCCTCCTAAAAATCTCAAATAAATCCTAGGAGTCTACCTTTACGCCATCTACCACTAGTACCATTTCCTCCTCTGGTCCAATGCAAAAATTTGGACTTCTTCACAACCATCAATTGGATCAATTTTGGCAATTACAAACCACTAGTCTAACTACTTCCAAATTCCATCAAAACTTGTTCAATGCTTCTCCCAGCATCAGACACCCCCCTAATCGGTCACTCAAAGACCAGAGAGCTTCACCCCAAAAAATCACCATTTTGCCCTTGTACTAGTAGTAAGAGAGAGAGAGAGACAACCCCAAATCTTATAGGGATCTACTCTAATTAGTTACCATAGCTGCCACCACCTCCCTCCGATCCAACACGACCAAATACCAATCCACCCTCTCCACCGACCCCTGGACCAATCCCTGCCTAGTAATCCTCTCCTCCTTTGTCCTAAATGGTCTTTACCTCATCTACCTCACTCTCAGTATATAGGCCGAGGCCTCCCGAGCCTCGCCTCATTTGCCCCCGACACCTCCCACTTACCTCCCCAGCTCCACTCCCACTCTCGCCTCAGGCCGACTTAGGAAGAAGAAGGAGAGGCTTCCTTAACAAAAATCGAGCAAGGCTCTCTCCCTCCGCTCCTCTTCCTTTGCATGTTGGCACTAGAGTTCCCTTGTTTCCCGCATCTAACCCTAGTCTTATTTTTGCCTAGGACCAGATGTTTAGCCGTCAGCCGAGTCTCCACGAGGTCACCTCCGCCTCGACGCTATGAGCTATTTCTGGCCAACCCACATCATGCCGCCGGGATCCGACCGCCGACCACCGCTGGCCTCCCGCAACCTCCCGACCACCCCGAGCCCTGGTAAGCCTCCCCGACGAGCTCCGCTGCCCCTAGGGTTTCATTGCCTTTTGCTCGTTTCACGAGACGACACCCGAGCCGCTTCATCGCCACTTGATCGGACGACCAAGATCCGCCAATACCCTTCGTCGCCTCACTTCACGGACTCGGGCCCCGCACAGGTTCGTTGCTTCACACAGGTCGCTTCGCCGTAATGAATCCACCTCCTGGCCCATTCTCCCTAGATCCGCCTAGCCCTCAGCCAAGGCCTTTTTCCTTCTTAAAACTACAGATCCAGCTTTATACCAGCTTGATTTAAATCCAACTAAAATGTAAAACAAGTCCAAATACCAAGATCTAAAATTTGTTGTTCTTGCGTTTTCTCAAACATGCAGAGGCAACCCCAAGTTCAAAATATTTTTTATAATTGCTGGTAATTATTCTTCTGTCCAGTATACTTTACACTAATTAATTTCCCCACAGAGTTTCACATCCCCATTTGAGTTAAAACAAAGTCCTACTGAGAGGTACTTGACATACCTATCATCCAGCACAAGTCCTATACCAAGGTGAACAATATGTTGCCTTTAACAAAAATAAACAAACCAGCCTTTATCTGCCTTGAATAAATTATCTAGGTCAAACCAAATGTGGTAATGACCTTATTCCACCTTCTAGTAGCTCAGGATATCAATATCTAGCAAATCCTAGCAGCTCAGAATTTATTGAGCCTCGTTGAATTTTAGTGAATTAAATACTTCTATGATGGGTATTTTCACTAAATAAATCACTCCAGGAGTTTGGCAACTCCAAAAAGGGTGAATCCAATCTCTACAGAAAGATATTCGAAGTGAATACCCAATTCCCTTGGAATCAAATCAATAGCTTCTGTAGAATTAATCTAGTGAAAAAGAGAAAAACCAGACAGAATTGCCTTTGGGAATTACCTGAGGCATTCTGGTAATTCTTTTGACTTGATTCCAAATCTATGTGGTTCAGTACATCAAATACTACCAAACCATCCAAGGAAATAATTTTTGGAGCTCCAGAACTCTTCTGGTGAATTATTTCCTTAAACTAGAGTTTATCCCACTATAAAAACATAACTAAATCTAGGAAATTGATAATCAAGTGAAACCACTTGTGATGGTTTTGTCTTGTCAAGACCTATCTGAGGTTATCACTTTTGCACATTGGTATCCTACTGATCTCAGAACCCTAATCAAAATGCTTTGTACCTAGCCTTGACCACTATCTTCCAAGAAAAGTCACTAAAGTGGTAATTTAGTAATTCCACCATCAATACCCAACATCTCCAAAACCTCCCAAGTTCAGTAGTAATTTATGTTTGCTTTCTGTATGGTGTGATGCTTGTTTTCCGGCATTGATTATGGTATTGTCTACTTGCATGTAAAATTCGATGACGATGATAGTGTGAGTGTTCCGACAAGAAGGAAGGGACTTCTTATTATTATTATTATTTATTGTATATTCTTGGTTATCTAAAGAAGTCCAGGTACTTATTGCTGATCACATGCAAGCCACCATTCCTGAAATCTGATATATGTCCTACTCTCGCTACCTGCTTTGTATCCTCTTTATAAATTGCATAATCTACCTGCATGTTTTGTTTTACAAATATTATGATAGTAACTTGGCTCCTCCAAGTTCACTTCAGGTCCTTAGAGGCACCACCCCAATGTACCTACCATTTTATCCCTTTAGATCGAGAGTATAATGGTTAGCATCCCACCTCGTTGAAAACCCTGCTTTGAGAAAATAAATTGTTTTGGGATTTACCCTACAAATGTTTCAAAACCCTTTTGTAAAACCCTTGGAAAAGGCATCGCTCCAAGCTGATGTTTTAGCAAAATAAATGGCGATGATGAGAAGTGAGAATGTGATGGGATGTCCTACTCCTTTACTTGAACAATTATTATTAGCACAACCACATTACCCCAGGTGCTGGGGCTTAACTCGTAGTTTGTCCGCATTAGCCGAGGCACTTCTACCATTCTTATAGGAGAGATCCTCGAATTCGGCAGCACCACCGTATCACGGATCTGAAGCCTGTTGTTTGTTTCGCAAGAGTGAGCCTGAACTAGAAGGAGGCCGTGCAACAATTGGGTCTCCGTGGACGGTATGACTTGGAGTACTAAGGAAGTGGAGTCACCAGATTTAAGGTATACGCCAAGTTGCGGCTTGGGTATGGTGTACTAAGGAAGGACTATGGCTGGGAGCCACATACTGCTGTCGGGGAGAACAAACCCAAGAGGAAAAGCATGCCTTTGCTAGGTATGCGAAAGGTTAGTTTGATTATCCTGACCCCCATCTACAAGTGGTAATGGGCAGGTTGTATCCTCAAGGATGTATTGATTCTTGGGGAAAGTGTGCAAACTCTGCAGAGTATAACCTATTCGAATAGCCATGTCCACGGTCAAGGATGGTTGTAAAGGTGTTGGCTAGGAGTACCCAAACGGTGCTTGTTTAGGAAACAAGTACTAAGAGGATTTAAGGTTCCGGGAACCCGAGTTCGAAAGCTTTGGTTTTCACTGAGGTGGTCGAAGAGGTTTAAAAAGGGGTTTTACTTCAAAACTATTTTGAAAACTCTTTTTCAACAAAGATATGGAGATGTCTCGACTTATAAAACAAAAAGCATGTTTTCAAACTCTTTTTCAACAAAGATATGGAGATGCCATAACTACAAGAGCTAGTCTAGGCTTTTCAAAAACAACCCCAGATAAAGCTATTTCGCCACAGCCAGACTTGCATTTCCTTATTTCATTCTCCTGGTGGTTTGGCAGTACATTCAATGTACTCACGCCTGTGTCCTTGCTATTTATCGGGCCAGACTTTCGGAGGTTCGACTCAGAGGATTCCTGACGCCCAAAGTGAGCTAGGCCGCCTTCCTAGTCACCGTCAGGTTGAGGCGATTGGCCTCAAGGCCTTGGCGATGTTCCACTGCTAAGGATGATGTAGCCATAATGGCATTGATGTAAGTCTTCTAATTCGCTATGTTTTGGATGTGGTAATGATACTGGCCGGTTATGTTCCACGCCAACGATCATGGGAACGTGATGTATGCATAACTGATTTCTGAGGAATAATCCGGGAGCCCATAAGCACTTTTTTCAATTCAGTCCGTGGACTCTAGTTCTAGTAGATTATGTTATTTTACCCTAAGGTAGTTAATCGACACGATACATCGTTAAATCGTGCACGACATCAACAATCCTTATGACACAAACAGAGCAAATGAAAAATACCATGCACTCGAAAGGTTTATAAAGTCCCCAAATGAATCATGATTCCACCGACACCTGGGGCTATCGACATGGGTATACCTATAGGTACTTGAGCTTGGTATATACGGCCTGAATATAGTGGAAGCCCATGGCGCTGCTAAGGCCCAAATGAAGAACCTGAGTAACCTATGGACTCTCGATTGCTTCATGAACAAGAAGAAGCTAAAGATAGAAAGTTAAAAGGAAACCCTAACCTATAACCAACTCTACCTGCCACCCGAGACCTAGTCTATCTATATAAAGGCTAGAGGGGCGTGAGGAGGACACATGCAACCCTAGTTTCCACAACCTCGCCAGATTGCATCTGCAAGACGATTGTAATCTTCGATTCCTCCGTTAATTCCACAAGCGCATGTTGTGAGTAGGGACTCATTTAGGCTGAACCTGGGTAAACCTCTCGACCCTCTTTGCTTGTTTGTTAGCCGATTGATGCTTCCAACGCTCCCTCCTTCTCCAAAACCCAAGTCCATAACAATGGGCATTGATGAGTTAAACCTCGCTACTATGGGTAGTAGATCTTGAAAAAGGCCATAAAGCGCGAGAACGATTTAGTTTTTGTCATCTCTCTCGAACTTATATCGGTATTGTGGCCATTGTATATCGCCTAGAACCACATAATCGTGGGAAATAGGGTCATGAAACGGTCACAACACGCAAAAACGATGAGTTTTTGGTCATAACACTAGATGTATCAGGTCTTACGACCATTGACAATCGCTCTAGAGCCCAAAACTATGGGTAATAGATCTTGAAACGGCCATAAATCGCGAAAACGCAGTTTTTGTCATCTCTCTCGAATATATATCGGGTCATTTATCGCTAGAATCGCCTGAACCTCAAAAATGGGAAATAGCTCATGAAAATGGTCATAAACGCGAAAATGATGAGTTTTTTTGTCATAACTATCAAACATATATCAGGTCCTACGGTCGTTGACAATGGCCCAAGAACCCAAAAACTATGGGAAATAGATCTTGAACGGCCATAAATCATGAAAACGATGAGTTTTTGGTCATAATTGTTAAAATATGCATCGATCTTATGATCAAGTGACAATCGCACACAACCCTAAAACTATGGGTAATAGATCTTGAAAACGCCATAAAGCGAGAACCATTTAGTCTTTTGTCATCTCTCTCAACTTATATTGGATATTACTACCGCTGTATATCGCCTAGAACCACATACAACCGCGGAAATAGGTCATGAAAATGGTCACAACACGGAAAAACGATGAGTTTTTGGTCATAACTCTCAAGCATGTATCAGGTCTTACGAGCATTGACAGTCGCCCTAGAGCCCGAAAACTATGGGCAATAGATCTTGAAAACAGCCATAAATCGCGAAAAGGACGAAGTTTTTGTCATCTCTATCGAATATATCGGGTCTTACGATCGCTAGAATTGCCCCGAACCTCAAAACTATGGGAAATAGCTCATGAAAACGGTCATAAAACGCGAAAACGATGAGTTTTTGTCATAACTATCAAACATGTATCAGTCTTACGGCTGGACAATCGCCTAGAACCCTAAAACTATGGGAAATAGATCTTGAAAACAGCCATAAATCGCGAAACGACAAGTTTTTGTCATCTCTCTCAAACATATATCGGGAAGTTACGCCGTAAGTCGCCTCGAACCTCAAAACTGTGGGAAGAAGCTAATCGAATGGTCATAAAAACAAGAAAGCGATGAGTTTTTGGTCATTAGGTGGATCCATGTGTGGTTTGAGAGAATAACACATCCACGACACTAGGTGTGGTTCATGAGAAGAACACACATGTAATGACACCGTGGAACCTTATGTGGTTTGTGAGAAGAACACACATGCAATGACATTGGGTGTGGTTCATGAGAAGAACACACATCCAATGACACTGTGGATCCTTATGTGGTTTGTGAGAAGAACACACATGCAATGACATTGGTGGATCCATGTGGTTTATTTAGAGGAACAAACATGCAATGACTCTAGATGTGGTTCATGAAAAGAACACATACAATGATACTAGTGGATCCTTATGTGGTTTGTGAGAAGAACTGATATGTAATGACTCTAGCTGTGGTTCATGAAAAGAATACACATCTAATGACACTAGTGGATCCATGTGTGGTTTGTGAGAAGAACACATATCCAATGACACTGGGTGGTTCATGAGAAGAACACACGGAAGTGACACCGGTGGATCCATTTGTGGTTTATGAGAAGAACAAACATCCAATGACATCTGTGTGTGGTTCATGAATCCAATAACACCGTGGATCCATGTGGTTTGTCAAGAATATACATGCAATGACACTAGGTGTGGTTCATGAGAAGAATGTACATGCAAGATCACTGGTGAATCCTTATGTGGTTTGTGAGAAGAACTTACATTCAACCACACTGGGTGTGTTTCATGAAAAGAACATACATCCAATGACATTGGTGGATCCATGTGTGGTTTGAGAGAAGAACACACATCCAATGACACTAGGTGTGGTTCATGAAAAGAAGACACATCCAATGACACCGGTGGATCCTTATGTGGTTTGTGAGAAGAACACACATGCAATGACTCGTGTGGTTCATGAGAAGAACACACATCCAATGACACTGTGGATCCTTGTGTGGTTTGTAGAAGAACAAACATGATGACTCTAATTGTGGTTCATGAGAAGAAAAGACATGAAATGACCACTGGTGGAGCCATGTGGTTTGTTTAGAAGAACACATTGAATGACACCGGTGGATCCTTGTGTGGTTTGTTTAGAGGAACAAACATGCAATGACTGTAGATGTGGTTCATGAAAAGAACAGACATGCAATGACACTGGTGGATCCTTATGTGGTTTGTGAGAAAAACACACATGCAATGACTCTAGTTGTGGTTCGTGAAAAGAAGACACATCCAATGACACTGGTGGATCCATGTGTGGTTTGTGAGAAGAACACACATCCAATGACACTGGGTGTGGTTCATGAGAAGAACACACATGCAGTGACACTGGTGGATCCTTATGTTGTTTGTGAGAAGAACAGACATCCAATGACACTATGTGTGGTTCACGAAAACAACACACATCCAATGACACTGGTGGATCCATGTGTGGTTTGTGACAAGAACAAACATGCAATGACATTGGGTGTCGTTCATGAGAAGAACAGACATGCAATGACACTGGTGGATCCTTATGTGGTTTGTGAGAAGAACACAGATGCAATCACACTGGGTGTGGTTCATGAAAAGAACATACATCCAATGACACTGGTGGATCCATTTGTGGTTTGTGAGAAGAACACACATCCAACGACACTCGGTGTGGTTCATGAAAAGAACACACATGCAATGACACTGGTGGATCCTTATGTGGTTTGTGAGAAGAACACACATCCAATGACACTGGTGGATCCTTATGTGGTTTGTGAGAAGAACACGCATGCAATGACACTGGTGGATCCATGTGTGGTTTATTTAGAGGAACAAACATGAAATGACTCTAGATGTGGTTCACAAAAGAATGTACATGCAATGACACTGGTGGATCCTTATGTGGTTTGTGAGAAGAACTGACATGCAATGACTCTGGGTGTGGTTCATGAAAAGAACACACATCCAATGACACTGGTGGATCCATGTGTGGTTTGTGAGAAGAACACACATCCAATGACACTGGGTGTGGTTCATGAGAAGAACACACATGAAGTGACACTGGTGGATCCATATGTGGTTTATGAGAACAAACATCCAATGACACTGTGTGGTTCATGAACTAATGACACTAGTGGATCCATGTGTGGTTTGTGAGAAGAACAGTATATGCAATGACACCGTGGATCCTTATGTGGTTTGTGAGAAGAACTTACATTCAATGACACTGGGTGTGGTTCATGAAAAGAACATACATCCAATGACACTGTGGATCCATGTGGTTTGAGAGAAGAACACACATCCAATGACACTTGGTGTGGTTCATGAAAAGAACACACACCCAATGAGAGTGGAGGATCCTTATGTGGTTTGTGAGAAGAACACACATGCAATGACTCTGGGTGTGGTTCATGATAAGAACACATCCAATGACACTAGTGGATCCTTGTGTGTTTTGTGAGAAGAACAGACATGCAATGACACTGGGTGTGGTTCATGACAAGAATGTATATGCAAACGACACTGGTGGATCCTTATGTGGTTTGTGAGAAGAACTTACATTCAATCACACTAGGTGTGGTTCATGAAAATAACATACATCCAATGACACCGTGGATCCATGTGTGGTTTGAGAGAAGAACACACATCCAATGACACCGTGTGGTTCATGATAAGAACATACATGCAATGACACTGGTAGATCCATGTGTGGTTTGAGAGAAGAACACACATCCAATGACACTTGGTGTGGTTCATGAAAAGAACACACACCCAATGACACTGAGGATCCTTATGGTTTGTGAGAAGAACACACATGCAATGACTCGGGTGGTTCATGATAAGAACACATCCAATGACACTAGTGGATCCTTGTGTGTTTTGTGAGAAGAATGCACATGCAATGACACCGTGTGGTTCATGAGAAGAATGTATATGCAACGACATCGGTGGATCCTTATGTGGTTTGTGAGAAGAACTTCATTCAATCACACTCAGGTGTGGTTCATGAAAAGAACATACATCCAATGACACCGTGGATCCATGTGTGGTTTGAGAGAAGAACACACATCCAATGACACTGGGTGTGGTTCATGAAAAGAACACACATCCAATGACACTGGTGGATCCATGTGGTTTGTGAGAAGAACACACATGCAAGGACTCAGTGTGGTTCATGAGAAGAACACACATCCAATGACACTGGTGGATCCATGTGTGGTTTGTGAGAAGAACAAACATGCGATGACACTAGGTGTGGTTCATGAGAAGAATGCATATGCAATGACCACTCGTGGAGCCACGTGGTTTGTTTAGAAGAACACACATGCAATGACACTTTGGATCCATGTGTGGTTTGTTTAGAGGAACAAACATGTAGTGACTATAGATGTGGTTCATGAAAAGAACAGATATGCAATGACAATGGTGGATCCTTATGTGGTTTGTGAGAAAAACACACATGCAATGACTCTAGTTGTGGTTCGTGAAAAGAACACACATCCAATGACACCTGTGGATCCATGTGGTTTGTGAGAAGAACACACATCCAATGACACTGGGTGTGGTTCATGAGAAGAACACACATGCAGTGACACTGGTGGATCCTTATGTTGTTTGTGAGAAGAACAGACATCCAATGACACTTTGTGTGGTTCATGAAAAGAACACACATCCAATGACACTAGTGGATCCATGTGTGGTTTGTGACAAGAACAAACATGCAATGACATTGGGTGTCATTCATGAGAAGAACAGACATGCAATGACACTGGTGGATCCTTATGTGGTTTGTGAGAAGAACACACATCCAATCACACTCGGTGTGGTTCATGAAAAGAACACACATCCAATGACACTGGTGGGTCCATGTGTGGTTTGTGAGAAGAACACACATCAAACTACACTAGGTGTGGTTCATGAAAAGAACACACATGCAATGACACTGGTGGATCCTTATGTGGTTTGTGAGAAGAACACACATCCAATGACACCGTGGATCCTATGTGGTTTGTGAGAAGAACACACATGCAATGACACCGGTGGATCCATGTGTGGTTTATTTATAGGAACAAACATGCAATGACTCTAGATGTGGTTCATGAAAAGAACAGACATGCAATGACACTGGTGGATCCTTATGTGGTTTGTTAGAAGAACTGACATCCAATGACTCTAGATGTGGTTCATGAAAAGAATACACATCCAATGACACTGGTGGATCCATGTGTGGTTTGTGAGAAAACACACATCCAATGACACTTGGTGTGGTTCATGAGAAGAACACACATGAAGTGACACTGGTGGATCCATATGTGGTTTATGAGTAAAACAAACATCCAATGACACTTTGTGTGGTTCATGAATCCAATGACACTGGTGGATCCATGTGGTTTGTCAGAAGAACAATATGCAATGACACTTGTGGATCCTTATGTGGTTTGTGAGAAGAACACACATGCAATCACATTGGGTGTGGTTCATGAAAAGAACACACATCCGATGACACTGGTGGATCCATGTGTGGTTTGTGAGAAGAACACACATCCAATGACACTGGGTGTGGTTCATGACAAGAACACGCATCCAATGACACTGGTGGATCGTTATGTGGCTTATGAGAAGAACACACATGCAATGACTCTGGGTGTGGTTCATGAGAAGAACACACATCCAATGACACTGGTGGATCCTTGTGTGGTTTGTGAGAAGAACAGACATGCGATGACTCTAGATGTGGTTCTTGAGAAGAATAGACGTGCAATGACCACTGGTGGATCCATGTGTTGTTTGTTTAGAAGAACACACATGCAATGACACTGGTGGATCCATGTGTGGTTTGTTTACAGGAACAAACATGCAATGACTCTAGATGTGGTTTATGAAAAGAGCAGACATGCAATGACACTGGTGGATCCTTATGTGGTTTGTGAGAAGAACTGACATGCAATGACTCTAGCTATGGTTCATGAAAATAACACACATCGAATGACACTAGGATCCATTTGTGGTTGAGAAGAACACACATCCAATGACACTGGGTGTGGTCTATGAGAAGAACACATGAAGTGACACTAGTGGATCCTCATGTGGTTTGTGAGAAGAATAGACATCCAATGACACTGTGTGGTTCTATGAAAAGAACACACATCCAATGACACCAGATCCATGTGTGGTTTGGGGAAGAACAGACATGCAATGACACTAGGCGTGGTTCATGAAAAAAACATATGCAATGACACTGTGGATCCTTAACATATGTGGTTTGTGAGAAGAAGACACATGCAATCACACTGTGTGTGGTCTATGAAAAGAACACACATCCAATGACACTCGTGGATCCATGTGTGATTTAGAGAAGAACACACATCCAATGACACTAGGTGTGGTTCATGAAAAGAACACACATCCAATGAAACTGGTGGATCCATGTGTGGTTTGTAAAAAGAACACACATCCAATGACTCTGTGTGGTTCATGAGAAGAACATACATCCAATGAACGGTGGATCCTTGTGTGGTTTGTGAGAAGAATGGCATCCGATGACACAAGCATAGATGTGGTTCATGAGAAGAACAGAACGATACGTGATGACCACCGTGGATCCATGTGGTTTGTTTAGAAGAACACGTATGCAATGAGCACATGCAATGACACCATGTGGATCCATGTGTGGTTTGTTTAGAGGAACAAACATGTAATGACTCTAGATGTGGTTCTGCGAAAGAACAGTACCTATTACGCAATGACATACTATCACGGCCGATCCTTATGTGGTTTGTGAGAAGAATTAACATGCAAATGACTCTAGCATTTGTGGTTCATGAAAAGAACACACATCAAATGCCACTGGTGGATCCAGTATGATGGTTTGGAGAGAAGAACACACATCCACGATGACACTACGGTGTGGTTCATGAGAAGAACACACATGTAGTGACACTGGTGGAACCTTATGTGGTTTCCATGAGAACAACATCTAATGACACTATGTGTGGTTCATGGCGAAAGAACACACATCCAATGACACCGGTGGATCCATGTGGTTTGTGAGGAAGAAACAGACATCGCAATGACACCAGGTGTGGTTCATGAAAGGAAACGGACGTGCAATATGACAGCACAGTGGCCCATCCCATGTGTGGTTGTGAGAAGAACAGATGCATACCAATCTGCTGGGTGTGGTTCATGAAAAGAACACACATCCAAATGACACTAGGTGGTGGATCCATCATGTGAGCCTAGTAGTTTGAAGAACAAACATCCAATGACACGAGGTGTGGTTCATAAAAATAACACACATCCAATGTGACATTTGGTGGATCCTTTATGTGGTTTATGAGAAGAACACACATGTAATGACTACAGTGTGGTTCATGAGAAGACCCATACATCCAATCCACACTGGTGGATCCTTGTGTGGTTTGTGAGGAAGAACAGACATGATGATGACTCTAGATGTGGTTCATGGGAAGAACAGATGCATCTGACCACTGTTTGGAAGGTGGATCCATGTATTGGTTTGTTTCATTAGAGAACACACATGCAATGACACTGCTGAATCCATGTGGTGGTTTGTTTAGAGGAACAAACATGTAATTACTCTAGATGCTGGTTCATGAAAAGAACGCCACATGCAATGATACTGGTGGATCCTTATCTGGTTTGTGTGAAGAACTGACATGCAACGACTCTAATTGTGGTTCATGAAAAGAACACACATCCAATGACACTTTGGTGGATCCATGTATGGTTTGTGAGAAGAACACACATCCAATAGACACTGAGTGTGGTTCATGAGAAGAACACACATGCAAAGTGACACTCAAATTTGGATCCTTATGTGGTTTGTGAGGAAAACGGACATCAATGACCAACATGTTGTGAGAAGAACAGACATCCAATGACACTGTGTGTCGTTTCATGAAAGAACACACATCCAATGACACTGGTGGATCCATATGTGGTTTGAGGAAAACGGACATGCAATGACACTGGGTGTGGTTCATGAAAGAGACGGGACTTATGCAGAATGACACTTTGGTGGATCCTTATGTGGTTTGTGAGCAAGGAAGGCTGGAGCGTTTCAATCACACTTTGGGTGTGGTTCATGAAAAGAACACATCATCAATGACACACTTTGGTGGATCCACGTGTGGTTTAAGAGAGAAGACACACATCAATGATGACACTGAGTATGGTTCATGAAAAGAACACACATCCAATGACACCTTTTGGTGGGATCCTTATGTGAGTTGTGAGTAGAACACACATGCAATGACTCTAGGTATCCTTATGTGGTTTGTAGAAGAACACACATGTGCAATGACTCTAGTCATTGTGTAGTTCATGAAAAGAGCACACATCCAATATGCAGCACTGGTGGATCCTTATATGGCTTTGTGAGAAGAACACACATGCAATGACTCACGTGTGGTTCATGAGAGAAGAACACACATCCAATGACATTAGTGGATCCTTTTGTGGTTGTAGGAAAACGGACATCGATGACTCTAGATGCTTGATTCATAGGAAAACGGTTGTATAATGACCACTTCCGGGTGGATCCATGTGGTTGTTTAGTAGAACCTTGCATACCGACTAACATACAATGACTGGTGGATCCATGTAACAGAGGAATGTCATTGTAGTGACTCTAGATGTGGTTCATGAAAAACGGACTTGATGATACTGTAGTGGATCCTTATGTGGTTTTGTGAGAAGGCTGACATGTAATGAATCTATGGCCGTGGTTCATGAAAGAACATTTACATCAATGTGGTGGATCCATGTGTGGTTTGTGAGAAGAACACACATCCAATGACAACTGGGTGTGATTCATGGGAAAGAACACACGTGTTTTGTGGCACTGGTGGATCCTTAGCATGGATTTGTGAGGAAAACAGATTCAATGACAACGTAACGTTCATGAAAAGAACACGCTATCCAATGACAACCTTTGGTGGATCCTTATGGCATGGTTTGTGAGAGGAACATACATGAAATGACTACAACTATGTAGTTCATGAGAAAGAACAGGATATTACCATCTGTTAAACCAACTGGTGGATCGCCTTATGTGGTTTGTGGGCGAAGAACTACCATGCAATGACACTAAATTGTGGTTCATGAAAAGAATACACATCCAATGACCTTCAGAGTGGATCCATGTGTGGTTTAATGAGAAGAACAGGACATGTCAGCAATGACATGGTGTGGTTCATGAAAAGAACACACATGGGAATGAATAGCTTAGTGGATCCTTATATTATTTATTGAGTAACAGCAGGACATGCAATGACATTAACAGGTGTGTTTCATGAGAAGAAGAACACACATCCAATGACACTAGTGGATGTCCATGTGTGGTTTGTGAGAAGAAGCACACATGCAATGACTCTAGGTGTGGTTCATGAGAGAAGAACAGGACATGCAATGCAACCTTTGTGGTGGATCTTATGTGGTTTGTGAGAAGAAGCCCGACATTCAATCACTGCTAGGTGTGGATTCATGAAAAGAACACACATCCAATGACTTTTTCAAGTGGATCCATGTGTGGTTTGTGAGAAGAGCACACATCCAATGACACTAGGTGTGGTTCATGAAAGAACACACACATCCAATGACTTTTGGTGGATCCTTATGGTTGCTGAGGAAAACGGACATCAATGACATTGCGTGTATTTAGAAAGGCACATCCAATACCAGTCCAGCATGAGGGAAGAACTTTCACACATGCAATGACTCTTGAGTGTAGTTCATGAGAAGAGAACACATCCAATGACACTCTTGGTGGATCCTTATGTGAGTTTGTGAGAAAGAACATACATCTGCAATGACTCTAGGTGTGGTTCATGAGAAGAAACGGTTGTCAATGACCAACCTTTCAGTGGATCCATTTTGTGATTTGTTTAGAAGAACACACATGTGACCACATCTGTTAACTGGTGAATCCTTATGTGGTTTGTGAGAAAATGACATCTGATCACCTTTGGGTTTGGTTCATGAAAGAACACATGCAAATGACAACTGGTGGATCCTTATGTGGTTTGAGAGAAAAGCCCGTACATGCAATCCTGTTGGGTATTAGTTCTGTAGAAAAGAAACAGACAGCCTGTGTAACAGCAGTATGGATCCTTATGGTTGTGTGAAGAACTAACATGCAATGACTCTAGTTGTGGTTCAGGGAAAGAACACACATCAATGACACTCATGGATCCATGTGGTTTGTGAGGAAAGAACACACATCCAATGACTCTAGGTGTAGTTCATAGAGAGAAGAACACATCATGCAATGACACTAGTGGATCCATTTATGTGGTTTGAAGAAACATACAATGACCACGGCCTGACTGGTAGATCTCTGGTTTGTGAGCCCGACATGCAATGACAACACTGGGTTTGGTTCATGAAAGAACACACATCCAATGATACTTGGTGGATCCATGTGTGGTTTATGTGAAGAACACACATGCGATGACTCAGCTATGGTTCCTGAAAATAACACACATCCAATGACCTTTGTTGTGGATCCATGTAGTTTGTTAGAAGAACACACATCTTTATGACCTTTAGGTGTGGTTCATGAAGAACACATCGCAGTGTTACCATTGGTCTGTGTGGTTCCTTGAAAACATCAATGGTTGTGAAAAGAACACACATCCAATGACTAGTGGATCCATGTGTGGATTTTATGAGCTCTAATGGTTGTAAATATACATCATTATTTGGTGGATCCATGTGTGGTTTATTTAGAAACTATGACATGGTTCATGAAAAACCACATCGACCTGACTCTAAGTGGATGGTTATATGGTTTGTGAGAAGAACACATCACGATGACTCTAGATATGGTTCTTGAGGAGAAACGGACATCACGATGACCATTTGAAGGATCCATGTAATGGTTTGTTTGAAGAACACATGTACAGCCCAGAGCTCCACCATCATGCGGTAACCTTTGGTCGATCCATGTGGTTTTGTTTAGAGGAACAAACATGGAATGACTCTAGATGTGGTTCATGAAAAGAATA
Source organism: Avena insularis (assembly GCA_023614405.1). Taxonomy (NCBI): domain Eukaryota; kingdom Viridiplantae; phylum Streptophyta; class Magnoliopsida; order Poales; family Poaceae; genus Avena; species Avena insularis. Next base: position 404,229,339 of record CM042696.1, read on the forward strand.
GACATGCAATGACCTTTGGTGGATCCTTATGTGGTTTGTGAGTAGAGAACGCACATGCAATGATCCTGCCCAGGTGTGATTCAAGAAAGAACACACATCAGCCTTTGATGGATCCATGTGTGTGGTTTGAGAGAGAAGACCACATCCAATGACTATGGGTGTGGTTCATGAAAATAACACACACATCAATGACCTTTGGTGGACAGTCCTTATGTAGTTTGTAGGAAAACGGAGACATCATTGATGACTCTCTTAGTGATGGTTCATGAAAGAACACTCATCCAATGACCTTTGGTGGATCCTTATGTGGTTTGTGAGAAGAACACACATGCAATGACTCTAGCTTCCATGGTTCATAGAAGAACATACATGACTTGATGACCTTTGGTGGATCCTTATGTGTTTGTGAGAAGAACACACATCAGCAGATGACTTGGTTTGTGAAAAAGAACACACATGCATTGACAACTTTAGTGTATCCTTATGTGGTTTTGTAGAGAAGAACACACATGCAATGACTCTAGCTGTGGTTTGTGAAAAGAACACACATGCAATAACAACTTTACTATATCCTTATGGTTTATGAGAAGTACACACATTACAATGACTCTAGTTGTGGATTTGTGAGAAGAACACACACATGCGGTAATAGATACTGGTGTATCCTTATGTGGTTTGTGAGAAAGAACACATGCAATGACTCTAGATGTTGTTTTAAAGAAAAAGACACCTGGCGTCAATAACACCGAAATTGAATCCCACTTATGTGGTTTTTGTGAGGAAGAACAGACATGCCAATGACTCTAGATGTGGTTCATGAGAAGAACATACATGCAATGACATTTGGCGGATCCTTGCTATGTGTGGTTTATGAGAAGAACACACATCCAATGACTGTCAGGCGTGGTTTTGTGAGAAGAACACACATGCAATGACCTTGGTGGTATGTCCTTATGTGGTTTTGTGAGAAGAACACATGTCTGATGACTCTAGCTGTGGTTGTGAAAAGAACACACATCCAGTGACCTTTGGTGGATCCATGTGTGGTTTGTTAGAAGAACACACATGCTGATGGCTTTTACACTAGGTGTTGTTCATGAAAAGAACACACATCCAATGACTTTTCTAAATGGATCTATGTGGTTTGTAGGAGAAGAACACCATGTCACGATGACTCAGGCTAATGGTTCATGAAAGGAAGAGCGGACAGAATATCTGCGATGACCTCTGGTGGTTAATCCATGTGTGGTTTTGTTTAGAAGAACACACGTACAATGACCACATACAATGACACTTTGGTGGATCCCTTTAACTATGTGCTTGGTTTGTTTAGAGGAACAAACATGCAATGACTCTAGATATTGGTTCATGAAAAGAACAGGACATGCAATGACTTTGAGTGGATCCTTATGTGTTTGTGAGAAGAGCCCGACATCTTGATCACCTTTGGGTGTGGTTCATGAAAAAACGAGACATTAATGACCTTTGGTGGATCCTTATGTGGTTTATGAGAAGAACACATGCAATCACACTAGGGGATCCATGTGTGGTTCATGAAAAGAATATACATGTAATGACAACTGGTGGATTCTTATGTGGTTTGTGAGAAGAACACACATGTCAATCACCTTTGGGTGGATCCATGTAGTTCATGAAAAGAACAGGACATGCAATGACACTGGTGGATCCATGTGTGGTTTGTGAGAAGAACACACATCCAATGATCTTGGGTGTGGTTCATGAAAAGAACACACATCCAGTGACACTGTGGATCCTTATGTGGTTTCAACATGTGTTTTATGAAAAGAACACACATGCGATGACGGTGGATCCATGTGGTTTATGACAACACACACATGTAATGAACTCTAGTGGGTCCATGTGGTTTATGAGAAGAACACACATCCAATGAACTCTAGTGGATCCATCTTGGCATAATTTGATGTATGCCACGATGTATTTCATTGTACAAGACACTCACTTTCCATTTTATACTACTCAGTTTTGCCCTTGGTTTATGTGGTACTTCTTAGTTTTGCCGCCTCTCTCTATGTTTGTAGAAGCCCAAACTTGTGCTCACCACATGCGCTACTCCACGATTGGTTGTCACGGTTGTCCGCAGGAATCGTGTGCACCAACCGTTGATTCTTTGCGATCCAATGATGATGCGTTGCACCGTCGTGCCCTTCACAATACTGACGTGAGACAACGGACATCTCCCTCAGCGAGACTTCTACATGAAAGAACATGATGCGATCCATGGAAAAAAGTGTCGGCGATCATGTCATGTTTAATCTAGTGCGAAAAGTCTACTACTTCTACTACTATGCCACAATGCATCGTCATCGAGTGCCGCAGTCGTCGATGGACAGGCGCAATTTATTACAACTTGATTTTAATAAGACATATCCCATTTTTACGCAGCTCTCAATCTCACTTCCAAGCTAGTAAGAAGATTGCACGTGATAGCCGGAGGCCGAAGAGCTGAGCTCGACGAGACCTAACGTATCCGCCTTCATCAACACATCCCTCTACCCGATCTAGCACAACCCCACAAATCTCGTCGTACAGCCACCTACCGTCACCTCTACATTTCCACTTTTAACTATCGCCAATTTGAGGGCTGTGTCAAACGTCGTACATAGAAATTGTTGTCGCCCTTTGCATGCGGCTCAATACCGAACTTCCATGCATGGCCCAGGAAAGAATGTGACGTACCGTGCGCGTGTCGCGGTGCAGTGCGATGGAAGCTGTCTTGGCGTGTTGCGGTGGTGCAACGAAAACCTAGGTTCCATCCACCATAACTATAGAGCCCCTCTCCGCACCCACTCTCACTCTCGCTCCTCTCCCCACAACCCTCTCCACTTTCCCACCAGCATCAAAACTCCGAGAATACCCCGTCTGCGCCGGCGATGGTGAGAGGATAAGGTGGCCATCGTCGCCTCGAGGCCGTCGGTGAAAGACCCGATCTCCTCGCCGGGCCCCCCTCAATAGCGTTGAAAGAAGCCTCCGTCCTTGTCCAGGCCCCAGTCGAGGCCCCCGTCGGTCAGAAGCAAATCAAGCACTTCTTGGGCACCTACAATCCAAATAAGTACATCACTCCGCTGAACCCCTACGACACCGGCATCAAGGACCCATGGTCGGAGGTAACTAGGGTTTTCTCCCCTCCCCTAGTTCTTCTACCGTTCCCATTGTTGGATGCTAGATCTTGGTTTTTTAGGATTAAGCTTGCATTTCGATTGCTCAATCTTCTTACATCATCTACTCCCCGTTTTCCTTTTCTTCCAATAGGTTTACGGCGCGGTCTACAGCCATGACAAGTCCATGCACACAAGACTTGTCGAGTCTTGAGGAGAGCTATGGTAAACCGATGTAGCGCCTTCTTGAGGAGGTGACTACAGCTCCCCTTCCATGAGGGATTGCCTCTGCTGGGAGAGTCACGTGGCCACCGACATCAACACCTTCTTGAAACATCAGAGGCCATGGGCTCGGCATCCACAAAGCGCTTGCCTTGAGACCATGAACATCAGCGCCTACATCGCTAAACAGGCTCTCGGCATTCATCTCAAAACCTCCAGGTGGCCATCAAAGAGGTCGCATGCCTCCAAGGCCCAAGGCCCTTGAGATCAAGGGACTAGGCAGCAAGAAGTGGAGGAAGCACCCGGAGGGAGGAGGCGGAGGCCTTGAGGCTTGAAAGGCCTTGAATGTGCACTGCCAGTGCTGGCCAACTTGCTGCTAAGCAGCTTCTTTTGATTTTCTATATTGCTTGCATCCTATTTACGGCTGAATGCATGTCGAACCTCGTCGACAACCTACTTTCTATCACTATATCCTATTTAGTGCATGACTATATCTACATTCTTTTGTTTTCGAATGAATGTATTACACTGGTGTGATTTGCTGCTCTAGATTTGCTACATCGGAGGAAAAAAGAGGTCCAAAGGGAATGAATTATCACAGAGAGAATCTTCTATAGATTTCCTACCAATTTGGGCAAACATATCTGTTTAGCGAGAGGAAAAGGTACTCTTTCAAAGCTGCGATTAACGAGCTACCATCTTGACAAGCTACAAGACACATACATAAACATAATACAAGAGGTTAAATTTATTTTACTACTCTCACTTGAGGCGCTGAACATCTTAATAAGATAATGAGTTCCACAAAATAGAAACATAACCTTGAAGTAAAATTTAATTCACTTCTCATCAGCCCACTTAGTAGCTTGCCATCGTTCCTAAGCGAAGCTGCGATCATTCGGTGGATCTTACATTATTGGCACTCCACAACTCACGAAATGCTTCATCCCACCTAGGATCTGACTTGCCTTCCGATATTCACCGTCTTGCGACACAATTAGCGGTGCATCACAGACCTAATTGTTGCCGCTAGAAGATCTTGCCTCTCTGTTTGCTGCTTGAGTATGACCTCTCTGTCATTGCCCGACTTCAGCTGCAAGCTCTCTTCAACTTATGCGGCCTCTCTATTAGCTCAACGATGCGACCATTTTCCTTTGCATATGCAGCTTCAAACTCAGCTATTCTGCATTTTTCTACAAAGGGCTCCCTAAGCTCGTCTTCCCTCTTGCAAATAGGGAAAAACACGAGGTAGCGTGAAAAATGGATCTTCTTGTACAATTTGGTAGGTCACGTGGCATCTATGGCTACATACTTAAGGTTTATATCGGACAAGACCACTTTCGTCCCAAAAATCGTGCCTATCCGTAGGAAATCTTCCTTCATTATAATGATGCGACTCGCCGAGCATTCTAGTTGCAGTGATGCCATTCCATCCTTCCTCGAGCCCCTAGGATCTTGACAAGATGCTGAATATCGATCGATTGTGCGGGAAATATAATTCCCTCTTGATAAAATTTCAAAAATCAGTTGTATTGTTGAAGCGAGAAAACAATTCCTTTTCTACAAGGGAACTAAGCGCGCGCGGATAATTCATGTCGAGTCTTGAAAGTATGTAGTTTGTCATCACCAAAATTTGTAACTACGAATATTTTGTCAATGCAAGATCATCATCTGAATATAATTTTGAAAAGTTTAGTAAATGCAAGATCAAGACTCTCAACATTGTCTTGTCATAATTTATTTGGTCCCAAATAAAATCCAGTAGTTGCAAGATGAGCAAATGGATAAAGAACAGAGGAAAACCCTAAGCGGTTAGCTTCTGAAGAAGCGAGATCTACAAACCATGAGAGGTGGTAGACAAGGGCGTGTTTCCTCATGGACAGTTGAAAGGCGACAAATTCACTCCCTTCATATAGGTGCCCGGGGTGTACTCGAGGTCCAATCCACAAACTTGTCCTCGTCTTTCTCAAGCCAACCCTCATACATCCTCGGGACCGCTGCTGTCTCTCCTCGTTGGTGTGACAACGTCTCTCTTCTTATTGTCATGGGTAGTGAAGCTTGTCTCGAGAGTGCGACGACCTTCCATGGCGGCAAGGAGAAGACGGGAAGAAGACATATGAAAGGAAGAAGAATAGTGGTTTCTACGAAGCAGGGGAACAGTGGAACCGTCAATGCGCTTTTAAGGTAGTGGTTAACGACGGGGACAAAAGTGCAAGGAGAGATGCGTGGCGGTGGCCGTTCCAGCTTCTGAGTAAATAAAAAATAATTATAACTCTGATACATGTGCCCTGTTTTGTCACGTCAATACACTAGGCAGGGGGTGTTGTCCTATCCACTGTGTCATCACTGCAAGCCTATGTTATAGCCACCCCGCCTAAGCGGCAGGGCGACATAACAGCGAAGCGGGGGGCCCAACTTGATGTCCGTTAGCCTGATATTTTGTATTGAAATGTAAAGTTGAATTAGTGCCGAAAAAGACCCTCTGAGTATTTGGCACGCCAACTTTGAACAGCGACTGATTGTAAGCAACTTGGGTACCGCGTTGCCTGGCAACCCCAACTTTTAGGCCGCAAAATGATATTCTCGTGTGTGTGGTCATGTGTGGATCATCAAGCTTTGGTTTTGAGAATAACTTATGTATTGATCTCTAGAGACTCCATGTCAGTCAAACCATGGTGGTTAGAACTCCCAAAGAGCCCTTGGAATGCATCTACCACGTGGGAATGGTGAACCAATGTGACAGAAGCAGTTGCATCACCACACCCATTGGAGTGTGTGTGGTCATAGATCAAGGTGTGGTTTTGAGAATAACACATGCATTGATCTCTAGAGACTCCATGTGTGTTAAACCAGGGTGGTCAGAATGCCCAAAGAGCCCCTGGAATATGCAACTACCACATGGGAATTGTGAACCAGTGTGACAGAAGTTACATCACCACACACCCACTAGAGTGTGTGTGGTCATGTGGATCGTCAAGGTGTGGTTTTGAGAATAACACATCCATTGATCTCTAGAGACTCCATGTGTATAAAACCATGCTGGTTAGGAAGCCTAAGAGCCCCTAGAATATGTGGCGCCACTTGGGAATGGTGAACCAGTGTGACAGAAGTTGCATCATCACACCCACTAGAGTGTGTGTGGTCATGTGTGGATCATCAATATGTGGTTTTAATAATAACACATGCATTGATCTCTAGAGACTCGATGTGTGTCAAACCATGGTGGTCAGAAAGCCCAAAGAGCCCCTGGAATATGCAACTGCCACATGGGAATGGTGAACTAGTGTGATAGAAGTTGCATCACCACACCCATTGGAGTGTGTGCGGTCATGTGTGGATCATCAAGGTGTGGTTGGAGAATAACACATGCATTTATCTCTAGATACTCCATGTGTGTCAAATCATGGTGGTCAGAAAGCGTGATGAGCCCCTGAAATATGCAACTGCCACATGGAAATAGTGAACCAGCGTGACAGAAGTTGCATCACCACACCCACTGGAGTGTGTGTGGTCATGTGTGGATCATCAAGGTGTGGTTTTGAGAATAACACATGCATTGATCTCTAGATACTCAATGTGTGTCAAACCATGGTAATTAGGGAAGCCCAAAGAGCCCCTGGAATATGCAACTGCCACATGGGAATAGTGAACCAGTGTGACAGAAGCAGTTGCATCACCACACCCACTAGAGTGTGTGCGGTCATGTGTGGATCATAAAGGGGTGGTTTTGCGAATAACACATGCATTTATCTCTAGATACTCAATGTGTGTCAAACCTTGGTGGTCAGAAAGCCCAAAGAGCCCCTAGAATATGCAATTGGCACATGCGAATGGTCAACCAGTGTGACAGAAGTTGCATCACCACACCCACTAGAGTGTGTGTGGTCATGTGTGGATCATCAATATGTGTTTTTAATAATAACACATGCATTGATCTCTAGAAACTCCATGTGTGTCAAACCATGGTGGTCAGAAAGCCCAAAGAGCCCCTAGAATATGCAACTGCCACATGAGAATGGTGAACCAGTCTGATAGAAGTTGCATCACCACACCCACTAGATTGTGTGTGGTCATGTGTGGATCATCAAGCTTTGGTTTTTAGAATAACTTATGTATTTATCTCTAGAGACTCCACGTCAGTCAAACCATGGTGGCCAGAAAGCCCAAAGAGCCCCTGGAATGCATCTACCACATGGGAATGGTGAACTAGTGTGACAGAATCAGTTACATAACCACACCCATTGGAGATTGTGTGGTCATATATCAATGTGTGGTTTTGAGAATATCACATGCATTTATATCTAGAGACTCCCTGTGTGTCAAACCATGGTGGTCAGAATGCCCAAAGAGCCACTAGAATATGCAACTACCACATGGTAATGGTGAACCAGTGTGAGAGAAGTTGCATCACCACACCCACTAGAGTGTGTGCGGTCATGTGTGGATCATCAAGGTGTGGTTTTGAGAATAAAACATGCATTTATGTCTAGATACTCCATGTGTGTCAAACCATGGTGGTCAGAAAGCCTAAAGAGACCCTAGAATATGCAATTGCCACATGCGAATGGTGAACCAGTGTGAGAGAAGTTGCATCACCACACCCACTAGAGTGTGTGTGGTCATATGTGGATCATCAAGATTTGGTTTTAAGAATAACACATGCATTGATCTCTAGAGACTCCATGTGTGTTAAACCATGGTGGTCGAGAAAACCCAGAGCCCTAGAATATAGCGCCACATAGGAATGGTGAACCAGTGTGACAGAAGTTGCATCACCATGCCCACTAGAGCGGGTGTGTGGTCATGTGTGGATCATCAAGTTGTGGTTTTGAGAATAACATGTGCATTGATCTCTAGAGACTCCAGGTGTGTCAAACCATGGTGTTCAGAAAGCCCAAAGAGCCCCTGAAATATTCAACTGCCACATGGGAATGGTGAACCAGTGTGATAGAAGTTGCATCACCACACACCCACTAGATTGTGTGTGGTCATGTGGATCATCAAGGTGTGGTTTTGAGAATAACACATGAATTTATCTCTAGAGACTCCATGTGTGTAAAACCATGGTGTTCAGAAAGCCCAAAGAGCCCCTAAAATATGCAACTGCCACATGGGAATGGTGAACCAGTGTGGCAGAAGTTGCAACACCACACCCACTAGAGTGTGTGTGGTCATGTGTGGATTATCAAGGTGTGGTTTTGAGAATAACACATACATTGATCTCTAGAGACTCAATGTGTGTCAAACCATGGTGGTCAGAATATCCAAAGAGTCCCTGGAATATGCAACTACCACATGGGAATGGTGCACCCGGTGTGAAGTTGCATCACCACACACACCGACTAGAGTGTGTGTGGTCATGTGGATCATCAAGGTGTGGTTTTGAGAATAACACATGCATTGATCTCTAGATACTCTATGTGTGTAAAACATGGTGGTCAGGAAGCCCAAAGAGCCCCTAGAATATGCAACTGCCACATGGGAATGGTGAACCAGTGTGACAGAAGTTGCATCACCACACCCACTGGAGTGTGTGCAGTCATGTGTGGATCATCAACGTGTGGTTTTGAGAATAACACATGCGTTTATCTCTAGATACTCCATGTGTGTCAAACCATGGTGGTCAGAAAGCCTAAAGAGCCCTAGAATGTCAACTACCACATGGGAATGGTGAACGGTGTGACCGAAATTGCATCACCACACACCGACTAGAGTGCGTGTGGTCATGTGGATCATCAAGGTTAGGTTTTGAGAATAACACATGCATTGATCTCTAGAGACTCCATGTGCGTAAAACCATGGTGGTCAGGAAGCCCAAAGAGCCCCATGGGAATGGTGAACCAGTGTGTGAAGTTGCATCACCACACCTTTGGAGTGTGTGTGGTCATGTGTGGATCATCAAGGTGTGGTTTTGAGAATAACACATACATTGATCTCTTGAGACTCAATGTGTTTCAAACCATGGTGGTCGAGAAAATTTGAAAGAGCCCTAGAATATGCAATTGCCACATGCGAATGGTGAACCCGGTGTGAAAGAAGTTGCATCACCACACCCCTCAGTGTGTGTGGTCATGTGGATCATCAATGTGTGGTTCTGAGAATAACACATGAATTTATCTCTAGAGACTCCATGTGTGTTAAACCATGGTGTTCAGAAAGCCCTAAGAGCCCCTGAAATATGCAACTGCCACATGGGAATGGTGAACCAGTGCGACAGAAGTTGCATCACCACACTGTGGGTGTGTGTGGTCATGTGGATCATCTAGGTGTGGTTTTGAGAATAACACATGCATTGATCTCTAGAGACACAATGTGTGTCAAACCATGGTGGTCGAGAATGCCCAAAGTGCTTACAGAATATGCAACTACCACATGGGAATGGTGAACAGTGTGTGAAGTTGCATCAGCACACCACCGACTAGTGTGTGTGGTCATGTGGATCATCAAGGTGTGGTTTGAGAATAACACATGCATTGATATCTAGAGACTCCATGTGTGTAATACCATGGTGGTGGGGAAGCCCAAAGAGCCCCCTGGAATATGCAAGCGCCACATGGAATGGTGAACCCAGTGTGTGAAGTTGCATCACCACACCCACTAAGTGTGTGCGGTCATGTGTGGATCATAAAGGTGTGGTTTTGAGAATAACTCATGCATTTATTTCTAGATACTCCATGTGTGTAAAACGATGGTGCTCAGAAAGCATGAAGAGCCCTAAAATATGCAATTGCCACATGCGAATGGTGAACCAGTGTGATAGAAGTTGCATCACCACAACCACTGGAGTGTGTGGTCATGTGTGGATCATCAATATGTGGTTTTAATAATAACACATGCATTGATCTCTAGAGACTCCATGTGTGTCAAACCATGGTGGTCAGAAAGCCCAAAGAGCCCCTCGAATATGCAAGCGCCACTTGGGAATGGTGAACCCGGTGTGGCCAGAATTTGCATCACCACACCCACTTGAGTGTGTGTGGTGATGTGTGTATCATCAAGGTGTGGTTTTCAGAATAACACATGCATTGATCTATAGAGACTCAATGTGTGTAAAACCATGGTGGTCAGAATACCAAAGAGCCCCTGTAATATGCAACTACCACATGGGAATGGTGAACCTGTGTGACAGAAGTTGCATCACCACACCAACTAGAGTGTGTGTGGTCATGTGGATCATCAAGGTGTGTTTTTGAGAATAACACATGCATTGATCTCTAGAGACTCCATGTGTGTAAAACCATGGTGGTGGGAAGCCCAAGAGCCCTGTAATATGCAACTACCACATGGGAATGGTAGACGGTGTGTGAAGTTGCATCACCACACCTACTAGAGTGTGTGCGGTCATGTGTGGATCATAAAGGTGTGGTTTTGAGAAATAACACATGCATTTATTTCTAGATAATCCATGTGTGTCAAACCATGGTGGTCAGAAAGCATAAAGAGCCGCTAAAATATGCAATTGCCACATGCGAATGGTGAACCAGTGTGACAGAAGTTGCATCACCACAACCACTGGATTGTGTGGTCATATACAGTTCATCAATATGTGGTGTTAAAAATAACAGATGCATTGATCTCTAGAGACTCCAGGTGTGTCAAACCATGGTGGTCAGAAAGGCCAAAGAGCCCCTAGAATAAGCAACTACCACATGGGAATGGTGAACTAGTGTGATAGAAGTTGCATCACCACACCCACTGGTGTGTGTGTGGTCATGTGTGGATCATCAAGCTTTGGTTTTTAGAATAACTTATGTATTGATCTTTAGAGACTCCATATGTGTCAAACCATGGTGGTTAGAAAGCCCAAAGAGCCCCTAGAATGCAACTACCACATGGGAATGGTAAACCAGTGTGATAGAAGCAGTTGCATCACCACACCCATTTGAGCGTGTGTGGTCATAGATCAAGATGTGGTTTTGAGAATAACACATGCATTGATCTCTAGAGACTCCATGTGTGTCAAACCATGGTAGTTCTGTCAAACCATGGTAGTTAGAACTCCCAAAGAGCCCCTGGAATATGCAACTACAACATGAGAATGGTGAAAGAGTGTGATAGAAGTTACATCACCACACACCCACTAGAGTATGTGTGGTCATGTGGATCATCAAGGTGTGGTTTTGAGAATAACACATGCATTGATCTCTAGAGACTCCATGTGTGTAAAACCATGGTGGTCCGAAAGCCCTAAGAGCCCCTAGAATATGCAACTACCACATGGGAATGGTGAACCAGTGTAACAGAAGTTGCATCACCACACCCACTGGAGTGTGTGCGGTCATGTGTGGATCATCAAGGTGTGGTTTGAGAATAACACATGCATTGATCTCTATATACTGCATGTGTGTTTAGCCATTGTGGTCTGAATTCCCAATGAGGCTCTTAATTATGCAACTTCAACATGTGAATGGTGAACCAGTGTGACAGAAGTTGCATCACCACACACCCACTAGAGTTTGTGTGGTCATGTGTATCATAAAGGTGTGGTTTTGAGAATAGCCCATGAATTTATGTCTAGAGACTCCATGTGTGTCTAACCATGGTTTTTAGAAATCCCAAAGAGCCCCTGAACTATGCAACAGCCACATGGGAATGGTGAAACAGTCTGACAGAAGTTGCATCACCACAACCACTAAAGTGTGTGTGGTCATCTATGGATCATCAAGATGTGGTTTTGAGAATAACACATGCATTGATATCTAGAGATTCCATGTGTGTCAAACCATGGTGGTTAGAAATCCCAAAGAGCCCCCGGAATATGCAACTGCCACATGAGAATCTTTGAAAGAGTGTGTGAAGTTACATCACCACACACCCACTTGAGTGTGTGTGGTCATGTGGATCATAAAGGTGTGGTTTTTAGAATAACACATGCATTGATATCTAGAGACTCCATGTGTGTAAAACCATGCTGGTCAGGAAGCCCAAAGATCCCCTTTAATATGCAACTGCCACATGGGAATGGTGAACTAGTGTGATAGAAATTGCATCACCAGACCCACTGGAGTGTGTGCGGTCATATGTGGATCATCAAGGTGTGGTTTTGCGAATAACACATGCATTTATCTCTATATACTCCATTTGTGTAAAACCATGGTGGTCAGAAAGCCTAAAGAGCCCCTAGAATAGGCAATTGCCACATGCAAATGGTGAACCAGTGTGCCAGAAGTTGCATGACCACCCACTAGGTATGTGTGGTCATGTGTGGATCATCAAGGTGTGGTTTTGGGAACAACACATGCATTTATCTCTAGATACTCCATGTGTGTCAAACGATGGTGGCCAGAAACCCCAAAGAGCCCCTAGAATATGCAATTGCCACATGCGAATGGTGAACCAGTGTGATAGAAGTTGCATCACCACACCCACTGGAGTGTGTGTGGTCATGTGTGGATCATCAATATGTGGTTTTAAGAATAACACATGCATTGATCTCTAGAGACTCCATGTGTGTGAAACCATGGTGGTCAGAAAGCCAAAGAGACCCTAAAATATGCAACTGCCACATGGGTATCGTGAACTAGTGTGATAGAAGTTGCATCACCACACCCACTGGAGTGTGTGTGGTCATGTGTGGATCATCAAGCTTTGGTTTTTATAATAACTTATGTATTGATCTTTAGAGACTCCATGTGTGTCAAACCATGGTGGTTAGAAAGCCCAAAGAGCCCCTAGAATGCAACTACCACATGGGAATGGTGAACCAGTGTGATAGAAGCAGTTGCATCACCACACCCATTAGAGTGTGTGTGGTCATAGATCAAGATGTGGTTTTGAGAATAACACATGCATTTATCTCTAGAGACTCCATGTGTGTCACACCATGGTGGTTAGAACTCGCAACGAGCCCCTCGAATATGAAACTACCAAATGAGAATGGTGAAAGAGTGTGACAGAAGTTACATAACCACGCACCCACTAGAGTGTGTGTGGTCATGTGGATCATCAAGGTGTGGTTTTGAGAAAAACACATCCATTGATCTCTAGAAACTCCATGTGTGTAAAACCATGGTGGTCCGAAAGCCCTAAGAGCCCCTAGAATATGCAACTGCCACATGGGAATGGTGAACTAGTGTGAAGTTACATCCCCACACCCGCTGGAGTGTGTGCGGTCATGTGTGGATCATCAAGGTGTATTTTGAGAATAAGACATGCATTTATCTCTAGATACTCCACGTGTGTCAAACCATGGTGGTCAGAAAGCCCAAAGAGCCCCTAGAATATGCAATTGCCACATGCGAATGGTGAACCAGTGTGACAGAAGTTGCATTACCACACCCACTTGAGTGTGAGTGATCATGTGTGGATCATCAAGATGTGGTTTTAAGAATAACACATGCATTGATATCTAGATACTCCATGTGTGTCAAACCATGGTGGTTAGAAAGCCCAAAGAGCACCTAGAATATGCAACTGCCACATGAATCTTGAACCATGTGGCAGAAGTTGCATCACCACACCCACTGGAGTGTGCGTGTGGTCATGTGTGGATCAACAAGTTGTGGTATTGATAATAACACATGCATTTATCTCTAGAGACTCCATGTGTGTAAAACCATGGTGTTCAGAAAGCCCAAAGAGCCCCTGAAATATGCAACTGCCACATGGGAATGGTGAACCAGTGTGACAGAAGTTGAATCAACACCCACCCACTGGAGTGTGTGTGGTCATGTGGATCATCAAGGTGTGGTTTTGAGAATAACACATGAATTTATCTCTAGAGACTCCATGTGTGTCAAACCAAGGTGTTCAGAAAGCCCAAAGAGCCCCTGAAATATGCAACTGCCACATGGGAATGGTGAAACAGTATGACAGAAGTTGCATCACCACACCCACTACAGTGTGTGTGGTCATATGTGCATCATCAAGGTGTGGTTTTGATAATAACACATGCATTTATATCTAGAGAGTAAATGTGTGTGAATCCATGGTGGTCAGAATGCCCAAAGAGCCGCTGGAATATGCAACTACCACATGGGAATTGTGAACCAGTGTGACAGAAGTTGCATCACCGCACACATACTAGAGTGTGTGTGGTCATGTGGATCATCAAGGTGTGGTTTTGAGAATAACACATGCATTGATCTCTAGAGAGTCCATGTGTGTGTAAAACCCTGGTGGTCAGCAAGCCCAAAGAGCCCCTATAATATGCAACTGCCAAATGAGAATGGTGAACCAGTGTGACAGAAGTTGCATCACCACACCCACTAGAGTGTGTGCGGTCATGTGTGGATCATAAAGGTGTGGTTTTGAGAATAAAACATGCATTTATTTACAGATAATCCATGTGTGTCAAACCATGGTAGTCAGAAAGCACGAAGAGCCTCTAGAATATGCAATTGCCACATGCGAATGGTGAGCCAGTGTGACAAAAGTTGCATCGTCACACCCACTTGAGTGTGTGGTGATGTGTGGATCATCAATATGTGGTTTTAATAATACCAAATGCATTGATATCTAGATACTCCCATGTGTGTCAAACCATGGTGGCCAGAAAGGCCAAAGAGACCCTAAAATATGCAACTGCCACATGGGAATCGTGAACTAGTGTGATAGAAGTTGCATCACCACACCCACTAGAGTGAGTGTGGTCATGTGAATCATCAAGCTTTGGTTTTAGAATAACTTATGTATTGATCTTTAGAGACTCCATGCGCCTCACACCATGGTGGTTAGAAAGCCCAAAGAGCCCCTAGAATGCAACTACCACATGGGAATGGTGAACCAGTGTGATAGAAGCAGTTGCATCACCACACCCATTGGAGTGTGTGTGGTCATAGATCAAGATGTGGTTTTGAGAATAACACATGCATTTATCTCTAGAGACTCCATGTGTGTCAAACCATGGTGGTTAGAACTCGCAACGATCCCCTGGAATATGCAACTACCAAATGAGAATGGGGAAAGAGTGTGACAGAACTTACATCACCAAACACCCACTAGAGTGTGTGTGGTCATGTGGATCATCAAGGTGTGGTTTTGAGAAAAACACATCCATTGATATCTAGAAAGTCCATGTGTGTAAAACCATGGTGGTCCGAAAGCCCTAAGAGCCCCTAGAATATGCAACTGCCACATGGGAATGGTGAACCAGTGTGATAGAAGTTACATCACCACACCCGTTGGAGTGTGTGCGGTCATGTGTGGATCATCAAGGTGTGCTTTTGAGAATAACACATGCATTTATCTCTAGATACTCCATGTGTGTCAAACCATGGTGGTTAGAAAGCCTATAGAGCCCCTAGAATAAGCAATTGCCACATGCGAATGGTGAACCAGTGTGACAGAAGTTGCATTACCACACCCACTTGAGTGTGTGTGACCATGTGTGGATCATCAAGATGTGGTTTTGAGAATAACACATGCATTGATATCTAGATAGTCCATGTGTGTAAAACCATGGTGGTCAGAAAGCCCAAAGAGCCCCTGGAATATGCAACTGCCACATGGGAATGGTGAACCAGTGTGACAGAAGTTGCATCACCACACCCAATAGAGTGTGTGAGGTCATGTGTGAATCATAAATGTGTTGTTTTGAGAATAACACATGAATTTATCTCTAGATACTCCATGTGTGTCAAACCATGGTGGTCAGAAAGCAAGAGCCCTTAGAATATGCAATTGCCACATGCGAATGGTGAGCAGTGTGAAGTTGCATCACCACACCCACTTGAGTGTGTGGTGGTGTGTGGATCATCAATATGTGGTATTAATAATAACACATGCATTGATCTCTAGATACTCCATGTGTGTCAAACCATGGTGGTCGAAAAAAAGAGCCCCTAGAATATGCAAGCGCCACATGGGAATGGTGAACGGATTGTGATAGAAGTTGCATCACCACCACTTGTAGTATGTGTGGTCATGTGGATCATCACGATTTGGTTTTGAGAATAACTTATGTATTGATCTCTAGAGACTCCATGTGTGTCAAACCATTGTGGTTAGAAAGCCCAAAGAGCCCTAGAATGAAACTACCACATGGGAATGCTGAACCAGTGTGATAGAAGCAGATGCAACACCACACCCAATAGAGGGTGTGAGGTCATGTGTGAATCATAAAGTTGTGTTTTTTAGAATAACACGAGCATTTATCTCTATATACTGCATGTGTGTCAAACCATGGTGGTCAGAAAGCCCAAAGAGCCCCTAGAATATGCAATTGCCACATGCGAATGGTGAACCAGTGTGATAGAAGTTGCATTACCACAACCACTTGAGTGTGTGTGATCATGTGTGGATCATCAAGATGTGGTTTTAAGAATAACACATGCATTGATATCTAGATACTCCATGTGTGTCAAACCATGGTGGTCGGAAAGCCCAAAGAGCCCCTAGAATATGCAACTGCCACATGGGAATGGTGAACCAGTGTGACAGAAGTTGCATCACCACACCCACTGGACTGTGTGTGTGGTCATGTGTGGATCAACAAGTTGTGGTATTGAGAATAACACATGCATTTACCTCTAGAGACTCCATGTGTGTCAAACCATGGTGTTCAGAAAGCCCAAAGAGCCCCAGAAATATGCAACTACCACATGGGAATGGTGAACCAGTGTGACAGAAGTTGCATCACCACACACCCACTGGAGTGTGTGTGGTCATGTGGATCATCAAGGTGTGGTTTTGAGAATAACACATGAATTTATCTCTAGAGACTCCAAGTGTGTCAAACCATGGTGTTCAGAAAACCCAAAGAGCCCCTGAAATATGCAACTGCCACAAGGGAATGGTGAAAAGGTATGACAGAAGTTGCATCATCACACCCACTAGAGTGTGTGTGGTCAAATGTGCCTCATCAAGGTGTGGTTTTGATAATAACACCTGCATTGATCTCTAGAGAGTCAATGTGTGTCAAAACATGGTGGTCATAATGCCCAAAGAGCCCCTGGAATATGTAACTACCACATGGGAATGGTGAACCAGTGTGACAGCAGTTGCACCACCACACACAGACTTGAGTGTGTGTGGTCATGTGGATCATCAAGCTGTGGTTTTGAGAATAACACATGCATTGATCTCTAGAGACTCCATGTGTGTAAAACCATGGTGGTCAGGAAGCCCAAAGAGCCCCTGGAATATGCAACTGCCACATGGGAATGGTGAACCAGTGTGACAGAAGTTGCATCACCACACCCAATAGAGTGTGTGAGGTCATGTGTGAATCATAAATGTGTTGTTTTGAGAATAACACATGAATTTATCTCTAGATACTCCATGTGTGTCAAACCATGGTGGTCAGAAAGCACGAAGAGCCCTTAGAATATGCAATTGCCACATGCGAATGGTGAGCCAGTGTGACAGAAGTTGCATCACCACACCCACTTGAGTGTGTGGTGGTGTGTGGATCATCAATATGTGGTTTTAATAATAACACATGAATTGATCTCTAGATACTCCATGTGTGTCAAACCATGGTGGTCAGAAAGCCCAAAGAGCCCCTAGAATATGCAACTGCCACATGGGAATGGTGAACCAGTGTGATAGAAGTTGCATCACCACACCCACTGGAGTGTGTGTGGTCATGTGTGGATCATCAAGATTTGTTTTTGAGAATAACTTATGTATTGATCTCTAGAGACTCCATGTGTGTCAAACCATTTTTGGTTAGAAAGCCCAAAGAGCCCCTAGAATGAAACTACCACATGGGAATGCTGAACCAGTGTGATAGAAGAAGTTGCATCACCACACTCAATAGAGTGTGTGAGGTCATGTGTGAATCATAAAGGTGTGGTTTTGAGAATAACACATGCATTTATCTCTAGATACTCCATGTGTGTCAAACCATGGTGGTCAGAAAGCCCAAAGAGCCCCTAGAATATGCAATTGCCACATGTGAATGGTGAACCAGTGTGACAGAAGTTGCATTACCACACCCACTTGAGTGTGTGTGATCATGTGTGGATCATCAAGATGTGGTTTCAAGAATAACACATGCATTGATATCTAGATACTCCATGTGTGTCAAACCATGGTGGTCGGAAAGCCCAAAGAGCCCCTAGAATATGCAACTGCCACATGGGAATGGTGAAGACGGTGTGTGAAGTTGCATCACCACCTGCTTGGAGACTGTGTGTGTGGTCATGTGTGTATCAACAAGTTGTGGTATTGAGAATAACACATGCATTTATCTCTAGAGACTCCATGTGTGTCAAACCATGGTGTTCAGAAAGCCCAAAGAGATCCAGAAATATGCAACTACCACATGGGAATGGTGAACCAGTGTGACAGAAGTTGCATCACCACACACCCACTTGAGTGTGTGTGGTCATGTGGATCATCAAGGTGTGGTTTTGAGAATAAGACATGAATTTATCTCTAGAGACTCCAAGTGTGTCAAACCATGGTGTTCAGAAAGCCCAAAGAGCCCCTAAAATATGCAACTGCCACATGGGAATGGTGAAACAGTATAACAGAAGTTGCATCATCACACCCACTAGAGTGTGTGTGGTCAAATGTGCCTCATCAAGGTGTGGTTTTGAGATTAACACATGCATTGATCTCTAGAGTCAATGTGTGTCAAAACATAGTGGTCATAATGCCCAAGAGCCCTGGAATATGCAACTACCACATGGGAATGGTGAACCAGTGTGACAGCAGTTGCACCACCACACACAGACTAGAGTGTGTGTGGTCATGTGGATCATCAAGCTGTGGTTTTGAGAATAACACATGCATTGATCTCTAGAGACTCCATGTGTGTAAAACCATGGTGGTCAGGAAGCCCAAAGATCCCCTGGAATATGCATCTGCCACATGGGAATGGTGAACCAGTGTGATAGAAGTTGCATCACCACACCCACCGGAGTGTGTGTGGTCATGTGTGGATCATCATGCTTTGGTTTTTAGAATAACTTATCTATTGATCTTTAGAGACTCCATGTGTGTCAAACCATGGTGGTTAGAAAGCCCAAAGAGCCCCTAGAATGCAACTACCACATGGGAATGGTGAATCAGTGTGATAGAAGCAATTGCATCTCCACACCCATTAGAGTGTGTGTGGTCATAGATCAAGATGTCGTTTTGAGAATAACACATGATTTATCTCTAGAGACTCCATGTGTGTTAAACCATGGTGGTTAGAACTCCCAACGAGCCCCTGGAATATGCAACTACCAAATGAGAATGGCGAAAGAGTGTGATAGAAGGTACATCACCACACACCCACTAGAGTGTGTATGGTCATGTGGATCATCAAGGTGTGGTTTTGAGAATAACACATCCATTGATCTCTAGAGACTCCATGTGTGTAAAACCATGGTGGTCCGAAAGCCCTAAGAGCCCCTAGAATATGCAACTGCAACATGGGAATGGTGAACCAGTGTGACAGAAGTGGCATCACCACACCCGCTGGAGTGTGTGCGGTTATGTGTGGATCATGAAGGTGTGGTTTTGAGAATAACACATGCATTTATCTCTAGATACTCCATGTGTGTGAAACCATGGCGGTCAGAAAGCCCAAAGAGCCCCTAGAATATGCAATTGCCACATGCGAATGGTGAACCAGTGTGACAGAAGTTGCATTACCACACCCACTTGAGTGTGTGTGATCATGTGTGGATCATCAAGATGTGGTTTCAAGAATAACACATGCATTGATATCTAGATACTCCATGTGTGTCAAACCATGGTGGTCGGAAAGCCCAAAGAGCCCCTAGAATATGCAACTGCCACATGGGAATGGTGAACCAGTGTGACAGAAGTTGCATCACCACACCCACTGGACTGTGTGTGTGGTCATGTGTGGATCAACAAGTTGTGGTATTGAGAATAACACATCCATTTATCTCTAGAGACTCCATGTGTGTCAAACCATGGTGTTCAGAAAGCCCAAAGAGATCCAGAAATATGCAACTACCACATGGGAATGGTGAAACAGTGTGACAGAAGATGCATCAACACACACCCACTTTAGTGTGTGTGGTCATGTGGATCATCAAGGTGTGGTTTTGAGAATAAGACATGAATTTATCTCTAGAGACTCCAAGTGTGTCAAACCATGGTGTTCAGAAAGCCCAAAGAGCCCCTAAAATATGCAACTGCCACATGGGAATGGTGAAACAGTATGACAGAAGTTGCATCATCACACCCACTAGAGTGTGTGTGGTCAAATGTGCCTCATCAAGGTGTGGTTTTGAGAATAACACATGAATTGATCTCTAGAGAGTCAATGTGTGTCAAAACATGGTGGTCATAATGCCCAAAGAGCCCCTGGAATATGTAACTACCACATGGGAATGGTGAACCAGTGTGACAGCAGTTGCACCACCACACACAGACTAGAGTGTGTGTGGTCATGTGGATCATCAAGCTGTGGTTTTGAGAATAACACATGCATTGATCTCTAGAGACTCCATGTGTGTAAAACCATGGTGGTCAGGAAGCCCAAAGAGCCCCTGGAATATGCAACTGCCACATGGGAATGGTGAACCAGTGTGATAGAAGTTGCATCACCACACCCACCGGAGTGTGTGTGGTCATGTGTGGATCATCATGCTTTGGTTTTTAGAATAACTTATCTATTGATCTTTAGAGACTCCATGTGTGTCAAACCATGGTGGTTAGAAAGCCCAAAGAGCCCCTAGAATGCAACTACCACATGGGAATGGTGAACCAGTGTGATAGAAGCAATTGCATCTCCACACCCATTGGAGTGTGTGTGGTCATAGATCAAGATGTTGTTTTGAGAATAACACATGATTTAACTCTAGAGACTCCATGTGTGTAAAACCATGGTGGTTAGAACTCCCAACGAGCCCCTGGAATATGCAACTACCAAATGAGAATGGCGAAGGAGTGTGATAGAAGGTACATCACCACACACCCACTAGAGTGTGTATGGTCATGTGGATCATCAAGGTGTGGTTTTGAGAATAACACATCCATTGATCTCTAGAGACTCCATGTGTGTAAAACCATGGTGGTCCGAAAGCCCTAAGAGCCCCTAGAATATGCAACTACAACATGGGAATGGTGAACCAGTGTGACAGAAGTTGCATCACCACACCCGCTGGAGTGTGTGCGGTTATGTGTGGATCATGAAGGTGTGGTTTTGAGAATAACACATGCATTTATCTCTAGATACTCCATGTGTGTGAAACCATGGCGGTCAGAAAGCCCAAAGAGCCCCTATAATATGCAATTGCCACATGCGAATGGTGAACCAGTGTGACAGAAGTTGCATTACCACACCCACTTGAGTGTGTGTGATCATGTGTGGATCATCAAGATGTGGTTTTAAGAATAACACATCCATTGATATCTAGATACTCCATGTGTGTCAAACCATGGTGGTCGGAAAGCCCAAGAGCCCTAGAATATGCAAGCGCCACATGGGAATGGTGAACCCGGTGTGATAGAAGTTGTTGGGTCATAACATAGAAAACAAAAAATTCCTCGATGAGAACTATCCAAGATCTATCTACTAGATACATAGCAACGGTGGACATACATCCATGGAGAATTTACCCTCGAAGACAACGAGCTTTGTTAGCAGTAGGAACTTCGTGGTTGATGTAGTACATTTGCCGATCTCAAGATCGTGATGAAGTCCAGCAGGTCCGGCTCCGGCCGTCCATCAGATCCAGCTCCAGCACCACCAAGTCCAGCACCGCAAAGCGGTGCATCCGTGATCGCACACCGTCGGTACCCGACAACCTCCGTCCCTCGCTCTAGCAAAGCAGCGTGAAGCAGCAACTCCTTTCGAGATAAAGCCACGGGAACATGTATCTAGCTAATCTGAGACCATGGGGAATAATACTAGAGGAGAGATCCTTCACAAGGAGGTGTGTTTGAGAAGTGAGGAGGGTGGCCTTTTATAGGAGGAGGGTGCCCCTCCTTCATGGCGGCACATGGAGGAGGTGACCTTTCACCTCCTCCATTCATGTGGTAACTCCCTCCACATAAATTTGCCCTTCACATTCTCTTTTAAAGTCTCCACTTTAAATGCATTAAATTTCTCCAAATTTAATGCTCTCTCATTAATAAAACTCTTTTATTATTTTCATTCAGAATTTTGTTAATTACTTTAATTAAAAACATTCATAAAACCCCTGCAACATTTCAATATTACATGCGAACCAATTTCAGCATTTTCACCGAAAGCAGTTTTATTGTCTATTGAAATAATTCCAGCACTTTCTTAAATCTTTATCTGAAACATATTTGCTCCAAATGGTGTCGGTATCCTGAAGTGTGTCACCCTACGGTTCGTGAATAATGCAGACATGATCGAGACCCTCTCCGATCAATAATCGATGGCGGACCTAGAGATCCATCTTGACTCCTACACAATGATGACTTACGTGATCGTGAGAACCTTAGGCGCTAGTAACTAAATCTCTTTGTCCCGATATATTACATGTCCGAGATTGATCATGTATCTCCATACCTAGTTTGATCTAGTTACCAACATGCACTCTTTTCTTGTTCCGTGATATAACATTCTAGTGATCACATAACTTCCTTACAAGCTATTTCAATGTGATATCACCGAGAGGCCCGGTATATCTATCCGTCATCGGGATGGACAAATCCCACTCTTGATCCATGAGCCTCAACATAACACCTTCGTAGCACTGAACCCACCTTTATAGTCACCACATTACGGTGTGACGTTTGATATTATCAAGATACTCTTCGATGTTAGCAATTAACATGATCTCATAGTCTAAGGACTAAGATTACTTATTATGATGTTATAGCAATATAAACATAATGACTTGATTGTAATGCTATACTTGGATGAATGTTCATCACATCATTCCACCAATGGTGTGACCTTGTTATTAACATCAATGTCTATGATCAGGAAACCTTGATCATCTTGTTAATCAACAAGCTAGTCTATAAGAGAGGCATAACTAGGAACCCTTTTTGTTTATTAAACACACATGTATTGACGTTTCCGATCAATACAATTATAGCATCACAAAATAAACATATATCATAAACATGGAATAAGATAATAACCACTTTATTATTGCCTCTCGGGCATATTCCTTGATCTCCCACTTGCACTAGAGTCAATAATCTAGTTTGAAAAACTTTGCGCATTGAACACCTATGGCTTTACGGTGTTGCATGTCGCGATTGCTAGTTAACATAATCTCGGATCGACAATTTCAGGTCCGTGTGTATTGCATGTCTCTGCGTCTCTCGCATCACTCATTCTCAAATGAGATGGCATTGTATAGATTTGGTCCTTTGGTGAGACCTTTAGTTCGTTCGGCTCAAAAATATGTTGATATTATTGTCACACAATATATCTTCATAGTATTATCCACTTTGAACCACACCTAGTTTGATAACAAACTACTTAACACAAATGCCCTCCTTTACGGCTACTATAGCAGTCATATACTTAGCCTTTTGTTGTAGTATCTAGTCACAATATCTCAACTTTGGAACTCATCCAAATCCATCATGGAACATCCTTTCCATTACATTGTGCCACCCATAGTCTAAATTGAGATAAAGTTAATTTTTATCTTGTGACAAAACTAGTATCAATGTAACACTTTACAATGAACTACCTTTAACTATTTGTCACTTATACATTATATATTCTTAGTTCTTCCAAAGCTAATAAGAATATCTTTACTATTGTCGAATGATCATCTGATGAATCATTCTGGTATATGCTCATAACATTT
Source organism: Avena insularis (assembly GCA_023614405.1). Lineage (NCBI taxonomy): Eukaryota > Viridiplantae > Streptophyta > Magnoliopsida > Poales > Poaceae > Avena > Avena insularis. The sequence goes on from CM042696.1 coordinate 404,253,355, forward strand.
AGAGCATAGGACATTCTGGATATATACATATCATGGTATAATTGATCAAAATCTTCATGTGATTTTACTCACCAATTGTTGAAACACTTGAATTTTGATACAATCCTTTCCATGCAGCAAGAACCTTTCTTGTTGTTTCCATATTGAACCCTTTCAATATCTCATATATGTATGTCTGGCACAACCATATTAGCACCTTAATCTATCCATATAGATATTGATGCCTAATATTCCGGGTTTGCCTAAGTCTTTCGTCGAAATCTTATTTTAATGAAATTCTTAACTTGTCAATACAAGATACATCATTTCCAATCAACAATATGTCCTCTACATAATGTATTAGAAATATGTCTCAGCGCTCCCACTTAATTCCTTGCAAATGCAAGTATCTTCATCGTCTCCGATGAATTTAAACTCTTTTAACAGTTTCATCATGGTGAAGATTCCAACTCCGCTATGCTTACTTCAACTATTGAAGTTTACATGCCCTTTTAGCACCCTTTGAATTAACAAAACCCTTCGGACCATGTCATGTACATGTCCTAGGTTACCGTTCTATTAGAAGAACCTTGTTTTGTTTTATTCAACTACCATATACCAAATTATATGTAGTGGTTGCTACATTAATCCGTCAAGACTATATATCGCTATGAAAGATCAAATCTTGTCATAGTCAACTCTTTGAACATTGTCGTAAACTTCTTTCCGACATGTGACTATTTCATAGATGTTAAACATCCATGTCTTATTTCTTTATAGATCCAAACCGTCCGATGGGCTTCACGCCTTTCAGGAGGGTCTTCCAAGTTGAAACTTGATTTCTCATGTATGGATACTATCACGGATTCTATGACTTCTAGTCATTTTATGGAGTCAGGGGCCCATCATCGCTTCTTTGCATGTAGTCGGTTCATCATTGTCAAAACAATAAAAACTTGCTTATCAAATCTTACTATTTGATTCTTACCGAGCCCTACGGTTCTATAGGAACTCTAATCTCGAGATCACACCTTTTGTAATCCACGAGAGCCATGAGCATTATGGCGCCAGGGACACTTTCGTGTTGCGCTACTTAGCACATATAACTAGGTTCAACAACCTTATCAAAGTTCTATTGTCCTCCCTTAACTTTTCACGAAAAGTTCTTCTCAAGAAACTTGGCGTTCCAAGCGACAAACTCTTTTGTCCTTGGTGTTATGGAGAAATTCCCAACAAATTCTTTGGGATATCCTACAAAGGCGTGATTATTAGACTTTGGTTGTAAACATTTTACTTATGCATAGCATACCAAAATTTAAGAAAAAGACAATTGGGTTTTATCCCAAACCATAACTCATATGGTGTCATTTCAATGGATCGCGATCGTGCTCTTTTTCGAGTGTAAAAGCGGTAGTCTCTAAAGCTTCAATCCTTAAAACATAATGGCAGTTTTATAAATGACACCTTTGATCTTACCGTGTCAAACATGGTTTGATTTTATCTCTCGAATATGCCATACTCCTATGGTTTATCGGAAACACAAATCATGGAACAATTCCTCCAAGTCTTAGGTGTTTTGCTAAACATATAACTCAAATATCTTCCTTTATGATCGAATCATAAACTCTTTATTTTCTTTTTTACAATGATTTTCCACTTCATCTTGAAAGTCTTTGAACAATTTTCAAATGTTTCATACTTCTTCCTTATTAAGTAAATATCTGAGATATATTCACTCAAATTTTAGGAGAAAGTATATGAAGCAAAAGATCCGCCATATGGCTACACATAATGGACTATGCACATCAGCATGCACAATTTCAATAAGCTAGTCATCCGTTCCTCTTTGGCCTATGAGCGGAGTTTCAATTATCTCGAGAAAGTCTCACATCGTCAATTGATCAAAATCAAGGACTCCAAAAATCCATCAACATGGAGTTTCTTCATGTTTTCTTTCCAATATAATTGAAACGACAATGTCACTTCATAAGTGATCTTTTAATCATTTGTCTTGCGACATTTTAGCAATAGTGTTTATGGTTGTGATTTCTCCAACTAGACTTGTAAAAGTTCATCCATCCTTTATGGAATCGGTAATTATTTGAACAGCCATTGTTATCATGATATCGGAACAAAATAACAATTATTTAAACAAATCTTGAAGGCTTGGTTTGATGACAACGAAAGCCACAATAACACTTTATTTGTTTTCGATGAACATCATCACTTATTCTCTTGCTAGTTACTTAGGCCATTGTAGTTCATGAATTGTGTTGTCTGTATGACACTTCATACCAACCAATTCGGTATCAATACCGGTATCCAATACCTCGGAACCACATTGTTTAACAAGCAAGGAATACATATAACATGTATATCTTCTATATACCTAAGCTGGACATTTCCAACTTTTTCTTTTCTGCCAAATATTTTATAGATTCTATTTCAGCAATTCCTTTTCTTTTAAAAGAATCTATCAACATAAATAGTGGTGTCATTCACGACACATAGTACAAAGCGTATATAGTCAAATACTAATACCTTTGGACTTGCACTTTGAAGTGGATCACCATCATCAAATGTTTGGTGTTCTTACAAAAATCCATTCTTTAGTAATCTATTAGTGTAGTAAACATTTACTTACATCTTCTATTCATCCTTATCATGACAACTTTCATGATCAAGCTACAATAGCCTATAAGCAAGAATCGCGAGAATAATATCAGTACCCAAAACCTTTTTGGTAGATTCGCATGCCTAACATCTCCAACCATCACAAATACTCAAACAATATGAGAACATGTATTTTGCTAAATTAAACTCTATCATAATGCAACCAAAAACATTGTTTGAGATATCACAATATCTTTCACACATGATGGTTTACGAAACAATTTTCAGCTCAATATAATCTTGATATTAAAACAACTTTTGAATATCAATAATCATGGAGAGCAAACATGATACTTTAGATACTAACATTGGAATTTTTACTCTTGATTTAATACTACTTATTAAACTTCATGGAGTAAATAGAGTTTGCTGAAAGTTTGCAATAGGACTTATAAACTTTAAATTGACATTCAAAACAATACGATACCGGTTAAGTAAAGTAAATATCCGAATTCTATAGTTCTATTATCTCAAATGAAACTAAGCATAAGGTAGTGAACAGATGCCAATGACTACAACAAATTATGAAAATTCACTTGATTTAGTTTATGACAAATTGAGTTGACTAATCCAAATTAGAAATGAACTCCCACTCAAAAAGCGACATCCCTCGTGCCTTTTGGTGATTACATGAACCAAATCCACTACCAAGTCCGATCATCCGTGAGTCGATTGTAGCTTCAAAGCGAACATCAATATGGTCATCACATCAACTATGTGACTCATGCTTAACCTTTAGGTCCGTGTTCGAGGCCATGTATGTACATGCTAGGCTGTAAGTAAGAACCTTAGTATTCATGTGTAAAATTGTCTTACACCCGTTGCATGAAAGCGTAGAGTTGAGAACACCTGATCATCACGTGATGTCTGAAACACGATCCATAGAGCGGTGCATACTTAAGAAGAACACATTTTTATCTTGATATCTAAAGAGGATCATCTTACAATGCTCTGAGAAAGTGCCAAACTAGCGGTATAAGATGCTAACATCTAATGTGTAAAGTGAGATGATATGGTCCATGCATTTGATCTCTATCACTTGCATCGTGGTATGATCTCTATCATTCCTTTGTGTGTAAGGCCAAGGTCTATGGAACTTACACGTTAAGTGTGTTATAAGATTATCTATCATACATCTACTTGACAATACCATATCAATACGGTAGCCCAACAACGATCTAAACTAGGCCTCTAATTTATCAATTGCAAGTTTTACGTGGCTTAGGGCTTTCGGAGATAGAACCGTTCTTACCTACGAACATGAACCTAGCGAGGATAACTAAGTTATTAGCCTTCGTTGTAAATCAGATATTGACTATAGTAGGAGAGCAGGACACCCACTTGACCACTTATGCAAAACAAGTTGCATGTCGATTCGTGGAACCCGGTCTCATGTGCGATGACATGTAAGGTTGGTCGGGCTGCTTCATCCCACTATACCAGTATCCAAAATATATAGAAGATGCAATAACATGATCATCGCCCACATATAAACATATGTGTACTACGTCTAAGCACCCTACGCATAGATCAGGCTCGATACCCTTTGTTGGAGTCGCATGACATAGAAAACAAAAATTTCCTACGGTGAGAACTATCGCCAAGATCTATCTACTAGATACGAGCAACAGGTGGACATACATCCATGGAGAACTTACCCTCAAAGACAACGAGCTTTGTTAGCGGTAGGAACTGCGTGGTTGATGTAGTCATACACTTGCCGATCTCAAGATCGTGATGAAGTCCAGCGAATTAGGCTCCATGCGTCCATCGAGATCTAGCTCCGGCACCACCAGTCCAGCACCGCAAAGCAGCGGTGCATCCGTGATCGCACACCGTCCGGTACCCGACAACCTCCATCCCTCGCTCTAGCAAAGCAGCAGGCAACAACTCCTTTCGAGATAAAAGCCACGGGAACATGTATCTACTAATCCGAGACCATGGAATAATACTAGAGGGGGAGAGAGATCCTTCACAAGGAGGTGTGTTTGAAAAGTGAGGAGGGGGTGGCCTTGTATAGGAGGAGGGGGGTGCGCCTCCTTCATGGCCGGCGCATGGAGGAGGTGACCTTTCACCTCCTCCATTCATGTGGTAACTCCTCCACATAAATTTTCCCCTTCACATTCTCTTTTAAAGTCTCCACTTTAAATGCATTAAACTTCTCCAAATTTAATGCTCTCTCATTTAATAAAACTCTTTTATTATTTTCATTCAGAATTTTGTTAATTACTTTAGTTAACAAACATTCACATAAAAACCCCTACAACATTTCAATATTACATGCAGAACTAATTTCAGCATTTCACATGAAACAGTTTCGGTGTCTATTGAAATAATTCCAGCGCTTTCTTAAATCTTTATCTGAAACATATTTTCTCCCAATGGTGTTGGTATCCCTTAAGTGCGTCACCCTACGGTTCGTGAATAATCTTGAGCATGATCGAGACCCCTCTCGATCAATAATCAGCGGGACACGGAGATCCATCTGACTCCTACACATTCAACGATGACTTCTGTGACCGTGAGAACCTTAGACGCTAGTAACTAAATCTCTTTGTCCCGCGATATATTACATGTCCAAGATTCGATCATCGGTATCTCCATACCTAGTTTGATCTCGTTACCGACATGCACTCTTTTCTCGTTCCCGTGATATAACATTCTAGTGATCACATCACTTGCTTGCAAGCTATTTCAATGTGATATCACCGAGAGGGCCAGTATATCTATCCGTCATCGGGATGGACAAATCCACTCTTGATCCATGAGCCTCAACATAACACCTTGTATACTGAACCCACCTTTATAGTCACCTGTTACGGTGTGGCGTTTGATATTATCAGATACTCTTCGGTGTTAGCAATTAACATGATCTCATGGTCTACAGGACTAAGATTACTTCGTATGATGTTATAGCAATATAAACATAATGACTTAATCGTAATGCTATACTTAGGATGAATGTTCATCACATCATTCCACCAATGGTGTGACCTTGTTATTAACAACATCCAATGTCTATGATCAGGAAACCTTGATCATCTTGTTAATCAACAAGCTAGTCTATAAGAGAGCATAACTAGGAACCCTTTTTGTTTATTAAACACACATGTATTGATGTTTCCGATCAATACAATTATAGCATGCAAAATAAACATTTATCATAAACATGGAATAAGATAATAACCACTTTATTATTGCCTCTCGGGCATATTCCCTTCAGAAGTTGCATCACCACACCCACTTGAGTGTGTGTGTGGTCATGTGTGGATCATCAAGTTGTAGTGTTGAGAATAACACATGCATTTATCTATAGAGACTCCATGTGTGTCAAACCATGGTGTTCGAGAAAGCAAGAGCCTGAAATATGCAAGCGCCACATCAGAATGGTGAACCCGGTGTGGCGGAAGTTGCATCACCACACACCCACTGGAGTGTGTGTGGTCATGTGGATAATAAAGGTGTGGTTTTGGGAATAACACATGAATTTATATCTAGAGACTCCATGTGTGTCAAACCATGGTGTTCAGAAAGCCCAAAGATCCCCTGAAATATACAACTGCCACATGGGAATGGTGAAACAGTATAACAGAAGTTGCATCACCACACCCACTAGAGTGTGTGTGGTCATATGTGGATCATCAAGGTGTGGTTTTGAGAATAACACATGCATTGATCTCTAGAGACTCCATGTGTGTCAAACCATGGTGGTGAAAATGCCCAAAGAGCCCCTTTAATATGCAACTACCATATGGGAATTGTGAAAGAGTGTGACAGAAGTTACATCACCTCACACCCACTAGAGTGTGTGTGGTCATGTGGATCATCAAGGTCTGCTTTTGAGAATACCACATGCATTGATCTATAGAGACTCCATGTGTGTAAAACCATGTAGGTGGTCGAAGCTTGAAAGAGCCCACGGAATATGCAAGCGCCACATGGGAATGGTGAACCAGTGTGACATAAGTTGCATCACCACACCCAATAGAGTGTGTGCGGTCATGTGTGGATCATAAAGGTTTGGTGTTGAGAATAACACATGCATTTATCTCTAGAAACTCCATGTGTGTCAAACCATGGTGGTGAGCACAAGAGCCCTAGAATATGCAATTGCCACATGCGAATGGTGAACAGGTGGAGGAAGTTGCATCACAATACCCACTAGAGTGTGTGGTCATGTGTGGATCATCAATATGTGGTTTTAATAACACATAGATTGATCTCTAGAGACTCCATGTGTGTTAAACCATGGTGGTCGAGAAGCCCAAAGAGCCTCTAGAATATGTAAGCGCCACATGGAAATGGTGAACCGATTAGATAGAAGTTGCATCACCACACCCACTTGGAGTGTGTGTGGTCATGTAATGTGAATCATCAAGCTTTGGTTTGAGAATAACTACATTATTGATCTCTAGAGACTCCATGTTTGTCAAACCATGGTGGTTAGAAAGCCCAAAGAGCCCCTAGAATGCAACTACCACATGGGAATGGTGAACCAATGTGATAGAAGCAGTTGCATCACCACACCCATTGGAGTGTGTGTGGTCATAGATCAAGGTGTGGTTTTGAGAATAACACATGCATTGATCTCTAGAGACTCCATGTGTGTCAAACCATGGTGGTTAAAATGCCCAAATAACCCCTGGAATATGCAACTACCACGTGGGAATGGTGAAAGAGTGTGACAGAAGTTACATCACCACACACCCACTAGAGTGTGTGTGGTCATGTGGATAAACAAGGTGTGGTTTTGAGACTAACACATGAATAGATCTCTAGAGACTCCATGTGTGTAAAACCATGCAGGTCGGGAAGCCCAAAGAGCCCCTGGAATATGCAACTGCCAACTGGGAATGATGAACCGGTGTGATAGAAGTTGCATCACCACACCCACTGGTGTGTGTGTGGTCATGTGTGGATCATCAAGGTGTGGGTTTGAGAATAACACATGCATTTGTCTCTAGATACATCTGTGTCAAACCATGGTGGTCAGAAAGCCTAAAGAGCCCCTAGAATATGCAATTGCCACATGCGAATGGTGAACCAGTGTGACAAAATTTGCATCACCACACCCACTAGAGTGTGTGTGGTCATGTGTGGATCATCAAGATGTGGCATTAAGAATAACACATGCATTAATCTATAGAGACTCCATGTGTGTCAAACCATGGTTCTCGAAATCCCAAAGAGGCCACAAATATACAGCTACCACATGGGAATAGTAGACTAGTGTGACAGTTGCATCACCACACCCACAGAGTGTGTGTGATCATGTGTGGATCATCAAGGTGTGGTTTTCAAAATAACACATACATTGATCTCTAGATACTCCATGTATGTCAAACCATAGGTGGTCGAGAATGCCCAAAGAGCCCTGGAATATGCAACTACCACATTGGAATGGTGAACCCGATTGTGATAGAAGTTGCATCACCACACACCGACTAGAGTGTGTGTGGTCTTTTGGATCATCAAGATGTGGTTTTGAGAATAACACATGAATTGATCTCTAGAGAATCCATGTATGTAAAACTCTAGGGGTCGGGAAGCCTAAAGAGCCCTAGAATATGCAAGCGCCACATAGGAATGGTGAACCCGGTGTGAGATTTGCATCACCACAGCCACTAAATTGTGTGCGGTCACGTGTGGATCATAAAGGTGTGGTTTTGAGAATATCACATGCATTTATCTCTAGATACTCCTTGTGTGTCAAACCATCATGGTCAGAATACCCAAAGTCCTAGAATATGCAATTACCACATGCGAATGGTGAACAGTGTATGAAGTTGCATAACCACACCCACTAGAGTGTGTGTGGTCATGTGTGGATCATCAATATGTGTTTTTAATAATAACACATGCATTGATATCTAGAGACTCCATTTGTGTCAAACGATGGTGGCCAGAAAGCCCAAAGAGCCCCTAGAATATGCAACTGTCACATGGGAATGGTGAACCAGTGTGATATAAGTTGCATCACCACCCACTTGAGTGTGTGTGGTCATGTGTGTGTATCAACAAGGTGTGGTTTTGAGAATAATTTATGTATTGATCTCTAGAGACTCCATGTGTGTCAAACCATGGTGGTTAGAAAGCCCAAAGAGCCCCTGGAATTCAACTACCACATGGGAATGGTGAACCCGGTGTAATGAAGGTTGCATCACCACACACCCATTGGAGTGTGTGTGGTCATTGATAAAGGTGTGGTTTTGAGATTAACACATGCATTGATATCTAGAGACTCCATGTGTGTCAAACCATGGTGGTCAGAAATCCCAAAAATCCCCTAGAATGCAACTGCCACATGGGAATGGTGAACCATTGTGACAGATGTTGCATCACCACACCCACTAGAGTGTGTGTGGTCATGTGTGCATCATCAAGTTGTGGTTTTCAGAATAACACATGCATTGATCTCTAGAGACTCCATGTGTGTCAAACCATGGTGCTCAGAAAGCCCCAAGAGCCCCTGAAATATACAAGCGCCACATGGGAATGGTGAACCCGGTGTGGCCGGAAGTTGCATCACTACACACCCAATGGAGGTGTGTGTGGTCATGTGGATCATGAAGGTGTGGTTTGAGAATAACACATGAATTTTTCTCTAGAGACTCCATGTGTGTCAAACCATGGTGCTCAAAAAGCCAAGAGCCTGAAATATGCAACTGCCACATAGGAATGGAGAAACAATGTGATAAAAGTTGCATCACCACACCCAGAAGAGTGTGTGTGGTCATATGTGCATCCTCAAGGTGTGGTTTTGAGAATAATACATGCATTGATCTCTAGAGCCTCCATGTGTGTCAAACCATGGTGGTGAATGAATGAAGAGCCTGAAATATGCAACTACCACATGGGAATGGTGAACCACGGTGTGTGAAGTTACATTACCACACACCCACTAGAATGTGTATGCAGTCATGTGGATCATCAAGGTGTTGTTTTGTGAATAACACATGCATTGATCTATAGAGAGTACATGTGTTTAAATCCATGTTGGTCAGGAATCCCTATAAGCACATGGAATATGCAACTGCCAAATGGGATTGGTGAACCAGTGTGACATAAGTTTCATCACCACACCCACTAGAGTGTGTGAAGGGGATCCGCAGCAGAAAACAAAAAATTTCCTATATTGGAACCCCAAAAACTGCCTAGGATCTATCTATTTAGTAATCCGATGTGACGATCCATTATAGAATACATACCCTTATGGGCGATGCAGCGGTTAAAGTTAGGAGGAACATGGTTGATGTAGTCGTGCTCGTAGGTGGCCTCAGGTCGTGAAGCTCCTACTTAAGTCACCTTGCTCCTTCTTCATCGTCAGCAGCTCCGGCTCCACGACATTTAAGCATCCCAAAGTGTTGTACCATGTGTCTTCATTTATCCGGTGCATGATGAGACCTCCGTCTCCCGATCCGGTACAGGAGTCACGAAAGTTGATATCCGGCTAGGAATCCTGCAGCGCAATGGTGTCTTTGGTGTGCCTCGTTCGCCTTACAGCCGGACTTGGGGCCATGGTCACAAGGTATAAAGAGAGAGAGGGAAGGAGGGCGTCAACAAAGGACTTCTCCAAATATTGGTGTGTTTAATCCCACCCATGACTTGCCTTTATATAGGCGGAGGGGGTGTGCCCTCCCCATTAGCTTAGCCTTTGGGACTAAAAGTAAGGGAAAAATCCTAGCACTTTTCGTCTTAGTGGGATGGGCTAAATCCATTCAGCCCATTAGCCAAACAATGAGACGGTGACCAACCAGGTGGGCTGGCGCCACCTTTGGCCCAGCTACGTGAGGCAGAACCAGCCTCGAGTGTGTCGTAGCACCCCCAGCTGCCATGTCGTTGGCAGTAGCCTGCATCACCGACTGGTGAGGAGGCGAGGCAGGTGGCTAATTCTGCCTTCCCCAGCAGTGGCGGGAAGGAGGCGACCGGGTGGGCGGCTGATGGCTCACCAGCCCCACCCGTGCATGGCCGTCGCCAGGTACCCACTGCCCCTATGCGGTAGGGAGTATCTGCTGCGCACCTGCGCCTATGACCTAAACATCTTATCTCTTGTTGCGTGTCTGACGTGATTATCTGCATAGCCCGCGTGGGCTTTGGCTATTTTTCCTTTTCATTTTTTCTGCAGCTTTTCTCCTAGGCTAATTCCCTTCAGGGATTTGGCCTAATATGAAAGTTTCTGTCATAAATCTTAATCAAATATTATTTAGTATATATTAATTCATAATTAACATATAATAAATGTATATTCAAATTCACATTATCGAAAATAGTTTTCGAATCTTTTCCTTTATTCTTTATTCGAACAACTTTGGATCTCTCGGAACATTTACGGCTTTCTTTTCTCTCTGTGATTCCACCTTCACAGAAGATCGCTCTCATACGTACCCTTAAATGTATCCCTCACGGCTCGGGAATGCTCTAGAAATGATCTATATCAATGATAAATAGAGGACGATGATGTCCATGTGACCCCCTATGCATTCACGATGACAATGTCGTTTGAACCCGATAATGTAGTATGTCAATTTCCTTTTGTTTCTTGATACAACATGCATGATCCGATCATTGGTTTCACATACCTTGTTCAATCTTATTAACAACAAGTTACTGTTTTGTTATTACAGTGACGATACATCCCAGTGAGCAGGTCATATTGCAACATTTATGGATGTAATCTCACCAAGCGGGTCAAATAGGCATGTATCTTTACTGTCATGTGGGTGAACAAATCCTGCTCTTGACATATATTGCCTCTCGGTTCTCCTCCGAATACCTGAACACACCTTTATTGTCGCACTATATTGCCAAGTGACATTTGATGCAACATCTAAGCGGTCTCATGGTCCTGAAGATTAGGAGTCTAGATTTTGTTGTTGCAAAAATGAACTATATGACTTGATCGTCTCGCAATCCTTCGAGGAATGTCCATCACATCATTCTCCAATGATATGACCCTGTTGTCAATTGGCATAAATGCCCATGATCTTGAAACCAGATCATCCTCATGTCCATGAACTAGTATGAATAGAGGCTACTAGGGACTTGGTTGTTTCATACCACACACCGCACCAATGTTTCTACTTGATCTGATTATAGCATAATATGAAACTATTATAAACTAAATGAGATATGACAATAAAACCTATTTATTATTTATCTCTAAGGCATATCTCCTTCCAGTCTCCCTTGCACTCTGATTACAAATAATCAGCTTTTAGCATTTTACTCATATAAACCATATAACATATGCATTTATAGATCATGCATGCTTATGGGAAATATCATGTCCATGTTCTATTTTACTAGATCATTATGTCTTTTGCAAATAAATTCTTTGTGTTCTAATTTTGACATTTAAGCCATTGTTATCTTATAATGGGCTGAAGTATTTATTTGGTGACAAAGTGAGACTTTGTTTCAGCATTTATAATGATGGTTGTTTTCACCGGTTGTCATCTAAACTTTGAAACACACTTTGCTATCCTTTGTGTATATACTGTAGTCATGTGCGTGAGCAAAAGCGGGGCCGGATCCCGGGGAACCTCTGGTGACTTTAGATCAACCTCGAGGGATTTCTCCATGGGCACGCCTTGTGCTAGGACACATCATTCTACGATTAAAAGCGAACTAGCCAGCATATAACATTATACATCACATCGAGATGGAGACTTTATACTTCTATATCTATGTAGATCCTAGTGCATGAGGCCCACAACTATACCCACTTACTCCGCTTCTTGCCATTTTAGTACGAAACTTAATCATGATTCGATGATCAACAAAGAAATTACTTCAAGACATGTTCCTACGATTAAGAACTAGTCCTTCAATGAGAACCTCGGGTCACATTACGTCGAGTATTCAATATAGTTTGTATGCGGAAGAACCATGACTGAGCACCAGAATGTAATGCATCTCTTCTTTCTTTAGAAAAACCATAGTTTGCAATACTAACTCGATACTTCATATAATCCGGAACTTCTTTCTTACCTTGTTCCATTACGAGCTACTTTTAGAATCTTGTCTTAGGACATTACGAATATCTTTTGAGAATCAAGTCGAGGAAGCATTCGAGCATTTAGTGTTTATTAAACTCAACAATCTATCTCGATAGATCTTATTGTTTTAATAACTTGACTTCATCCTTATTTATCTAACTTAAATGTTATTAACACTAATCACATCATTCACATATACTTGATCCACATATCACGAGAATTTTTCACGCTCCCACTCAAATATTGCATCCATAATATTATTATTTGGAGATCTAGGGATTTCTTAGCTTCACTTCCAAAATATGTACAGCTTCTGATTATGAATTAGCCAAGCTGATTTCCTCCCACTCAAATCCGAGGTCCTCCTCCGACAATCTTGGACATTCCAAAATTCATGATCACTATCCAACTCGAGAATTCCACTAATGAGATTTCAATGACCATTCATTTCCATTACTTAGGTCCATCATGCTTCTTTTATTATTTACGTAGGTATGCTCCTGAGTTCAAAACATGACAATTGAATCAACAATATAGTTTCCCACAAACTTGTAGAATATATAGTTGAATCCTACTTTCTTTAGTAAAAGT